>OW240919.1:134456981-134714747 GCA_933207985.1 Pelobates cultripes
GTGCTGGATGATGGGTGTGTGAGTGCTGGGTGTGTGAGTGAGTGCTGGATGATGGGTGTGTGAGTGAGTGCTGGATGATGGGTGTGTGAGTGCTGGATGATGTGTGTGTTTGCTGGATGATGGGTGTGTGTGTTTGCTGGATGATGGGTGTGTGTGTTTGCTGGATGATGGGTGTGTGTGTTTGCTGGATGATGGGTGTGTGAGTGAGTGCTGGATGATGGGTGTGTGAGTGAGTGCTGGATGATGGGTGTGTGAGTGAGTGCTGGATGATGGGTGTGTGTGTGAGTGCTGGATGATGTGTGTGGGGGGGGGGAGGATTTTTTTTTAACTTTATATTTTTTTTTATTTTATTCCCCCCTCCCTGCTTCTTACCTTGTCAGGGAGGGGGGAGATCGCCTGGTGGTCCGGTGGTATGCTGGAGGGGCCATCACGCAGTGTTCCCTCTCCAGCTCTAACTCTCGCGAGACTCGCCTGTGCGGAGCGTTGCCATGGTAACAGCCGCGGGTCTCGCGAGATTTATAACTGGAGAATGAACACAGCGTGTGATGGCCCCTCAGTGCAGGGACCAGGGCCGGTCCTGCAGGACAGGTAACGGGAACGGCGTTCCTGCTTTGGAAAAAGTGCAGGAACGCCGTTCCCATGCGTTCCTGCAGGACTCGAGCCCTGGTGTTAATGTGTTCACTTTTATTTACTGAGTGTCAGGAAGCACAGAGTGCCATTGGGTAGGGGTGTTGGCTATAGCAGTCAGCTGGCACTCTAAGCCAATCAGTAGATCCCCATTCATACAAAAGCAAAACATTTTTATAAACCGGTAACTAGCAATTGGCTTAGAGCCAGGGGCGTTTTAGCCGCGAGGCAAACAAGGCATTTGCCTTGGGCGGCATTTTTCAGGGGGCCTAGAGCAGCACAAAACCAGGATACACCACTGCTTAGAGCATCAGCTGATCACTCTAGTCAATCAGCGGCACCCATGCCTGACATCAATCTGCACTTCCTGACACTCCATGTCAGAAGCCAAACACCACTGAGTGACCTGGAGATCTGGAGCTCTAAGAAGACTTTAGGGTTAAACCATTTGAGAGTGGTTTAACCCCTTAAAGGAAAGAGAGTACTCAGGGGCCTCCTGGCATCAGTGCATTTTTATTTAGATGAAGTTATTATGATGACCAGAATGTTCCTTTAATTTGATTAAAGGAACACTGTAGTGCCAGGAATGCAAACATGTATTCCTGACACCATAGTTGTGAAAACACTATTCACCCTGGCTTTATGTGGTAATGACTATGCCCCTACCCTTCATGACACTGTCAAAAAGGGGCCAAGCATTGATGTCATTACAAAAATTCCTGCGGACGCCCATTTATATTTTCCAGGCTTGGCATAAACTGCATGAGCAGGATACTTAGGAACCCTTTAAAACTTCCCTTAAAAACATATATCATTAATGGAAGCATTGGCAATGGATGCCACCTATTGTTATTGGCTCCTGAGTGCACAAAACCCTCATGCATCCACCTCATGTTAGCCCTGGCTTATCGCGTATAACAATGAAGAGTAGTACCCTTGCATGTCACCTGTGTGTAGTGAAATATCTACATGAACTTAAAGCTGGTCTCTGTCTGAAGATCTAATTCTACTTTCAAACATTTCAGTACTATAAATGTTCATCTGTTACGCTTAGTGTGTCCCTATTTGCTACTGAGACATTTTTATAGGACTGGATTCCATTTACTTACATTATTTCCCTTCTCTGTTTCTGTAGCAAGGATGTTTTGAACAGTAAATGTGGCTAACCAATGCCATTTGGGGTGCAGATTTAGCCTTATGAACCTCAGAATAGTCAGTTATTCAAATTATCCTAAAATTTTGGTTGGCCATTAGCTGGTATTTTGCAAACATGTCAGTACAAATCAGTGAACCAGCCATTTACGTAGTAAAATAATTTATTATTTCTATTATTATTACTATTTATTTTAAAACAGTGCAGTAGTAACCCCAAAAAGTATGTTATTTGTTGCCAGTACACCACGGCTCACATGTCTGCATAACAACTAGCAGCTTTACATGCAACTTACAGATTTATATCCTATTGGATCCCATCCAATTATGGGATTCTTAATTAAGGCAATTGGATTTCTATGGTTGTACAATTAACTCAATTTCCTTCGGTGAGCAAGGGTAAAATTAAGATGTGTTTCACAGCATTACAGGTTGGGAAGTTAAAAGTGTGATTCCTGCATTCTATAGAATGCTAAACAAACCTGCCCATCCCTGTTATTATTAAATTAACTGCAATTTCAGGAGGTAAAACTCTTAACTGGCTATTCTTGAATTGTTAAACTGTAGTTACTTTTTCCATCTCCAATTTAAAAAAACCCAAACTGAACAAGCATATTGCAATAAGGGTATTTTGAAGTCCAACTTTCTTTATTACTCCACTCAATCATTGTCAGTTATTTTACTACCATTTCTTTATACCTTGCTTGTAATATTTACTTTAGTAATTATATGTGGGACTACTCACCCATACATACAAAATGGCTATTGTGTTCAATCATTTGAAACAAAGTGGCAGAGCCTTACATAGCTAGCTTTATCTTATTATTTCCCCTGGGACACTTGACTTTGTGTTTCTGTTGGAACAATAAGCTATTGTGCACACATCTTTGTGTATTCAAATGAAGTAGAGTAGAACACTCAGCTTTTGTCTGGACATATATTTGTACCCAATATGGCTTTAATCTTTATTTATTTATTTCACAGAATGAACAGTAGCTCTTCCATGTGACACCTGCCTTGTCATGTGACACTAAAGCATATTTAGCCATAGGGCAATATACATTTAGGCAAATAATTACAGTGGAGTCTATTGACTATATCAAGTGTCCTGGTGTTAATTTGACAAAAAATTTAAACCAGTTAACCACTGTTGTAAAATATCTATCACGTGGTAGAAATTTATAAAAAAAAAGTTTACTTTGTTATCTGGGATAATGTATTGGCATGCTGATTGACAGCTCATAACAGTCCACTGTTTAGTGAATTGATACATTTGTCTCAGGAGAAATGGGCCTTTCCCCCAAAGTCTCAATATTACTCTTACCACCTACTTATAGGGACAATATAGGCACAAGAACAACTACAGCTTAATTTAGTGGTTCTAGTGTCTACAGCATGTCCCTGAAGGCTTTTTAATGTAAACAGAGAAAAGGCAGTGTTTACATTGTTGCCTAGTAACACCTCTAGGTGCACTGTATAGATTGAGATAGTCAAGGTTGATGATCTCAGCCATGGAGGTGGGACCAGATGTGTCTGGTTCGGCAATGGAGAAAGGTAAGTTTGAACAACCTTTTTACTCCACAGAGAGGGGGCCTTGGACCAAAATATCTTTTCCAGCTCTATACATGTTTATATTCCTAACACTATAGTGTTCCTTTAGTGAAAAAGACAGTTTCCCTTTTGTGCATATCCTGATATACAGATCAAGCAGCTAGACAGCCATCCTATTCCTTATGGTGTTTTCTGCATTACTGGATTTCGGTAAACCTTCATATTGGACAAAGGTAACAGTTTACCTGATGTGGCAAACCTAGCCACTTTAGATTGTATTACTGTACCTTTAAAGGTTGTCTGTAAAAGCCGCTGGAATGTGGTATTCAAATGTATGCCTGTAATGTGGTACCATAGAGCATTCGTATGCTGGCAGCCGAAAGCCGCTAGCATTCATATGTACGTTTCACGAACAGGGGCTTTACCTGCTGTTAGTGAAACGAATAAAGTACCGAACAGGAGCCCACACACAGAGGGTCGTGTGGCTCCCATTAGCCGATTGCAACATTGTTGCAATCGCAGTTAATTACGTTCCTAGGTGGCCGTCGTTCAGCTACCGACCACGCGGCGGTCGGCCATCTTGGATCCTTTGTTTCCCCAGCGGTGTTTGGTCGTCAAGCGCCTGGAACTAAAATCAGCTACTCGATGGCGCGAATACCGCTGGGCTTCCAGGCAGTTCGGGAGCCTTTCAATATTGTGTTTCCCAATCAGTGTTTGGTATTTTCAGGCGAATATGATGTAAAAGTGTATTTCATGCAGCGTTCGGTTATTTATGCTGGGATCTGAGCGATACTTTCACGAAAGGTGCGCTCAGACCCCAGCTATCTACCGAACGGTCATTTGGTAATATAAGAGAAATAATGTACCAGTTAGGTATTTTTGTGTAAAATGTAAGTTCTTCTGCACGTAGGGATAATCCACTTAACTGGATATTTCAGTGGGAGTATCCCTACCGTGCAGCAGTGCATGATGGGAGAAATGTCCGGGTTATTAAGTCCCCCATGTAGTCCCCTACTGTACAACCCCTGGAATGTCAGTAGGGAAACCCCATGCATGGGGACTTGCATAAATACTGTGACCTGTGAATAAAAGTTCAGTTGATTCCCAGAACTGTGTTTCGTCCGGTTACTGGGGGATTTGGGATATTGCCTTACTTTTCAGCGCTTTACTTTGGATTACTTTCTGTACCAGTGGATATCGTGGAATTTAATATTGCAGCTCCGCTACACCTGACATTCTGGGTCCACATCTGCTGCAAGTTGAAGATGAAGTGCTACTTGCCATCTGCTACAATCAATGGATCTATTGGCAGACTGAGGGAACCAATCAACTGATAATAATAATAATAATAATAATTCCTTTGCTTTGATGTTTGCCCTGTAATTTAATTCACATTTAGGAATCCTATCTCGAGCAGACTGCACATTTTCTGGTAGTGGGGTAATGGCAGGATGCATGCTCCTTTTTGTAAACCAATACTGGGCCCGTTGTTGCTTAATATCCTTACTTAGTAAAAAAAAATCCATTGCAACGGACAGCATGGGTTTGTTTAATAGTGTTTAGAGCAGTTGAATCAAAAATGCTTATGCTTTTGACATGTGAAACTTAAAACCAATAAAACATTTAAAAACATGTTATGGTAATCTTAATGACAGTAAAACATACATTCAGCCAAAAATCACAGACTTTCAATTTGCAATATTTGAATTTTATCCTGAGTTAAAACACAACATAATGTCAGTGGCTAGTTGCATGTTACTTGGCAAAAGGGTGCATCAAATAATTTATCTGGTTCCTACAAAGCTGTAACCTTCATCTGAATTATTGAACACTTCTTACTTTGACCAGGATATCTGACACTGACTGCGAATGATGCTGAAACAATATATTATTCCAAGTATTCCTAGGTGTACAGGTATACTTTAGGGTACAATAGATGGAAACCGGGATATTTGAAAGGCAATCTTTAGTGTTATGAATACAAATTTGTATTCCTAACACTATAGAGCCTCTGGTCTATAGGTTAAAAACTCTTTAGTCACTTACATGGGCGTCCGCAGGAATTTTTCCAGGGGGGGCATAATTGTAATGACATCCGTGCTTGGCCCCTTTTTGACAGTGTCATGAAAGGGAAGGGGCATAGTCATTATCACATAAAGCCAGGGTGAATAGCGTTTTCACAACTATGGTGTCAGGAATACATGTTTGTAGTCCTGACACTAAAGTGTTCCTTTAAGCAAATTAAAGGAACATTCTGGTCACCATAACAACTTCATCTAAATGAAAATGCTAAGATGCCAGGAGGCCCCTGGGCGCTCTCTTTACTTTAAGGGGTTAAACCGCTCTCAAATGGTTTAACCCCAAAGGCTTCCTCCACCTCCAGATCTCCAGGTCGCTCAGTGGTATTTGGCTTCTGAAACGGAGTGTCAGGAAGTGCAGGCTGACATCAGGCATGAGTGCTACATATTGGCTAGAGTGGTCAGCTGACGCTCTAAGCCAATCGCTGGTTCCTGGTTCATAAAAATGTTTTACTTTTTTATGAATGGGGAGCTACTGATTACCAATCAGCGGCACCCCTACCCTGACACTCAGCAAATATAAGTGAACACATTAACACTGATATTTTTTTTTATCTAGGGAGATGAGAAGGTCCAAATTTTCCTGCCAAGCCCAGGTACCTAAGCCTTATGATGTGGTGTCCAGAATGAAGTGGAGGAATCACTTCACTTGTTCTTCCTGCTCCAATCTCCTTTTCTTCTCCTTCATTTGACACAGTCTTCTTTTTCTTCTGACACTGTTTTCACTCCTCCTTGGCTCTTTCTGCTCCTTTACCTTTCTGCTACTTTATTTTTCTGATCCCTTTCAGCTTATTGCAGACCCTTTCTGCTCCTTCTACTTTACCTTTGTGCTCCTTGCTGTCCCTTCCTGTTCCTTTCTGCTCCTTTCCTACTTTACCTTTGTGCTCCTTCTGTCCCTTCCTTCTCCTTGCAGACTATTCCTGCTCCTTGCTGCCCCTTCCTCCTTCATGCTACCCATTCCTGCTTCTTGCTGACCCTTCCTGCTGATTTCTGCTCCTTATCCTACTTTGCAGTTGTGCTCCTTCTGCCCCTTGCAACTCATTAATGCCCCTTTCTGCTCCTTGCTGTCCCTTCCTGTTTCTTTCTGCTCCCTATCCTACTTTACCTTTGTGCTCCTTCTGATTCTTTCTGCTCCTTCACCTTTGTGCTCCTTCTGTCTTTTTCTGATCTGGCTGTCCCTTTCTGCTCCTTGCTGTCCCTTCCTGTTTCTTTCTGCTCCCTATCCTACTTTACCTTTGTGCTCCTTCTGTCTTTTTCTGCTGCGGCTGTCCCTTTCTGCTCCTTGCAGACCCTTTCTGCTTCTTGCTGACCATTCCTGCTCATTTCTATTCCTTTCTGCTCCTTCTCTTTCTTTACCTTTGTGCTCCTTCTGCTCCTTCTCCTACTTTACATTTCTGCTCCTTGATGTCCCTTCCTGCTCATTTCTGTTCCTTCTCCTTTCTGCACCTTGATGTCCCTTCCTGCTCATTTCTGTACCTTCTCCTTTCTGCACCTTCTCCTACTTTACCTTTGTGCTCCTTCTGTCCCTTCCTTTTCCTTGCTGCCATTTCCAGCTCCTTGCTAACCCTTCCTACTCCTTGCTGACCCTTCCTTCTCCTTGCTGATCCTTCCTTCTACTTGCTAACCCTTCCAGCTCCTTGCTGCCCCTTTCTGCTCCTTGATGTCCCTTCCTGCTCACTTCTGTTTCTTCTTCTTTCTGCTCCTTCTCTCACTTTACCTTCCTGCTCCTTGCTGACCCTTCCTTTAGGCTGTCTCCCCCATCCCTCACTTTCATGATCTGTAGGCTGCCACACTCCCTCACTTATCTGATCTGTAGGTGGATCCCACTATCTCTAACTTACCTGATCTGTAGGCTGCCCCCCCATCCTTTACTTACCTAATCTGTATGCTGCCCCCATCCCTCACTTACCTGATTTGTAGGCTGCCCCCCACCTCTCACTTACCTGATCTGTAGGCTGCCCTACCTATCTCTCACTTGCCTGATCTGTAGGCTGCCCCGCTATCTCTCATTTACCAGATATGTAGGTTCCCCCCATCTCTCACTTGCCTGATATGTAGGCTCCCCCCATCTCTCACTTACCTGATCTGTAGGCTGCACCTCCATCCCCCCATCTCTCACCTACCTGGCCTGTAGACTGTCTCTGCAGTCTGGGAGTTTCTGGCTGCTGCCCTGCAGATTCAGTCAGGAGAGAGAAGCAGGGATAAGATGTAGTTTCCTATCCCTGCCTCTCTCAACACACAGCACACACCTACCGGCCGGCGCCGGTATTGCAGTGTTTTCTCATTCTGAAAATAAAAATACCGGCACAAGCTGAAAATTCAGGGGGGGTTGGGGAGGGGCACTTCCTTGCCACCCCCTGCGGACGCCCCCTCTGCGGGTCAGTGCTCTGCCTCCACTGATGTCATCCTGATGTCAAGGGGGGGGATAAGGCGTGTGTGCGGTGAGTGACGCAAGCTCATTAGTCCCTCCCCATAGGAAAATATTACTTCAATGCTTTCCTATGGTGATTTTACTGATGCTGTATGTCCACGTCCAGTATCTGCTAGGCAACCAAAAGTCAGCTACCAGGAAGTGCATCTAGTCGGTGTCTGAGTGACAGCCACTAGAGGCAGTCTTAGTCCTGCAATGTAATTATTGCTGTTTCTCAAAAACTGCAATGAATCACATCGCAGGATTAAGTGGGACTGGGACACTGCACCCAGACCACTTCGATGAGCTGAAGTGGTGTGGGTGCCTATAGTGTTTTTAGTGTCTTTAATTTGAAAAGAAATTGTTAGTAAAAAGTTGGTAAGAGCACTAGAAAAGAGGGAGAGTGTGCACTTGGTGGAGAGATGTAAAGAGCAATGTGAGTGGATGAAATCGTTGGAAGAGATTCTGAGACAGTAGTAATAGAAGGAGCAAAGAGAAACAGAAAGCATTTGGGAAGAAATGGGAATGGGGAGAACAGAAAATAGGGGAAAACATGGGGGAAAGGTTGTAAATGAAGATAGTATTAGTAAATGGAAAGATAGCATGGATGAAGTACAGGGAGGGAATTGGAAAAGGTGTACAATAAAGAGAAGAGCAATGTAGAGTATCAGAGTATTGTGGATTATTAATGAGAGCACCGTGGCGGGAGGGAAACGGGACTGTTGGAACAAAGAGAAAAGTCCTGAGATGACTGACAGGGTTATTTACTAAAGTGGAAATTCAAAGTAAACTTCAAATTTAAGGCCAGAGGAGCTGATTTGAAAGCATAGCTGACTTAGAAATTTTTTCAATTTTGGCTATTTTTACCTATAATTTGAAATTCATTTTCAATTCACTTCATTTTCTTACTTTAATAAACAACCCTTACAATGAGACTGAAGTCTGTGGATACTGATGGTAAATGGGGAGTGAGCATTTGGGACAGAGAATTAAGATACCAAATATTAATAAATGAGGGTCCTCAAAGGTTTCCCTGTCCTTTCCAAGAGGGCCTCTTCGTTTGGTTTGGAAACACTGCTCTACAACATATAGGAGGGTATCCTATGACTCTGGAAGTGTGAATAGCAATATTGTTTCTAAATTATTGTCCTTCATATCCTCCACAGTAGCATATATGTTTTCCCACATTTTCCAGCATAATGTTTTTGGCCTTGTATTATACAGTTTTAATTGAAGATACATGTTATCTTTAAGGGAGATCAGTTTTAATTTGCACTTGCATTTTCAATTTTTCAGCATTGACACTGCATATCCTTATCAGAGTTAAGGGACAATGAGCTGAAGTGATCTGGGTGCCTATAGTGTCCCTTCAAATTTGAAATTCGCTTTGAATTTGCCTTAAATTCTCACTTTAATGAATAACTCTCTAAATAAAACAAAATTTATTAAAGGGACACTTTAGTCACCCAAACAGCTTTGATGGGCTAATGCGTCAACACTTGAATCTGTTCAACTCTTTGTCGCAGGTTCAAATCCCGGCAGGGTCAACTCAGCCCTTCATCTTACCGAGGTAGATACAATGAGTACCATTAAATTGGGTAATAGTAACAACCCTGGATGTGGGGCAAAATTAACATCCCCAGGACGTACTTCAAAATCAGAGCATTCTGAATGTACCTTTCCTGGTTAAATACTTTGTTATTATTATTATTATTGTTATTAACCCCTTCAGGACCGGACTGTTTTTGCGATGTTTGTTCGTTAAGGACCAGAGCTATTTTAACACTTTTGTGGTGTTTGTGTTTAGCTGTAATTTTCCGCTCTCTTATTTACTGTTCCGATACAAATTATGTATTGTTTTTTTCAGGACAAAAAGGGCTTTCTTTACATACTATTACTTTTATCATGGCATATAATTTAATTTTAAAAAACTAATAAAATATGGTGAAAAATGTAAAAACACGCTTTTTAACTTTTACTTAAAAAATCTTTTACTGATCTACAAAATCGAATGAAACAAACTGCTAAATAGATTCAAAATTTGGTCCTGAGTTTAAAAACACCCAATGTTTTTGTGTTTTTTTGCTTTTATTTGCAAGTTATAGGGCTATAAGTACAAGTAGGAAATTGCTGTTTCAAAATGTAAATTTTTCAAATGTATCAATAGTGACATTGTAACACTGTTATGTCATAAATCTCCAAAAAAAAAAAAACACCCCATATGTATATATTTTTCTTAAACTAGATAACCCAGGGTATTTTGATACTCTCTATGCAGCCATTTTATCACAAACCTTTTGCCAAACTTTGCATAGGTAGTTTATTTTTTATTTTATTTTTTCACATACATTGCAATTCAGGTATAAATTCACAGATTCTGTTAGGTGTTACTGCCAAACAACATGCCAATATGTGTTCAGCAACATCTCCCGAGTACAGGGATACCTCCCATGTATAGGTGTGTCAGGTTGTTTGGGGGCTAAAAGGCCACATTTGGCAGGTGCGCATATCAGTTTCCCAGCTTGGAATTTTGACATGTAGTCAACCTGCATGCATTTCCTATTTGGGACATTTTTGAAGCCGGCCAATGTATTTTACCCCCATCAAACCATATATTTTTGAAAAGTAGACACCCTAGGGTATTTCACATGGTGGTATTTTAACACTTTCCATGCACTAATTCTACCACCAGGCTTTGTCAAACATTGAGTTAGTAAATTTTTTTCACAAACATTGTACTTTAGGCATGAATTAACAGATCCTGTTCTGTGTCACTGCCAAACAACACCCCAATATGTGTTCAGCAACATCACCCGAGTACAGGGATATCCCCCATGTATAGGTGTGTTGAGTTGTTTGGGGGCTAAAACGCCACATTTTGCAGGTGCGCATGTCAGTTTCCCAGCTTGGAATTTTGACATGTAGTCAACCTGCATGCATGTCCTATTTGGGACATTTTTGAAGCCGGCTGTATAAACAAAGTGATTTTAAAAAAGCAAAAGTGAGTCGTGGGTTGCTATTTGCATCAGATAGATAGCCACCTTTTTATACCATGCTTTGGTTTTTCGTAAAATAAGATATGGCTGCATCAGCTGATCAGCCAAATCAACACCCCCCATGTACTTATTATACGCCCTGATGCAAACCGGTTTGGACTCTACTCTGCCCTGGACAGAGACGTCTGACATGCGTTCGTCATGGATGGTGGTTAGCATGTTGACATCCTTCCTGTCCCTAAATTTTAGTGCAAGCACTTCAGCTTTGCGAAGTGCTTTACATTTGCCTTTTTTAAATTTTGCCTCTATGAGAGATCGTGGAAAGTCTTTGGAATTTTTTCTGGCAGTGCCGCAGGCCAGTGTCTGTAAACCATAAAGTGTTTTAAACAGACGGACACTACTATAAAAATTATCCACATAAAGGTGGTAACCTTTATTAAACAAGGGGTTTAGTAGGTCCCATACAAGTTTCCCACTTGTGCCCAGGGAGTCAGGACAGCCAGGAGGGTCCACTTGACTATCTTTCCCCTCATATACACGAAAGGCAAACGTGTATCCACTTTCGCTCTCGCACAGCTTGTACAATTTTATGCCATTCCTAGAGCGCTTTGAGGGGATGTATTGTGTGAACCCTAATCTCCCTTTGTATTTCATTAACGATTCATCTATGGATAAAGTTTGTTGGTAAACATCCGAAAATTTGTCCTGAAAATGGTCTAGCAGTGGGCGTATTTTATGAAGCCTATCGTATTGGGGATGATCCAGGGCCGGACTGGGAATTAAAAGCAGCCCTGGAAAAAAAATATTTACCAGCCCCATAATGCATCGCGCCAGCGTAGTGTGCAGATACAGAGTTAGAACAGATAACAGGGGGCCGGCCGCGTTCCTGGCTGGAGCCGCCGGGCCGGGTGGCAGCTTCCCCGGTCCGGCAGCCCTGCTCCTCCTCCATCAGCCACAGCAGTGAGCAGGGGAGGGCTGGCAGCCTTAGGCCTGGGGGGCAAAACCAGTCAAGTGGCCCATTGCACCACCAAATCAGTTCACCATCCATGCCCACCTTTCCCTGGTTTTATAACGGATATTGATGTTATGCTAATCAGTAGCTCTTTGCCATACCCGCTCCTTCACGGCTCCAGGCACTGCTTGTTGTGAGTGTGAGCCACTGTAAATTAGGGGCAGAGGGCACTTGCACTGCGGTAAATATGGGGCTGGGCAGGAGGAGAGTGCAGTGCAATCAGTGCACTCCCCTCCTGTGGGTCACCAGTAGACTGGTGCACCTGCCAGGATCAGAGCCGGTGCAAGGATTTTTGCCGCCCTAGACAAAATAAAAATGTGCTGCCCCCCCATGTGACATCACAATGCCCCACCCATATGAACTTCACGCCAGTGCACACAGTGTGTGTTTACATTAAAAAGCCTGCAGGGACCAGCTATAGACACCAGAACCACTTCATTTAAAGCTATAGTGTCCCTTTTAATGTAAGTACATTATAGATTAGTGTCACTAATAATATACTAGATTGCCTACCCACAAGCAGATGAGGATGATGATGGTCCGCTGGTCTGGTGTAGAACAGGATCTCTGGAGGCTGTTTGCAACTGTGGTCACAAAATTCAATGTTCTGGGAGAATTGGAAGCAGCTCAATTTTTTTGGGGCCCCTTACACAGCTCAAGGTCTGAGCCCCAGGGCCTGACGGTGAGTATGCCCATAAGGCCCACTCATAAGTCCACTTATATGTTCCACCCACCCATGAGTTCGCTCACAGGGAGTGGAGTGTGTAGGGAATGTGTTATGTGTTATTGTAGAGGATCTAATGTGTGTGCTTATGGTATGTAGTGTATAGGGATACCAGTTTGTGTAGGTGATGCAGTGTATTTGTTTGTAGTGGAAGCAGTGTGTGTTTGTGTATAAGGGATGAGTATGTGTTTTTCTGGTTGTGTGTAAGGGGATGCATTGTGTGTGAGAATCTGTGTTTGTATGCATAAGGGATGCAAGATTGTCTGTATGTGTGTGCATTGAGTGTAAGGATGCATTGTGTTTCTGTGTGTATGTAAGAAAAGAAGTGTGTGTTTGCATACAGGGAGTGCAGAATTATTAAGCAAGTTGTATTTTTGAGAATTAATTTTATTATTGAACAACAACCATGTTCTCAATGAACCCAAAAAACTCATTAATATCAAAGCTGAATATTTTTGGAAGTAGTTTTTAGTTTGTTTTTAGTTTTAGCTATGTTAGGGGGATATCTTTGTGTGCAGGTGACTATTACTGTGCATAATTATTGAGCAACTTAACAAAAAACAAATATATACCCATTTCAATTATTTATTATTACCAGTGAAACCAATATAACATCTCAACATTCACAAATATACATTTCTGACATTCAAAAACAAAACAAAAACAAATCAGTGACCAATATAGCCACCTTTCTTTGCAAGGACACTCAAAAAGCCTGCCATCCATGGATTCTGTCAGTGTTTTGATCTGTTCACCATCAACATTGCATGCAGCAGCAACCACAGCCTCCCAGACACTGTTCAGAGAGGTGTACTGTTTTCCCTCCTTGTAAATCTCACATTTGATGATGGACCACAGGTTCTCAATGGGGTTCAGATCAGGTGAACAAGGAGGCCATGTCATTAGATTTTCTTCTTTTATACCCTTTCTTGCCAGCCACGCTGTGGAGTACTTGGACGCGTGTGATGGAGCATTGTCCTGCATGAAAATCATGTTTTTCTTGAAGGATGCAGACTTCTTCCTGTACCACTGCTTGAAGAAGGTGTCTTCCAGGAACTGGCAGTAGGACTGGGAGTTGAGCTTGACTCCATCCTCAACCCGAAAAGGCCCCACAAGCTCATCTTTGATGATACCAGCCCAAACCAGTACTCCACCTCCACCTTGCTGGCGTCTGAGTCGGACTGGAGCTCTCTGCCCTTTACCAATCCAGCCACGGGCCCATCCATCTGGCCCATCAAGACTCACTCTCATTTCATCAGTCCATGAAACCTTAGAAAAATCAGTCTTGAGATATTTCTTGGCCCAGTCTTGACGTTTCAGCTTGTGTGTCTTGTTCAGTGGTGGTCGTCTTTCAGCCTTTCTTACCTTGGCCATGTCTCTGAGTATTGCACACCTTGTGCTTTTGGGCACTCCAGTGATGTTGCAGCTCTAAAATATGGCCAAACTGGTGGCAAGTGGCATCGTGGCAGCTGCACGCTTGACTTTTCTCAGTTCATGGCAGTTATTTTGTGCCTTGGTTTTTCCACACGCTTCTTGCGACCCTGTTGACTATTTTGAATGAAACACTTGATTGTTCGATGATCACGCTTCAGAAGCTTTGCAATTTTAAGAGTGCTGCATCCCTCTGCAAGATATCTCACTATTTTTGACTTTTCTGAGCCTGTCAAGTCCTTCTTTTGACCCATTTTGCCAAAGGAAAGGAAGTTGCCTAATAATTATGCACACCTGATATAGGGTGTTGATGTCATTAGACCACACCCCTTCTCATTACAGAGATGCACATCACCTAATATGCTTAATTGGTAGTAGGCTTTCGAGCCTATACAGCTTGGAGTAAGACAACATGCATAAAGAGGATGATGTGGTCAAAATACTCATTTGCCTAATAATTCTGCACTCCCTGTACATATTGAAGTGATTCAAGAGTCAATGGATTCTTCTTGTTTCATCAACGCTTTACGAAGAGTCTTCTCCACACGAGGACCTGTCAAGCAGCTAAGATCCGACTGTGGTTCCAACTTCGTTGGAGCCTGTAAAGAACTTCAACTAGACAATTTCTTAGCAAACAATGGACGTACTTGGCTGTTTAATCCACCACATTCTTCACATATGGGAGGATCCTGGGAGCGAATGATTGGGATCGCTCGAAGAATTCCCGATTCCATGTTACAGGACCGCAAGTCTTCACTATTGACTCATGAGACTTTGAGTACCTTTCTCTCTGAAGTATCCGCCATCATTAATGCAAGGCCTCTAGTACCAGTATCTTCTGATCCTGATTCTCCAGTGATTCTTACCCCAGCCACACTCCTTACTCAGAAGGTTGGGACTACTGTGATATCTCCTGCTGAGATTGACGCAAAGGATATCTACAGGCGTCAATGGAAACAGGTGCAACACCTAGCCAACGTGTTTTGGCACCGCTGGAGAAATGAGTACCTGCATATCCTTCAAAGCCGTTCCAAATGGCAAACACCCAAGCCCAACCTCAAAGTAGGCGACCTTGTTCTTTTGAAAGATAGAGAAGTCTGTCGCAATGAGTGGCCTATGTGTCTCGTAACAAGCGTAATGCCCAGCGATGATGGAAAGGTTCGGAAGGTTGAGATTAAGATAACCAAAGGAGGTTCCACACGGACTTTCTCACGACCAATCACAGAATTGGTACTTCTTCTCCCAAACGAGTGACTTATGCAAGAGTACCAGACCGTATGGTACTATGGCGGGGAGAACGCCGCTATAACTGTTAATTATACCACTGTTGAAGCTCCACGGCTATAAACTGCAGACTATAAGACTTTAGCCATCTGTTATTGGACTTCATGTTTTATTGTTCATTTACTGCATACCTTCTTTGTTTTGCAGGTATCTTGTATTTATGGTCTACACACCAGTATTATTTCCAATGTTTTCTTCACTTACAGGTTCAAGTTGGACTTTTAGACATTTGGAATTATCTTTATATACATATATATAGGCTTTGAAATCTAAAGATTTCAGACGGGGAGTGTCATGTTACATAACATTGTTTTATTATAATGTACTGTTTCTTTAATGTTCATCTTAAGTTTGTCCCTTGGGCCACTCCATAGTTTGCATGCTGCTCCAGGTACTCCCCTCCCCTTTTTCTGTTCTAGTGTATTCTATGCTGTACATTCATATGTGACTTGTTTCTCTGCTATCCTGTATGGAAGAATTGTTCTTTTACCTGTCGTAACTGCACATCCTACAGATCATGTGACGTATCTTCTTTCATGTGAGTTGTGACTGAGTAAACTATCTGGGAAGGTGATTTGGTATGGATAATCTCATCAGGGCAATGAGCGCCATGTGCTCCTGAAAAACACATTCATAGCCTCTGCAGCCGGTCCAGAATATCCATAGATCATGCCTCTGATGTTTCACTGCTTAATTAACTATATTTAGGCGTTAAATTGTTTTTTTTTTCTGTTTATGCAGCCTTATCCATACCTTACCTGCCTGTGATAGACATAGCTTTCATGAAAACAAAATTATTTAATTTTCAATCAGATGTAACTTACTTTAAAAGTTTTAATCTCCTGTTCTGTAAATTGAACTTTAATTACATAAATGAGGCTCATGCAGGATCTAGAAATCTATTAACAGAGCAGGAGGTGAGACATTCTAAATGAAACAGAATTTGCCATAAAGGAAGTCTAAACATTAGATGACTCTTTACAGGAAGGTGTGCCTAAGGTGCATAAACAAAGGGATTTAACTCTTAAATGGCAGACAATTGAGCAGTGAGACTGCAGGGGCATAATCTATACACCAAAACTTCTTAATTAAGCTAAAGTTGTTTTGGGGACTATAGTGTCCCTTTAGTTTGTTTACAACTGTTTTATTTAGCAATATTATTTTATTACTATTACATTACCATATAACTAGCATTGCAATTACAATTTTAGAGGGACACTATAGGCACCCAGACCACTTCATCTCAATAAAGTGGTCTATAAAAGTGTCATTACCCGGTATGTTTAACCTTGCAATATAAAACCATTCTGACAGCCAATAGATGCGCTTCCTCAGAAGTAGCCGAGTAATATACAACCATTTCTATCAGAGACCATCTGCATTTTGCCGTACATACACACTTGCCTGTCAATGCTTTACTATGGGAAAGCATTAGAATAGCTGAGATCCTCAGCCTTGATGATCTCAGCCACAGAGGCAGGACAGGAGTACAGAGATCGGTGTTGTGGACAAGAAAATATAAGAAAAATTGGAGGAGGGGGAGGGTGAGGGCAGGAGCCTAAATGGCTAACAAGGCAAGATAGCATTCATAATACACATTTGTATTCCTAATCTATAGTGTTCCTTTAACACTCCTTGTTTTGGTGTTAATAAGAATGTGAGGTTTTAAATGAGATGATGATAGTTCATGGAGTACACAAGAAAGCCTCTAGTTTTAACAGATAAGGCTGTCCATTATTAAATCCCCATTTACCGGTGCAACACAGGCCTGCCGCAGCGCATCCGCCTCTTTCCTGGCTATTTCATATTTTTTTCCCACCTCAGGCAAGTTCATCAGTAGTTTAGACTATTGGCTTGTATATTGGGGCTTTGGTATTTCTGCAGTCCTTAATACTTCCATTCATGTTTTCTTTTAACAAATGTTTCATATTTAGGAAATTGTTGGTGAGCATCTAGGCAAGTTGTATATTTCCAGTATTGGAGCTGGATACAATAGAGTGTGGCTAATGTTTCAAGGAATGTATGCCTGTATACTACAGTCCTGAGGACAGACATTTTTCCTCTTCATTTGCAATATTTGTCCTGACTTTGTTTAATCTGAATTGGATTATGATGTCAGCTTCTAAATCTTTAATACAATCATGGGAAAAAGAAAGTACACCTTCTTCAAATTCTATGGTTTTACATGTCGGTGCACAGGGCCGCCACAGGGGGTGACAACCATAACGGTTGTCACGGGCCTGGTGGTCCTGGGGGGCCCGGACTGCTTTGGCTGTCCAGGGCCCCACAATTACTCTCTGCATTTATATATAGCGATGATCGCTATATATAGGTGCAGCCACGGTCCTCCCTCTCCCAACCCCCCTCCCCCCCCCGGCTCCCTATACTTGGTCAGCCTACTTTTTACAGCATTTCCCTTGCTCTCATTCCCATGCACACCACATCTCGCGGGAGTGAGAGTGAGGGAAATGCTGTAAAGTACAGCTGCAATCCGCTGTGCCCCCTCTGCAACTCTGCAAATACAGGGAGCATGGGGGCCCCACAATGCCAACGGACCACCAGGGATCATGGAATCTTCCCCCCTCCCCGGACACAGGTAAGAAACAGGGAGGGGGGAATAACTTTCATTACATTACACTAGTAAACACACACACTGCATTCACTGCACTAACACACACACTGCATTCACTGCACTAACACACACACTGCATCCACAGCACTAACACACACACTGCATCCACAGCACTGACACACACACTGCATTCACTACACTGACACACACTCTGCATTCACTACACTAACACACACACTGCATCCACAACACTGACACACACCTTGCATTCATTACGGGGGGGAGGCCGGCCGGGGCGGGGGGAGGGACGTGGGGGGCCCAGACCTTGTGCTTTGGTTTTTGGTGGCGGCCCTGTCGGTGCATAATAACAATCATCTGTTTCTTAACAGGTCTTAAAATTAGCTAAATGCAACCTCAGATGAATAACAACACATGACATATTACACCGTGTCGTGATTTATTTAACAAAAATAATGCCAAAATGGAGAAACCATGTGTGAAAAACATACACCCTTACTGCTTCCATAGGGCTTAAGAGGCTAAGAAGCAGAAAGATGCTGCTAATCAAATGCCCTTGAATAATTGATCATCAGCAAGTGTGACCACCTCAATAAAAGCCAACATTTTAGCAGTTTGCTGGTCTGGAGCATTCATGTCTGTGTTAATACAATGCCAAGGAGGAAAGACATCAGCATTGATCTTAGAGAAGCAATTGTTGCTGCCCAACAAACTGGGAAGGGTTATAAGGCCATTTTCAAATAATTTAAAGTCCACCATTCTACAGACCGAAAGCTTATTCACAATTTGAACACATTGAATGCAGTTGCCAATCTTCCCAGAAGTGGACATGCCAGCATATTTACCCCAAGGTCATACCGTCAATGCTCAGAGACTACAGACCTCCGTTAGCATGTTAAAAAAAGTATGATTTGTTTGAAAGGGTTGCCAGGAGAAAGCATATTCTCTGTAATAAGAATATGGCAGCACATCAAAGTTACATCTGAACAACCCACAAGACTTCTGGAGCAATGTTCTTTGGACAGACAAGACCATAGTAGAGATGTTTGGTTTTCGCCAAATGTGGCGCTGTGCATTATGGCCAAACACCGCATATTAACGCAAACACCTCATCCCAACTGTCAAGCTCAGTAGTGGAGGGGTAACGATTTGGCCTTGTTTTGAAGTCACAGGACCTGGGAACCTTGCAATCATTGAGTCGACCATGAACTCCTCTGTATACCCAAGTATTCTAGAGTCAAATGTGAGGCCATCTGTTCGACAGCTATAGCCTGGTTGTATTTGGTTCATGCAATGGGACAATGATTCCAAGCAGGGCCGTCTATAATATGAATAGGACCCTGGGCAAAGCATTTTCTTGGGCCCCCTGGGCCCTGTCCCTGCACCCCCCTCCCCATTACGCCCAACCCGCAATCACACTGACAGATATACTGACACATACACACACAGACAGACATATTAAAACATTTGCAGATACATACTGGCACACACATACACTAACACACAAATATATACTGGCAAATATATTGACACACATTCAGACATACTGATACACACACAGACACACATACATAAAAACAGGCACATACACTGACATATACTGACACACACACAGACACATACACTGACAGAAATACTGAAACACATACACTGACAGGCGTATTGACATACACAGACATACTGACATACACACACAGACATACTGACATACACACACAGACATATACACACACAGTATGTCTGTGTGTGTGTGTGTTAGTATGTCTGTGTGTGTTAGTGTGTCTGTGTGTGTGTGTATGCCAGCATGTCTGTGCGTGTCTGTCAGCATGTCTGTGCGTGTCTGTCAGTATGTTTGTGTGTGTATATGTTTGTGTGTGTATGTCAGTATGTCTGTGTGTGTATGTCAGTGTGTGTGTATGTCAGTGTGTGTATGTTTATGTCAGTGTGTCTGTGTGTGTATGTTTATGTCAGTGTGTCTGTGTGTGTATGTCAGTATGTCTGTCATACTGACACACACACACAGACATACTAACACACACACAGACATACTAACACACACACAGACATACTGACATACACACACACAGACATACTGACATACATACATACACACAGACATACTGACATACATACACATACATACTGACACAAACACACACACATACACACACAAAAACATACTGACATACACACACACACACACACAGACATACTAACACAGACATACTAACACACACACACACACACACACATACTAACACACACACACAGACATACTGGCACATACACACAGACATACTGACATACATTTAGCCACCCTCCAGGTTCTTACCTTTTTATGGAGGGGGGTTTCCCTGGGGTCCAGTGGCAGGCTGAGGCAGCTGGGAGTTATCTTGAAGAACTCCCCTCCTCCCTGCCTTCCTCCTCCCATGCGGCTATTATCTCCGGTGGGAGGAAGTGACACGCCGCACTCACTTCCTCCCAGCCGGTACAGAAAGGGGCCCGGTCGCGCTGTTTAAGCGTCACAGCGCCCAACCGGGCCCCTGCTGACACATGGTAACTGGGTGGCCCTTAGTGCATGGGCCACTTGGGGGGCCTCCTTAGTTGGCGGGCCGGTGCGGCTGCACCGCCAGGTACATGGGGGCTGCTGAAATCACGGGCCCACGGGGCAGCTGCTCTGGGGCCCCACAGGAGCAACTGGGCCCGGGGCAATTGCCCCGTTTGCCCCGTGCTAAAGACGGCCCTGATTCCAAGCATACCAGCAAGTCTAAAAAAATAAAAAACGATTTAACACTAAAATAAATTATTTCCAGCACTGAGACTCCCTCAGCACTGTTGCAGCTTTCTCCTAGATTTTTCCAGCAGGAGGCCTCAAAACTTGCCATACTCCTCAAATACATCCAGTAATTTTCACTGAACCGACGCCACATATCCAAGTTAGTTACTTTTCACCAGTTGCAATGATGCTTCTAAAGTTGTCTCTATTTTGTGTGAAAATGTGATTAAAGGGAAACTATAGTGCCAGGAAAACAAAGCTGTTCTCCTGGCCCTATAGCTCACTATAATGCCCCACTCCTTCGCTCCCCCTCTCCCTCGTGGTGCAGAAAGGGTTAAAAAAAACCTTCTGTCACTTGCCTGATTCCAGCGATGATGTCCCTCAGCGCTGGTTTAGGCTTAGAAAATGAAGTCTCTCTAGTGGCGGAGTTAACCCTCACAATTATTGCTGTTTATTAAACACTAAAATAATTACCTTTGTAGGTTTAAGGGACATAGGACACTGCACCCAGACCACTTTAATGAGCTTAAGTTGTATGGGTGTCTATAGTGTCCCTTTAAATTAGTTATTGTAATCAGTTGATGGTATTGCCACTTAATTGTAACCACTTATTGTTGATTGATTTTGTGGGATGGCATATATATGTACTTGTAAAGGGACGCCTCGGTAACCTGACCGGTTGCTCCCGCTAGTTCCCTTCCTTCAGCCGATCAGAAACTCTTACATGGTTGGGGGACTTAGCTCTATTCGCTCCCAGGCAGAGACGACACTCGGCCCTGGAAGCTCTAAGTCCTCACAAGGACTTTTCCCCATTGCATCCCCTGCAAGCTGGAACAGCAGAAACAGGGATTAAATCTTCATTCCCTCCAATAACCGGATGACACACAGTTTTGGAGGTTAAAACACTGACTCTGCCAATCTTTATTAAAAACAGGCTTCTTTTATGCACAGATCCCCGCAGGGGGTCTCCATTCCACACAATACACTTCCCTTGGTCCCAGGCAGGAGGGGGTTGGGTTACAGATGGCCATCTCCCTCCCTGGGAGATACTAACAGTACACAGGGATACACATGAAAACACATTACATTCAGGGGGGGTACACTTTGGGGCTCGATGCCCTGGGAAGGAACGGGGTTACATTGCTAGATAGCCCCGGGTCCTATCTGGGATCCCTGCAAAAATCGGGGCGACCGGATGCACAGAGCCTGAGAGATCAGCATAGAAAGTCTGGGGCTTGAGGCGCTGTACATTTCCAAAACTAGTTGCTTGGTTTAGTCCGGTGAATTCAAACTTTGCGCCTAAACCAAGCAACAACCAATCTGCTGAAAGGGACACGGGGATTTGAGACTGTGTGCCAAGCCGGTTTGGGCTAAGAATGCTGCCCGTGGGTGGGGTATCAGGGTGGTCCCCATTCGGGAACCCATTCATATGAGATCTCCCGAATGGGGAGCAGGTAAAACACACAAATCCTTTACAATTACATAAAGATACATGGGGAACCACATTCAACAATGGAAAATAATGAGAATACACATTGGGGACAAAACCAAAACATCTGAATACTCAGTGGACATGGTATGTAGTGGCGCTGTCCCGCCACATACTTATTGCACTTGTTATTTAGACTTGACAAAGACACGGACTGATGCTGAAACTTTGTCTATTGTCTGCATTCCTGAATAGAAGACTACATCTTTAAAAACCCAACAGGTGTGCCCACCATAACGGTTGTCACGGGCCCGGCGGCCCTGGGGGCACGGGTAGCGTCGAACTGCCGCCGGTGCAGTTGCACTTATGGCCGCCCGATGGGCCCTATATCTTCAGGGGCCCGGTCGCGCTATATCACGGCCACAGGGCTGACTTAAAAAAAAAAAAGCAGCCGCAGCAAGTGCTACTGGGAGGAAATGCGCGCCCAGCAATGAAGAGGGAGAGTCAGCTAACTACTCCCATCAGCCCCAGCCACCGTCCTGCAAAGACAATGTAAGAAACAGGAGGGTGGCTGGAAAATGAGCTGTGTGTATGTCTGTCTGTATGTATGTCTGTATGTATGCATGGTTGGCCCTGCTGACCCGGGCGGAAGGGCTGGCTGTCTGGGTGGCCGGTGCGCGAGGGAGCACTCTCCTCTGTGTGCTTCCTCTTCAGCTCCCTTGCGCACCACACTGATACCGGAGCCGGAAGATGAGGGAGCTGATGAGGAAGCACACAGAGGAGAGTGCTCCCTCGCGCACCGGCCACCGGGAATCCCCTCAGCTCTCCAAAAGGTAAGGAGGCTGGGGGGATTAAATTAAAAAAAAAAAGTGTGTGTGTGTTAGTGTGTGTGTGTGTTAGTGTGTGTTTGTTATTGGGTGTGTGTCTGCTAGTGAGTGTGTTTCTGTGTGTGTCTGTTACTAAGTGTATTTGATGTCTGTTAGTGTGTGTCTGTCAGTGAAAGTGTGTCTGTTAGCTAGTGTGTATGCGTCTGTTCGTGAGAGTGTGTGTCTTCAGCATTTACCTTTCTCCAGCGTCGAACTCCCTTGGCGCTGGGGATCCCTCCGCCTTTCAGCTCCGAATGCACACGCGCGGCAAGAGGCGCTCGCGCATTTAAACCGCCCATAGGAAAGCATTACTCAATGCTTTCCTATGGACGTTCAGTGTCTTCTCACTGTGATTTTCACAGTGAGAATCTCGGAAGCTCCTCTAGCGGCTGTCAATGAGACAGCCACCAGAGGCTGGATTAACCATCAGTGAAACATAGCAGGCTATGTTTTCAGCTTCAGGGTTAAAACTAGAGGGACCTGGCACCCAGACCACTTCATTGAGCTGATGTGATCTGGGTGTCTGTAGTGGTCCTTTAAATGTGTGTGCATACCGCGGTCGCGGGGTCGCAGCCCTGCAACCCCTGCGACCAGGTGCCCGCCGCCATGTGTTGCGGCCCTGACCAGCGCCGAGTAAGCGCGGGGGGGGGACAGATCAATTTTCGCACCGGGGCCCCATGGGTCATGTGTACGCCACTGCATGTCTGTCTGTATGTCTGTCTGTATGCATGTCTGTATGTATGTATGTCTGTACGCCTGTGTCTGTATATGTGTGTATGTCTCAGTATGTGTGTGTCAGTATGTATGCCTATATGCATATCAGTATGTGTGTCTGTTAGTATTTGTGTGTGTGTATCTGTGTCCTTTTGTATCAGTGAATGTTTGTGTCTGTGTGTGTATTCCTGTGGGCGAGATTTGGAGGCGGTCCCTCTGGGCGGTCTTGGAGGCGGGCCCCGGGGGACCCAGACCCTGAGCTCAGGGGCCCCAAAATTTCTGGTGGCGGCCCTGGGTGTGCATAGACATCTGTACTCCTCTTAGATGATGTCCAATCCAATGCTCCTCATGCAATGTTTCACTACAGAAGACCGTGATGGCACTGCACATGTTCGTGTTATGTCAACTACTTCATCTGGATGAAGTTGCTATAGTGCGTACAGTGTTCCTTTAAACATGCTTGTGCGGTGTAAACTGTGCTTAAGGCATTCAACCTTTTGAGCTAGTGTATTGGCTGGTCAGCCAGGTATGTGTTCACATCAGGCTGACATGCTTGTTTTATAGATGTCCCCACCCCCTTTTTTGGGGGGGAGTTGCATTTCCAGTGATCCGACGACTTCACTGGCACTCCACCTGTCAGCAGTGGCTTTTCCAGCATTCATATTTGGGGGGGGGGACATGGGGGGCCAGGAACAAAAGTAGGGGGGCATTTATAAAATGTGTGTGTGTAAAAATATAGAAAACCCCTGCACTCCAACTATAACAAAACAAAAGATACCTGGTGGAACCGCACATACTTAATAGGGCGGCCCTATGAAGTCCTGAGCGCACTACCATGCATGCGCGCGGCCACGAGCTGACTGACTGCTCAGCTTGCGGTCTTTGCCCGCCCCCTCTCCTCTGCTGACATGCATGAGAGAGAAGGCGCGCACACAGTGCCTTCTCTCTCCTGCACAAAATCAGACGTATTTTATTACGTCTGACGTGTACATGGCCGTTTTAGGGCCATACTTGATAGGAAGTCCCTCTGGTGGCCGTCTGAGTGACGGCCACTGGAGGTATTCCTATCAATCAATGTAAACACTGTATTTTCTCTGAAAATACAGTGTTTACATTAGATCGCCTGCAGGGAGCTATAGATCTCACCAGAACAACTACATTAAGCTGTAGTTGTACAGGTGACTGTAGTGTCCCTTTAATAAAAATTTCGCCTTAGGGCACTATTTTAGTAAGCTGGGTTAATACTGATCTATATAGTACCATACTAACCAAGTAATTCCGACCCTGGGATACTAAACGGCGGGTGGGAGGAGTCAGGAGCTGCCCCACACTGGACCCCAGGGAGGTGAGTGTTCGAGTGTTTGTCAGTGAGTGAGTGTCTAACTGTCAGTGTCTGTGTATGTGTGTGTGTCTGTCAGTGAGTGAGTATGTCTGTCAGTAAGAGTGTGTGTGTGTCTGTGTCTGTCAGTGAGTGAGTATGTCTGTCAGTAAGAGTGTGTGTGTGTCTATGTCTGTCAGTGAGTATGTATGTCAGTAAGAGTGTGTGTGTGTCTGTCTGTCAGTGAGTATGTATGTCAGTAAGAGTGTGTGTGTGTCTATGTCTGTCAGTGAGTATGTATGTCAGTAAGAGTGTGTGTGTGTCTATGTCTGTCTGTGTATGTGTGTGACATGAAGGGGCAGAAAAATGAATCTTTGCCTAGGGCGGCAGAAATCCTTGCACCGGCCCTGCTCACACCCCTCACTGTGATCACTGCAATCAATTCACTTTTCTCAGAACCTAGATGTGGCACAGGCCGCTGGCCACAAAACCTGCTCCTCTCTGCCTGCTTGCTCTGCTCCTGTCTACTTGCTGTACTCTTCTCTTTTTGATCTGCTCCTCTCTGCATGCTCTGCTCTTGCTCCTCTCTGCATGCTCTGCTCTTGCTCCTCTCTGCTTGCTCTGCTCTTGCTCCTCTCTGTATGCTCTGCTCTGCCTCCTCTGCTCTTGCTCCTCTCTGCATGCTATGCTCTTGCTCCTCTCTGCATGCTCTGCTCTTGCTCCTCTCTGCATGCTCTGCTCTTGCTCCTCTCTGCTTGCTCTGCTCTTGCTCCTCTCTGTATGCTCTGCTCTGCTCTTGCTCCTCTCTGCATGCTCTGCTCTGCCTCCTCTGCTCTTGCTCCTCTCTGCTTGCTCCTCTCTGCATGCTCTGCTCTTGCTCCTCTCTGTATGCTCTGCTCTGCCTCCTCTGCTCTTGCTCCTCTCTGCATGCTCTGCTCTGCCTCCTCTGCTCTTGCTCCTCTCTGCTTGCTCCTCTCTGCATGCTCTGCTCTTGCTCCTCTCTTCCTGCTCTGCTCTTGCTCCTCTCTGCATGCTCTGCTCTGCCTCCTTCCAGCATGCCCATCCTGTCCCAAGTACAATCTGTATGAGCAAGGACGGTGTATAAAAGATATAAAAGGTGGTCCATTTATTTGGATTGTGTTAAGGCAGTTTAAACCTTACAGATAGATTATTACTGGACTTTATATATTCCTGGACCTTTACTTTGCAGAGATTCCATGTTTCTTGTAGATCTAACTGCCTCATATCCTCCTGCTGCACCATGGACAAGAGGAGGGGGAATACTAGTAGGTTGACTGGCAGTAAAGTATCTGCCTACCTTCAACAAAATCCCCAAATATTATGTGAGATAATCCTCATTCTGGGGTTCTGTCCTGTCATTCTTGATTTGTTCCCTAGTGTCCTGTAATGTATATTATCATTTTGTCCCATCTAAAATAAAAACAAAACAATCTTTCTATCTCCTTCAGCAGGCATTTACCTGTGTTTGTCAGACACCTGAGTAATATATTGTCCAATCCCCATTGCTATGGGGGCTCCCTAGCAGATACTTGGCATTTTATGTTGGATAGAGCTGAAAGGAGCAGATCATTGCTGTTGGGGGAATGATGTGGGCACCAGTTTAACGGTCTTCTGAAAAATCACTGTGCGACAATTTTTACTTCTACCCTAGTAATAACATATAAACTACATAAAACTAAATGCATTCTTATTGGTTGCATAATCAGATGTTGCTTCTAAAGAGAAATCTCAGCCAGAAAACATACAAAGCACATTTATAGCAGCAGTTATGCAGTAGTCTTTTCTGTCTATGGGCGAATCTTGTGCAGATGATAATCTGTGCTGTGTTTTATTGATGCATTTTTTAAATTTTTAAATACTCTTTATTAAATTTTAATCATATAAAAAAAAAAAACATACAGACATAATATTTCAAGACATTACACAGACAAAAACTGACATTACTAAATGCATACTTCTTTCTACCTGTGAAGGATAAGTGCCTGAGTGCAGACAAGGGTAATCTTGTCTGTTCCTTATATACTTTATATTTAAACAAAACAATAACTCTAAAGTGCTTACTCAATCTTTACGTAAAAGTTAATACGAGATCCAAACATTTCCCCCTTAACAATTTGTTTCTGACCGAGATGTTATTTCTCCAACAGAAGCCCATTTCCATCTTTAATTGTAACGTTAATTGTTTTGTCCAACAAGTATAGCTAATTTCTAAAGGCTGTTTCCAATTTCTTGCTAAAAGAATCTTCATAGCCAAAAAACTTGGTGTGGCCAAATAATATTGAAATGCTGTTAAATCCGGCCAGCCTAGATGTAAGAAAGCGGTCACCCCATACATAAATATCGATATTAGTATTACACTTAATTTCCCATTTTTTAAATTGGCAGTAATTTGTGCCATTAATCAAGTCAGCATATAGCACTTGGATAAAAGTTTTTATTTAAAAAACCTGCTTCATATATATAGAATTTTGGCTTTTCCCCTCATCGAAATGAAACAAGTGATTTAACTCTTAAATAATTGTATATTTCAGATTCTGGTAAATTATATTCTAAGACCAATGATGCCAACGTTTTCATTCTTCCCTCCTCAATTATATTATTTACATCTCTGATTTTTTTTCCTCTCCACAGAACTAGTTTTAAATCTTCTGTGAGAGATTCCAATATTTCCAACTCCATAAATCCATATTTCTTTTCAGTATTTTTCATATTTTTTCTAAATTGGAACCATATTGGGAAAATGTGTGTTAGAATTTTATTTTTGATTTCTTTCCGTACCAGATATCCTTTACTCTGCCAGATAAGTTTATTTAGGTCCGTCCTATTCAATTACTGGGTTTCTTATATAAACCATCTTGTGTCTTTAATTTCCTTTTTAGTTAGTATTTGAATATGGTTGATTATGCTGGCTTCGTAGTGTTTAATATTGGATAAATTTATACCCCCTTGCACAGGGTTATTAGTCATGTGTTCTAAATGAATCTCTAGCCAGCTATTGGGGATCTTTAGGGGGATGATTTTAAAGAAATAGGTCCACTTAAGGATTATATAAGCATGAATGGTGTTAATTCTTCCCAGCCAAGTCATTAGTAAAGTATTCCATTTTTTTAAAGTCAAATTTGTTGATCTAATCAATTTCAAGAAATTATCTTCTACTATATACTATATGTTTTATCCGATAACATTATACTTAAATATTCAGAGGTCCCTTCACTTCTTTAAAGCCATAAATATCCAATATTGCTTTTTTTATATCCGGATCACCGTTTTTAAACATAACCACAGATTTGTCTATATTTATCTTATTAGTAGATATTTCACTATATTTGGTTATCTCATCCATCAATGAGCTGAAGTGGTCTGGGTGCCGGCAGTGTCCCTTTAATGTTATATAATGTAGTTCATCTGTTGTATTTTTGTTTGTTGTATTTTGAGTTTTTATATTTTGTTGCCATATAGCTATTAAACGTCTTTGTTCTACATGCATTCCTTTTTAGAATTTCAGTCAGTATTATTAAATATGTATATTCATCTAGTTTAGATTCAGACTTTATGATGATGTAACATAACAAAAATATGTGGGGGTTACAACACTTCTGTGCCAAATTTGGTTGATTTCTAAGTAGATTTATTCTGGAACAGCCAATTTATTTTTTGATATTTTTTTTTTTTTTTGCTGTGCATATTGATAAAACAAACAAGCTTGTGGTGCCCCGAGAGTAGTGATGTCACAAATTTTTCACGAACGGTTCACCATGGTTCGCAGCGAACCGCTCGCGGCGGACTCCAGTCAGCTGACACATCCCGGCCAATATGCAGCAGACCCTCCCTCCCAGACCTTCCCACCTCCTGGACAGCATCCATATTGAATGCTTCAATATGGATGCTGTCCAGGAGGTGGGAAGGTCTGGGAGGGAGGGTCTGCTGCATATTGGCCGGGATGTGTCAGCTGACTGGAGTCCGCCGCGAACGGTTCGCTGCGAACCGTGGCGAACCGTTCACGAACCGTTCGCGAAAAATTCGCGACATCACTACCCGAGAGCAGTCCACTTGCTTAGGTCAATAAAATTTACAACAGTGAGGCCTGTGGTAGCATATGCACATTTTATATTACTTAGACAAGATAGCGTGCAGGATAAGGCAGGATGATATAAAAGTATTGTATGAGTTAATTGCGGCTTCGTGAGCCGTGCATGTGGGCTGTAGTTGTGGCGTTTGTGCCCCTCAAGTAGGGTTGAGTGTCTCCCATCAGAGGGATGTGGTGTGGGTCTGTGCTCCTCCGGGAGAGAGGGGGTACCCCTCTCCACAGGCTTACTGTGGAAGCAATTAGTGTGTCTTCTTGCGTCGGTTGGGGGGGGGGGGGTTATACCGTGGCTTCTGTGGTGCCAGCTGGTGGTGTGGAGCTTCCTGTATTGGGTGCTAATTTGTGGTAAGTGTGCCGTATATATGTAAAGCATGCCTAGCATGTTGTGTGGAGTAAGTCATGTTAAATCAACTGTATGTGAGGCTAGTGTCCCGGAGCAGAAGCAAGGTAAACATTGAGTCCAAACGTGGTACAACTGTTGGAACAGCTGTTTTTGTCCATGAAAAAAAGTAATAATCTGTCGGCTAGTGTAATCACACATTGTGTGGTATATAAAAAGAGAATAATACTGAGAAACACATGCAATCCACAGGTATTTTCCATTATTTTATTAACCATGACAACTAATATTAAAAAAAAAAAAAAAAAAAGATTCTACTTTTGTTTAATTTTGCACAGATGGGACATGGCTAGAACTAGCACTAATTGCGCCTTCTACTTCAAAGTAATAGTCAGTGGAAGTTGTCACGAAATGGCGTCACTATTACTTGGTTGTCTCATCGGGCGGTGTTGGAGGAAAAATAATCTCCTAAAATATGACAAATTAAAGAGTTAATTCAGATTTGGCACAAAACAAACGGAGAATTCAAATGTAGTGAATGTGTATATGATTGTATGTGTGTTTCATTGACAAAAGGGTGTTGGGGGTACATAGTGAGAAATACACACAAACAAATTACAGTTGGGGGGAAAATGCATTTCGGCACCAGGAGCCAAGTAACATAGATACACCTCTTGGTAGCATTATATTTCTGCTTCAGATACAGTAGAGTGTTAACTGCATATTGACACCAACTAATCCTACATCCATTACACCCAAGCCCACAGCAGTGTAAATGGGTAAAACGTATATGCAAATTTTACATTACAAAATGTATAAAACTCAACTGGCTTGTACCACATCTTGAGCTCAGACATCTTTAGGTCAGTTAAACCACAAATACAAACATAGCATAATTGCTCAATATCACATGGAAGCAAGTCTTCACAGAAGTTTCCCCTGCATCTAGTGGACAGCCCAATTCCAGAATCCACAGAGTTATAACAGGAAAGAAGGAACCAATTCCTATTTTTTTTTTGTTTTTACTTATGTGATATTAGAATGAGTTGTTTGATAAGCAGATGTTCACCTGCTTTAAGCCATGTTATAACCTGTCTACGTTCATGTACAAAATGAAATTTAACAAAACATTGGTTAGTGGTGAATATAAAATGTGAGAAATGTCAGCCGATACAAGTTTGTCAAATGTGAGACCAATATCGGAGTTTTTTTCCACCTGATTTTTTTTAAGAAAGGAGCAAATCTTTATTAATGTGGTTATGAGAACAATCCCTGTGCAAAGGTAGGAATTTCAAATGCAGTCCTAGCTAGGTAGACTGGTAGTTTTTTGTACATGCAACCTAAGATGGTACGATGGACATTACGCCCATTTAGTTTGACCAATTTTCAAAATACTTTTAATTAGTCCCAGGCCTCATCTTATAGCTAGGATAGCCTTATGCCTATCCCATGCATTCTTAAACTCCCTCACTGTGGTAACCTCTACCACTTCAGCTTGAAGGCTATTCCATGCGTCCACTACCCTCTCTGTAAAGTAATACTTCCTGAAATTATTTTTAAACTTTGCCCCTCTAATTTAAGACTATGTCCTCTTGTGGTAGTTTTTCTTGTTTTAAATAAAGTCTTATCCTTTACTGTGTTTATTCTATTTATGTATTTAAAGGGACACTTTAGTCACCAAAACAACTTTAGCTTAATGAAGCAGTTTTGGTGTATAGAACATGCCCCTGCAGGCTCACTGCGCAATTATCTGCCATTTAGGAGTTAAATTACTTTGTTTATGAACCCTAATCACACCTCCCTGCATGTGACTTGCACAGCCTTCCTAAACACTTCCTATAAAGAATCCTCTAAAGTTTATCCTTTCTGTATTGCAAGTTCTGTTTAATTTAGATTTTCTTATCCCCTGCTATGTTAATAGCTTGCAGGGCCATGCAAGAGCCTCCTGTATGTGATTAAAGTTCAATTTACAGAGCAAGAGATAAAAATTTTAATGGTAAAAAACATCTGATTGAAAGTGATTAAAACAGTTTTTTCATGCAGGCTGTCAGTCATAGCCAGGGCAGGTATGGCAAGGGCTGCATAAAAAGAAACAAAGTGATTTAACTCCTAAATAACAGTGAATTGAGCAGTAAAACCAGCTAATACTTCTCCCTATACAACCAAGCATTCTGCTAGCATTTCCTGCTGCTCTATTACATTGCCTGCCTATCTTTAAGTCATCTGAAATCACTCGTAAATCCCTTTCCTCAGATGTTGAGGTTAGTAGGGTATCAAATATTCTGTACTCTGCCCTCGGGTATTTACGTCCAAGATGCATTACCTTGCACTTATCCACATTAAATGTCAGTTCCCACAGCTCTGACCATTTTTCTAATTTACCTAAATCATTTGTCTTATAACTCCAGGAACATCAACCCTGTTGCAAATTTTAGTAAGACATACCTTACCATCAAGACCTTCTGCAATATCACTAATTAAAATATTCAAGAGGATGGGTCCAAGTACAGATCCCTGAGGTACCCCACTGGTAACTAGACTTTGGCAGTATAAAATAAATGTCATCATACCGGATAGATCAGTATTACCGCTGGCATTTTATGTAAATTATAAGTGTAGAGTGCCATGTCTGTATGACAGGAAAAATGGATTTACTGTTTCTTCCAGATCTTAGTCACGTTTCTTCAATTAACAACAATAGCACCTCTTCTACCACAATTATTACATATATTTTTTAATACTGCTGTCTGCTATTTTTAGCCAATATCCAATTGCAATTACAATACTTACCCTATATACAAAATAATATATACACACACACTGCTCAAAAAAATAAAGGGAGCACTTAAACAACACAATGTAACTCCAAGTCAATCACACTTCTGTGAAATCAAACTGTCCACTTAGGAAGCAACACTGAGTGACAATCAATTTCACATGCTGTTGTGCAAATGGGATAGACAACAGGTGGAAATTATAGGCAATTAGCAAGACACCCCCAATAAAGGAGTGGTTCTGCAGGTGGTGACCACAGACCACTTCTCAGTTCCTATGCTTCCTGGCTGATGTTTTGGTCACTTTTGAATGCTGACGGTGCTTTCACTCTAGTGGTAGCATGAGAAGGAGTCTACAACCCACACAAGATGAGCTCAGGTAGTGCAGCTCATCCAGGATGGCACATCAATGCGAGCTGTGGCAACAAGGTTTGCTGTGTCTGTCAGCATAGGGTCCAGAGCATGGAGACGCTACCAGGAGACAGGCCAGTACATCAGGAGACGTGGAGGAGGCCGTAGGAGGGCAACAACCCAGCAGCAGGACCGCTACCTCCGCCTTTGTGCAAGGAGGAACAGGAGGAGCACTTCCAGAGCCCTGCAAAATGACCTCCAGCAGGCCACAAATGTACATGTGTCTGCTCAAACGGTCAGAAACAGACTCCATAAAGGTGGTGTGAGGGCACGACGTCCACAAGTGCAGGACGTTTGGCATTTGCCAGAGAACACCAAGATTGGCAAATTCGCCACTGGTGCCCTGTTCTCTTCACAGATGAAAGCAGGTTCACACTGAGCACATGTGACAGATGTGACAGAGTCTGGAGACGCCGTGGAGAACGTTCTGCTGTCTGCAACATCCTCCAGCATGGCCGGTTTGGCAGTGGGTCAGTAATGGTGTGGGGTGGCATTTCTTTGGGGGGGCCGCACAGCCCTCCATGTGCTCGCCAGAGGTAGCCTGACTGCCATTAGGTACCGAGATGAGATCCTCAGACCCCTTGTGAGACCATATGCTGGTGCGGTTGGCCCTGGGTTTCTCCTAATGCAGGACAATGCTAGACCTCATGTGCCTGGAGTGTGTCAGCAGTTCCTGCAAGACTAAGGCATTGATGCTATGGAATGGCCCGCCCGTTCCCCAGACCTGAATCCAATTGAGTACATCTGGGACATCATGTCTCGCTCCATCCACCATTGCACCACAGACTGTTCAGGAGTTGGCGGATGCTTTAGTCCAGGTCTGGGGGAGATCCCTCAGGAGACCATCCGCCACCTCATCAAGAGAATGCACAGGCGTTGTAGGGAGGTCATACAGGCACGTGGAAGCCACACACACTACTGAGCCTCATTTTGACTTGTTTTAAGGACATTACATCAAAGTTGGATCAGCATATAGTGTGTTTTTCCACTTTAATTTTGAGTGTGACTCCAAATCCAGACCTCCATGGGTTGAAAAATTGGATTTCCATTTTTTTATTTTTGTGTAATTTTGTTGTCAGCACATTCAACTATGTAAAGAACAAAGTATTTCAGAATAATTTTTAATTCATTCAGATCTAGGATGTGTTATTTTTGTATTCCCTTTATTTTTTTGAGCAGTGTATATTTGTGTTTAGGGCAACATCGATATGATTAATGCAAGACTGTGTGCCGAAGCCGACGTTTGCGGTAGGCCAGTAAATAAAGTGGGTCCACTCTAGTAGAATATAAGTGAATAAAGGGAGTGGAGGGGGGAGGGGCATAAAGATTGCCAGATTAATTACGGCAGGGTAACAAAGAGGAGAGTCCCTTATATAGGTCAAAAAGCCCCAACCACAACTCCAAGCAAAGCCTTTACATATATATATATATATATATATATATATACCAGCATAGAACCCTCCACAGAAAATACATTCCCTATGTTGCCTTGTACCCCTTAACCTCTACACCCTTGCTTTTCTTTCTTTCTCCTAACGGCAAATAGGGAGCAATGGAACACTGTCAGAGTTATTCACTAAAGGGAGAATTCAATGTGAATTGGGATAAAATCAGCTATGCTTTCAATTCGGCTACAGGCTTTAAATGTGAAATTAACTTTGAATTCTCACTTCAGTAAAAATTATTTTGAATTAACTGAATTAGCTGGCTTGTTAGTGGAACCTGCTTATTGTTAGTTCTCTAGATAAGGGATCTATAGAATTTGTATCTGAGTAATGCCGCAAGCCTAGACACGAAATGGAGGCACGTTCCCTCAGCATTAGAGATACAGCAACTCCACACAATCATTTCAGCCTCCATTAGCAGTCATCAATTAGGTGTGAAAGATACCCCTATAGGCAAAGTGAGCAAGGGTCCATATCTGTAATACCTTTTACTTCATGGAGACCCTAGGTATTTATATTTACTTTCTTATTATGCACATGGAAAGGAACTGCTCTGCAGTAGATTAAGTAGAAGGAAAAAATAAGTTCTCTCATTAATTTCAAAGAACCTTCGCAAATATTTAGTTTTGTGGATTCTTCGGATGGATCAGCTTGCACTGCATACTTTTTATTTATTTTTCTATTTTAATTGAAATGATGAAAGATTCCTCTCAACCCTTCGAACATTATGATGTACTATGTACAATAATTGTTCCAGTCCTGAAAAATGCATGTAAATAGGTCTTGTGATATTTGTTACTGTGACGTTTATACCTGGGGCATCATAGCTGATTCAGAGGAAGCTGATTCCAGTCTTTTACTTGAGCGAACCTAATGTTAAAAGAAACAAATACATAATGATTGAAACAGGATAGTGAATTTTCAAAACAAATATTCACATAGTTACATAGCTGAAAAGAGACTTGCGTCCATCAAGTTCAGCCTTCCTCACATGTTTTTGCTGTTGATCCAAAAGAAGGCAAAAAAATCCAGTATGAAGCGCTTCCAATTTCACAACAAACTAGGAAAAAATTCCTTCTTGACCCCAAAATGGCAGTCAGCTATCTCCTTGGATCAATATCTCCTTACACACGTCTCTTTGCAAAGTATGATAGACATGCTCTGACAGTCCTTGAGAGACATTTCAGGAATAATATTCAACAATATTACTATAAATTATATAAATAGTACAAAATCTTCTAATATATAGTGGCATACCTCAGAATGTCTTAACTGCGCTATGACAGTCCCAGTTTTTTGAATCATTAGACAGTCTCTCACTATGACCCTCAAACAGTGCTCCCAGCATGGTCTGCCCTCAGTGGGCAAGCAGCTTGGAGTACATTCACACCAGGCTGACCTGTCATTAATTTGGGTGGACCCTCATCAGGCTGGATGAAGTTGCACATACTACTTCCTCCTATCTGTACCTCGTTGTAGAAGAAGGTCTTGTGGGACCTTGGTAGAAGAGCTTCATCTTCTGCCAAGCCTAAAAGGCAGTGAGTGGAGGGGATTGAAAAGACCAACACACTAAAAATGTATAATTATAGGGGTAGGGAGAGAAAAGTATCTTAGGTACTTACGTCTTCAGTAATTCTCTCAGAATTGTTTACTTGTCTTCACTAATGCATAGGCACACCCTTTCTCTGTCACTATGCTCTGCCAGTGACCTTTTTCCTGTCCCCTGTTCACACCAGTACTGCTAAAGCACACCTACAGCAAGCTGTAATAGTAATGATGCTTAGAGTGTCCCTTAAACTTCTTGCTCCTGTTAACATTTGTAATAATTTGTTTTATTTTCTGTTATGTATCAGCAATAAAAGTGCACCCAAATATGTTGACACTATATGACTGTCAGTAATAGCTCCCACAATCTCGCAGGGATGCTACACCTAGAACATTCTAAATGCCAGGCCTTCCGTCCCCCTTTTGGGGACGCCTGGGAACTATCCCCAACAAGCATAGCTTGAGAGCATCATTTGACATACTCGTGCGTTGTTTAGGGCACTAGAACCTTGCAAGAGAGCACTGAAACCAGCAGGTTCTCCTTTAAGTGTGCTGGCCATAGATGACTGGGAGGCAGCTGGACGCGCATTCATGCCAGGCTGATCTGCCAGTAATTTGGGTGGACTTTTCCACCCCTGTAAGTGGAGTCAGTGGTGCAATTGCATCACCGATCCACCCCCTTTATTTTTCTACCACTTCTTAGGATGCCAGATTGTGAGGTATGAAATGCAGTAGACTGCAACTAATAACATTCCCATAATTTGTTTGTTCAGCAACATTGGAAATTGCCCAAATTGTTACTTACCCTTAGATCCCGCTCATCCAATGCATCACTATTATCCTCAAGATTGCACCTTCCAGTTACACAGGGTCCATCATCCTCATGTCTTTTTCGAAGTATAGCCAAGAAATCCGAAGCCTCGGCCTTTCTCATTAGAGCTGATGGAGAAGCAACAAAAGTTAATTGTGTGATACAATGCTTTAAATTGCTTTGTGTGATACTAGACAGAGCATCTACTTGGCTTTTACAGTATATAAAGATAGGTGCAAGAGCTTGCACATGACATTATGATTACAACTACACAATTATCAGGAATTCAATGTGAACTCCAAATGAGAAGCCAAAAAAAGCTGAAACAAATTCTCCATATCAGCTATGCTTCCAGTAAAACTATTTTGGCCTTAAAGATGAAATTCCATTTGAAATTCATGACAATTATCACTTGAGCAAATAACTGTCAGTTATGTATAGATTTAGCAATCATTTGTTGTTATAGTTTTTCAGGAAGGGTTTTATTAAACCATCATCTACTGTATCGTGAGAGATGCTGTGCTGTGCTTAAACTTTAATAGCTATTGCAGGAGTTCCAAAAACTCTGTTATTACCAACTTTTCAACACAACCCTTGGCGATGATACTGACTCATACCACATCTCCACTGTCATTATACAAGAAATCGCTGAGCAAAATCTTTCTAAATGCAGCAAAGTCCTTTATTCCAGCCATATGGATGTAGTCGTGGGCTCCCACCATTTAGCAACGGATGGCAAAGGTGGAGGAAATCTATTCCATGGAGTCCCTGACTGCGGTGCTGAGAGGTAATTTCGAGCAATGCTTACAGATATGGATGTCATGGGTGGACTATGTGTCTCATCTCTCATCAGTATATCACTTATTGCTATTATACATTTAAACTGACACTTGTGTGTGGGATATGAGGAGAGAGCATACTATTCCCTCTAATGGGAATAGAGCTTTGCCCTCCACTCTCCCCCTTCTTGTTTTTTATTTTGTGTTCTACCTAACGCTCCAAGAGAGGATAGAAGCTTTCGAGTGGAAGGGGAGGGAGGTATGTTCTTCCCTGCATTCGTTTTGGATATGCTGGCTCTCTACCACCAACCAAAAGCTAGAGTATCTAATGTGGGGCTTCTGTCTACTCCATTTTAAATCACAAATGGCTCTAGACAGGGCTGCTCCCTGTGCCCCCTATTGTTCATCCTATCTCTGGAACCACTGGCCCTCAAAATTATGCGCCACCCTGACCTTAAGGGAGTGAGGGTTGGTAACGGAGAATTATGTTTGTCAATGTTCGCAGATGACATATTACTGTCCCTAGAGGACCCGATCACCTCGATGCCTGCCCTACTCTAGCTGTTAAAAGAATATAGCTCTTTCCTATTATAAACTAAATCACTCCAAAACTCAAGCTCTGTCAATATGCTTACCAGTCAATGTAGAAGAACACCTCAAGCAATCATATAAGTTTGATTGGAGAACATCTAACCTCACCTTTTTAGGGGTCAAAATTGGGCCCTCACTACAAAGTATTTACAAGTTAAACTATAAAACATTGCCATAGTTGTGCACCACAACTTTCTCGAAGTGGAAAGCAGTCAAATTTTCATGGTTAGGAGGGACCAACAGTACCAAGATGATTATTCCTAAATTACTTTACGTTTTTAAGATGCTGCCGCTCCAAATCCCTGCACCTCAATTATTAGTACATACATTTGGAACTCTGATAGGCCACATCTACCCCTTTCCCTTTTACAGAGGCATCCAAAACAGAGTGGAGTGGGCATAGCTACCTACTACAAAGCCTCCATACTAGAAACAGTAATCAAAAACTACCCAAACATTCCAAGCAAATAGGATCTTTAATTATATTGACAGCCAGACACTTGATTGCTCTCAATTGGAAGCTAATGACATGCCCCTCAAACTCAAAAAGTAGACTTATTTTACACATATGAACATATGGCTATATATTCTCCCACAACATACAAGTCCTTCCAAACCGCATGGCAACCATGGGTAGACTACTTTGCCCACATGGGCACATTTAAGTAAGTGTTGCGCATCCCCCCTCTCATAATATTGTAAAGCGCTACGGAATCTGTTGGCGCTATATAAAAGGCAATAATAATAATAATAATGGGCTTGGGAAGAGCTACACCCATGTGTATTATTTGGACCGAAGACTGTGTGTCTTTTCTCTGGGGCACACTAATTCTCAGTACTGCACACTAATTTGGTGACTTGACTGTCTTCCCTGCCTGTCTGGTGGAAGTCACAGCTGTGGGGACAACCAATCAATCAACCAATATATACTTAATGGTGACCTCCTTCCCCCTCCCATTTTTTCTTCTGTACCCTATTCCCCCTTTCCTTAAAGTGTAAGTCCAGCTCTAGCCACATCAAACTACAAATGTGACAGTTGCCTTGGAAAGCTAAGATTGTGCATGGAGTCACTGACCAATGTTATATGTACAAACATAACCAGCTACTTCCTAGCGACAATGTAATGCTGTACAACCTACATGTGTATTGTTGACGTGACTTGTTACAAACACGACTCTTTGTCCTAACCTAATAGGAGTTTTTCCACTTGTGTTCTTATACCTGTTATGAAAACTCAATAAAATATTGAAGAAAAAACAAAAAGAATATAGAGAGGGATAAAGATTTAGATACCTCTTTTCAGGAATTTTTAATGAGTTCCATTAGATTTATTCTGACATAACTTTTTTTGCTTCAATAGAGACTTTTTCTTACAGTTCAATGGAAATGCTATGGGTACCAAATTTGCACATATCTATGCAGAAATCTTTATGTACTGTTTGGAGAGGTCAAGTGTTTGAAACAACAATCCATTCAGTGCAGACATGGTGCTTGCTCTTCAGGTGTTAAATAGATTACAATTTGGTAATCTGGAGTTGATCAAATTAAACTTTACAAGACTTTGTAAAGTATGTCAGTAATAATTCCCTGTCATCAAAATTCTAATCTCAAATGGATAAAAAGAAAATGGAGTATACTTTAAAAATACTGAGATTAAAACTATGGCATTCTTCATCTAAATGGCTAGCGCCGGCTGACACTGGATAGCAAAATGGCTATTCAGTGTCCCCAAAAGCCAGTTTAACAGGTTATGCAGGAATTGTACAGAGAAGAACCAATGTTTTAAATAAGCAGATTTTTTTTAAAAAAAAGGAAATTTTTAATGAGAGGTTACGGTGAATAATTGTTAAAGTCAGAGTATGAAATATTGAAAGAGGCATGTTGTTGTTAAATAAAAAAATGAAAATAACATTAGTTAACAAATATATATGAATTTCCATATGTACTGTACACAATACAGTCCAAAGGCTTTTGAAGTTGGATATGTAATTAAAAAATATTGGCAACATGCAGACTGCCGCCCACACTGACCCAATCCATGCAGACTGACGCCCACACTGACCCATGCAGACAAACACACACACTGTGACCCAGGAAAACTGACACACACACTGACCCATTGTGCGCGCACACACACACACACTGACACATGCAGACACACACACACTGACACATGCACACACACACACACTGACCCATGCAGACACATGTGCGCACACACACACACACACACTGACCCATGCAGACACATGCGCACACACACACACACACACACACACACACGCACACATTTAATCTTACATTCATTTCATGTATTTCAGGCATCTTCATTGAGCCTGGATGCCCATCACTGCCTGACTAGTGTCCATTTAGAAAAGTACCAATAAATTCTACAGCAGCGATATTTTCTTCCCTTTCTAATTTTGCAAATATTTGTGTTTGCTTGTTTTATTTCATCCCATCAGTTGTTTAGCGTGGGTATTGCCTTATTGTGATGCTGCCATGAATAAGCTAAAATGTGCATTTAGTTCACTATTTTACTGCCATACTTGATGTGCAGATAAACATTAACACTAAAGTTCACAATATTCAATAAACTGCATATTGTTTGTATAAACAGTGTAATATAATTCAAAAAACAGAGTAATATATAAATGTCAATGCAGAAAAAAGAAAACAAAAAAAAGTCTACTTCGTAATAGAATTATTAGAGCACAGATTTTGAAAGGACTGTTAAGGGTTACAATTAGGATATTGTTTTTAAAGTGGTACGGTCTCTAACCTGGAATTTACAGCATTGAATAATCACCTATAGCTTGTAGTGAACCTTTTTGTTCAAGATTTAGCAAATGACTAACCCAGTTCAGACAAGGCACAGCCTGGGCAAACATTGCAAATGAAGAGGATAAATAAAAACATTGTTTCATTTCTCCTCTCCTCTACATGTGTTCCCTATGATGACTGCCAGGTGGAAAGGACAGAACTTATAACAATGACTGACAGGGAGCTAAGATGAAAGCACCCAGTTGTAGGATAAGAAGGTGTGGATTTCTAAATGTAATTTTATTTTCACACCCCTCACAAATACATATTTGTTAACTATAGGGATAAGTAAATATAAAAGTCTTGGCAAGTTCTGCTTTAAAGGACCACTTTAGTGCCCTGAGGGTGCCCCCACTCTCAGGGTCCTCCTCCCGCCGGGCTCTAGGGGGTTGAAGGGGTTAAACTTACCTCTTTCTCCAGCGCCGGGCGGGGAGCTCGCCTCCTCTTCTCCTCCCTCTTCTTCCGTCACCTGCTGAATGCGCAAGCGCGTCAAGAGCCGCGCGCGCATTCAGCCAGTCCATAGGCTCGGTGAGAAAAAGGCTCAGCGACAAAATCACAGTGAGAAGCGCGGAAGCGCCTCTAGCGGCTGTCAATGAGACAACAACTAGAGGCTGGATTAACCCATAGGTAAACATAGCAGTTTCTCGGAAACTGCTATGTTTACAGAAAAAAGGGTTAATCCTAGCTGGACCAGGCACCCAGACCACTTCATTAAGCTGAAGTGGTCTGGGTGCCTATAGTGGTCCTTTAAAATGTAAACACAGCACTCATAGACTCTCAATGATGCTCCCAGGGAAGGAGAGGCATTCTTTTTTTGGTTAGGGAGGGTCTTGTAATTGCAGACTAGTGAGTTTAATTTAAAAAATATATAAATTATAAACTGGATTATTGTCTGTCACAACCAGATACCATAGGTATGGGTGTTAAAAGCTAAATTTGTTTCTCCAGTGTATCTATTTGTTTGGGGTGGGTACATGTTTTAATATAGACAAAGAGGGGGTGGAGGGTCTTTTGCTCTAATGAAATGTAGTAATATTTTTTGATAAAATGCTTTGAAATGCTTTTGTGCTTTAATGTACCCAGATTTATATAAAACCTGACACTGCAATCACTCAGTAATGACAGGTTACATTTCCAACTAGGCAAATCTGTGATGATGTTTTAGAGATGACACTATTAAGATTTTTTCACTAAAACGGACATAAGTGAAAAATTTAGGCTATGATGGATTTTGAAAAAATCTTCAACAAGTCACAGTATTGGTATTTTGACATTCATTTTGCAATTCAGTTTTCAGTTACCCAAAATTAACAAGTTTATTGTCTAAAGTGAGAAATGTAGGGACTTCAAAGTTAATTCCAAATTTAAGGCCATCGTAGCAAAAGTGAAAAAAAATATTTCCACTTTGGCTAATTTGCAAATTTTGAGAAATTCATTTTAAATTCAATTTAAATTTCAAACAATTCTCTCATTAGTGAACAACCCTGTAAAGTACGGATTATTTGCTAAAGTGAGAATTTAAAGTGAATTTCAAATGTAAGGCCACAATGAAAGCGATAACTGACTCTTATTATTCCAGATCAACTATTTTGAAACTTGCCTTCAGTTTTACTACAGTGTCATTACATTTGAAATTCACTTTAAATTCTGAATTTGATGAAAAGCTCACTGTGTGTTTATTTGTTATAATTTTGAATTATTTCTTTATGTGTAGCACATTGTAGTTCCATGCGCACCTGATCTCATTTGATCTGAACTTCAAGAAACAATGTTTGTAGAGTTGTTTTGGTTTATATTTGTATGCTAGCCATTCCCCACTGACATTGCAAACTTCAACACAAATGCTGTATAATTGTAATGCTGTATAATTAATAATTGATTTAGATTTCTTTATGTTGTAATGTCGGCTAATGGCAATGTATGTATAAAAAAATAAAAATTAAAATAACATACCTGAGTCGGTGAGATGGAGTATGAGTCCAGAACAAACACTCAGAGCCAGCATTAACTTCATGTCTCCTTCGACAGCTTGCAACCCTTCTGATTCTACACGCTTGTCGCCACCACATTTAAATGTTTAGAGAACTGTATTAGTGTAACCTATTCAACCAGCGATTACAAGGCAATTAATACATCTGTCTACATGTAGTATCTCTTGTTGATGGATAAGAAAGTTAATTCAAAGGATTCATGGAATCATCTTTCTAGAAATTGTAATTAATGGATTGCTCAGATTTCAAGCTATTTTTTTTTTAATTGTAAAATTTAAACTGTGTTTGAACCTTATCGGTTAAGTGTTTTAAATACTATCTCTCCCTCTCTATTTGCAGTCAGTATAATTTAACAATCAATAAAGATAATCTTTGAATGGCGGCATAGATGTCTGGTATATGTTGGGAGGCATTGCTGATATTGAAAAATGGTTTTAACTGAACTATATTCTCACAGTTGGAATTTTTGCAATTCGTTTTCAATTCACCAAGATTCACTGTAAATACACAGTAAAATACCCTAATCCAGCTCTATAACAAGTTTTTAGCTCATACAAACCCACTACAAACCATACCAGTTATTTAATGTAGTACCTCTAAACTTGACCAGGTAGTGCAACTTGGGTATTTACTCAGTTCATATTTAATAATTGTTTTCACATCAATTGAGTCCTAAATGTTTGCATGACATACAAATATAGAAATCTAAAATACCTCAGGGTTCTGTTCTGGAAATTTGTTCTGGCAGTCCCAGAACAGAACCCTGAGGGACACCACTTACCACTTTTGTCCAGCTTGAAAATTTACCAGTTATGACAACTCTCGGTACTCTATCTTTAAGCCAAAAGTTCTACCCAAGAATAATAATTTTCATCTAAACTATTTTTTTTTGGTCTGAACACTAACCTATTGTGAGGAACCGTATTAAACACCTTAGTAAAATCTCTTTGTTTACTTTCCCACTAAATCACATTGGTTTCAATATGTTTCTTTTATATTTATTTCCTAATGGTACATACGGAGAGATGTTCCTTTCTAATATTTGTTTGAAGATGTTCCATTTATTCTGTGTTTTTTCACTAAAGCGTTTATGCCAGTCAATATATTGTATAGCTGCCCTTATCTTATTAAAAGTGGCCTTTTAAAAATGTTTTAGTATACCCCATGTGCTTTTAATTGTTTAATTTATTTTAAAAGACACCATATTGTGATCACTATGTCTCAGACAAGCGTCCTTTCTAGTTGGTGCTTGTACCAGTTGTGACCTTAAGGTGTCATTTAACATTTTCAAAGACCTGATTCCCCTTGCTGAACTAGTAGTCCATGTATCCCAATTTATGTCCTGGTAATTAAAATCTCCAATAATTAATGTGTTACCCAGATGTGCAACTTTCCCAATTTGCCCCTTCCTCATCAATATTAACATTAGGTGGTTTATAACATATCCCAACCAATAATTGATTTCCCTTCTTTTTCCGCAAGCAGATATCTAACCATAAAGCATCCACATTTTCCTCATCACATGCCACGTGCTTAAGATTTGGCTTTAATGCATGGTTGACATACAAACATATCCCACTACCGTTTCTATTTTTCTTTCACCCTTAAACCAGGTGTAACCATTTAAGTTAACTGCCCAGTCATGTGTCTCAAGTCACCATGTTTCAGTTATGCCTATTATGTTATATTGCTTAGTGTACGCTGTAACGGACCGTTTTGCACACAAGGGGTAAAAAACGTTTAGGCGATCGTCCCCTTTTCAGAGATGCAGGCACAGCTACTGTAGAACACCAAACTCACGAACCGCCAATAAGGGAATGCTCCAAACTCCCGAACGGCATACAATATAGCACTCCAAACACACTATAGTGCCATGAGGGTGCCCCCACCCTCAGGGTCCCCCTCCCGCCCGGCTCTGGAAGGGGGAAAGGGGTTAAATCTTAACTTTTTCCAGCGCTGGGCGGAGTGCTCTCCTCCTCCGATCCTCCTCTTCTCCTCCCCGTCAGCTGAATGCGCACACATGCGCGCATTCAGCCGGTCACATAGGAAAGCATTCATAATGCTTTCCTATGGACGCTGGCGTGCTCTCACTGTGAAAATCACAGTGAGAAGCACGCAAGCGCCTCTAGCGGCTGTCGGTGAGACAGTCATTAGAGGGAATGGGGGAAGGCTTAACCCATTCATAAACATAGCAGTTTTTCTGAAACTGCTATGTTTATGAAAAAATGGGTTAACCCTAGCTGGACCAGGCACCCAGACCACTTCATTAAGCTGAAGTGGTCTGGGTGCCTAGAGTGGTCCTTTAAGCACATTTTTTAAATTATTTTTAATTTCTTAATATTTTTTACACAAACCATTGTATCTAAGAAATCTGTCTGCCCCTTGCATTCATGAATGCTTCACAAAGGAGTTACTTGAGTCACATAATCTTTTGTATAATTAAAAAGAAATTATAAACGTTTGAATCTGCAGCAGTCTTAGTGCACACATATTGTTTTATTTGACTAATTTAAAACAGTATCCTGTGACCTCTAATCTCTGTTCCACTTGGTTGATCTCAATAGCCCAAGTCACGGAAGAAGTATACTATTTCAAGTTAAGCAGAATAAATTGAAACTTTTTAAGCATCTATGATCTTTGTATTGTCTCAACTTGTGATTAGAAGAATCTCTCTTCCAGAGCAAATATTTTGTATCATAAGTAGGAATATTGATTTAAAGTAACACTTTAGGGCATCCTGTTTCTGTTAAACAAAATACACACACCACCCTCCCGCAAGCAAACACTTACTCCCTTCTCACTGCAGCTCAGCTGTACTCTAATAAGGACAACCACTAAGGAGGATATCCAAACCAATCAAATGCTACTCGTAGAGCAGCACTGGGCCCCACTGTGTATACTTGTCGATTGTCATGCTGTACCAAGAGAATGCTTCTCAAATATAAAAACATTGAATCCAGTTCTTCTCTTCAAGAAGCACTCGCATTTGCTTTTGGGCAAGCAAGCCCGGATTGACAGCTGAATGGTGCAATTTTAAAGTTTTAGAAAGTGCTAATTTCTTTTGAAATGTGCACTTTTATAAAATAGGACAGAGAGGACACAAAGTTCACAGCAAGCAGAATAAGTGAATTGTGTTTAAGGAGTGTTTCATTAACAAAGTATGTTTGATTCAAAATTTAATTTGTTTCAGGGTGTATTATTATTAAAATGTTAATTTAATCTTTCGTGTTATTTGGCAATGGATATGTTTTTAAACTGCTGGAATAAAAAGTTATGCAACACTGTAAACTGCAGGATTCATAAATTAAATGTACCAGCTGCCTGAGATTAGAGAGTTACATTCCCAGGCAGCAGCCACAATTCTCAACTTTTGATTCAAGAGTAATAGAGACACTTGGCCAAGAGACACTGAGTGTGACTTCCATCCAGGGCCATCTTTAACGCAGGGGAAACTGGGCAGCTGCCCCGGGCCCTCAACTTTTAATTTATCTTCCCCATAGTCCCGCCGATGCAATTGGGTGCCCTCACTCTTAGGAAGCCCACTGGGTGCCCATGCACTAAAGGCCACCCTGTGGGCATTTGTAAGCTGGCAAAGCATTGTTAGAGTTGCACGACAGATAGGGATCTATTTTTGGCCATTCTTGCGGAACGAGGTCCCTAAAAAAAAAATCTTGCATTAGGGCTCTTTCTACTTTAGTTCTTCCACTGCATTGGGGTGAATGGCATGATTTCATGCCAGGGAGTGGGAGAATGTGGGGTCCACGGAGCCCAAGAAAATGGTTTCCTTGGGTCCGGTCAATATTAAAGACGGCCCTGCTTCCATCAATGTGTGTTCCATCTCCAGTGGCTCTCTTCAAGGACAGGCAAATATGAATAGAATAGGCAAGTGGCCTCAATCTCGAAGCTTGAGTGCACTGCTCTGTTGTGCAATCAGAACACCAGAAGAGAGGTTCAGACTTAGACTCCAAAGGGCTTCTTGATTTTATGTTCTAGCCAGCCCTTTAGGTCTTTATAGTTGTATTACTATGGTAAAGTATAACTATTACTGAAAATAAATTTCTGAATTGCATACCCCGGTTCACGGAGAGCTTGTTGCCATAACAGACCAAGTAACAGCAGAACAAAACACTAGAGAAAGCAAACTTGTGCACAATGTCTGACAGGAATTGCATGTGAAAATCAGTATAATGTTGCACAATATTGAAATTAAAACTATTGCGTCTTCATCTTTCCCACCTGCTTCAGAGAGGATTATCATTAATTTTTATTAAGTTAAATACATAATTGATATTCCATGCATTGGGATTTAACATGTATATAGAAATAAAATTAAAAATGGATTAAATTCTCAGTACACTCACTCATACTTTGCTAGTCAAAGTAGGCTTCCTATGTTTTCTAAAACGGCTTCCAAGCAATTTCCTGTTTATTAAGCATTTAAGACATGTTTAGTAAAGAATGTGGGGCTTTTTTTTTTTTTTTTTTAATTGTTCCCCTTCGATATTAATCTGTTCTATACGTTCATTTAAGATTTGCAAATTGATATAGTGGAATTGGAAAATACATAATCAAATTTAATTATCATATTCTTACTTAACGTGAGCTAGTCTGGTTTGACTTCATCGACTGCTCCTATTTATTTATTAGAATTATTGTAATTATATGGTAATAGGGCTCCAATAGATTTGAGAGCAGAGCACCTTTTATTTTCCTCTTACTGACATTTTGTGTCTTTCACTTTGATCATATACTTAGGTTACTAAATGGAATTCTTTCTATCAGGCACGTTAACAACCTTCGTTTTCTAAATTTCTCACTATTGCATCATTTCAAAAAGTAGACAAACTAGGGTAGCTCACATGCTGAGCCTTTTTATGTGGTCATTTAATAAACCATTTCTGCCCAACATTATATTGTGACGTAACATACCAGTCAGGGCCAGACTGGCCCACCATGATACCGGGAAATCTCCTGGTGGGCCACAACACCTGGTGCCGGGCAGATAGCCCAAATCATCAGGATAATGTAATTTAAATGATTTTCCCCTTGGGCTGTGCCAGCCTGTGTCAGTCCGAGGGGAGTATAGAGGGAGGAGCAGGGGGCTGTTGTGGCCACAATTAGGCTGCTGGTGGCCGGAGGGCACCCTGTCAGTCTCCCTGCATGCAAGCCCCGCGTCCTGAACATAGCTCCGCCTCCCACACAAAAGCCCACACACGTTGGTGACCTCGCTGGAAGGAAGGGCCACAAAATGCCAACTTCACCCACAAGTGCCAGGTAAGCTTCAGCCATGACAATGATTGTGTGTGTGTGTGCCTGCTAGTGCGTGAGCTTGTGTGTGTGCCTGCTAGTGAGTGAGCTTGTGTGTGTGTGCCTGCTAGTGAGTGAGCTTGTGTGTGTGTGTGTGCCTGCTCGTGACTGAGCTTGTGTGTGTGGGTGCCTGCTAGTGAGTGAGCTTGTGTGCGTGCCTGCAAGTGAGTGAGCTTGTGTGCGTGCCTGTAAGTGAGTGAGCGTGTGTGCGCCTGCTCGTGAGTGAGCGGATGTCACGGCTTACCTTTGTGGGAGTTTGGTATGCAGAGATATGTGTTCACCTTTGCAATTAAACACAGGCCATGGTGGTCAGGTAAGACTTCACCTGGCCTGTGAGTCTGTGCACTGGGGCTGTGCAGGATAATGCTCCAAGTCGCAGTACAGGTACGGACATAAGCAGGAGAATCGTCGTGGGTAAGCCAAAGGTCAGAGGGTGCCAGAAGTCAGGATACACGAATAGAAAGCCAAGGTCAGGAACCAACTGGAAAACACTGGAACACTAACACAGGTACCAGAGTCAATGAACTGATACTGCCCTCAGGGAGAGGCAGTGTCTTATACCTGGCTAATTAGTGATCAGCTACAGGTGGACCATGAGTGACAGGTGCAGTCACAGGCCCCCAGTGCTGGATACAAGGCAAGATCGGACTTCAAGCTTATACTTGAGCTTTATGGTGGCTCAGAGGAGAAACAGCAGTCCCAAGACCGCAAAGTACCCAGGTTCAAATCCCCTGTTGGGCCCTTCTGGGGCAACCTCATCTGGCAGTCACAGTGATAACAGTGACAGCTTGTGAGTAAGCTTGTATGTGTGTGGGGAGCATGTGTGGGTAAGTAAGCCTGTCTGTAGTAAACGTGTGTGCTTTTGTGTATTAGTGAGCTTTTCTGTAGAGCTTGTGTGCATCAGTGAGCTTGTCTGTAGTGGCATAGAATGTGATAGCAGATAAGAACCATTCGGCCCATCTAGTCTGCCCAATTTTCTAAATACTTTAATTAGTCCCTGGCCTTAACTTATAGCTAGGATAGCATTAAACTCCTTTACTGTGTTAACCTCTACAACTTCGGCTGGAAGGCTATTCCATGCATCCACTAACCTTTTGCCACTATGTTCCTTTGCTGTGGTAGTTTTTCTTCTTTCATAGTCTCCTCCTTTACTGTGTTGATTCCCATCATGTACTTAAATGCTTAAACCTTACTAAAATCTAGGTAAGCAATGTGTACTGCACCACTCTGATCTATTATTTTAGTGACCCAATCAAAAAAAATCAATAAGATTAGTTTGGCATGATCTCCCTGAAGTAAACCCATGTTGTCTCTGATCTTGAAATCCATGTGTTTTTAGATGTTCAAGAATCCTATCCTTTAACATGGTTTCCATTACTTTCCCTACTACTGAAGTAAGGCTTACTGGCCTATAGTTGCCCGACTCCTCCCTATTACCTTTCTTGTGAATGGGCACAATATTCGCTAACTTCCAATCTTCTGGGACTACTCCTGTTAAACGATTGGTGGGGGGCGGGGCCTGACCGCCATGCTGGCCGGTCGCATGGCGCAGCAGCTCCAGCAACTTTCAAAGCATTAATCTATAACAAGAAACTTTTTGCCATACCCGACGGCCTACGGAGGTGGGCCGGCACATGGGAGACTCTGGAACCGGGAAGAGGCTTGGGACTAATGTTTTAGTCACCCGGAGAGATACGCACCGCTCCTTCTGGATGAGCCCTACTCAGGCGTTGAGCGAGATGGACGGCCGCTGCCCGCTATCCTGCCCGATGCTTTCTGGTCAGACTCCCTTAGCTGAGCGGACCGGGCCCTGTTCTCCCCCCCCTGGGCCGGCGGGGGTGATCCCGGCCCACACCCTATACGCTCTGCAGCCTCTGCTACCACGAAGCACCTGAAGGACCACCAACACACAGACCAGGCCACGAGCCATATCTAAAATTCTGCTGGCTCGCACAGTTACCTGCGGCTCCCGGGGGGATGCAACCTAAACAAGCCCTATGAGTCTGGAAGGCTACTACAAGCAGACACATGCAGCCACCCAGATCTAATAGACAACCCCCCGGGCCTGCTCGGCTGGCCGGCACAGAATGCACATCACCTCCATAATGGCACAGCGACACCTAACTGCCAAACCACAAGGAGAAGACACCAAACGGCTGGAGGAAAGCGGCTGAGACAAACGCTTCAGCACAGGGGGACTTACCAACCTTCAGCAGCCACAAAACAGCACCCGGGCAGACAGGACTTGAGGAAGCAGCCTGAGTCTCAAAGCCTGCCCAACATCCCTCCGGGGAGCAGGAATACCTAACTGCACGCTGGCAAAGCTGTGGGGTGCTCACACAAGCGACTACTCTCAGGACTCTGTTTATGTTAAACTATGTTCTAAACAATCGCAACCGCAAAAGCAGGATAGAATACCCTAGCAAAGTTAACCCACGAGTAATCAGTCACTTAAAACTGGCGCAAGTACCATCTAGTACCCTTACCCTGTATATTCACATTTTAAGCTATACCTATATTGACACAGCATAAAAACATTATGTCTAACTAGTACAGCGATGTTACGTTGTTACAAGCAAGATTTAGCAAGGTTCACCTAGCATGTTAACCCATAGGTTACAGGATTAACCAGTTCACTAAATGACCAAACGATGAAAATAGCAGATTTCCTGTGTAACTAGGTTCTATAACTAACAAAAAAGTGCTATGTACGAATGCCACGATATTGTTAAATGTAAAACATGTTCTAATTTTCATTGGCTTGGACTAGCTATTGTGGCTTGACAAGCGTGTGTGTAAAACCTAAGCACTGCAAAAATAAAGAATTCAAAAAAACAAAACAAAAACGATTGGTTAAATAAATCTGTTAATGGTTTTGCTAGTTCACCACTAAGCTCTTTTAATAACTTTAGGTGTATTCCATTAGGTCTCATTGAATATTTGTCTTTACTTTTGACAGTTGAAATAGAACCTCTTCCTCTGTAAACTCGCATGTAACAAATGACTAATTTGTCCATTTGTCTAACTGAGGCCCCTCTCCTTCATTTTCATCTGTAAATACTGAACAAAAATATTAATTGAGGCAGTCAGCTAGACCTTTATTCTTTTCTACATACCTTCCTTCTTTTGTTTTTAATCTAACTAATCCTTGTTTTACTTTCCTTTACTCATTTATGTATCTAAAAAATGTTTTGTCCCCCCCCCCTTTTTTTTACTGACTGTGATATTTTCTCTTGTGTGTGAGATTTGGAAGCTCTTATAACTTGTTTAGCCTATTTCTGCCCAATCTTATAGATCTGTCTATCTTCCTCACTCTAATTTTTTTTTTTAAATGTCTGTAGTGAGTGTGTGTCAGTGAGCTTGTCTGTAGGAAACATGGGTGCGTCAGTGAGTTTGTCTGTAGGGAGCATGTGTGCATCAGTGAGCTTGTCTGTATAGAGCATGTGTCTGTCAGTGAGCTTGTCTTTAGTGAGCATGTATGATTCAGTGAGCGTGTGTGTGACAGTGAGCTTGTCTGTAGTAAGCTTGTGCGTGTCAGAGTTTGTCTGTACTACGTTTGTGTGTGTGTGTGTATACCAATAAGCTTTTCTGTGTGTTTCAGTAAGATTGTTTGTCTATGAGGCTGTGTATCAGTGAGTTTGTGTTTGTAAGTGAGATTGTCTGTGTCTGCACGTGAGTATGCTTACTGTATAATTAAGTGTTTTACTCTGAAAGGACTAATATTTTATATTAAAAAAGAAATTATATGTGTGTGTATGTATATGTATATTATATATATAATATGTATATATTAACCAGTAATATGTACAGCTGTGTCCACCCCAGATGACTGAGTAATATATAAACACATACTATTTTATATATATATATATATATATATATATATATATATATATATATATAATGATAGCACTTCAAGGACTTTTAGAAAATTAAAAAATAAAACTTAGCTTTTATTCAGGTTGTTGCCAGTAAAAAGATCAATGTTCCAGTTCCAAAGGAACTGTGTTCAGGATGTTTAAATTGGAACTGGAACATTGATCTTTTTACTGGCAACAACCTGAATAAAAGCTAAGTTTTATTTTTTAATTTTCTAAAAGTCCTTGAAGCGCTATCATTACCTATATGTATATATTATTGCGGACCAGCCAGGGCACTATTATTTATACTAACTGGAGTGCAAGTGAACAGAGACTATATATATATATGTGTGTTTAAATATTACTCAATCATCTGGGCTGGCAAGACATAGCCTTACATATTACATGTGACAATACATGGCACAATTACTTCTGGGGCTGGCATAGATTTTTTTCCCCAGGGCTGTTTGTATCCCCAGTCCAGCCCTGATATCTGTTAACTTCTTCCAAGCTCTTTGCATAAAAAAACCCATCAAATTTGTTTTAAATAAGGGATATATAAATATACAAAGTAGAGTAAAAACATACATTTCATGTTACAGGGACATCCTTCAATGTTTCAATAAATGATTACTTAATTGATAAAAAAAAAAAAAATGAAATCTAAATTGCAACATAGAGTGCATAGCATCCCTTCTCTTGTAAAATATAAACTATGGTTTGTAAAATGTGCACAGTAGAAATGCCCAGAATGTAAAACTAATTTCAGTATAGGGCCTATACAAAATGTACAGTACCACCAAACATCTGCACATTAGAGTATTACAAGTTGCTATTGTAACCTTCAAAAACTATTGCTTTACTATTTAGCAACCCATACAGCAGGAAACACTCTTGATCTTGCCTTCACCAACCTCTGTACTGCCTCTAATCTCTCCAATATTCCTTTTCCTCTATCTGACCACCATCTGCTGACTTTTGACATTGGCATACCTAAGACCCAATTGACACCACCGTCTGAACATCACTCTCACAGAAACCTCCAATGTCTTGACCTAGAGCATTTCTCCACTAATCTCCAAACTCTCCTTTTACCTATCTCAAACCTCACCTGTCCTAGTTCTGCAACCTCCTTCTACAATTCCACCCTCTCCTCTCAACTAGACATCATGGCACCTTGTACATTTAAACGCCGCAGGCCCCCCCAACAACAACCCTGGCACACCAAGCCCACTCGATACCTTCAAAAATGCTCCAGAACTGCTGAATGCTGTTGGAGAAAGTCTCACTGTGCATGTGACTTTCTCCACTATAAATTTATGCTGAGCTCATACAGCTTGGCTCTTTCCTCTGCAAAAGTTAATTACTCCAATACCCTCATAACCACACTTTCCCACGAACCCAAACGACTATTTCACACATTTAACTCTCTTCTTCGCCCTGCTGTTCCTCCTCCACCTACTAACTTGACCGCCTCAGACTTTGCAACTCACTTCACTGACAAGATCTTTACAATCAGAGAAGAGATCTCTCATCTTTCTTCTTCCCCTTACAATACTTCCCCTAACTTCACTCCCTCTGCTGTTCTATGTTCATTCGCACCCACTACATTGGAAGAGGCTTCTGCTCTGCTCCAGTCCTCCCGCCCCACCACCTGCTCCCTAGATCCAATTCCCTCGCATCTCATCCATACTCTGTCTTCTTCTCTTTCTCAATCTCTCACTAAAATTCTAAATCTCTCTCTCTCCTCTGGTATATTTCCATTGCCCTTCAAACATGCAACTGTAACCCCAATTCTAAAAAGCCCAATCTTGACCCTAACTCCCCATACAACTATCGTCCTATCTCGCTACTGCCTTTTGCATCCAAGATCCTTGATAAAATTGTGTATGCGAGATTGACAGACTTGCTCGAGTCCAACTCTCTGCTAGACCCGCTTCAGTCTGGTTTCTGCGCTAAGCACTCTGTGGAAACGGCACTGACCAAAGTATCCAATGATCTACTCGCTGCAAAATCTCGTGGTCACTACTCTATCCTAATTCTCCTTGACCTGTCTGCGGCTTTTGACACTGTTGATCATCAACAGTTTCTTCTCATCCTCCGCAATATCGGTCTACAAGATATTGCTCTCCTGGTGCTCCTCCTACCTCTCCCAGTGCTCTTTCAGTGTTTCTTTCTCTGGCTCTGCTTCTTCTCCCCAACTCCTCTCTGTTGGTGTCCCCCAAGGTTCAGTCCTTGGTCCCCTACTGTTCTCCATCTATACTGCCTCCCTTGGTAAACTCATTAGCTCCTTTGGCTTCCAATATCATTTCTATGCAGATGACACGCAAATCTACCTGTCCTCTCCTGATCTCTCCCCGTCTCTTCTTTACTTGTGTCTCTGACTGCCTCTCTGCTGTTTCTAACTGGATGGCTGCCCACTTCCTTAAACTAAACTTGACCAAAACTGAAATTCTGATCTTTCCTCCCTCAAGTGTTGTTACTCCCTCCAAGTCAACGGTGCTACCATCAGCTCCACCACGCAGGGTCGCTGCCTAGGTGTTTTCTTTGACTCTGACCTTTCCTTCAAGCCTCATGTTCAATCTATCGCCAAATCCTGTCATTACCATCTCAAAAACATTGCGCGCATCTGCCCTCTACTTAACGCCAGATTCGACTAAGGTCCATTCCACTGTCCTTTCTCGCCTTGGCTACTGTAATCCGCTTCTCAGTGGTCTTACGTGCTCCCAACTTGCGCCATTACAGTCCATAAAGAATGCGGCGGCGAGGCTCATCTTCCTGTCTGCCCACACCTCCCATGCCTCACCCTTCTGTCAGTCCCTACATTGGCTTCCTATAAAATATAGAAAAAATATATATAATTTAAAATTCTGGTTCTTGCCTTCAAATCTCTACATAATGCTCCTCCCACCTATTTATCCTCCCTTATACACAAGTATGTCCCATCTAGGCCCTTATGATCTGCGGAAGACTTACGTCTATCTTCTGTCCGCATTGCCACCTCTAAAGCTCGCCTTCAAGATTTCTCGAGGGCTGCACCGTTCCTGTGAAACTTGCTTCTCTCCTCCGTTAGATGCTCACTCAGTCTCCACTACTTCAAAAAATCATTAAAAACCAACTTCTTCATAAAAGCGTATCAATTAAACTGTTAATAGCTCCTGACTGATTCCTCTTCTGCAACTGTCACTAGTCTAATACTATCCTTAAATTTTTTGTGTCATTTTACCCCACTCCTTCTAGCATGTAAGCTCATTGAGCAGGGCCCTCAACCCCTCTGTTCCTGTGTGTCCAACTTGTCTGATTACAACTACATGTCTGTTCGTCCACCCATTGTAAAGCGCTGCGGAATCTGACGGCGCTCTATAAATATCATAATAATAATTGCTAGTGTGCTCAGTCTGCTTAGGGCTTTTTCACCCATTCCCTGATATGAAGTAAAAAAAGGGCAAAGTTCTAAAACTGATCCACCTTATATTTTACGTTGCATTTGTTAAAATAGCTTTGTGAAGTTTTACCATTGTGTTTTCTTCAGACTAGCAGCTTCTTAGATGCTAGTCTGGTATTTGCTCTTCACTTTCCAAATTGGAGCCAATCAAAGTAAAGCAATGGCTTCCTATGAGAACAAAGTGAGAACCTTACAGATCTGGAGTAATGAAAGGCGTACAGCCATGTACATAAACAGCTTCTGCAACCAGAATCCTGCCAGTGATCAATGGTTTCATTCTTCTTCTTATCTGTATCATTTACATCTGTATCATTTACATCAATATCAAACAAAATACTACATTTTGCTTCTCTTGAGAAGATATCTCCTGATTGGCATAATATAGGTGCAACACTGCTGTGTTAGAAAAGGTCAATATAAAATAAACCAAGTAGAATACATTGTTATAACATTTATTAGAATTTGTTTAATTACAATCATCAGAAATGTTTTCACAGTTAAAGCAAAAAAAGAAAGAAAAATCAACACAAATTATTTTTAACATTCATTGTTGCTGCCTTCAACATCACATATTTTAATAATTTATCTTTTTAAAATAAGCCACAAAAATTCCCAACTGAGATTACATCTAAAATTCAGAAGAGATTTAACATGAATATACTGTAACTTAACATTTTCGAGTGTCCATAAAAAATGAAAAACACAAAGTGGGATTAACTTCAAGGTAGTGGTAGGTACATAAAAAAAGTCAGAGACAATAATGTTAAAGAGCCACAAACATCTCATTTAATCATGGTTTCTTAAATAGATTTATATTTCATTGTCTTTGTAATGTTTGTATCCAAAATGAAAATTAACATAATAGTTGAAATAAACGTTAGACTTTATACAGAAACAAAATTAGAATAATGCAGGGGTATGGATGGGTAAAGAGACCACACTCACCAACCATCACACTAATGTTAACTTGTTTCCTATATTTAACTAATATGTGTTTTGAGATCTGAAAAATGGAATTAAATTTAAAAAGCAATACCATTTAAATTGCCTAAATTGTGACTTCTTGTCACTCATGGTTTTACGCATTTCTGGAGGTGCAGAAAAAGAAACCAAAAGTTTTATTTCTATTCCTTCAGTGCAATGTGTGCCAATCCTGCCATCTCAATATTGATCCCTGGTGTCCCACATTCAGGGACACCAGGAAACTGTTTCCAGGCAGCACAGCACTAACAATATATTAGATTTTATTGTGGGACGGCAATTAGGACCATGCAGAGAAAGCATCAGTGGCACTCTCTGCATAGTCCTGTATGTTAGGGGCCTGCTGGGCTGTTGTCTATCAGCCTAGCATGCTTGACGACAGGCTGGTACACCCCTAACATAGGTGGGCCCACACACTTTGTTTTGAGAAGCCACCAAATATGGGCATCACCATTGTAATATGTAGTGTCATTGGCAATGCTGCTCTGAATGCCCACCCACCAATCCCAATTTAATCCCAATAAATGTTTGGAGGTATGCAGTCCAGTTCAGTCCAAGCACAACCAGTGCACACAATGCAAAGGAGAACAGAAAAATTTTGTTTTTTTTCTCCTCCTCTACTAACTATGTTTGATGGCAGAAAAGGGCAACAAGATTGACGAAGAGCTAAGACATTTGTGTCCAGTTCCAGGAGATATGTGTGGATTTCTACATTTAATTTAATTTTTAACACCTCACAAAAAAGAATTATACTTCCTTGTTACCATTTAAGATGTCTATGATCAAAAATATTGATTTTAAATGCATAACTTAAAACCCAGTGAAAGGGATATTAGAGTGTCTTAGAGTATTAAAGAAACACTGCAAGCACAGTTCCCACTTCATGTCAATGACTGAATGTTATAGTGCCCAGATTCCCCTGGTGTCATGTTCCCTTAAACCAATAAATAATTTCCAATGGTTTAACAGTGAAGTGCATGGCTTATCTCAAGAGAGCTATCAGAAGTTCCTTCTTAGGTGCTTCCAGCTCTCCAATGTTAGAAGTCAAGGCAGAGAGTAGTACCGTGCAGTTGTCAGGTAAGAAGTCAAACTGATCTAAATGGTTTAACTTCTTATAATGGTAAAGCATCAAAGCACTCCTAGAACCATTGCCACTACAATAAATTATAGTGGTTATGATGCTTAGTGGGAAAATAGCTGAGTTGAATATTTTAATTCTGTTCCCCATATTGGCTAATTTGGCCTTAAATTACATTTTCCTGATTGATTCCCGACAAATCACAATTTTAATGAATATCTCTGATAGTTTAGTAACCTTCACTAGAATTATAATGTTTAGAAATTAAATACATGAGTATTTCAATAGGATCTATGATACTAAATAAGCATATTATGAAGAATACATATCAGTACCTTATTTTAAAGATAAAGGGTTTGATGGAAAGACAGTGGGTGTAAATTCCCCAGAGACATATCCATTTTTAAAATCAAAATACAGATCCTTAAACCTAAAATCCAGTGTGCATATGGTTTCCCTGATTTAGTACATCATGTTATTATGCTATACTTAATAAAGTGTCACATATAATAAGGTGCATTTAAATATGAAAATAGCTTCAATAATTGATTAATATTTTCCAGCTTTGATACCTGGGTTCTAGATTCCATTTCATTAGCAGAATATTTACATAAACACACAAAAATATAAACCATATATTCCAGTGATCTAGAACTCTGTTAAGTCGGATCTTTGTACATTGTATTTACATATATTAACTTGGATAAATTCAGAGCAAAGCAACACATGTAAATACGCATTAATAAACGTGCAGATAAAAAAATACATTGATCAACTAAAACCCCACTCTTTTATGTTAACATTAACATTGGCAGTAAAACCACAGTCCGTGGTCAGATTGACCATTGAATTTGGACAATAGACAAAGGGGAGTTCCAATTCACATTTTGTATCGGATCTACCATGTGTCTCAGTCTAGGAGGACTGTCCTCCATTGTTGAAAATTAGTGTTTCAAGAAATGAGTGGCCAGATTAATGCCAATCTACCCTTACTGAAGTCACACATTTGTTTATCAGCCACAAGAAATCATAAAATTAAAAAAAGGAAGATAAACAGCCATATGTGGAATAAGGTTCTTATAAACAATACTACAAAACACATCTCAATAGAAAAAAAAAATCATACGAGATCTGAAAGTATAGTATAAACAAGAACGTTAGGCTTTATATTCGAACCATGATATTCCTTGAGAAAACAGATCCCCAACAGTAAAGCCTTTCTACTAAATATCTAAACCCATGAAAAACAAGAGATCGTAAAATAAGTCTTGTAGTAGATTGGTGTTTTCCAATTCGTTGTCCAATTTCTAGGTAGGGAAATAAACCCTTCAGACGTTTATCCTGTGGGGCTTGGATTCTATTGTATAATGTAATACAACATAATCTCTGGGAAAAATAATCCATAGCTCGGCTTCAATATACGGGGCACCATAGCAACTTCATCGGAATAGACTCTTGATCTATCAGTAGGTCCCCTTGAGTAAAGACACTGAAAATGGTACGTATCCTTTTCACTGTCTTTTCTCAATGGTGAGCTACTGATAGGCTTATAATGTCAACTGATGCTCTCAGCCTATCAATGGTGCCCTGTCCAAGTCTTCCTGCACTGTGGGGCCTTGCTCAAGAGACACAACAGAAACTCCTAAAAAGGAGCTTCTGTCTCTGAGTCCGAAGCTCCTGAGAGGAGGTGTAAAGAGGTGCCTGGCAAACCTCAGGTAAGTAGTCAATCTATTGTAAAACAGCTTGAATACTTACCATGGGGCTCACCAGGGCACTCCTGGTACAATAAACTCTTTAGCGTGGATTAGTGGTTATGGAATTTGGTGTGGTCCATTAAGTTCTCTTTCTTGAAATATGATCTATATAGATACAATATAACCATAAATAATGTACTTCCTTTTCTGGAACTTAAATATTTATAAGGTCCTAAACATTAAGCATTAAATTTATGTTACAGTGTCCTTTCAGATTTTTTTTTTTAAGGAGATGCTGTAGGATGATATTATTAGAAAAATGTTAAAAGCTCTCTAGGCATCAAAATGGTTTATGCTGTTTGCATAGACCATGGATCATAGAGTTCCTCTGCACACGGCACTTTATAATAGCAAAACTTTGCTGTGGCTATAACACTACCCCCTGGTTCTCAGTCCTTACTCCTGGCTTGTTCATGGGGCAAGCCCATCTCCTCCTCTTATAGCTTCAGTCACAAAACTAAATCCAGACGAAACTACCAAACTTCCCAACATTTCAAATTGTCAAAGAGGGACATTTTAATTTTAGGGGTACGAGTGAGGGTGTGTCCAGGGGCAGGGCTGTTTTGAGAAATTTTAGGTGACTTACTAATAACAATTTATAAAACTAAAATGTAATTTTAGAACAAGAGCAATGTATCTTATTTACACAGACTGATTTCTAATCACATTTATTGTAGTTTAAAGACACATTGCTGTGAGTACAATAGAAAAGAGGGACATTTGGATTTGGATAGAAAAGATAGACAGGGGGATTTGGGTCCAGAATAGGGACTGTTCCTCCTAAATAGGGACACTTGTGAGATATGAACTACACAGCAGTTTACGGGATAAGGAAAAAGTTCACAGACTTGAATGAGAGGCTCCCTCTTGGTGAAACATCTATCTGGTGTGAGTGGGATTTATCTGCTGGAAGATTTTACCTCTGCAAGTGCTGTCATCTTTAACCCCTTAAGGACACATGACATGTGTGACATGTCATGATTCCCTTTTATTCCAGAAGTTTGGTCCTTAAGGGGTTAAATATTTAGAGGTGAATATAGTTTTTACCTGTATTTTTTTTTTCTTTTTATTGTTTGCATGTTTGTTAACAAATACTATCATGCTTTGAAAAAAGTAAGGGGGTACTTCCAGTCAGCGTCTTTTTAATCAACAACTAAACATTGCCATTTGTACAAGAAGAGAAGGACCGTAAAATAATAATAAAAACCAATCACTGTTTACGTTGCTGTTGCATGGGATGGGGCATTCATTAGCAGCAGAGATTTTTTTGTTTGTTCATCATGAATACCCTGTTACAATATAAGCTGGTAGATTTGTGTGGAAACTAATTAAAGTAATTCATGTTCATGTTATGCAGTGAAGTGACAAGCCCCCATGACAAGTGGTATATGACTAATACATGCCTGCTTTCTACAACCAAAAAATAAATAAAAATAAAATGGGACTCAAAGTAAAAAGATGATGAAAAATATGTCCATCTATTATATATATATTTTTTTGCAGCCATACAATAAGGCACCTAAGTAACACACTTTTCCTAAGTATAACTATCCTTCGTGAGACATGCGAGTCAAAATAACACTTTCAGTGCCAAGTGCCAGCCATTCGGTAGGATACCTACTTTTAGAAAGGACTATATATCTATATAAAAATAAGGACTTTATAGAAATATATATATTTTTTGTTAAATGTTAACAAATGCTCTGATAATGTGGGTAAGGGGGTTGTGAACCATGTGGTGCCTTCATTTTCGCCCCTTCGTGACCTAAAATGATTTGTCTGACCCTGATTATTGTGCTAAAGGTTCAGTCTCTCATGTGATGCTTGACTTTTAAAATGTATTGATTGATGAAACACAGGGAATATAATATGTCTGCGGATAACGTACTTAATTGCAGAACGCAAAGATAAAATCAATAACAAGTGAATAGGCAGAATTAAACAGGAACAATTTGAAGGTCAGTTAAAGGTTGTGTGTCTTGCATGCCTCATACAAGTGTTTGATTGTAAGCTATATTACCTCTTGAGAACGCTGGTATCAATATAACACCAACAGTAGCATTAATTGTGCGGCTGTGTAGATCATTAGTCTTTGAGTTAAACTGCATTTACTAAGAAGCTTAGATCTAGTCCATTTGAAAATTAGGTTTTCTGTATGTGGACTCTGCAGCTGGTACATGGATCTATTGGGCAGCATGAACTCTCCAGCGTTCCATTTCTACTTGAAGTGTAGTGTCCTATTTAAGCAATATGGTTCCTTGGTATAGCAGAAATGCCTTAGTTGTAGTTACAAAAACGATCGCTGTAGTTCCGCCTACAGCCTGAGTGTGGCTCTATGTTCTTTATTGTTTTATGTGTTTTAAATGATATAATTATATTTTGATAAAGGGACACTTTGAACCAGCCTATTGTATTTGTGACTCATCTTTCTCTTTGTAAGAAGTCATTAAAAAATTAGAATAATTGCTTTGTCTGAACACTCACAACGCACATACTATTAAGAAATTTTCGAGATTGCCAATTCTTTTAAAGAACATGGTGTAACACTAGAGAGTCGTGTCACATCAAACCCAACAAGTGCTAGATTATGTTACATTTTATTTTTACGTGGCATTCCAGACAGGAAGAACACCTGTAATTAGAGACCTGCCTGGATTTTGTGTTTTTGCCCATATAGTAAGTGCATTAAAAATCTTCAAAAATGTGGTTCCCCAGGCAAGAAGCATCCTTGGGTGCACTCACATGAATATATACTTTGGTAGGTTACATAATGTAATGTCCTGCAGTGAACATATTAAGATACTCCTAAACCTATAATTAAACAGGAATGTATTTTTCAGCGCCAAGTAATCATTTAGGATGTCTGATGAAAATCATGGCCCTAACTCTTGGTGAACAAGCAAATGATGGTCATTTTTCAAATGGGTTATATTGTATATATGAAAAAACTAATTCATAGATGAGACTTTCAGATCAATAGAATTTGCATGGGTGCAAACAATGCTGCTTGACCCACGAACTGGTTTATCAAAACAAATTTTGAATTGACACAACTAGATCGTAATACCAGTATTGTGGAACCATGTTATCTACAAATAAAAAGGAGGTAAGAAGAGTAAGGTTGGGGAACTATGGTTAAGGAGGTTAACTATAGTTAAGAAGGCATGGACTAGCAAGTCACAAATACATTTCGTAACTGCACATAAACTTAACAAAATAGAACTATTTTATTATGTTGGCCAATCTCATTGCTAAATAAATATGGTGACGTTCTTTTAACATGTTATTTCATGATACATAAAAGATAAATACGGTGGAGCTCTTTTAAAATGTTTTTTATGTTAATTTTCACTCATTATTTTCATTTTTGTTCAATTAAATAGGTTGTTCTGTATTTTTTTTTAAGGTGCAAATAAGAATAATCCCATTTCTTTATTTTGTAAGGAGTTCCTTTTTACAGCAATCTTTTTCGCTTCCATACGAGTGCACATTCTCAAGACCCGAGTATCCCTTGTTGATTTTATAATATTCGTGCCTGAAGGAGATCTTGAAAGCATGCGCTCTAAATATAGGTAGTAAATAAATGTATAACTGTGAACATACATTATATTACTAGAAGTCTTTGTTGCTGCATAAGCATAATGTGTGGGAATTACAGAGACCTGTACTGCTTTCTGTTTCAAACTGAATAATCAGAGCTCCATAAAGTAAGCAGCAGAGGCATCTATGACTCCCTCTGATCGTGCCCAAAAAGCAGCAGCAACACGGACAGTAGGAAGCTGCAACTGGCTCGCTGGTGTGCAAGCCGGAAGCTGCAAGTTGACTACTTCACAGGGCCAGCTGGGTAGATCCATTTATCTCCTCAGTTGGCCATCAGTCAAGACCACGTGACACAGGTCCTGTGTGCCCAATGTCTAGGCCTACATTACATAGTATGTTAATTGTTCTAATGCTTACATCATTCAATTAAATGTTATATTTGATATATACGTGTACATCTCTATTTCCTAATAATGAATAAAGATAAATAAAAAAATCATGATGGCTGTGGGTGTATATGTATTTGTGTGTGAGTTGATAATACCACATTTTGTCAGTGTGACAGGCCTGAACTGTTTTGAAGTATAATTTTATATAACTGGTTAATACAATTCATATTTGGACACTGGCTACAAATTGTGCCTCAGAAGTCGTTCTCTTTAGAGATTTTTTTTTTTAAGTCAAATACAACATATATTTCTCTAATACAAAGGAACTTCAGTAGAAAACCTAATTACTTATACAGATCCAACTAGTTTATCACCCTCAAATGTCTGCCCATCATAAAAATAAAAAATATGAGTTGAATGACCTTGATGGAGTCCTCCCCATGATTGTTAACCTCTATTTTAACCCTGTCTCTTTGTTTGCTTTATAAAGAATTATGATGGGACGAAACCAGGAATTTACTTTTCAGAAAGTGAAAAGTGTAAATTTCTTCTACCATAGATAAACTGTTGCAGACAAAGTCATTCAGAAAATAATCTTTAAAACAGTATTTTTGTGAAGAGCCGCTATACGTTTTTTTATGTGTTTACAGACTAATTTAGCTCAATGTAGAACTGTCCCTTAAAAAAATAAAACGGAGTTTAAAAGCAGGCGACCTGGCCACCCTTATGAGGACATAGTTACAACTGAAGACCACTTATCTGTTAAATAGGATTTTAGGACTCCAAGGTAGAATGTATTCTTAGGGAAGTTCTGATCAGCTGAGTTTAAAATGTGATAGTTAGATTTTTGATCCGAATTGGCAGCCTTATGGCAAAGGAAGTCTGAGACCAACAGACTGAAGAAACTCATCACACATGCTAGCTATCTTCACACATGTATGGTGATGGTGATCACACACCATGTGGTAGACTCAATATCAGTAGTTCTTTTTGCACTTTTACGTAACACCAGTTCATATTCATAACGGGCTATTAAAAAATAACTGTATAGATTGCTCCAGTCCATTTATCTTCCTCTAAACGTGTGGATGCCGGCTGCATCTTCATTAGGTTGCATCTACTTGTCTTCTGCAGGAGAATTTTAATTGGTTCCTACATAGAAGGCTTGTTTGACCTTTCATTTGAGACATATAAAAAGCATATGCACACCACATGGCTTGTAAGGTCTACTGTAAACAGTCCGTTATGACAAAGATACCACAATCTGCGACAAACCCAATGATCCATTTAACGAAACAGGTTATCCCACTTGGCGCTAAAAGTAAGCATCATGTACTAACGCAGCGATAAGGAAATGTTAAAGCATCCTTATGGAGCACAAACCCAGGAATCGGCTTCCTGCCAGAGTACATGTGATTAGGATACATCCACCAGAAGACTTAGCTGTAACGTTAAACGAGTACAGTGAAGAAAGCCTGCTTGGTAAAGGGATATGTTAATACAGGCGTGGCAGAGTCTACTCCACTCTCTCTTGTAAGGTGGCTGTTCTCCTCAGATTCTCTTTAACTTTAATAAATTCTGGGGCGTGTCCATCTTCTTTAACAGCTTCTTGTTCTTTTTCAAGCTAAATGAAAAAGAAAAAGATATATACATAAGTATAACACACACATTTATTCAGATAATTTTCTAAGGCATTAAAAGTTCTATATATCGTGTTAAAATGTTTAATGCATATAGCTGGTCTTGCCTAGGGCGCAAGATAGACAAACACCAGTCTTGTTGGAACATGACGGGTGCCCTTTACAGAGCAAGTGTTCCTTCATTGGAAATACCACCACTGTAAAAACACCTGTAACCAGATTTCTTTTTTTCAAATAATTTGTATTAAGGTTATAATGTATTACACAACAAATAATAAAGAATAGTTAAACATAATATTCGGGGAAGGAAAGGGAAGAGAAACTTGGAAATAGGAAAGGGGATCCATCCATAGAAATAAACATATGGAATATTGTACAAAACAGTAGTTATACATCTTTGAACTTAACACAATCTATATTCTATAAGCAATAAGTTTTTTTTAATATCTTCTTCCCATTTTTCCCAAATATGTTGATGGTTTGCACATAAAGTATTCTTTCTCTAAGACAATTTGTTTGCTTTACTACCTAATACCATGGTCAAAATTTCTTTACGTGTAAGTACATTTTTAGACTTCCAGTATCGAGGTAGACATGAAGTAGCTGCGATTAGGATGTGGCCTATAATTATTTTGTCAATTTTTGCAACAGACTCCGGGAATTTATTAAAAAGTGCTAGTTCTGATGCCAAGATACCTATATATTTGTCCACTTTAATAATGAAATCATGAATCATCATCCAATATCTGGTTAATTTTGGACAAAACCACCATATGTGCGCCATGTTTCCTGTACCTCCACAATACCAGACTTCTTCTTTGACTTTGTGTTTTTTTTTCTTTTGACCCCGCTAGCCTTGACTACCCTTCTGCACTCCTGCCTTTGTGTCGGACTACCTGGCCTGTTTACCAGTCTCTGGCTTGTTTACTGAACTTACCCTTCTCCATGTTCCTGACACTTACCCGTCTCAAGTACTCCTTCGTTTCCATTTTCCTGGTACCTGCCTGTGTCTGGTACCGTGTATATTGTATTTTTCAGATTTTGTTCCTTTCCTGATTTGTAGCATTCCCTTAGTCTAGTCCAGATATTTCATAGTTCTACTTTTACGTTAGCCTAGCCACTTTAACGTCAGGTAATATGCCTCATAGAAACATAGAATGCGACGGCAGATAAGAACCACTCGGCCCATCTAGTCTGCCCAATTTTCTAAATACTTTCATTAGTCCCTGGCCTTATCTTATAGCTAGGATAGCCTTATGCCTTAAGATAGCCTTATGCCTATCCCCCTGTCTTTGCTTTTGTTAGGTCGCTGTCTCTCACCTTACTGAGGTGAAACAGGCATGGCAAGCCCCACTTAAAAACAAAACAAAGCAAAAAACAAACAAACAACTTCATTGTTCTTTGAAAAAAACACTCCTACAAAATACAAACAATCCTCTGCCAGTGTTGGGTTACCTGGTCAAGCCGCTGTTGCCTCTTTAAAAGCTCCTGTTCAAATGGAGATTGCAGCTTCTTAATCTCTTCCTCTTCTTTCTTCTGTTGAATGATTTTGTCTCTCTTCCGATGTTCCAGGACTCGCTGCAACTCTGGCTTTTTGTCAATCCCCAAACCTCTAAGGGAAAGATACAGGTATATGTTGTTATGCAGGTAAATAGGTCTCTATGAGAAACATAGCCTTCTGCTTTGTACTGGTGCACAAAGCATTGAGGAAGGGCTGCTAGCTGTCTGATACCTGGGAGGGGGCTACCATGCCACTTTGTAAAAGTACCAACTACTCTTGAAATGTTTCTGAAGTGACAAAAGTGGGGACACTCTGTTAAACGGTTTAACAGAAGTTGTTTAGGGGCTTGGGTTAATGGTCTCAGTGCTGTCAGTGGTTAATAAAGAACTCTTTTTCTGGGATACAGGGAGTTTGGGTAAGGAGACAGGCTTATAGTACATCATTCTGCAAAACATTTATAAAGATTTGAGCATAGCAAAAAAATAAATAAAAATAAAAATAAAGCAAATTAATGCACTAAAAGACCAATCTGGGCACGATAACAAGGTACGCATCTTTTTTCCTCAGTTTTGTGTATGAAGAGCTAGTGGTACACTGAGAGCATCAGTCTACACTCCCCACTTATCAACGTTGCCCAGTCTGAGGTTTCCCGATTAAAGTCTCACACTTCTGAAGGAATTTGTTGGGCAAAGTGAACTGGTACTGTCTTTGAAAGTTTAATGAATGGTTTAACCCCTTAAGGCAAAACAGCACCCAGGACCTCCTGGCACAATAACCTAATTGAGATGACGTTGTTATTGTGTACGAGGAAGTCCTTTAAACCCTTGAGGACACAACTTCTGGAATAAAAGGGAATCGTGACAGAAAATTTCCGTCATGTGTCCTTAAGGGGTTAAAGTTGTATTGGTTCTTGGAGTGTGCCTGTAGAAGATTCATTTATGTAGTCCTGATTGAAGCCACTAGAGGTCCCTATAGTGTCCACTGTAGTTTAGGCAGATCTGCTGGGACATTTTTTGGAGGGTATAAACTTAGTGCTGTCCCAGCTCTTCCAGAGCCTGTATGTAAGGCTGGACAGTAAGGGATCACTTCCCACATGCCAACTTACAGCATCTCACATTGGAAAAGCTTGCTTTAAGAGCAGTCGGCCACTTCCATGTGTCTCCTCCTTTTTTCCAGGTGTCTTCCACCCTTCCTTCCATTTCTATCTCCCCCCCTTCCTTCCATGTCACTCTCCCCCCTTCCTTCCATGTCCCTCTTACCTACTTCAACAAAATAATCCTTCCATGTCCTTCTTACCTACTTCCTTCCATGTCCCTCTTCCCCCTTCTTCCATATCTCTTCCCTCGACCTTCCATGTGTATCTCCCCCCTTCTTCCATGTCCCTCTTCCCCCTACATTCCATGTCCCTCTTCCCCATACATTCCATGTCCCTCTCCCCCCGCTTCCTTCCAAGTCTCTCTCCTCCCCTTCCTTCTTTGTCTCTCTTACCTACTTCCTTCCATATCTCCTCCCTCGTCTTTCCATGCATCTCTCCCTCTTCTTACATGTCTCCCTTTCCCAACTTCCCAAGTGGCAGTCAGCTACCGCACCCACACATTGGGCATCCTGCGGACCAAGATTATAAATTCTCCAGGCACAATTTGCTCCTTTGGACGGAGTTTGCACCCTCCCTCGCTCTTATTAAAGCGGCACTGTCATACCAAACTTACCTTTTTAATCAATTCCTCTTCTCTCCCTCTCTCAGGATCTGCTGTCTGTTCCTTACTATCTGCTCTAGTTTTCTTTAAAACATAAGACAAAGTAGGGACTACTGACCATCTCTGACCAGCGGAGGAGCAAAGTGTGCCCACAATTCTCACCTTTGATCTGCGATCTCGTGATGCTTCCTGTCAGTATTCCCGAACGTCCTGTCATTTAGACAGAACGCTGACGACACCACTGAATTTCGTCCTAACAGAATGAGAACAGCTTGTTCATTCATGTACGGACACATTTCGGGACTTTGTTTGGATCGGAATTTCATTTGAATGAATGAAACTCTGATCCTATTTGTGCCATGGCTGCATCTTGCAGCCGCTTAGTAGATAACTCCCTAATTCCCACGGTATTAGGGAGCTATCTACCAAAAGGTTGAAAGACCTAAATTGGACTTTCAGCCAAATTTACTAATACTAAGTAAAGTATGCCGCGAGTAGGGACATGTCTAGTAAACAGATTTGTTTATAATTGTTAAAATGTAAAAAAAAAAAAAATTGAAAAACCCTAATATCCCCCCCCTCCCAAGCCCCCACCCGTGCCATGCAAGTGGGGGGCTATTAAACTGAAAGGTGGACCTATTGTCCCCCCCAGCCCTCATCCCCACACATGAGCGGCAGGTGGAAGCCCTAAATTACAATAGGGGGGACCTATTATCCCCCCTATATGAAAATGGAGGGGGGGACCTATTGTCCTCCCCACCCCATCCCCACCCATGAGCGGCAGGTGGAAGTCCTAAATTACAATCCCCCCTATTGTAATTTAGGACTTCCACCTATTATCCTCCCACCCGACAACCGGCCCCCACCCATGAGCGGCGGGTGGGGGCCCTAAATGAAAATGTAGGGGGGGACCTATTGTCCTTCCCTCCTGCCCCCACCCCTGACCAATGGCTGGGGGCCCTAAATAACAATAACGGGGATCTATTTTCCTCCCCCTGATCCCCACCTGTGAGAGGTGGGTGGGGGCCCTAAATAACAATAGGGTGGGACCTATTGTCCTACCCCTGGGCCCCATCTCTGAGCGGGAGGTGGCGGCCCTAAATAACAGTAAGGGGGGGCCTATTGTCCTCACCTACCCGGCCCCCACCCCTGAGTGGCGGGTGGGGGCCCTAAATAACAATAGGGGGGACCTATTGTCCTCCCCCCAGCCCCCACCCCAGGGCAGCGTGTGGGGGCCCAAAATAACAAATGGGGGGACCTATTGTCCTCCGCCTCGGCCCCCACCGATGAGCGGTGTGTGGGGGCCCTAAATGAAAATGTTAACCACCCCCAAGTGACTAGGGGTCTCCAAGCCCCTAGTCACCCCTCCACCCAAAAAAATTTAATAAACCCCTACCTACCCCCCTCACCCTAAAAATAATGAGGGGGGAACAATAAAACTAAATCCCTGTAAATAAGAAATAACTTACCATTTGATGTCTTCTTTTTTTCTAAAATCTTTTTTCAGCCCCCAAAAAGGCCAAATAAAAGTCCATAATACCCGTCGGACTTTGAAAATAAAATAAACGGAGTGCAAAAAAAAAGAAAAATACGCAGAAAAAACAACCCAACACTAAAAAAGAATCCATCTTCACCCATGGAGGGCACGGCACAGACTAAGCTCCGCAGGATGGGGAAAGGCTTATAAAGCCTTCCCACGCCCTGCAAGTACGCTCAGTGCGCTCTGATTGGTTGCCAACAAACCAGAGTACTCTGATAGGTAAATGAAGAGAATGACAGGTAATTCTCTAAATTTACCTGTCACAGCACTTTGATTGGCTTGAAATCCAACCAATCATTGTGCTCTGTGTCATTTTACACAGCTTGGGAAAGCTGTGTGGAATTTTCCCATGCTGTTTAATTTGACTCATAACTCTCAAATATTACTGTTGTTGTTTTGTTTTTGTTTTTTTTGTTTGTTTTTATGTTTATAATGTTTTACAAATATTACTGGTTTTGGCTTGCCATATCCAATGTTAAGGAATTCATTATACTAATTTATATGCCTTTTGATGGGTTAGGGAGTATTTTAGGATGTAAATCCTGCCGTCTTCAACTTTATCTTGAAACTCAATTAGGATCCCTAATAATCAGAACCAGCTGTAAGGCATTATTTTGCCAGCAGAGGGTGGCGTTGCTTTAGAAATATGTACATAAAATACACGTCTATATACCTATTTTGAAAAGCTTTGATCAGTAATAAAACATTAACAATACTCAATATTTTTTAAATAATTTTTTAAAAATGTTTATTCTGTAATGTTTAAACTTCAAAAAAAATAACGTAAAAGTGTCCAATGTCTCAGCTTTATTGCCGATCCCATCAAAAAACCAACAAATAATTAGCTGTGATGGTTTATATCAGTATTGGTTAAATGTACCAGTAAAGGCTACGGCTAACTGTTTTGCAGTGAGAGTTCTATCTCACCTGAACACAAATTCCCCATTATTACATTTCTTTATCAAACATGGCTATGGCATCCATTATATATTGCGACTAAATATTTATTTTGTTGCTCCACAACAACGCCTGTCACACACACTACAGCTCCAGTCCCCAACAAAAGCCCCTAACTGCCACATTACAACCCTTTCTGTAACATAAGGATGTACATGTGGCAGGTGTGTGTATGTGGGCGATACTTATATGGGTATAGCGGGCACAAAGGGGCCTCTAACAAACTCAACCATCACACTACAGTCTTTATACCCCCAGTTACAATCCCTATCACCCCCACTACAACCCATAAGCCCCCACTTCAGTCCATATTACTCCAAAACAGCCTCGGTCACACACACACTACAGCTCCTGTCCCCAACAAAAGCCCCTAACCGCCATATTACAACCCTTTCTGTAACACAAAACTGTACATACAGGAGGTGTGTGTATGTGGGCACAAGGGGGCCCCATGTTTTCCTATTGCTTGGGGCCGTATGAGTTTTTAGTTCACCCCTGGGTGTAACATGCCTAAACCCTTTGTAATAATGAGTTAAATTAAGGTATGGACTGAGAGTGCTTTGGTTGAAGTTTCAACGGACCGCGGTGACTCTGCAATCCGCTTTAGAGTTCCAGGAAAGTTGAGGGTTGCTCCTGGTCTGGCGCACCATAGTTCAGCAGCCCCCTGACCGGTGAAAGGTGATTCCGGAGCTGCTAGAAATAGGTGTTGGGCTGGGAGGCACAGGCTGGAGAGTGATAATTAGTCTTTTGAGAGAGGGGTGGTGGTTGGGGAGACATTTATCCAGCTTAGGTTACCCGAGGATCCGTCACAAAAGTAAATTAAATAAATTAGGACATTAACCACGTTCTCAGCTATATTAAGCAATGATCCCAAGTGAATTATGAGTCAGAAGGATTTGTAACCACAGTCTTATTTGAAATGAAATGTTTGAAATTCAAATTAGTCTGTTAAAATGCTTTTTGTTTTTAAAAGGAACACTCCAAGTTCCATGATCAGTAAATTCTGCTGTGGTAATTATAGAGCCATGAGTGCCCTGGCACATTCCAGTAGTAAGTAGTCAAACCATTTTGGTCACATTTTGACATCTTACCTGGGTCCCACTGTCCACGCTTGGTCAACAGGCAGTGCATCCTATTCTTCTGCTGCAGAATATTATGGTTATCTCTACAGAGCTAAGCAGGGTTATGCAGGACAGCACTAATTTCCTAAGAGCATCAGTTGAGTGTTAATAAGCACCGTACTGCATTGCACAGGCTTTACTTTACAGGAATCTTTTGCTTCCCCTGCAAAATGGCTACGTGGCACCCAGGGGACCAATGTAAGTTGTCAAGCCACACTGAATTTTTTTTGACTGTTCCCAAGAACTAGGGCACTACTGGCACCGTAAACATGCTTGGATTGTTCCTTTAAATGATTACTATAGGGTCAGAAACACAAACATGTATTTCTGACCCTATTGTGAAAACCTACCATATAGGTGGCTTGGCCCCCCCCCACTTTAGCCCACTCAGAATGGGTTAAAACTTACCGTAGTTCAGCTCTCTACGGGTCTGCCGGTGCTGGCCCTAGCTCCTAAGTGACAACATTCCCATGGATTGGGAATTGGATTGGCTAAAATTAGCAAGGGGGCAGGGCCAAACACCGTTTTGGCCAATCAGAACCTCCTCATAGAGATGCATTTAATCAATGCAGCTCTATGAGGAAAATTCAGCGTCTCCATGCAGAGTGTGGGGATGCTGAACGGCAGGGCTGCTTACTGTGCAGCACTGAGCCAGGAAGCACCTCCAGTGGCCATCTGAAGTGGCCACGTGGAGGTGTCCCTAGAGGCAATGTAAACGCAGCCCGTTCTCTGAAAAGGCAGTGTTCACATGAAAATGCCTAAAGGGAGCTATTACAGCTATTATTACATTAAGCTGTAGTTGTTCTGGTGGCTATAGTGTCCCTTTAAATAAAATTAATGTATGATTTCAATACATGTGTCCAATTACTGTTTTCTTTAATCCAAATTCGATCCATATGAAACAAAATTGGGACTTATTCACTAGTCTGGGAAATGTGGAAAACTGACTATGGAGATGTACATTTTTAGTTCCTGATGTACTAATGTGATGTACTTATCAAGTAAAAAACAAACAAACTTTGGGCTGTAAAGTTTGGGCATGTGAAACAAATTCAGGAACTTTAAATGTAAGTACGTACCTTCTGTATTTTAATGTATTACTATTAATCCATTAAAAAAGTCAAGCTTGTTGTGTTCCCCAGTAAATAAGATATATGCTCTAAATAGCATTTTATTAAGTTTTCCTTTCAGAGGACTTCAGAAAGCTCAAAGCAAAGTTTATTTGAAACTCAAAGTGATGAGAATGTAGCAGTATATAGAAAGGTTAGTGTTCGGGCAGGATTCCCTTGTGACCTCATTACCTGCCTTTTACCTTTTGTGTAAATGAAACCATGGGCTTTTGTGTAATCAGGAATTCCAGGATTGCTGACCTACAAGACTGTACTTGGCAAGTTCATGTAGTGATCTGGATATGTTACCACGTAGTCTCTGTACATTAACAGAGTGTAACCATATGAAATTGTTACATTATTTCTGCTAAATATCTGAGTTTCAGGAAAAAAAATACTTTTAAACAGAAACGTTGCATTAAATCCAAATTTCTGCAATAAATATAACATGTAAAAACATTTTTACAAGCTTTTTTAAAAATTTTTATTTACAAGTTTTAATGGTAGTGCCGTAGGGTTTTATGTGAAAAATAAATTGCGTGCCAGAAATCTTAATTGTACAAATTATTTTAATGGTGTCAGTGGAATAATCCAAAATAATCGAACTAGGTAGATTTTTCTGCATAAAAATATATTTCAACAGCTTTAATTAGAAGGGGGAAAATACTTTTTACATGAGTTGATGATTCATACTTCATATCCTATAGACTGCAAGCTCGTTTGAGCAGGGTCCTCTTCAACCTATTGTTCCTGTAAGTTTTCTTGTAATTGTCCTATTTATAGTTAAATCCCCCCTCTTATAAAATTGTAAAGCACTACGGAATCTGTTGGCGCTATATAAATGGCAATAATAATCATAATAACCCCCCATATTTGCTTAATATAAATTGGGCCTGGAATGGGTAAGATTGTGGCAGGGATATGTTTCAATAATATATGCCTGTCAAGAGGGTGCACCATTGATGTATCACCGACACGCAAAGGGTTAGCTTCACATTCTAAGCCGACAAGTGAAAACTCACAGCCGACCAGGCTCCTGTGTAAAAGTACAGCTACTGTGATTTGTGGTAAATAATAATATTCTGACCTTCTGTGGTTCATTAGCAGTTCTCGATGGAGCTCCTGATGACTTCTCGATGCTTTTACTGGATTAACTAGTTTTTTGGGCTTGATAAGCTCCGGGTTTCCTTCCAAGTAATCGGGATGTGCCAAAATACTTCCGATGTCGGGCGATTCCCTCTGAATCTCAGAGTACATGGACGCTGTGCAGAGAAAACATACACCGATAAGTAATCCATTAATTGTACTTTTTTTCCCCTTTTCCTTTAATGTGGATTACGTCAATGTTTTCTCACGTTCATTACTTGTGTGACCTGCCTGGAGGGAAAGCTATTTGGAGAGCTTACTACAAAGGGCACCAGGACAATCTGACTCTAGTGGTACCTCTTGAAGAAAACGTAAGCTGTTTATTGGTCCTCTGCAAGTTCAAAGCTAGGTTTGAGAACTCTGATTTTCTTTGATCTGCCTCAATGTCCAATCTAAGCAGCTGCGTTGCCGTGGAGGCTAGGGAAACAAATGACCCCTTACCACACAATATAAACTGGAAGCTACAAAGAGGCATAGAGTTCGAGTACTGGTTCTCTCCATGTTGATGACTGTACACGTTAAATAATAATGTATCCAACATTTATAACTTTACAATAAATGATAACTACAAACTATTTGCAGGTTATTGCAGACTGAAATGTATGGGTTTGATGATGTATATCCCAAGTCCTTGCATTGTTAAAAGAACCATTTCACTTTGCAAATAAATGTGTCCCTTACTATGTTTAATTTAGATCCCTCTTTGTTAAAAAAAACAAATACATTTACCTGTAATGCAAGAGCATGACGTTTTTATCTCTGATACCCATTTTGTGAGATCAGTGAAGATGCTCTTTGTCTAATCTAGTGCCTCTTTTGGAGAAGTATACAGGATACATGTGCAGCAATCAATGTTTAAGCCAGGGGTAGCCAACCTTTGGAACTCCAGATGTTTTGGACTACATCTCCCATAATGCTCTTATAGCTAGTATGCTGGCCAAGCATCAGGGGAGATGTAGTCCACAACATCTGGAGTGCTGAAGGCCACCTACCCTTGTACTAGGTCAATCAAAATGCTTCTCAGAGAGAAGCACGGACTCCAATGCTTCTGTATAACAAGCATTAAAGGTGTTTAGCTTAATCATGCTGCACTTGATAAAGCAGAAAGTGAAGACATTTGAAAAAAAAAATTCAGCCAAATGTAAACATTGCTCTGAAACAGAGAAAAGAAAGGTAACATCTAGAACAGTACCAGAACATACGAAGCTGTATTAGTTGATATAAAGATGGTTTCTGTAAAACATTTGGTGGATGAAACGTATTAATAAATATATAAAGAAATTAAGCAGGTATTGAGAATGTTATAAAGGAAAAACAAAACACACAATAATACGCCTTTAGAGATTTCTAATTTCTCCTTTCGCAATCTTAACTGAGGCCATGTACTCGGACAATTATTTATGAGACTTAGAAGATTTGCTTGTTGTCAGATTGGCTGCTATTCAGTAGAAGATATGGGAAATGTTTTCCGTTTGGTTTACAAACCAGTTTAACAGGTTCACGGATTGCCAACAGGAATAAATTGCTAATTAAAACGAAAGAGAAGGATCTGCACTGATAGAATTTAATTACATGGAACCTTTTCTTTAACATTCTTTTAGCGGCTTTAAAAAAAGGTTTCCCCTTGCACTGTCTTTCTAAACCCTTTCACCCCATGCACCCTCTCCATGTCTTTCTCTCTCTCTCTCATGGGAGAGCTGGTAAAGTGGGCATCTGCCTCCTGAGCCACTAGTATGCCAGGGTTTTGTGGCTGCAGATAAAAATAGCAGGAGAAAATCAGCAGGCAAACATTGTGAGCCTTTGCCTGTCTCTAAACATGTATACCTGGGTGCTTTGTTTCCAACAAAGATCCAGTTTGACAGGTAATGTTGACCTTGGCCAAAACGGAATGTGCATCAAAACATAGATTCTGCTTGTAGATAAGATCCAACTGCTAAGGTTTTGAAGATAAATCTTAAACTCGCAACACGCTGTTTAATGAAAGTACCCTCAGTTTCAGAAAACCGATATTATGTTGTATGTTTTACTCGAAAGACATCACTTAATCCAAGTTTTTCAAAGTACAATGTTCGTGTATTAGCTTGGCTATATTTCTGTCTTAGAATTGACTGTTAATGTAATTATGAAAAATAAAAAAGGAAATGTATATTTATCACTTCATCTAAAAAACTGAAAATAGTTCACAATAAGAAAATAAAACCAAAGAGATGAAGTGTTTTTGGTTCCTGGTGTATTCCTTTAAGAAGTATTTTCTTATTTGGAAAAAAACCAACAGGTAATAATATTGTAATTTATTTCTAATTTTAATTATGCATGAATAGTTCATTAGATGTATTCTGAATTCAACATGAATCCCTTGTTAATATTTACTTAGTAGCTGTACTAGCCATCCATGTGATTCATTGACAGAAACACTTTTGGATGGCACACGGGAATACTTGAAATTACATGTGATCAAAAAATGTTCTAGAACCAGGAAATGCGAGAGAGCTATAGGATTGAAGAAAATATAGGCTGATGTTGCGAGAGTGCCTTTTAAAGTCTCTTTGTCATCTCTGGCCACTTTATGACTATTCCATAAAGATACAATCATTCAGGAATACTTATTGAAGCTGCATTGGAATTTCACTGAAATTCTCAAGCAATCAGGAGATGTAAGACAAATCAGGGACTTCTTTGACTTATGAGTATTGTCCAGGTTAGTAGGTGCACATTGTTCAAGTTGGTCTTTGAAAGTTCATGTGGTCCCAGATTCTGTTGTGTTCTGGCACATGCACAAGAGTACCGCAGTAATGCAGTAGAAGAAGTGCCAGGAATTGAAGAAACTCATGGCAGCTCCGAAAATAAGTAGTTTCAGGTAAGTATCTATCTACCTTACGCTTTAACCCTCGGCTGCCACACACAAGGCGAAGATGTCACCTTCAGGGGTCTCCGCAACATACATAAAACTCCTGAAAGTGACAGTAGCTTTAAGAATGCCTTGCAGCACAGAACTATTTTGCCCTGTGACTAATGGGTTAGTTCATAATCCAGTTGACACACCTGCCTCAGTTTTAAATCAGACACTATTTTATAAGCAAGTCTGAGTAAACAGGCAAAACCCACCATGAACTCATACCGTCCTGTGAGAAAGGGTGTGGTAGAGAATAGTACAGGTAAGAGATCTCTATCTATCTATCTATCATTAATTTAAACAAATTGGACAATGCCATGTTTAATCGAGAATCGGGTTAGCTGGCCTGTCCACTGTAGGTGACCTCCAAGAATGGATGTTGTATTTATTTTTTTCCTATATCCATTTGTTCCTGCACTCCTGATTTTGTGTCTTAAAGGAGCCCCTCAAGCACTAAAACCACTACAGTGTGCTGCTGCTCCCCCTAACCCTTTATTACCAGGAGTCAAACCATTTTGAATAGGTTGACTTCTTACCTGGGGTCCACTGGGTGCTGTTCCTTATCTCCTCTCAGCTTTCAAAAATGCCATACACTGGCCAACATAGGGCCAGCTCATTAGCTGAGAGCATTGTCTGATCACTCTCAGCAGATGAGCTAAACTGAGAGCTTCTGACTAGACATGGGGTGTGGACCTTTAGGTAAGATGTTGAATCATTAAAAAAAAAAAATGACTACTGTAGTTATTCTTGTGCTTAGATTGTTCTTTTAATGTGCCAGTTGGCCCTGATTCTGTTAAAATGCCTAAAAGATTACCCAGCTTGGACTGTCCCATCAGTCACCCACTTAGGGTCGGCACTACCACTAGGCAAATGAGGCAGCCACCCAAGGTGCAATGTCTTGGATACCAGCAGGAGGGGAGTGCACTGCACAGCGCTCCCCCTCCTGCCCATCACACTATGTAGTGTGGCCGAGTGGACCACAGTAGAGGATCTGTATCCTTAACCCCTTCTGACAGGAAGTGCTTGCTGGGAGCAATGAGCAGCTTTCTGTCAGACCAGATAGAGGATACAGAAGGATCCTTCACTGCAGTCCACTTGGCTATGCTACATGGTGGGAGGACAGCAGGCACAGGAGGGGGAGAGCCCACAAAGGGCTGGGAGGGTATGGATGGACAGATTAGGCAGAACACAGAGGGGCTGGGTGGACAAATTGGCACTCAGATGGGCTGAGGGGGGGAAGAGGCATACAGAGGGGTTGGGGAAAGGGACAATGACAAACACAGAGGGGCTGAGGATGGAAAAAGAGGCACACAGAGGCACTGGGGAAGGGGACAATGACACACACACACACAGGTCTGGGGAATGGGAAAAAGAGACACGTAAAGGGGCTGGGGGAAAGACACACAAAGGGGTTGAGGGGAGGATGTGACACACAAAGTTGGATTTTTTTTGTTTGTTGGGGGGTGTGCAAGTAACTGATCTCGCCTAAGCGTAAAATAGTCTAGCACCGGCCCTGCACCCACCCACAGGACACAAATGACGCATGGAAATCCATTCTTAAACTGAAAAAGAAGTTTAAAGACCCATTCTTTAAATGTTATGCAGTATGTATAACTGTTCTAATTAAATTGGTTTGACTTTTCCCAGTGTAAGAAAGGAAAAGTAAACTTTTGTAAGCAATTGCATGGTGCCTGATGATTAAGATGTGCTTGTTCCAACCATTGGGAGCCCACAGAAAACAGCATGGGGACACAGTTTTGGTCCATTTTAGACAGGCAACTGTACTACTAAAACAGTAACGGTTTGTATGGAAAAAAAGTGACTTTGGATGTGTGTGTGTGTTCACTGCATACAATACTGTATTAAAACAAGAAGATCCACAATTCCGTCTCTCTATTTTCTGCTCTCTTATAGCCATGATGCCTGTATAACTTGAAACCAGATTTGTCTGTGAAGCACAGGTTATTTGATCTGGCTAAGACACGGTAAAACAAAACACTTAGAGAAATTCAAGGGCGCATTACTAATGTCACCAATCACCATTACTTATTAAAGACGTCCAATGGATTGTAGTCTAACTAGTGTCAATATTAGACATTTAATTTGCCATCCAGGCAACTGTCATAAATGATGCATGGTACAGATTGCAAATTTGTGTGTGGGAGAAATTGGCACTATCTCCTTTTCTTTGGGGAATACTGCAGCCCATCCCCCCAGTATTGGCAGAATTCGTAATTCGTAAAAGATCAAGATGTTTGGAAAATAATTGCATGCGGAAATATGACAGAGGAAAAAACCTATTCTAAATCTTCATTTCATATTGTGATATACTGGTATGAATTTAAAGGCCAGATTAAATTGACATAGACTGACATAGAATTGAAGAAATTAAGAAATCAGAGGCTGTTTAAAACAGCATTAGGAGAGAACCACCTTTTACCATTTGTGGGGACCTTGTCACTAGACTGGGAACTGGGGAGAACTGACATATGAATTTTATAATTCGGACAAAATAATTTGACTTGAAGCAAGGGCCGGACTGGGAATAAAATTCGACTCGGGCATTTTTTATTCACAGCGGCCCACTTAAAAGGGGGCAGGGCCAGATAGGGTGTGTTTTGTCATCCTCAATGACAAGCACACCTCATCTCAAAGTGAGCATGCTGGTTCAATGCTCTTCCAGGGCATGAGAAAAGGGTCCTGTATTTGTTCTGCACAGCGTAAGCAAATTTAATAACATGCTTGCATTGTGTTTGCTTGAAACTTGTTCTCACTGTATCCCATTTATGGAGACACTACGTGTTTGCTTACATGGAATCTAGTGTGTGCATAGGGGATCCAGAGTGTGTATGTCAGAAATGTAGTGTTTGTGTGCAGGTGGTGCAGTGTCTGTGTAGGGGATCTAGTGTATGTTTGAAGGACCCAGAGTGTGTATTGGAGATCTAGTGAGTGTGTGTGTGTGTGTATGTAGAGGATTCAGAGTGTATATAGAGATCTAGTGTGTGTATATCTGTAGATGATCCAGAGTTGGGTAAGGAATCTAGTGTTTGTTTGGAATATAATGTGTTTAGGGGTGCAGTATGTGTGTGAGGGGTTCTGAAGTATATATACATATATGTTTGAAAATATTGTGTGTGTTTTGCAGCATGTTTGGGGGCTGCAGTGTGTGTGTGAAGAGTGTAGTGTGCATTTGTGAGGAGTATAGTGTGTGTGTGAGGGTGCTGTGTGGGGGGGTGCAGTATGTGTGTTTGAGGGTGATGTGTGTGTGTGTGTGTGTAAGGAGTGCAGTGTGTGGGTGCTGTGTGTGTGTTAGGGTGCTGTGTGAGGGTTCTGTGTGTGTGTTAGTGCGATGTGTGTGTTAGGGTGCTGTGTGAGGGTGATGTATGTGTTAAGGTGATGTGTGAGTGAGGGTGCTGTGTGAGTGAGGGTGCTGTGTGTGTGTGTTAGGGTGCTGTGTTAGGGTGATGTGTGTGTGTGTGTTAGGATGCTGTGTTAGGGTGATGTGTGTGTGTGTGTGTTAGGGTGATGTGTGTGTGTTAGGGTGCTGTGTGTGTGTGTGTGTGTGTGTGTGTGTGGGTGATGTGTGTGTTAGGATGCTGTGTGAGGGTGATGTGTGTGTTAGGGTGCTTTGTGAGGGTGATGTGTGTGTTTGGAAGGATTGTGTGTTGGGGGAGTCAGGTAAATGCCAAAATGTATGTATTTTTTTTTTTTATAATAATAAAAAAAAAACAAGCATTATACCGCCCTCCCTTCTTACCTGTAGCCTGGAAGGGGGGGTCGTCCTGCGGTGAGTTCCAACCAGTTGCTAGTGGTGAGTTCCCACTGGCTAGAGTTTACTCTCGCGAGACCCTGACTGTTGCCAATGGTCCGGATCTCGCGAGAGAAACCCAGCGGAGCTGCAAGTTAGAGCTCCTCCAGGTTCCTCTCCTGGCTGTCTCCCTCCCTCTCTCCCCCGCCAGTGTCTGCGTTTCACTGCATGTGGGCTGGTAAGGGAGATCTTTGATCTCCCCACTGGCCCATCATAGAACACAGCAGAGCTGGCGCTCGGATAGCGCCGGCTCTGCATTGACCGGCCAGCCTCTACCCGTGGCCATCGCGGCCCATCGTGGCCATCGCGGCCCACCGGGCATTTGACCGGTTTGCATGATGGCCAGTCCGGGCCCTGCCTGAAGCCCTAGCTTGCTGCAAGCACCCTTGTCCCTTGATTTAGTGTAAAACATTGTAATACATACTATTTAGCTGGTCATTTTCAAGTATTTTAAACACTATAGTCACCTAAACAACTTTAGCTTAATGAAGTAGTTTTAGTGTATAGATCATGCCTCTCAGGTTTTACTGCTCAATTCACTATCATTTAGGAGTTAACTCACTTTGTTTCTGTTTATGCAGCCCTTGTCACATCTCCCCTGGCTATGATTGGCACAGACTGCATGAAAAAAAAAAAAAAAAAACTGGTTTCACTTTCAATCAGATGTAATTTACTTTAAACAATTTTTTCTCTTGCTCTGTAAATTGAACTTTAATCACATACAGGAGGCTCTTGCAGGGCCTAGCAAGCTTTTAACATAGCAGGGGATAAGAAAATCTAAAACATAACTTGCAATAAAGAAAGGATAAACTTTAGATGAGTCTTTACAGGAAGTGTTTAGGAAGGCTGTGCAAGTCACATACAGGGAGGTGTGATTAGGGTTCTTAAACAAAGTGATGTAACTCCTAAATGGCAGAGAATTGAGCAGTGAGGCTGCAGGGGCATATTCTATACACCAAAACTGCTTCATTAAGCTAAAGTTGTTTTGGTGACTATAGTGTCCCTTTAAGCTGAAATTTGGACTGCTCCAAGTAGTAAATGTAAAGGAACATGCCATAACCTCCATAAAAAAAGTAAGCTCATTTAAGTTGCTAGGAAGCCAGGAGCCTCTCTGCACGTCATACCCTCATGGGATAAACCGTTTGGGATGCCCACCCGGCTGGTGTTCCTTTCTACATTGCATTAAAAGTAAATCAGGTGCCCTGTTTATCTCAATGGGCACACGTTGATAGAACGTGAGAAACAGAAGACTAATCACAAGTGAATCAGATTCCTTAAAGAACACTTAATACAATATAACCACGACAGCCCGCCTTAGAGATATTTTCTTTTTTCTAATCTAACTTTTTTTTACATTTTGCAAGACACTTGATAACTCGCTTTTTAGTGAACTGAACCCTATGTTTAATTTTGTGGAATACGTTGGCAGTGCATAAATACTAAAACAGTTAGAACCTTATAATTGCCAACATGCTGTCCTTCTTCCACATTAGCACAGACCTTTGCTGTTGATACCTCAATAATCATATATAATTTTAAACACATTTTTTATAATAGACCTAAGGAAAATGCAAATGAAACCTCTGAATATATTAACGCTGTCCACATGTTAGGAACCAAGTAGAAAGGGGCATATTTCAACCCTGACATTTACACTGTTGCTAAGCAATGGCTGTTTGCACATTAATCATATCTGATGCTGACACTGATCTATACGCCAGATAGAGTACTCTCTTAGCCGAGTTTAAAACGGCACAGGCCCAGTGAAACCAAAAGCAGAGCAGTTTCTGCAATCATTGGAGAACAATAATTACAGGGTGATTTACATTTGCTGCTTTCGGCACACCTCCCAGCTGCCCTAGGTTCAAGGGTCTTGTCCCACCTTCCTGGGTCTGTTTCCAGGTGTTCTGCATGGGGTGACACCAGGGAACTCTTCACAATTAGCAAAGCAGACATGCTTGTGCTGGGTATACACAAGGCATTAAGGTGATTGCAGAGCGCTTCACCAGTGCTTTTCTACCAGATCACCAGGATGTAGGGAGTGGTGAGCTTCTGGGGCACAGAAGGACATCATCTAGATGCATAGCAAGGTCATAAGGTCATAATGCATGACACTCGTACTATAACAACACACTAATGCACATACTGACAGTCACACAGTAACCCATACAAACACACTGATATACTATCATCAATGATACAATCATCACTTAATTTCAATGAATGTGTTATGTTCCTTTAAAGGGACCGTTCACTGCCCAAATTAAAAAAAAAAAAGAATAACTTAAAACTACTATTTAGTAGATATAGTTCCAATCAGAACAGGCATGCATTTAATTATACATTTTTTCACAGGGATATATCTAAAAAAAAGTTTATTTGCTGCCTTTGCAAGCCCTCTTCTTCTAACCCCGCACTTCTTCTAAGCTTTCTGTGGCTGTCCAATCACAGACTTTCCAAAGCAGCTCAATTGGATGTCTTTGCAAGGCATGTGCTCTGTGTAATTTCTGCCTAATGAGTTAAGCTGCACTGAGCTAACCAAAACAGAAGGTAACAGGACCCCCTGTTGTCTGACTGACAGCCAGGGGTATAATCAGGTTATTAAAATTGCCTTTAAAAATAAATAAAATTACATCTACACTTACAAAAACAAAAAAGGGGCACACTCTTTACACACAGAGCACTTTAGCAAGCTGTAGTGCTTTAGGGGTCTAGTGTCCATTTAACCAGAGAATTTCATGTTTTAAACCAAAATATTAATGCTAGCTAAATAAATAAGTGAAATAATCTTTCCTATTGGGATATTTAATGTACAATTTCAAATTATCGGATTGTTTCCAACAATTGAAAGTATGAACAATCTAATTTTTCACCGGATAATATAGAAACTCACTCATATTACATGATGCCTGGTTGCCATTCTCCACTTTTCTTGTAGCTAGACAAGTTGTCTAAATCGTTTAGCCACTAAACTTGGCCAGGTAAACACCCAGATGCCTATTCTCCGATTGTCAAGTTAGGATTACCATACTCAAGTTTTCTCTTATTAGAAACACCAATACTAAACTCTCTTTTCTTAAAAAGCATAATTTGGCCCTATTTGGGGAATTCAAAACCACCCATCATTGTCAATAACAGATTCACATTTTTTCTATGAATGTATCATTCACAGCATTCTTGGTTACAATAAACCTCCCTGGGCCCTTAGCATGCCTTTGCACATCATTCGGAATTTAACAATCCGAATGCCAGAGGAGCGAACAATACATTATTTTGCCTCACCTTGTTCACCCCGTTAGATATTTTGTCTGCTTCCTATTTCTCTGGACTAAAATAGTGAATACAATGTTGTCCACGATAAATAATTTTAAATAATGTTTTGCAATTTAAAAACCAATAAACTCACTGACAAAGTATGCAATGATTTTAAATGAACCCTTGATCCACAGCAGTTAAAATGTCTTAAAACAGCAGATCTTTGTTCTGCAACAATAGTTATAAATTTGTATTCCCCTGGTTAATGTTATTCAAATGCTAAAGTGCAGATTCCTTAAGGCTCTGCTTTCTTAGCCAAATGAAAAAGGTCCCTTTTCATGTCATTTTCAATGGCCTGGGTAAATTTGTTCTTGATGACAGAGGTTTAGTCTTGTTTAAAAAAATAAAATAAAAAAAATTGTCTGGCCCCCTGCCCAGGCAGAAAAAAGGAAGTGTCTAATAAGATTCACTAAGCAGCTTGGTTCTGCATGCACAAGCTACTGAAATGGCAGACGATGGCAATTGCACATATGGGTATAAATTTGTAATCTGATGGGTCTCAAATAGCCCATATGTGGATGCACTGGTAGATTTGTAGTCTATGTGAATTCTTAATACTTAGATGATGTACAAAAGATCTTTGGATCCAAGTTCAAAAACACTTACCAATTGAAACTATATTTCCCATGTCTGATCTCACATATACGAAAATCAGGACAAAGAGAATTATCCGGGTCTAAAACCAAATTTTGAGAGAACACGTGTATGTGTAGAGTGCAGTTCCGGAAGTCCCCAATCAGGTCTCAAAACGTATTTGCAGATGTGACTGAAACGCCACCTGGAATGTGGGTCTGCCACAGGGCCGGCCTGGGGATACAAAGAAGCCCTGGAAAAAAAATTTGTGCCAGCCCCATAAGTCACTGCGCCATATATTGTCGCGTGTAATATGTAAGGCTATGTCTTGCCATGACAGATGATTGAGTAATATATATATATATGTATATATATATATTGCTTTTTCTAATATAAAATATTGGTCCTTTCAGGGTAAAACGTTTAAGTCTACAGTAAGCATACTCACATGCAGACACAGGCAATTTCACTGACATCTCAATGACACACACAAGCTCATTGATACACAGCCTCATAGACAAACAATCTCACTTATATACATCAGCTCATTGACATAAAAACACAAGCTCACTCACTAGCAGGCACACGCATGCAAGCAAGCTCACTCACTAGCAGACGCACACACACAGCTTAATGTAGTGGTACTGGTGTCTATAGCATGTCCCTACAGGCTTTTCAACGTAAACACTGACTTTTCAGAGAAAAGGCAGTGTTTACATTGCTTCAAAGTGACACTGCTAGTGACAGTCACTCAGACGGTCACTAGAGGTGCTTCCTGTGTTAGTGCACCTACATTTAGGGCCTCCACACTCTGTAGGTGCTGAACGTTCCCCATAGAGATACATTGATTCAATGCATCTCTATGAGGAGATGCTGATTGGAGTGGTGTTTTGCAGCCAATCCTATGGCAAAGCATTGGATTGGCTGAGATCATCAAGCTTGATGATCTCAGCTATAGGGGCAGGGCCAGTTGAGGGGAGACCAGCACGCTTTGTGGGGAAAAAAAAGGTGAGCAAAAACACTATTTTTAAACACACATATACACCATGACAGACACAGAAACACACATATACCATGACAGATACACACACCATGACAGACCATGACACAGACACACACACACACACCATGACACAGACAGACACACACACACCATGACACAGACAGGCACACACACACCATGACACAGACAGGCACACACACCATGACACAGACAGGCACACACACCATGACACAGACAGGCACACACACCATGACACAGACAGGCACACACCCCATGACGGACAGACACACACACCCCCCATGACGGACAGACACACACACCCCCCATGACGGACAGACACACACACCCCCCATGACGGACAGACAGACACACACCCCATGACGGACAGACAGACACACACCCCATGACGGACAGGCAGACACACACCCCATGACGGACAGGCAGACACACACCCCATGACGGACAGACAGACACACACCCCATGACGGACAGACACACACCCCATGACGGGCAGACACACACACACACCATGACACAGACAGACACACACACATACCATACAGACAGACACCATGACACACACACAAACGATACAGACAAACACACAACATACAGACACCATGACACAGACAGACAGACAAACTCACACTGACACATTACTAATACCTGCCAGGGGGAGGTCTGCTGGCGGCCGCTGGGGGACTTGTACTGGCGGCCGCTGGGGAGATCTTCTGGTGGCCGCTGGGGGAGCTGCGCTGGCTCTCCTGCCCTCGCGCGCTGCTGAATGAGACCGGCGCCGGAATATGGCGTCATATTCCGGCGCTGGTCTCATTCAGCTGCGCGCTGGGGAGCAGAGCCAGCGCAGCTCCCCCAGCGGCCACCAGAAGACCTCCCCAGAGGCCGCCAGCAGACCCAGGTGTCTCCCGGTGGGCCAGTCCGGCCCTGGTCTGCCACCTCAGACAGGGCTCCTCCATGAAACCATGGTCCTGCTATAACTCTCCCAGCAGCTCTCAGTACGCAAGTCTATCTGCCTCCTCCTTCCAGGCAGATATCAACACCTCAACCTGTCCTGCTTCCAACTACTGGCTTTACAAAAGCACGTACGGCTCTCTTTCCTACTATGCTCACAGGACCATAGACTAGTCCTTAAGCATATGATAATATCCATTTAAATACAAAGTTACAGAGCATTGGAAAACAAGCAATCATAATTAATACAAAAAAAAAACATAATACAGGAAATTCTTTTAAACAACATGAAAACAGCCCAAAATTGAGACACGTTTTTTTTTCCAAAATCAGAATCACGGTGTAGTTCATAACATTTCAGACATAGTTAAAAGAAGTCCATGTCTGGATTAGCCTTTTAACTTGGGGCGATGCTAGACATATGCAAAGAATCCAAGGACAGAATTTTTAAGAACAGGCAAAAGCATAGTATACTCTTCAGTCCCTCCTCGGGTCTCATATATGTTTTAGGTCACCCAGGGATGTACTTGCATTCCTCCTTACCAATGCCCTGACATCAAGGGATTTAAAAGGTTAGGTACAGTCAAATAACTAGCTGAGTAAAATGTATATTGCAAAAAAGAATCAAAGTCATATATACCGCATTTGAGCATGCATAAAGAAGTGATGCATAAAGAAGTGAAACACAGATATTGTCCATCTGCTTAAGTTACACTTCATGTATTGTACACCATGTGGTATGGGTGTCAGGAAGAGAGGAGTGGGCAAATGGGAGTGCGGGAGGAAGAGGAGAAAAGCAGCACTGAACAAAAGAGAGAAAATAGAGGGGTAAAAATAGTTAAGGGAGAATGGTCCCATTTGGAACACCTCAAACACTCAAAGATTATGTTCAACCCAGATGCTCCATTCTAAACACAAAATCCAGCCAGGAAAGCCAAAAAGCATTACGTTTATGAGACCTTCCATGTAAGGAAGCTGTTAAAGCTCCCACTTATCTAATCTCCTCAACTCTGACAGTCCACTTATGAAGTGTTGGAGTTCCTCTCTGCCTCCAGAAGACAGGGATCGAGAGTTTAGCCGCATTGAGCTACTGCTTGGTTAGTGATTTTATTTTTTTTTAAACAGGAAATAGGGGTCAAAGTATGATGGGGTGTAGTAGCAGCATGGAGTCTCCCACTATATGCCTCAAAGTGGAGTGAACTGCCTCCCAAAATAGGTTGATAACTGCATACTCCAAGCAGACATGGAGCACAGAGCCCACCATGCTTTGTGTTTGGGATTTAATTATTACATTTATGAAGTTGAGCAGTGCAGACAGTTAGCAGCTTATAGTTTGTGTGTAGTTTATACACAAGTATATACATATATAACTTTGGGTGGCATATTTATTTCTCATTATTGGGTCCTGTACTGGAGGCATGGGAGTCTGAGGGTTCTACGCAGTATCTTGTAGAACTGCAATATTCGGACAGCGATCTCAGGTGTTCCACCTAGAATCTGTTGAATCCACTCCCACAACTTTGGCGTCACAGCCTTGAGTGCTCTTTTCACATCTGGGACTACTACTGCCTTCACTTTCTATATCCTTTCTAGCTCTTCTTTCAGTCCTTGGTATTTGTCCATCTTCTCATGTTCCTTCTTCTGGATGCTATAGTCACTGGATATTGCTACATTCACCATGACTGCATTTTTCTGTTTCTTGTCTACCACAACAGTGTCAGATTGGTTGGCCAGTACTTGTGCTTAAAAAAATGGGATTTATAGGCGCTCACTATAATAAACAGAAGTGGCAGCAGTGAATAATAAAGGAATTCCCAAACCTCTATACGCAAAACAGAATATAGATACAATAGAACAAGAGAAACACAGCGCCAAATGCAATAAAGTTTAACAGTAGACTGTATACCTTACAGAATATTTTAAATATAAATGACCTGAAAAAAATTAAGCATAAAAAAAATAGTATAATACAGTACAAGTAAATTCAGATATATATGCGCTGGTGGTGGTAATAGACTCACGTGTTCCAGAGCTAAATAAGAGCTCTGCTGGATAATGCACGGATGGTATAATCCCAGTTTATGTGATTGTCTCAGATGCCTCTTTGGACAGTCTGCACCTTAAATATTGCCTGGTGTGGTAGACCCCTGCTTTTATTGATCTGGTGCTGAGTGTCTGTTCTTGTACTGCTACGATTAATGCCTCAGTGCTGTCAATCAGTCCAGCTTTTTCCAACCACTAGTAGTATTTTGTCATCTGAGCCACATCCACTATCTGCTGGTGGTACAACCCATGGAGTGGTCTGTTTTGCCACGGAAGCTCCTCCTTTTCTGCATTCTCTGTCTGTTGTCTTAGGCATTCCCTTAGCAGTTTATGTTTGGGGGCCATTGTAGTGATGTATTTATGAATGCTTTGTGTTTCATCCAGGAATGTAGCCTTGATACTCATCAGGCCCTGACCTCCTGTCTTCTGGCTGGTGTACAGTCTCTGGGTGCTAGATTTCAGGTGGAATCCTACATTCATAGTGAGTAGTTTCAGTGTCGTGACATCCAAGATGACCAGCTCTTCTCTTGGCCAGGTTATTTTTCTAGCTGTGTACCTGATGACTGGTACCGCATTTTTCACACACAAACAGCACTTACACGGACGATATTATTGCTGATACTTTTTACTGTTTTGAAACACAAATATTTGTGTTCAGCGAAGTCTCCCGAATACAACAGTACCCCTCATGTACAGGTTTTATGGTGTTTTCAAAAGTTACAGCGTCAAATATAAGGCTTGCGTTTCAGTTTTTTCACATTAAAATTCGCCAGATTGGTTACGTTGCCTTTGAGACCCTATGGTAGCCCAAGAATGAAAATTACTCCTATGATGGCATACCATTTGCAATAGTAGACAACTCAAGGTATTGCAAATGGTATGCCATTATGGGTGTAAATTTAATTCCTGGGCTACTATACAGTCTCAAAGGCAACGTAACCAATCTGGCGAATTTCAATTTCAAATGTAACGTGCTATATTTGACCATGTTAGTTCCCAAAACACCATAAAACCTGTACATGAGGGGTACTGTTTTACACGTGAGACTTTGCTGAATACAAATATGTGTATTTTATTGCAGTAAAAGCAAACAGTATTATGACATTGACAGTTAAAATGTCATGTAGAACTAAAAAAATTAAATAAAATCCTATATTCTCCCATTTTTTTCATATTAAATTATCTTTCACAGCTAAATATTGGATATTAAATGAAAGCCCTGTTTCCCCTGAATAAAATGATATATAATAAGGGTGGGTGCATTTAATATGAAAGAGGTGTATTACGGTTGGACAGACATGTAGCGCAATTGCCAGGTTTTGTTTAAGTTTTGTTTTGTTCACAACGTGTACATTTGGCTCAGTCCTTAAGGGGTTAACGTATTTACATACATATTTATTTGATATTATATATAAATATATATATCTGTATATCATTATATATACTTAATCAATATCATTCTACGGAACGGAAGGAGGGGGACTCCCTAGGATGCCAGGTGCGTCCCCACAACGCGATTGCCGGCGACCGGGTAAGTAGAAAGGACGGTGGGGACATGATATGCCACCCCCTGGCGTTTAGAACCAGGTCCCCAAGGATGGCATAGCATGCCCGCCGTCCTTAAGGGGTTAATTTTGAAAATCAGAGTTTATTTACTACAATTCAGTGAAATAAATCCCTGTATTTTCTGATATTACATAGTTACATAGCTGAAAAGAGACTTGCGTCCATCAAGTACTATGTACTGTTCTTTTTTTATATAATGAATATATGTTTTTAAAAAATATGTAAGTGCAAAATCTTAAAACGAAAAAAAAATAACCAGATCAAATTACCAAAATTAAAAAAATAAACCCTGCAAATTATGTTAATTTACACAGAAATGCCCTATACTAATTTTGTTTATACAATTATTTCACAGTCTCATTCATTTAAAAGGAAAACTACGGAGCTGCATTGCATCTGTTTTTCAAATGCAATTAAATAAAATAATTGCGATAAAAAGATAAAAGAAAAATACATGTTATATGAATACCACAAAATTTAAAAATGTATAGCTGGAATAATTTCAGGAAAGTCTTAACAATTTTTATTTTTCTTAATACATTTTTTGTAGTGTTTTCATATATCTTATCTTAATGTTTATTATTTCACTCATCGGTTCTCTAAGGTACACACTGTACCTGAGACAATTAACCCCCGAGTGCCTGAAGCACAGGGCTTAGGGATATTGTGCACAAATATCTTCTAACTGATGCAGAGTAGGGATGTATGCTTGCAATTAGCACTTAGTTAGTTAATAAATCACGCAGAGGTGCTGTTCCTGTTTTACTCCCACTCCTCCTCCACTTATGACATCATCCTTTGACTAACAGTACACGCTGACAAACTGCCATTATTGACACTAAACCGGTTGACAATAGCCCAACAGGTTACATTTTTTTGTACTGTTTACTGGTGTCTGGAGACATGTGCCTACACATTAGGATTAAAGAGAAATGGTTATTGAAATATTGACGTCAAACGCAAAAAAGAGAAATATATATTTTTTCTTTTTGTAACATCTATTTCACGTATATAATATATCAAATAGTTGGAGGACTATATTTAATGTCTGCAGACAGATTCATCCAATGTAATGCCCAAAAGCTGTGTTTAAAACAGGTGGCACAAATAAAAACTAGCCACTTGAAATTGAGTGTGTATCGCACAATGAGATACCATGTGAACTCATATTTATCTTTTATCTTGGTCATAAATCCATAAACCAAGGTGAGAGTAGCAGTATGGCTTGTGTCCACGAAATGTCATCCTGAATATTGGTAGATAGACTATCTAGCATGAGCTTAAAGGACCACTATAGGCACCCAGACCACTTCAGCTTAATGAAGTGGTCTGAGAGCCAGGTCCAGCTAGGGTTAACCCTTTTTTCTATAAACATAACATGTTTATGTTAGGGTTAATCCAGCCCAGTGGCGTACATACCTGCGACCCGGTATGTACCCACAGGGCCAGCCTCTTCCCCTGGGAGGCCCAGGAGCCGACCACCCCAGGCCCCCCCGAGGCTGGCCCTGCTGTCACCGGGCAGGCGGATGGCCAGTCGGGCAGGCAGGCAGGCGGGCGCGCGAGGGAGCACTCAGTGCTTCCTCTTCAGCTCCCTCGCGCACCGCACTGATACCGAAGCCGGAAGATGACGTCATCTTCCGGCGCTGGCATCCCTACGCGGCGCGCGAGGGAGCTGAAGAGGAAGCACTGAGTGCTCCCTCAAGCGCCGCCTGCCTGCCCGACCACCCGCCCAGGAGCCCAGCAGCACCACTGGACCCCAGGGAATCCCCCCAGCACTCCAAAAGGTAAGGAGGCTGGGGGGATTACATTAAAAAAACAAAACTAGTGTTAGTGTGAGTGTGTGTGAGTGTTAGTGTGTGTGTCTGCTAGTGAGTGTGAGTGTTAGTGTGTGTGTCTGCTAGTGAGTGTTAGTGTGAGTGTTAGTGTGTGTGTCTGCTAGTGAGTGTTAGTGTGAGTGTGAGTGTTTGAGTGTGTGTGAGTGTTAGAGTGAGTGTTAGTGTGTGTGTTCCCTTGGCACTGAGGATCCCTCAGCCTCTCAGCTCCGAATGCGACCGCGCACGAATCCAACCCGCTTATAGGAGAGCATTACTCAATGCTTTCCTATGGACGTTCAGTGTGCTCCTCTAGCGGCTGTCAGTGAGACAGCCACTAGAGGCTGGATTAACCCTCAGTGAAACATAGCAGCTGAAACTGCTACGTTTTCAGCTGCAGGGTAAAAACTAGAGGGACCTGACACCCAGACAACTTCATTGAGCTGATGTGAACTGGGTGTCTGTAGTGGTCCTTTAAAGGACCACTATAGTGCCAGGAAAACATACTCGTTTTCCTGGCACTATAGTGCCCTGAGGGTGCCCCCACCCTCAGGGACCCCCTTCCCGCCCGGCTCTGGAAAGGGGAAAAGGGGTAAAACTTACCTTTTTCCAGCGCTGGGCGGAGAGCTCTCCTCCTCTGATCCTCCTCTTCTCCTCCCCGTCGGCTGTATGCGCACGCGCGGCAAGAGCTGCGCGCGCATTCAGCCGGTCACATAGGAAAGCATTCATAATGCTTTCCTATGGACGCTGGCGTGCTCTCACTGTGAAAATCACAGTGAGAAGCACGCAAGCGCCTCTAGCGGCTGTCAATGAGACAGCCAATAGAGGAAATAGGGGAAGGCTCTCTGAAACTGCTATGTTTATGAAAAAATGGGTTAACCCTAGCTGAACCTGGCACCCAGACCACTTCATTAAGCTAAAGTGGTCTGGGTGCCTAGAGTGGTCCTTTAAGTGTGTGTGCATCTGCATGCACTGGCGTACATACCGCGGTCGCAGGGCTCGCAGCCCTGTAACCCCTGCGACCAGGTGCCCACCGCCATGTGTTGCTGCCCGGCCCACGCGCGGGGGGGGGGGCCACGGATCAATTTTCGCACCGGGGCCCCATGGGTCATGTGTACGCCACTGATCCAGCCACTGTGGTTTTCACCGTGAGAAGACGCCAGCGTCCATAGGAAAGCATTGTAAATGCTTTCCTATGAGACTGGCTGAATGCGCGCGTGGCTCTTGCCGCGCATGTGCATTCAGTCGAAGAGGAGGAGAGGAGGAGGAGAGCTCCCCGCCTGGCGCTGGAGAAAGAGGTAAGTTTAACCCCTTCCTCTCCATCCAGCCCGGCGGGAGGGGGACCCTGAGGGTGGGGGCACCCTCAGGGCACTATAGTGCCAGGAAAACAAGTATGTTTTCTATAGTGGTCCTTTAACTTCTTGAGTGCCAGAGGTATGCCAAAATCCTAATCGTGGTACACAATTGGTTTAAAGACCATGAACAATTTACCATATGAACCCCACTTCACTTCTTGAATAATAAGTGTGAGAGTTGAAATCAATTAATGCGTCTCTGTCATAAAATCTTTGCTAAATGCTCATAAAGACTTTGTTAGAATTTCTTCAAAACTTGACAAGATGCGGAGCTACCACCGCCGAGTTTTGTCACTTTCCACAGCCATCGCTAGTGACTGCTGAGGGAATACGGCATCATCGCAAGATATCTATGGAGGCTCCCGCAGTCTTCTCAATAGACTTCAGTTAGTCTCCACTCAGGTCTCAAATATGATATTGTTCACTTGTGCTATTACAGAGAGAACCTATACCATGTGCATATCAGACGGATCCCACCCATACTTAGAATATGAGAACTCTGAAAATGGGCAAAAGCTCAGAAATTGGTGTTTTTTGATCCTTTGTTGTTGTTGTTTTTTGCTAGGAGGAGCGCCTAGTCCCATATTTATATAAATAAATATATATATATAACAACCCCAAATCTTGGTCACATAAATATAGCCAAACCCAGTTTAATAGTCACATAAATATGCCCCCATAGTGCCGGGGAGATACATGATCCAACTCCCGCCAGCAGTGCTACCCAGCACACAGTGCCAAGAAGTGTCCAATCCCCCTCTGCACAAAAAGTGAGAAATTGGCCAGCTTCTTCCACCTATGAAAGAATCCCTTTCCGGGTGGCACAGAAAATAACAAGTGAGAACTTTTTGAACAAATAAAATGAAGAGAGAATGTTTATCTCGGGCAGAGTCTTTCCTGCTGGGTACTTGGTGAAATATAGCTATTGTGACAAATATAGATACCTAGAACCCAGCCAACCTTGTAAGCAAAGCAGGCATAATGAAAATCACATAACAGATTCCTGGTGAGTGGCGTAACAAGTGAGATGTCTCCATGGTAACACAAGGTTTATCCCTGACTATTTGCCTTGTGTTCATGGCTTGTTCGAACAGTTTTCCTAATCTTTTTTTTTTTTTCTCTTTCGCAAGGAGTGGCGTAAGCAAAGATTATTATTATTATTATCCCTGATCATATTGAAGTCATTTGTGGAGAATGACACAAGGCAGCAAACACTTACCGAAGGGCCAATACATGCTTAGAGTACCACGTTGCTAATATACATTAGTGATACTTGGCTAAGCCTTTTCTCTCATGCAGTTGGGCTGTAAAAACCACATATCTGTTACACATACACAATGCAAGAGAAATGAGTTTGGCAACCGAAAAACAATGGGATGTCTCCTGTGGTGATAAACAAAAAGATCGAAATGTGTGAAGGGGTACTAACTAGCAGAACGTCACGGGAGGCATCATAATACCCACTGTGTTTCTATTCGGTTCTCAGGATCTTTTACAAAGTGAACTAAGTTAACCTTAATTCCAAGCATTTATTTCCTGTGAAAATGTCTTCACATCTTCACATATCAAATGTTTTTTTAGAATTTTTTATTTTGAACTTTACTGTTTTATTCTGTAAACATCTACAAACATGTTGCCATATGCATTATAATAGCTCTTAGTACTTATTATATTATCAAAAAAGCCAACATATCCTGCAGAGCTGCAAGTAGTGAAGAATAATTGGTAGAAGTGAGAGATATAGCAGTATAATTTAAATCTGACGTACACTCAACAATACCCAAAACAAGAAGTTTTTGAGAAGGCTCTGCTCAAGTGAGCCAAAATTGATGCATACAATTTTGTTTGAAAAAATAAACAATTTCTGTCTCCCCCCAATATAGAATGTGACGGCAGATAAGAACCATTTGGCCCATCTAGTCTGCCCAATTTTCTAAATACTTTCATTAGTCCCTAGCCTTATCTTATAGTTAGGATAGCCGTATGCCTATCCCACGCATGCTCAAACTCCTTCACTGTGTTAACCTCTACCACTTCAGCTGGAAGGCTATTCCATGCATCCACTACCCTCTCAGTAAAGTAATACTTCCTAATATTATTTTTAAACCTTTGTCCTTCTAATTTAAGACGATGTCCTCTTGTTGTGGTAGTTTTTCTTCTTTTAAATATAGTCTCCTCCTTTACTGTGTTGATTCCCTATAGAAATATATATCAGTCATGATTGAACTGCTTCTACAGCATATATGTCAGAGTAGAACTGAAAGATCTTAATAAATATTGAGCATTAGAATGCATCTATCTTGCAAAAAGTACTGTAATTTGCTAGCTAATGAATTAATTTATACCAGAGCACCAGATCACCATACCAACACAGAAATTGGAATCGGTGCCGACATTTTGTCTCCCTGCTGGTCAAAAGATCTGATAGGTCCAATTGATATACTTAAATGGTTTTAACTGCATTGTTCAGTTCCATTATAAAAATAAAAAAAGCAGAACCCAGAACTGCATTGTAAGGGGCTGCCTGTGTGGAAGAAATTAAGGAATAGTTAAAGAAGCATAAAGGTGTGCTTCTAGAACATAGAGACAGTGAAGAAACATGTTTCCTGAATTAAGGGATTTTAAAAGGATACTCCACCCCCATTAAAGGGACACCATACCAACACAGAAATTGGAATCGGTGCCGACATTTTGTCTCCCTGCTGGTCAAAAGATCTGATAGGTCCAATTGATATACTTAAATGGTTTTAACTGCATTGTTCAGTTCCATTATAAAAATAAAAAAAGCAGAACCCAGAACTGCATTGTAAGGGGCTGCCTGTGTGGAAGAAATTAAGGAATAGTTAAAGAAGCATAAAGGTGTGCTTCTAGAACATAGAGACAGTGAAGAAACATGTTTCCTGAATTAAGGGATTTTAAAAGGATACTCCACCCCCATTAAAGGGACACCTGAACAACTTCAGCTTAATGAGGTTGTTCAGGTGAGAACTATAGCTCCCTGCAGCCTTTCTCATGTAAAAGCGGTTACATTGAAAGCTAGGAGCACCTCCAGTTGCAGTCACTCAGAGTGAACCAGAGGGACTTCTGAGTTGATGGAGGCATAATATGCCTCCATCCACTCAGATCTGCTACCAGCAGAGCACAGGGCAGCACTGTGCACAGCATCCTGTGATTCAGTATCTCCTCCCTCTGCATGCAGAGACTGAACTTTCCTCATAGAGATTCATTGATTCAATTCATCTCTATGAGGAGATGCTGATTGGCCAGGGCTGTGTTTGAATCTTGCTGGCTTTGCCCCTGATCTGCCTCTTTGTCAGTCTCAGCCAATCCTATGGGGAAGCACTGTGATTGGATCAGGCTACCACATGTCAGCAGACTGCTTGTTTTTTGAGTCTAAGAGCATGCAGAGTTACAGCTTCAGGCTTGAATATAGTAAGACTTTTACTATATTTATGGAGGCATGAGGGGCCCAGGGGGGCTAGATGGTGGTGTTAACACTATAGGGTCAGGAATACATGTTTGTGTTCCTGACCCTATAGTGATCCTTTAAAGCTTCATCTAAATAGTTGTTATGGGTGCAGGGGTCCCTGGATGCTTTATCCTAGAAGGATAAACAATTTAAAGTGGTTAACCGCAAAGTTGTGTCCCTGGGCTCCTGTCTGCACTAAATCCTCCTCCCCATGGCCGCCATGTTGATTATGTAGGTTTGGCTTGGACACTAGAGAGAGGGCGAAAGTGTAGGAATTTCATGGAAGATGTTTGTGAAGAGGCCCAGGTTGGAAAAGGTTTGAATAGAAGACACAGGGATTATGAATATAAAAGCTTTATGCTTTGTTAGAGGGATACAAATATGAAAAAAGGTTCTGCATGAACGATAAAAACCACACCGGGGCCAGTCAAGTAGAAGATCTTATGTGAAAGTTTGCATATTTGAGTCCTCTCCACTGCTCACAGCCAGACGTTCTAATGCAGAAGACCATTAGCAAATGAGACAAATCGACATGGGGCATCCTTGTTGGGTATAGTCCATTATATGAAGCATTTAATAGAGAAATCTGGAAGAAAATACCTTTGCTATACAAAAAAGAAAAACAGCTTCAATACATTTTATATAGGGATTCAAAACTGAAGTAAAGTACAGCATGAACAGAATTGAATACTTTGTATTTTTTTTATCTTTATTCAATCATCATTACTGATGATTGGCAAGAAGATACTGCTAAATTAATTCTACTAAAGGATGCCAATCATTTCATCATGGCCTTTAATTAAACCAGCTTGCTCACATGATGTACTTTATAGAGGAATTGTAAATGTAATGCTATTATTTCCTACTTTGTAAGATCGTTATTCACTGTCGGGTTGGGCAAAAATATGGAGTGTTTTTTGGGTATAGTTAAGTAACTATGTATGCCACAACTATTTTAGTCGTATTATATGCATGTTATCATTATTTAATGGAAGTGCAAAGTTTAGGTACCACAATAATCTAAACGGTTTTCGAAAACGTCCTATTTAGAGATAGCGAGTAAGTAAATCCTGTTGCTTAAATGCATGCACGTTTTCATTTGGGATATATCTATTAAACAGTTATTTTTTTAAAATGTATTTTGTATTTGTGCAATGGAGTGTCCCTTTAACAGGTACATCTCCCCCGAGGTGATAGTTCATGTTTGTGCATGCTTCTGTAAACAGTTTAAATGCAGAGCTGAGGACCTAGACTATAAAGTAATTCAGTTGTAGTGGATAACAATCCGCACAAGCAAGCTCTGGCACAGATAGGACGTTGCACAATCTCTCCAAATAAATGTGATTTTTCAAGTGCCTTTTGTCATACATTAACTACCACAGAAATAACTAGAGAGAATGCAGCATCTTGTTCTGTTGCAATATTTAATAACTTACTGTGTGCTTATTACTCACCTACATTATTCAAAAAATTAAGTCATCTCAACATACCGTGTTATTAATGATATGAAACGTAAGGGGGTTCATTCTGTTGCTCTGGAACATTCAGAAGTTAATTATTATTATTATTATTATTATTGCCATTTATATAGCGCCAACGGATTCCGTAGCGCTTTAATTCACATTATTCCAGCATGATCCCATGTAACATACCTCATACTGCCACCCACCCTACCTGAAAAGGTTGCATAACCACAACTAATGGGGCCAGCTTAGTACCACAGTGAAGCAGCCTGCTCTGAGCCTATTGATCAATAAAGGAGATTGTATTCCACCAAAGTGGAGCCAGCTTTGCAATTTCCTCCATTAATCAATCTGGAGTTGCTGCTCAGCTATTTACTTTTCTGCTACTGGTGGCTATTGTAAGGAAGCTCCCTGGGCTGGCATCCAGTTTAATTGCTGTGCAGTGCTCATTCCTTCCTCTACTACTCTAAGCCTGTAGGCAGCCTAGAAATATAGGCGTTCCTTAACCCCTTAAGGACACATGACATGTGTGACATGTCATGATTCCTTTTTATTCCAGAAGTTTGGTCCTTAAGGGGTTAAAACACTGCCAGTATGAGCACTCTATTATTTTGCAATGTGTAACAACATAGGAGTTGTTTCCCTAAAGAGACAAACAAAGACATGTGCATGAGAATAACAAAAATCTGCAGAGCAGCAAAATGTTAGTGTTGAGCCTAACTGGGATCTTCCACAGACCAGTGAAGCAATCTATGGTTAGGGCTAAATGCAGGGATGGATTAAAAGCTTATAATGTTTGATGATTATAATGGACCTAATTACAGAATCTGTCTGGTACAAAGCACCATAACAGCCATACCTCCCAAGTGTCTTGTATCTGGCGGAGATGGTACTGGAGAGACACTTGCAGGATGTTAAGAATATCCTATGCCAATCTTTCCCTTCCATCTCTCAACCAAGTCTGTCTATCTTAAAGCAACACAGCTCCCTGCTCCTCTCTCACTAATCAAACTGTTAATCCTATCTGTTCAGGACTCATTCTTACACTCCTCTCCTTCGCTTCTTGCTTACAACTTTTCTCCTGATATGCAGCCTGAGACAGGGAAAGAGGTGGATATAGTGAGTGTAGCAGGGAGTAGATGTGCCACACTATCACATGATGAAAATGATTTTAGAGACATAGAAGCAGCAAAATCCCTTGCATAGTGCACAAAGTGTATATAAACTATATCATACGAAGACAGTCCACAAAAGTTTTGTTCCCCTGCATTCCTCCTAAGTTCCCATATAAAGAGTAATGCAGCAAAAAGGGGTTTATTTACTTTTTAGGATCAATTGACCTGTTCCATGGAGCCCCAGCTCCATTAGCCATTATGATAATCTGACCCTGGCTAAATGCAATAAAAGCTTCACCAAATTGCTGCATAGCTTGCGATTGATGATTTTGTTCCAATAACACAGCTGTATGGAACGTCGCTGTGTTCTGGAAGTTGTAGTGAAAGTGTTGGTATACAGTAGCATGGCTCTCAGTCTTTGCTTACATAAAAGTTATCAATGTTGATTTGTTGAAGGCCCAATGAAAACATGGCAGTCTAAACCATTTAAAGACATTAGCACAAAGGCGATTGGAGGGGAGGGGGCTTTAGGGCCAAAAGTTCCAACTGTGGGGCTGGTTACCTCAGAATCTTTTCAAGGGCATATTTCTTTGACTGCTCCTCTTTTCTTCCACCACAGTAAGAAATTTGTGTGCAGCTGACTAAATATTAAATATAATTCAAATAACAGAACATGGCACATTCAGAGCTTCACATGTAAGTTTTCTGACATGGATAAGGTAGAAAGTGAGTTTTGGAATAACATTAGCCAAAACTGGGACTAGGGAGAAGGATTGAGCCACAGAGGGACTTGGTGAAATTGGTAGACAGATGTAGGGACAGAGAGAAAGGGAACTAAAATGAAAGATCTGACTTAAAAATAGGTCACCTTCAAAATAGTGTCCTTTAAAGCTCCAGAGTGAAGTCTGTTCTGAAATCAATGCACAATAACTAAAAAAGTTACAGGAGCATTATCCCGAATTCCTAGGTAGACTTATATAACAGGATTTGTTTTTGTACAACGCCGATGGCCATTAACATGTAAGCTCACCTGACGTGTCAATGCGCTCCTGGACTCCTAGGGAGTCCAGGAGCACTTGTAGGGACTGGACTCGTGAGGGGCACTGCCACAGTTTTTTTTAGAGCTTAAGGAAAACAAATGTCTGGCGCTTATACAATCACAATGCAAATGATTGTTTTATTGCTGTGAGGCAATGTGATTTGTTCATTTACTGTGCATTTTATGGTCATGGATCTCTGTAATACAATGATATGTCCTGCACATTACTGTGAGCCCAATAGATCATCTCTCTTTCCCAGTCGCATTTTTCTATATTTTTCTCTCTCCATCTCTCTTCAATCCCATCTCTTTGTACTCTCTGGCTAATCTGTCTATCCCATCAGCCACATCTCTCCCTATCTCGCTAGATTCACCTCTTACAGAGCTGTACTGGGAATAAAATACAGCCTCCCTCCCTCGCCCCCCCCCCAAAAAAAAATGATACCAGTCATACAATGCAATGCATGGATATAAAAAAAAAATTCAAATTCATTGCAAAGAAAAACACTCAAAATACTTCCAAATAATGTACTGGTTTGTTATAAGCAGAAACATACAGCTTCTAATCACTGTTTCAGCCCCATTATCTGGACCTGCTACTAAATGTTTGGTAGAGGGACTGAAACATTGTATGTTGTCGCCTTCTTAAAATGAAAAAGTTATTGGGTTAATTTTAAGTCATATGAGTGCACTACTTCACAATGGATATATCATAGAGCGGTAGTTTGGCACCAAGGGAACAGACTGGAAGACCGGCTAAGGTTATTCTTTAATCTCTTAACTTTTGTAAATGAAAATCTGAATCACAGAAACTAAAACAATGCAGCCAAACCTAGGTCAAAACAGAGGATTCATCATGTCTATAATTTGGAATATAGAGAATATTTCTGTAGAGCTTGAAATACTTATTACTTTCTATATTGGTGTGATTTCTGAATGTATATACGTGTATGTGTATTATACAAGTTAAAGCATCTCTACACATTCTGGAGTCTTTGCATAATTTGCAGAGAACTCCAGGGTTGACATCTCTGCTTGGGGTGTGGTGGCCTGGGGGAGCACTGGACCGTAGATATCCATACCTGAAGCTCTCCCTCATGGGTGCTGCCATCTTATTTCTTTAGCATTTGGTGTTTCATCTGCCAGGAGCCATGTCAGGGGTGTATTCACGCCTCTTGCTAGTGACAGATGTGGGAACTGCCAAAATCTGTCAAGTTTGGTTAACCTCAGGTTTGCCTAAAAGACAAAGTAGTCCTTATGTGGTCTTAGAATGTGTCTGGGATTATTAGTTGAAATTCCAACACAGCCAATATGATTTTTTTCTAAAGATAGTCTACAATAATAACAAACTTAATGTATAGTCTGATGGCCTATAGTAAAGACATCATATGTAGATTGTAAGCATGTTCACGCATGGTCCTCATTAACCTAGCATTTCTGTTGAAATTTGTTATAGCATTTCTGTAAAGCACTATATAAGTTATAGTGTTTATATAAGTAGGCACTATACAAATGCCAATAATAATAAATCTAATTATGCTGACCCTTATACACAATCATTGAAACACCTGCTCACTGACATACACACATACATGGAGATATATAGACATACATTGACTCATACACACAAACATTGACTGTCACACATACACACACTGATCCATACACAAAGACGCACAGACTGACTTACACATGGACTGATCCACATAAACACATAGACACACTTGTGGACACACACACATTTATTGAGAAATACAATAAAAAATTACCCTTACCCTTACCCTTTGTCTAATGCTGCTGCCATTTATAAGCTACATAGGTCTCTACACCACATGGGAGAAACTCTATGTTGGCAGGATGGCAAAGTGTGTGGATCGTTGCTGAGGGCTTGGGCTAACCTAAAACATAAGTTTTTCTCTCGCTCATGTAGGCCAGCTGCTCGGGGCAAGCACTTGCCCTGGTGCCCCTCCCGTGAATCCTACACAAACTATTCACCTGGCTGCTTTCAGCTAAAAGGCACTGAGACAGGAGTACTCTTATAAACCGCTACACTTTTATAAACCCTTAATAGGATACACATGGGTGGACGACAGGACTGTAATATGGCTTTGTAAATATATAAGTAAACACACACACACTAATTTAAATTCTTAACAGTGCTCACTAAGAAGCTTTTTGATTGAAGCCTCAAACGATTGGAGGAGGTTGCTTGGCAGAGCAGGCGAGGGTCGTAAACAAGAAATAGCAGCTAGATAAACTCTAGTAATGAACCAGTGATGTCAAATAATGTAGGCAATAGGGGACAATATAATGTATACAATTCAGAATAAAATTAAAAATAGAAGAGGTGCAAACATGGTACAAAAATGCATCTGCTAAAATTCAAAACCCAACTAAAGTGTGGTGAATAAAAGTCAAATTGGAATCATGTGAATGACTTAAAGGACCACTCTAGGCACCCAGACCACTTCAGCTTAATGAAGTGGTCTGGGTGCCAGGTCCCTCTAGGATTAACCACTTTTTTTTATAAACATAGCAGTTTCAGAGAAACTGCTATGTTTATAAATGGGTTAATCCAGCCTCCAAGTCTTATTGACATCCGCTAGAGGCACTTGCGTGCTTCTCACTGTGAAAATCACAGTGAGAGCACGCAAGCGTCCATAGGAAAGCACTGTAAATGCTTTCCTATGAGACCGGCTGAATGCGCGCGCAGCTCCTGCCGCGCATGCGCATTCAGCCGAAGAGGAGGAGAGGAGGCGGAGAGGAGGAGGAGAGCTCCCCGCCCGTCGCTGGAGAAAAGGTAAGTTTTAACCCTTTCCTCGCCATACAGCCCGGCGGGAGGGGGACCCTGAGGGTGGGGGCACCATCAGGGCACTATAGTGGTCCTTTAAGGTGACATATAAACAGTCTCAGTCCTGGATAAATAAGTATCAACACTTGGATACATAAACAGTGATACAATGTGTCCAGGGAAAGTGTCTGCCTGTATCAGAAAATGCCAGCTAAGAATGAAGACAGGCTGATATGAATTGGTACTAGCAGACGATAGTCCCATAAAAGTAGAAGTATCCTTCCAATCAATACACTTATAGACCATTGGAATAGACCTACATTTACTGGATCTTCACATCGATCTAAAATACAAAATGAAGAGCCATAGTGCTCACTGTGTAAAAGATTAAAACCACTCACATTTGTGAAGTTAAAGGACCACTCTAGGCACCCAGACCACTTCAGATTAATGAAGTGGTCTGGGTGCCAGGTACCTCTAGGATTAACCCTTTTTTCTATAAACATAGCAGTTTCAGAGAAACTGCTATGTTTATACTTAGGGTTAATCCAGCCTCTAGTGGCTGTCTCATTGACAGCCGCTAGAGGCGCTTGCGTGCTTCTCACTGTGATTTTCACAGTGAGAGCACGCAAGCGTCCATAGGAAAGCATTGTAAATGCTTTCCTATGCGACCGGCTGAATGCGCATGAAGGAACAGCATACATGGAGAGATACAACCAAGTTGCTGGAATTGTGTACAGAAACATCTGTACAGAATATGGGCTGGACCTGCCTAGTCCAACAAACCTGACATTGTGGTGGTAGACAAGGAACAGAAGACTGCATTTGTGGTGGATGTGGCAAAACCCAGTGACTATAACATCAGGAAGAAAGAGCATGAGAAGATGATCAAATACCAAGGACTGAAAGAAGAGTGAGACAGAATATGGAAAGTGAAGGCAGTAGTAGTTCCAGTTGTGCTAGGACTCGGGGTTGTGTCTCCCAAGTTGGGCGAGTGGCTTAAACAGGTTCCAGGTGGGACATATATATATACTTTATATTTTAAAAAAAAATCCTGTACTATTACTTCAACTTTTTAAATATTATTTTACTTACTTTATTTAAAATGGATCAATACAATACGGATTAATAGTGAACATAAAATTTAAAGCCATGTTTTATAAGTGCTAACAAGACTGTGGTTTGCTACTTGGAAAATCAGAACATTCACTTTTGTTTTCTCAATAGATCACAAAGAAGAGTGGAACAATAGCTACCTGTGTTTCAATTTAAAGAGTTACTCCACCTAAAAACTGTGTCTTATTAAAACACTGTTTTTGGTTGTAGTAATCATTACTGACATAGTGTTCACCTTTTCCCCCTGGAACAGATGTGACATCTCGAACAGGGGAGGACTTGAGAGGCACAGGTGGGGGTGCAACCAGTGGTCATATGTCTCCATTATGTTATCCCTGTCGAACACAGATGTAACATTAACCAGCTTGGAACTCTTCTTCTAGGGTGGCTAATAACTCTTCTGGAGGTGGAGGTCCAGCAGCAATGTGCTATATCTTCTTATGTACAGTGTTTCAAACTGAAATGCTACACATGTTGATTCTAAGTACCATGACCATTTATTTCATGGTGCTTCTAATCTGTATGTGGAGCAACCCTTCAATTGCACTGTTAATTTGTATACAGTGGTATAATCAATATTAAAAACCTTATTTTTTTGCACCAGGCAAATATGACAGCTTGACAAAGTGTACCAGAATTGCTAGAAAATATATAGATTGGGAGAAAAACCTATTTACAAAAATAGCTCCATGTCAAACGATTGATTGGCTGGGAGAGCAGGAGCAACCTCCTACAGGTGGACCTCGTGCTCTCCAAGCCTTACAAGCATGGTGCATGCAATCTGCTATTATTTTGCCCTGGATGACACTTCTAGTAATCCCTAGGGAGTACAGGGGTGAAGTGGCTGACATCACTCAGTTTAGGCTCCGGCATGCTAGTGGTGAAGCCAGACCATCATGAAAGAGGTTTGTTCCCATCCTGGAGAAAGTCCCTATGCAGGGCAAATAAAAATGAATGCAGGCAGATGGGAGGGTGGATGTTACAACAGTGAAACTACCATGCATCTGAAGTCATAGCGATGCTGGACCGAAGAGGAGGTGAGTTGATATCTTAAAATTTTTAACTGAATATATCCATTATCTATATGATATATATGTGACGGACCGCCTGGCACCCCAACAGGGTGCCTCTGCCAATTACTGCTTCCTAGTACCTCTGAGTACTTCCAAGCACTCCACCAGACACCATCAGCACTGTAGACCCTTAGCCGCCACAACTTGGCTGGGGTCTCGCTGTCCTACACCCACACTGGACCCAAGTCAGGGATCCAGCTTCCAGTGGGTAGACCTCTCCTACTCCAGAGAGTATAGCAGGATAGCTCTTACAAGAGCTAGTAATATGGTACTAGCAGACGATAGTCCCATAAAAGTAGAAGTATCCTTCCAATCAATACACTTATAGACCATTGGAATAGACCTACATTTACTGGATCTTCACATCGATCTAAAATACAAAATGAAGAGCCATAGTGCACTGTGTAAAAGATTAAAACCACTCACATTTGTGAAGTTAAAATCGGGCATATAGTAAACATGCAGAGGAGAATCTGGAAGTGGATCTATTGCTTCTTGACTCCGGCCGGCTTGGAGACAAGTGCAGATGTTCCCTACAATCATGAGACGCGGTTCTGTGTTGAGGGTGAAGTTGAACTGTTTAATGGCAGCCACAACTGGCCTTATATGCAAGTCCCCATGCAAGGGGTTTTCCATAACATATCCCAGGCGCATTTCCCACTGGACCTGAGAGGGGACTGTGACTAAGTAAACACTGTAATTTATTACATTGGCTCTCAGGTCCAGCACACTCCCACACAAAACAGGATAATGCCTCCCCTGTGCCTGAGAGATAATCAAGTTAGGAACTGTACTAAACTCAATTATCTCCAGGCACAGAAAACATATTTTACAATAACCCTAAAGTATCCCCAAAACAAATGGAAACCTCACTCGCTCCAATCTGGGGGACCAACATATCCAATCACCCAGATCGGTTCAGGGGTTCGGGATTTCCATGGAAGTCAACAGTTCCAGGGCATTAGGACCAACAGTCGGTCTCTCTTTCTGGAGTACAAAAGTACATAAATCACATACGTTTTTAAAGGGCCCATAGTCATTTGGCAGAAGGCTGGCAAGCAGGCCCCTCCAAGAACATGTGGCAGAGGCATTTCTGACACAACAAATTATATACAGTTGTGCTCAAAAGTTTGCAAACCCTGGCAGAAATTGTGATATTTTGGAATTGATTTTAAAAATTATGACTGAACATGCAAAAAAAAATATTTTATTGAAGGATAATGATCATATGGAGCCACTTATTATCCTTTAGTTGCTTGGCTCCTTTGTACATCATAATGATAACAGAAATCACCCAAATGACCCTGATCAAAAGTTTACATACCCTTGAATGTTTGGCCTTGTTACAGACACACATGGTGACACACATAGGTTAAAATGGCAATTAAAGGTTAATTTCCCACACCTGTGGCTTTTTAAATTGAAATTACTGTCTGTGTATAAATAGTCAGTGAGTTTGTTAGCTCTCACGGGGATGCACTGAGCAGGCTAGATACTGAGCCATGAGGATCAGAAAAGAACTGTCAAAAGTCCTGCGTAACAAGGTAATGGAACTTTATAAAGATGGAAAAGGGTATAAAAAGATATCCAAAGCCTTTTAACTGCCAGTCGGTGCTGTTCAATTACTTATAAGGAGTGGAACATTCGGGGATGACTTGATACCAACCCAAGGTCAGGTAGACCAAGAAAATTCTCAGCCACAACTGCCAGAAGAATTGTTCAGGATACAAAGAAAAACCCACCGGTAACCTCAGGAGAAATACAGGCTGCTCTGGAAAAAGACAATGTGGTTGTTTCAAGGAGCAAAATATGATGATACTTGAATAAAAAGGAGTTGCATGGTTGAGTTACCAAAAAGAAGACATTACTGCGCCAATGCCACAAAAAAGTCCGGTTACAATATGCCCGACAACACCTTGACACTCTGACGCCTTCTGGCACACTGTAATTTGGAGTGGAGAGACCAAAATAGAGCTTTATGGTCAAAACCATAACCGGTATGCTTGGAGAGGGGTCAACAAGGCTGTGACGGAGGTCCAGTACTCTGGCCGAGTACCTCTGCCAAGTCTGCTTCCTTGTAGCTATCAGGGACCCTGGAGCACTTCAGACACAGTCGACGAGGCTTGACTGGGATCACTGAGGGCCTTTTCCACCCTGGACCAGACTACTGTTTTTATAGCCCTGGACGCACTTTCCATCAGCAGATTTCCCCAAATACCAGACAACACTTGGTGAAGGTTAAAACAACAACTAACTTTAATGAATATAGTACACATATTTTAAGCCCCCAACAGTCTCATTTACATACAACAGGTTGATAAGAGCACTATAGTACAAGGGTGGGGTAAGGCAATAGTAAGGGCTGATGGGAGATTGAGGAGGAACAGGGCAGTTAGTTCAAACTGGTCTGGCAGTGTCCCTGGGACAATGCCCTGCTGAGGAAACAATAGGACAGGAAAAAGGGGGAGGAGAGAGGCACAGACAAACAATACATTCAACATACCCTGCACCAATAAAGGGCACAGGGTGACTAAAACACAAAAGGAATCTAGGGACCCACACATAGTGTCTGTCTTCCATCCCCAGTGACGGTGACTACCGTCACAAAGGCCTATAGTAAAAATAATAACATCCCCACTGTGAAGCATGGTGGTGGCTTACTGATGTTTGGGGGGATGTGAGCTCTAAAGGCATTGGGAATCTTGTGAAAATTGATGGCAATATGAATGCAGCATGTTATCAGAAAATACTGGCAGCCAATTTGCATTCTTCTGCACGAAGGCTGTGCATGGGATGCTCTTGAACTTTCCAGTATGACAATGACTCTAAGCACAAGGCCAAGTTGACCCTCCAGTGGTTACAGCAGAAATAAGTGAAGGTTATGGAGTGGCCATCACAGTCTTCTGACCTAATTATCATCGAGCCACTCTGGGGAGATCTCAAATGTGCGGTTCATGCAATACGACCAAAGACTTTGCATGACCTGCAGGCATTTTTCCAAGACGAATGGGCAGCTATACCACCTGCAAGAATTAGGGGCCTAATAGACAACTATTACAAAAGACTGCACGCTTGCATTGATGCTAAAAGGGGCAATACACAATATTAAGAACTGAGTATGAAGACATTAAATTTTTTTTCTTTGTTGCCATGTTTTGTTTTATGATTGTGCTATTCTGTTATACCCTACAGTTGTATATGAATTCCATAAGAAATAAAAGAAATGTGTTTTGCCTACTCACTCATATTTGTTTTTAAATTGGAACTTATATTACCAATTCTCCAAGGGTCTGCAAACTTTTGGGCATAACTGTAGTCATAGTCTAAGGCAGGGGTCCTCAAACTGTGGCCCTCCAGATGTTGCTGAACTACAACTCCCATGATTCTTTGAATTACATAGATAGCCAGAGAATTATTAGAGTTGTAGTTCAGCAACATCTGGTGGGCCACAGTTTGAGGACCCCTGGTCTAAGGGGTAGGGGATTTCTGTTAAAGTGACAGTTCTAATTTCTTACACTTACAAGGCTAAACTAAAGCGAGAACTCTCGGGTCAAGTGAATTAAAAGTGAAATTCTCATATAAGATGCTCAACTAGAAAAAAAATCTCAAAGTCCACTATGTATTCAGTTTCTCTCGTTATCATATTTTTCTTGTACTCCTGCTGCCACTTTATGCACTTAATCTAAAAAAAGTCACTTGCCATGACAAGCTGCATAAAGTTGTCATAACTCTTAATTTGCAAGATATAAACAATCTCAAAGGGGTGTTAATTACATAGAATCATTCATTTGGATCATCAAAAGAAAATGATAATGTACATGAAAATTAACAACTTTGCATCCAACAACATGTATAGATACGTTAAGATTTGGTTTGATATCAAAATTATTATACAAAATAGTGCTATTTGAACAAGTAGTACGATCAATAACCACTAAAACACCAATAACGAAAAACAGTGACAATAGGTGAAGTGCTCTCCAGTGTACAATACATAAACAAGCCATAGTTAAGCCTCTATAACACTTTATATATGTAGTGAAAGTCACAAGAACACCCATATAAACTAGAGCCAATAAAACACTAGATATATGAGCCAATAAGGTTGCTGCACTCCTTGGACATATGGTGGACTGGACCATACATGGTAACACATGTATGGAATTAAATAGCATAGACTGTAAACATTCAGTAGGATGGTTAAGAGATATAAGGGTAAACTCACATTTGTATGAGCCCACAACGTCAGCTCAAACAGAAAATATCATGGTGTCAATAAGGGTGACATCCTCCATACTTCTGAAGACAACATTAGCTATGATAAAATACAGTAAAACAATCTGTATTTGTATAGTTTAGGAGTCATTTACTATTAACAATGCGATGAAAGAAAAAGTATTTATAAAACCATGTAAAGAGAATTTCAAATGAGTGGCAGATATACATTTCACGCACCATTGGTGGAGATTTAGGAAAACGGTTACTGAATCTTTTACATTTAATTTTTAAGTTTTTTTGTGCTATTTGTTATATTTTTTCATTGTTTCTTCTCTTAATCCCTTACCATCATTTCTGATAAATCAGTTGCTGAAAAATGGCTTGTATTCAGTCTGAGTTTGTTTTTTTCTCTACTACTCTATATTCAGAAGTCTTTATTTGGAACTGATGATGAAATTAAAACACCACTTTTCTGAACACTTTGGTAAATATTGTGTGACTAGTTTGAGACTGTGTTTTGGGCTCATACACATGTGAGTTTACCCATACACCTCTCTATGCTTCTGCTGAATTGTTTTCCAGCCTATTTACTGTGAGATCCTATATACATATTTCCATTTAAGGTTCAACACTTGTGAGACCGCATTGTTGGTTCAGTAATTTATTCAACCAGAGCCAATTGTTTTAATGGGTCTAATTTATGTGAGTTTTCATTTATGACCTTGGCTGTAAATTGTGTTACACGGGGTTCACTATGGTTTTTTTTTTCTTTGTTCATATATTGTACACTGGAGAAAGAAACACTTTTTAAGCCCCTATAATTTAATCTCAATTACTTTGTTATGGGGGCTATAGTCAATGGGCGCAATCTTACCTTTAGGGGTTAAACTGTTATCCAGTAGAGACGTTTTTTCCTGTTTGTTCAGTGATGGGCTGAGAGTTTCACCTGATGTTGTCAGCCTATAACTGGACGCACATTGCTAATAACAGTACTGCTGGCTGACGCCCTCAGTTTACCATTGGCTGCCAAGACAAATCCTTCCTGTACTGTGTGGCAGCCAAGGAGTATTGAGGGCTAATGGTGCAACTTCAGAGGTAAACCATTTGTAAAGGGCTAAAGCCCTGGCAGTAAGACAGTACCCAAGCACTGCTACCACCATAACAACTTATTAACAATGAAATTGTTATGGTGTGCAAGAGGAACTGCCACTTCCAAAGAAGTGACATTCCCTTGTTACTTCACCCCAGTGGCTATTTCATTGATTACTTGAGTTAATTACTCGGCGGCAGTAAAAATAAAAAATAAAAGGATGCTTCTACTTGTGTAGGTGGAGAAATCCTTTTAGATAGCCATTAGATTGTGCTAAAATTTAGATTGTGATGATTCCTCTTTAGGTATTAAGATTTCACAGATTTTTTATTTATTTATTTTTTTAACACTCCACCTACTTGTCACACACTCTCTCTTGAGGGAGAGGCGGGCAGTGTATTAATGGGAGCAGTGGTGTACAAACTATCCACGGGGCCCCGGTGCGAAAATTGATTCGCCCCCCCCTCGCTTACTCTGCGCGGGCTGCAACACATGGCGGCGGGCACATGTGCGCCACTGCATGCAGATACATACACTTAAAGGACCACTATAGGACCACTGGGCAGAGAGCGCTCAGGGGAGAATGCTCCCTCGTGCGCCTGCCCGTCCGGTGACAGCACTGCCAGCTCCTGGGCCCCCCAGGAGAAGAGGCTGGCAAACTGGCATTCATACCTGGCGGTATGTACGCCAGTGATTGGGAGGGGGGCGCAGTGTATTAATTTAAGAGAGGGAAGGTACGGTGTATTACATTGGGGAGGGGGGCAGTGTATTAATGGGAGGGAGGAAGGGGTGGCAGTTTATTAATGGAAGGGAGAGAGGGGAGGGTATTAATGGGAGGGAGGGGGGCAGTACGTTAATCGGAGGGAGGGGGCACTGTATTGGTTTGGGGAAGTCAGGGGGCCATTGTGATAAATCGGGGAGGGGGCAGTGCATTTATTTGAGGAGGGTAGGGGGCCAGTGTATTTTGTTTATTTGAGGGAGGGAGGGGGCACTGTATTCATTTGGGGAAGGGGCTAGTGTGTTAAATTAGTGGTAGGGAGGGCAGTGTGGAGTGGGGGGCAGCCTATTCAATTAGAGTGGAGGGAGGAGGGGCAGTGTATTAGATTAAGGGGCAATGTATTAGATTGGGTGAAGGGGGAAGTGTATAACAGTGGAGAGAGGGGTGCAACGTATTGGATTTGTGGGCGGTGCATTATAATGGGAAGAGGGGCAGTGTGTTAGATTGGGTCTTCATGGAGGCGCTGAACGCTTCCCATGGAGATGCTGTATGGCCGTGCAGCTCTTTGCCACACATGCTCAATAGCCTCCATAGCATTGGAATGGCTGAGATCATCAAGTTTGATGATCTCAGCCAAAGTGAAGAACACACTCATAGAACTTCAAAATAAACAAGATAATGTAATTTGTTTTTTACAGCTGTGCAATAGCATACATTCACCATTTCAGTCCCATTACCAAACATTTCTTAATATGTCAAGGTAGTTGAACTGAAACGTTGGTTATATGCAAATGCACATCTCCTTAATATAAATTCGCTCTTTTGTTTACTTTGAAGCCCAACAAGCATGAGGAAGTCCAGTGTCAGTTAGGCAACTTTTTTTATACTATACTTTTCGAAATAAACCTACGTTTCTATTAAAACTGATGTTTTTGTTCTTTTGCGGCCCACATAAACCTTGTTTATTTGGCCCGTGTTAGCCTTTGAGTTTGACATGCTTGATGTACAGGAATGTTGATAAGCACTCTGGGAAGGAGGAGGTAGCAAGGGCACTAGGTACATGATGTGCCCTGCCAACAGTGTGTGGGTGCTTACATTCTGATTGCACTGTCAGAATCAGAAACTTCCTTCCCAAAAATAACAATTGTTTCTTTATAAGACCAATAGCAGATTATATGTATTCTTGCACATTCTGCTTATTATGCATGTTATTTGGGGAAAAAAATATAAAGGCAAATCTTTAGCATTCTGTATTTTAATTCTCTATTCAAGGTATAATGATTCATAGACCACAGCTGTAGGAACCAAGAAAAAGTGACAGTTGACTCTATGCATCTTAGCCCATAAAACAATGTAGTCTCTACTTTTTCATATATTTTTTTGAATTTCAACGAAATTCCAACACAGTCAACATTAAGTATTTCATAAACAAAATTCTATCTTTTTGAAATACTCCTTAAAAGGACACTCCAGGCACCAAAATAACTTCATTAAATGATGTTGCTATGGTGCCACGAGGCCCCCAGAGGCACTTTTACCTCAATCGGTTAAACCGTTATTGAACGATTTAACCCCTACGTTGCCTCTAGCGGCGATGTGCACCCCCCCTCCTGTCAGCATCCGGCTTATGAAATATCAATTTCAGGAAGTGTGGAGTGCCACTGGGGAGGGGCACCACTGAATGGCTGAGAGTGGTCAGCTGATGCTCTCAGCCATCAGTGACTCCCTATTCACAAAACTGGTTTGAAAAGAAACAAGCTTTTTCAAGCCAGTTTTGTGAATGGGGGGTCACTGATTGCTTGAGAGCATCAGTTGACGGCTCTTAGCCTCTGCCCGGCAGCACTCCTGAATCTGAAATTTCAGAAACCGGATGCTGCTGGTGGAAGTGGGAAGGTGGTGGGGGTGAGTGGTCATCACCGCTTGTGGCAACGTTGGGGTTAAACCGTTTGAGAACAATTTAACCACTTGAGATAAAAGTGCTTCCAGTGGCCTGGGCACCATAACAAATTAACTTAGATTAGGTTGCTTTTATGTCTGGTGTGTCCCTTTAAGTGACTAGTGGGTGACAGAGCAACTCTATAGCATTAGTAATACAAATCTGTAGTCCTAACATTACATTGTTCTTCTCTTTATTAAAATTCAGGGTCCCCCTAAATTTAAATAAAATTGGGGGTGGGGGGGGGGAAATAGAGTACTTCTTAAAAAAATTTCCCTGCAGTTGCTTGTCCTGCCTCCTATGACATCACACTGACAGATCGAACAGTCCAATCCAATGGGCACTAAAAGTGCATGCGCAACTCAGGTCTCACAGTGGAGGGGCCTCTAATGAGTGTCAGGTAGACCGCTACTAGAGGTGTATTTAACCCTGCAATATAAGCATTGCCGTATTTACTAAACTGCAATGGTTTACAAGGGTTAAAACTAGAGGACCCTGCACCCAGATCGCTACATTGACAAGGGGGACAAAATGCCTTTGCATAAACTCTAAAGCATAATTGTGCTACTAAGATAAATACTTAGTAAAATTGCACTTTTACAAAATCACATGTTTAAAGAACACGTGTACAGTTTTACCATCTAGTCAACATGTAACTAAAACAGTTTTGTGAATATATTTATAGTTATGAAATTTTATGAACACTGTCTGCTTAGATTACTATGGTACTGAAGCTAAATGCAAATAACTAATTGTGTTAATGTTTAGCATTTATTTTAGTTGTATTAGCTTCCCATAATATTTCTAATTCAAAGTTGCTGAATTTTTTTATTTTTTTTATAAAACGATGTAATGTGCTTTACAAAAAATCTTTCCTACTAGGTGTAATTCAACCTCAGGTAGCATCAATAGCTAGCCAGGAACAAATGTTAATTCTGTGCAAAATTGCACAAAATTGCCAACATGTATAGCTTACTGGTGCCAGAAAGCCCATGCCATCCCTTTCCTTTCATCATTCCGACAAACCTGGCCTCTTCCCCCGCTGGAACCAAGGTAAGTTTTAGCATTTATTTAGTTTTGAAGGGGCAGACCAATGCTAGGGGAGGTTACACCAGCCAAAATCATTGGTTTATTTATTTTTTTAAAGGAACACTATAGTATCAGGAATACAAGCGTCTATTCCTGACACTATAGTTTGGAAACCGCAGTTTAGGCCTCAAGCCCCTCTCGGCTCAGGTTAAAAAGATATAAAACTCACCTTTTTCCATGGTCACGTAGGTCCGATGGTCACTCAAACGTGATGATCTCAGACAATCCAAAGCTTTCCCATAGGAAAGCATTGGGAGGCTATTATGCATTTGTGGCAAATGCTACACCAATCAGTATCTCCTCATAAAGATGCATTGAATTAGTGCATCTCTATGAGGAACGTTCGGCGCCTCCATGCACAGCGTGGAGATGCTAAATGTGCTCATCACTGACTTAGAAAGCACCTCTAGTGGCCATCTGAGTGACTACCATTAGAGGTGTTACTAGGCAGTAATGTAAACACTACCTTTTCTCAAAGCAGTATTTACATTACAAAGCCTGCAGGGACAGGCTGTAGACACCAGAAGAACAAACATTAAGCTGTAGTTGTTCTGGTGACTGTAGTGTCCCTTTAAAACACTGTTTTTTTGGTTTGAGTAACCCTTTAAGTGCTAGTTGCATGGCTATTCTGCATTGATTAACAAATTACACTTGTTGTAATCTGGTCTCAGGAAATAGTCTCACAGAGGATCCAAAAGTACATGGTATGTAATCTAGAGAATAGGAATTTCCATTTCATAGGCGGTGAGCTGGAGTACATCTATAGGGTGTTTTATCTCATAGCCCTCTTCTCGTGGAATCAGTCACCAGCATAATCCATCCACTCCTATGATTATCTAGATTTCTGGACTGCCAACTTCATAGTGAAACTTGCCAATATAGAACCCCTTAGTCACTAGGAAGATTCACTCTCTCTATAATGCACACATAGGTTTAACCGTGCAGCTGCTGCAGAACCTCTTAAATCCTAACCCCATACAGAAGACGTGCTTGTACAAAACAAGACATAGTTTAACCTTTGTAAGATATTTCTATTTGTACGAATCCAGAAGCAACAAACAAGCCCTGACATCATCACCTAGAGCCATGTTCCACTAAAATGAAAAATAAAATCCTAAAAAAAAACAACCCCACACTCAAGAGGCAAATGGGGTGATGTATGCTGAAAGCAAACGATGTCCCAATGCGTGCCCTCTATTCATTTCAGCAGGATCTGATTTACCACAACAATGATTAACAGGTCTCTCTGTCTGTTTCCAAGGGGCGATGCAGGTATTAGCCACAGACCCAAGCCATGCAATCACACCAACACAGGGATATGAATGGAAGGGGGGTCAGAAACACCCACTGCCCAGGTCACCTGCCCCCCTTGGGAGATTAGATGAAGTAATAAGAGGCACATACTTACCAGACTTTACCAACATTGCTCTGTGCATTCCAGTGGGTGCAGAATCGGGCACCCTCACCCGGTCAAACCACCTCTGAGACATGGTGCTTGCTCCCTCTCTGTTTTTTTTAGACTGCCACGATGTTGACTGCGAGTGCTGTGCAGAGCTCAATGCCTTATCCTGCTCTGCAGCCCTGCATTGCCATTGGCAGAGCATTCACTTCTGCAAGATCTTTTTCAGTGAGAGAGAGAGCGAGCGTCACGTGACTCCCATTCCACTCTAGCTGGTGGTGCCCTCCTCCCCTGCTGACAGAACATCAGCTGAAACCAAACCATATCTCAGTCACCCTGCAACATTGCAGAAGAATTAACACTCTGCGTGCCGCCCCTGCATCACTGCAGAGGAATTAACACCCGATGTGCCGCGAGAGGAGAGTGTAGAACGTTACAGGGCTGCTCTTTGTGTTCTGTTATCTGCGCTTGATACTTTGTAGCAGAACACACCCACTTTCTCACACAGCTACTTTTCATAATAAACCAGAAGACTTGATGACTTTATGCTCAGGTGTATCATAAGGGAAAAAGCAAGAGTGGAGCCTCCATAAAGGGTGATATAAACATAGTATCATATTTATGCAGAGAATATTCAAGGTTCTCTTCTCTAGCCCATCTGAGTGCTGGCAATGCTATGTGATGCTTTGCTCACCTTCTTATGCACTTAGGAGCATGTCAGGCATGCCTTGATATATTATGATGTAGGGACATTTACATTGTGTGTTTGTTTTTTTAATTTTATTTTATTTTATTTTAGGTAAGATTGGGGGATTGTGAGCATGATATTTAAATGTTCTGTTCTAGAGGATCTCTGAAAACTTGCTGTTTATCTGCTCTTACACTGGGGGCACAGATTGGGATGCCTGATTTGCTGTGTGTAATTTAGCTCTTTTTTTGAGAGTGTTTGAGATCTGCATATTTGCAGTATTTTTTATTTTCTTTGTATAGCATAAGCAGTTGCCCAATGCTACTTGAGCTATAGATTTTCAAGTGAGGTATGATGAAATGCATCTCACTGAAACTTTCAAATAACACGATTTGAGTATGCGATGGTATAATCATTCCAAAAAAGTGTTATTCAATAAATTGTGACTTGGTGACAAAAGTTAATTTTCTAATTTTTACCAAAATAGTTGAATTGGAAAAAAACGCTTCAAGTCAGTGGTTTCCAGTTCTGCTATTTTGGATGGAAAATTAAATGCTAATTATTAAGTCACAATAAAATTAATAACTCTACAAATTTTTTTTTATTTTTTTTTGTTTACTCGGTGTTGAACAGCAACCTATTGGTATTTTAAAGTTCATATTTACCAGTTTGAAGAGACTTTTCTATGTCAACATCATTTTTACTAGCTGCAAAAGAGTCTGTCCAGCTACCTGTTCAAATCGGACAAATATACCAGTATATATATTTGCAATTCAACTGTTTGTGAAGAGTTTAATTTGCAAACAACCCCTACTTCATTCATTTTATACAGTACCTCTGATATATACCAGAGGAATGGTACCCATATAAGTCTAAGCACTATAAATCCTATGTTTGTGGTAGGCTACATCTCCCATAATGCTCTTGCAGCCTTAAAGGGATGCTGTAGTAACCAGGACAACTACAGCTTAATGCAGTGGTTCTGGTGTCTTGAGTACGCCCATGCAGACTTTTTAATGTAAACAATGCTTTTCAGAGAAACACCTGGTGGAAACTACTCAGATGGCTACTAGAGGTGCTTACTGGGTCAGTTCTGCACTGTGTGCAGCACCCACCTTGAATGTCTTCACGCTCTACATGGAGACACTGTACGCTCCCTATAGAGATGCATTGATTATGTGGATCTCTATGAGGATATGCTGATTGGCGCTGCGTTTTGCGGTGCATGCACAATATACTCTTAATGCTTTCCTTTGGGAAACCATTGGATTGGCTGAGGACAAATCTGATGATTTCAACTACAGAAAAGGAGTGAGACCGGTGCAGCTCTGGAAAAAAGGTGCGTAAAATCACCTTTTTAAAGGGAACACTATAGTGTTCCTTTAATGCTGGCAAAACACCAGGTAGGGTGTAGTCCATAACATTGTATGATGGTGAAAGTTGTCTATCACTGCCATAAATCAGTAACGCAATCTTCTGATACAATGCAGTGTATCATAATTTATCATGCAAGAAAAACCTGGCTTTACATGTTTGGAAATACTATGCATGCATAATGTATAATGTAGCATACCTTCCAAATAGTGCTGATGCTGGACTGGGATGGTAAAGCAAGTGGTGCTATAGGGGAGATTGTTTTGTCTTTCTTAACTTTCCCTTTTCCTCTTGCTATGGAGCCATTTTTCCTCTCATATCTTTTAATGTGTGCGCTTCCCTACATGCTTCTGCTGTGCTAATACATCTCAAATATCAACAGTTCAATCATTGCACAAGGTGTGTTTCAACCTACTCCGGTTAGGAGAGAGTTTATCCCACATGTCACGATTTGGGATCTCTCACTACCTGGAAGGAAATTAAGATGTCAGATATGTCACAAAAGTTGATCTGTTACACATGTCAAACTGCTCTAAACAGCTTTTTCAGACAGCCATCAATCAGATGGGAGGAGAAACTGCTAAAGTGTAATAATCAAACATGTAGAAACAACACTGTTACATATTACAGGTGTATGTATTATAGAATTTTGTATTTATTTATTCATGTTAGTGATTTTCCACTGTCATTCTGTTGCCATTTGGTTACTATTCAGATGCAGATATTCTCAGATGAATCTAACTGCTGCCATGAGATGTTTGAAAATTTGGGAAACCCATTCAGGTCAATGTGGATTTAATTTGGTTTAATGTGAATAAAGTGAACCTTTAAATAATTTTAACAACTGAACTGCAAGTAAGGAGAATGAAAATAGCCACATTTGGAAAAGATAATGTAAAATAAACAAACCTTGTGTTTAAAAAAAATAAAAAATTCTTGGATTTATTATGCCATTAATTCTTAAAATATTGTATCTCACAATTGGCCAGAACTTTTTAACGTGTGTTTTCAGTTTGAGATGTTAACGTGTAAAAGTTACTCACCACTTTATTAGATCAAGATACATTTTCAATGTAAAAATGATTTGTGAATTTATAATTCATGACAATCTTAACTCGCCACTTGACCTACTTTTTTAAAATTATTAATTCATTATATAGCTAATGCAATGAATTATGCAAATAAATAAAATATATACCTTTGAGGTTAGTGTTTTTTATAGCAATTCGTCAGTGAGCTCTGCTCACATTACACAGCAGCGGACACCTGTCACCCTATTCTATCTTTGTCATTGTTTCAGAACTTGGAAGCATATTCATCAGATATCAGTTTATTGATAACTGTTTTCACAGCTTATTAGTGAATGAAACTATAGACTATTACATAATATGATATGTGAGCAGACAGTCAAAGAACCTGTTTGAGGAATGGATTCCCAGTGGACACATGCTATACAAGTGCCTAGATGGGCATTTGCCTTTGGGCATGTGTCCTTTGGCTCATCACTCTGTGAGAGAAGAGGTGTGCTTATAGCTGCAGCTAAATTTAATCATCAATGAATTTTTAAGACAATGCTTGCAAAGAGACAGGATAGGTAACCTCCTTGTACCATGCTCTATCTACTAACCAACATTTCCTGTTCACCTCTAGCGACTTACTGGAACTCAAATGGGGTGGGTCCATCTGCCAAAGGGTAAAGGAGTCATGTCCACCTGAAAGAAGGATGACAGCCGACACCCTGCAGCAGACCATGCATGGAGCACTGCTAAAGCCCTCCGTGCATGGTCCTAGTGATCAGTGCACTCTTGCTTTTTGAAATCTTCCGTTAGATTTCAAAATGCAGGACCTACATTTTTTAGTACAGTACCTCCACATCGGGAACTGTCACAGCAAATCCATGACTGTTGGCACCTATGCTTCTTCTACGTAAGCAAAATAGTTTAAGCTATAAATCACTATAAAAATTCTTTAGTCTTCCATAAAATCACTGCAAACCCCCCAAATGATCCAACATACCGTTCAAATAAAATTTTTATTTTTCAAGTGTAAAACAGGAAGGGTGATGTGATGTTCCATGTTTTCTTCTACAAATTATGGCCACATGATTCGTATGCAGCACAACACAATATCTATACTTCAGATTTGATTTTAATTTACATCCATAATGAATGAGAACAGTTGATGGTAAAATTACCATACATTTTAATACTGCCTGAAGCATCATATTTGTCATCAATTTACCACTAGAGAATTACGAATTACTTTTCACAGATTTGGGCAAATCGCAATGTGCAATGATGAACTCTGTAGTATTAACTTTTATTCTCTCAAACTGATCCCCAACACAGTATGCACCCTGGGTATATTCAAGGAAACCCCTCATTGAAAGGGTTTATTGGGTTTAGTATTTTACATGACTTTTAAACCAAAGGCACTAAATTACCAAAAAATCCACAAAATGGAGGCAGGTGGAGGTGAACCCAGGAAAGGACTCAGTGAGCATTGCAGTTAGCATATAAATCTCCCATGTTAAAATTAATGTATGATCCTCCGGGTACTGTGACGTATGATGTAACTAAATCCCTATAGTTTCTTGCTAAGATAGTTGATTTTAAGTGGCCTTGTAAAATTTAAAACAATTTTGTGTATGTGTGCTGTTCCTTAATCTGTATTTTATATATGTTGGTCTTTAAAGCAGCACCACTACTGAGAAATTCAACTTCCAATCCCCCCTTTTTTAGATGCAGGAGGAGCCACTTGGGTCAGAGCAAATATTTGCCCTTAGATTGTGGAAGCATTAAGTCCTTTTGGCAAGGTGTACATGCAATTATCAAAGCAGTATGTGGAATAGACCTTACCGATTTTCATTGCAACAAATACTACACCATACCAACCTTCCAATTTCCAAATATAAAAAAAAAAAATATTTTATCACACCTCTTTAAATGCGAGAAAGTCCCTAATGCTCAAGCTCTGGAAATTGAAGACTCTACCAGAAGCATGTCAAACTCCCCACATTGCAGGTGCCTACTCTGCTAAAACTTACCCGGCCAGGGAGGAGGGCCAACGAGGGAGCTCAGCGTTCCTGCTCCTCACAGCTCCCTTGCACGCCGTATGAAGTGAAGCCGGGCGCCGGAATATGACGTTGTATTCTGGCACCCGGCATCACTAAACTGCGCGAGGGAGCAGTGAGGAGCGTATAGAAGGACCCCAGGGAGATGCCCCACATTGGCTCCAAAAGGTAGGGAGTAATAAAGAAAAGAATGTGTGTGTGTGTGTGTCTTTGAGTGTGTGTGTGTGTCTGTGTGTGTGTGTCTTTGAGTGTGTGTGTGTGTGTCTGTGAGTGTGTGTATGTCAGTGTCTGTGTGTCTGTCAGTGACTGTGTGTGTGTCTGTCAGTGAATGTGTGTGTCAGTGAGTGTGTGTCTGTCAGTGAGAGTGTGTGTGTTTTGGTCAGTGTTGCATTGGCTGCGACTGGACAGTGGAGTACCTGGAGGTGCATGGAGGCACACAACGCCAAGTCACATTCCGACGTGACATCAATGTGCTCCACCTTCACAGGGTTTCATGAAGTAGTGGGAGGATCAGATTTGGCACAGGGTGCGGATGGCGCCATTTGTGGTATACCAGAGGCCGGATTCCAGAGTCGCATACTGGCAGCGGCAATGTGAGTGGAGTCTGCTTGTTGGCTAGAGGGAGGTGCTGGGATTTAGCTGTGACAAAACATCATGATGCCACTCAGTGGTTCACTTTTGGGTATTGTTTTTTTGTTATAACCCCAAACAATTATTTACCAACAAACTGCAAACATACTGTTCTTCAAACATACCAGTTTAATACTGATTTATTTTTTAATGTTTTCTGAGGGGTACTTGAAGGTTTTATTCGTGGGCACTCAAAAGCACTTCCAGGTTGGTCAGACAACAACTACCATCAACCTTTTGTGAGCAAACCAGAACACATTTGTGTGAAATAAAAGATTATAACTGGCTTGGTGAGAGAGCTGATTGCTCGCAGTTGACCTTAACCCAATTTGGGATCTATAATGCAAAAACAACTAAAATTCCAGAGTTTCCAATTGCTCTGTAAGCACTTAGACGTGTGCAGACTGAACAAGGCAATTATGGAAGAATCTGTTTCCTCCCAGCTCTCACAAATCAGCCATTACCCTATGTTTGGCCATGATTTCTATAGACAAGACAAAGTTTAATTGTTTCTGCCAGAGGGTCTGCTTTGCAATCTGTTTCAAAACTGGTAATTAAATCAAATAGTGGAGCTGTTTTCCTGTATCAATGTGCGTGATCTATACTGCAAACCGCACCTTAATAGGAGGTGTGCAGATGCTACTGGACCCCTTACACCATCTATACAGCTGTACTAAACCTAGAGAAAAACAATATGATCCAGTAGACGGAGTGGACAATCTGCACCCCAAAACCAAATGTCTCTGTGTCCTCTCCACACGAAGATGTTGAACATCATCTTATACTATAGAGCCTTCAGTTCCTGGCCAGTGGAAAAAAAAAGACATATACATCTGTGCTCATAGAGGTGTAAATTGTCTGCTCCCTCAATAGTTTATTATTATTCTTCCTTTCTTATTTTCCCACCATTATCTAAAACATTTTCTAAGGAGGAACTTGCCTTTTAATGGTTGTTGCGGGAGGTTGAACAATATTCATGCACAATTACCACCTATAGTCTTATGTGCGTAACTGCAAATATTCTGCAAGTGCCACACATGTGTATCTGGCTTTCAAGACAATATGCATATATTTATTACAATTTCTTATATAGGAAAGACTAAGATCCATAACACTACTACCATAACTGTTTATTCATATCTGGGCAAGTTTCATCTCAAGGTACCGACAGCCAGAAAGGTCCAGAGTAAGTCAACATCCCAGAGGTTGCAAACTCATCTAAAACCCAACATTACGTGGCTTACATTTTGTAACTAGAAGTCTTGATAAAAAGAGGTGAACCAATATGTGATGACTTACAAGGTTATTTGCTTACACCTAATGTCTCAATGCTTAAACTTTACTTTGTTTACCAAGATGTAGGCAGTAGAGCCTTTCTGTCCTTATCAAATCACCCATACAATGTTTGCATACGTTATTGGGGATTCATGAAATTTTTATTTGGACTTTAACCCTCTTGAAGTAAAAAAGCAAATATTTTAAGTCTTCTGCAATTTACCCTACACACATTGTTACTGTGACTAAATTACTGAGGAAGCTTACCAAATTGATTTACCATCTTGGTGACCAAATGTCTAGTTCTACTGGAAAGTCTATAGAGAATTCAGATTACAGGGCCGCACAACAGCAAGCATACTGTTCATTATGCGTGTCCTAGGTCACAAAGAAAACCACAGACAGGCCATGAATGTGTTCATCATAATGTATTTGGACTTGGGTAAACACATGCACAAACTATATGGGTTTACTTTTAAGTTTTTGAAATTTCCACTTCCATCTCTCCAACCTAAGCCGTATATAAAGGACATGATGGAGAGAGTTGTCACAGATTGTATTTGTTTTCTAATATATTTATTATATGGCTGATATCCATTCTTAAAGCAATTCCACTTATCTTATTTGATGAGTGGAATTACTGCTCAGGGTAAAGTAAACTACCATTCCCATAAACCTCTGCTTGTTTGTGGTTAGTGGGATAAGAACAGACGCCATAGACCAAAATGAGATGCTCCTGACTAAAGGAGCATCTACCTGGTTAGGCAGAGGCTTGCTGCAAGTGTCACTTCGCGTGCAAGTGCAGCAGCTTTAGGAGTCTTTAAAGAAAATAGTTTTAGACATGTATATAGGAGTATTTTTTTACCCTACTGATTTCATTTAAAATAGTGAAACTGGGGGACGTGGCCATACTAGACATGGAGTAAGTCGCTCTTGCCTGTAGCTCTGAAGCCCCAGCTCACAAAAGCCCTTAAAAATAGCCTGATCAGAGCCGCAATGGGAAAGTCACGAAATTTACTTACCCCAGGACCTTCCCACGCTGCTACCCCGAGGTGTGCTGCCGGTCCCATGGATGAATTCCTCTCCACCTGCGACACAGACAAGATGGCTCTGTCCTCGCCAGGATCTGACAGCATGGCAGATTCCGTGCACGGCCTAGCAGGCGGCGAGACACACAAATCTCTGCGGAGCTGGCCTCCATCTCTGCCATCATGTTTACACGCGCAGACAAGGCAGAAATGCTCACAGAACTGCGGACGGCGATCTGTGAAGAGATTAATGAGGTATGGAGGGACCACATGGCCCTGGAAACTAGGGTGGAGGAGTTGGAGGCAGTTAGAATGCTGGCACAGCAAAACCAAAAGGCTGCTGATACTGCTACCGCAAGACAGGGATCAGTGCTACTGGAACTTCGCAGACAGGTGGAGGACCTGGACAACCGTGGTCGGCGCAGTAACATGCGCATAAGGGGCCTTCCTGAGGCACCAGAGGAATTGCTCCTGGAAATATTAACTGGCCTGTTTGCGCAACTACTTGGACAGACAGCACCCGTAGATTTTGGCATAGAGCATGCCCACAGAGCGCTCAGACCCCCCAGAGTGGATGGTCAGCCTAGAGACACGCTATGATGCCTACTCTAGTTCTCCCTAAAGGGTGCTATAATGTAGACGGCCAGACCACTCCAAACCATCCCCTACATGGATGCCCAGGTATCCTTGTTTCAGGACCTCTCCGTCCTCACATTGGAAGCTAGACGTGCATTGAGACTGCTGACCCGCAAGCTACATGACAAGCAAATTCAATACAAGTGGGGATTCCCCTTCAGTCTACAGGCGAAAGTTGGCAACGGATGGCCCATCATCCGGTGGCCCAATGATGTCCCAAGACTTCTACGTGCCACGGGCCTACCAGCAGTAGCCATACTGAACTGGATACTCGAGAACCTCCATCCCGCCCAGCAAACCCGGTTGCGACCCAGAATCCGACCTGGTGCGACTCATATTGATTTGGGACGAAGAGGTGGATGAAATGGCCCAGAAGAGTGATTTAGTATGGGTTGACACGACACGTCTGATATCCCCGCTCCCTGTCCTTTAACCCCTTAAGGACCAAACTTCTGGAATAAAAGTGAATCATGACATGTCACACATGTCATGTGTCCTTAAGGGGTTAACCAGGACTGACCCCCACTGTCTTACCCCCTGCCTGAAGTTTAACCTGGGCCCCCCAGCAGTTGCTGCTCCATTTCCAGGAGACTCCACCGTGAGATATGGTTCGTACTTTCTGGGTGTTACGGGTGGGGCCTAGGTCCTTGCTATCACAGAGAGACCTTGCAGTAAGCCCTGATACACCTTCCTCAGGCCGGGCCCCTGGCCATTTACTTTGAGTGGGTCTCCATTATTGGGTCTCGGGGGGACTCCTCTGAAGTACCATGAACACGGCCTTCCGGTGTCCCCTCTTCCACTCCAGCAATGGTGTGGCGAATGCTGCTCCCGCGGAAACTCTGTCCCTACACAGGAATCCTGGGCACCCCTACACCAGTTGCCAGTAGACGCTGCGGATGCCTGACCATATTGCCCCCGTGATGGACTGACACATGCCTGGATCATTTCAAGAAAGAAGACAGGTTTAGTGCTATTGATGCTAATGCTTACTGTGTTTATAAGTTTGGGTATTGGGCCTGGCCTCTCCCTGTGGGGCCCCCTGGGCTTTGTCCCAGGAACCCCCAGGGAGACGAATGAGGTTGCCAGGGGGTTGGGCACACCCTGCTACTTAAAGGATGTTGGATACGGGGGCACCACCAGAGGGGAGGGGTGGGAGGGCCTCTGGAACGGGGTCTCATCAATAAGATTTAGCGTGTTCCGCTGTCATTAGAGACCGCGCGCCCAACCACAACAATGACTCATGTTTGGCGGGGTGAGACAGAGTGGGACTAAGGGGGGATAAGTCTTGCAGAGTTGGGGAAGGGAGTGAAGGGGGGCAGTCCACACAACGGGGAATTAGCATGTATAGGGCGATTTATACTCCCCCAGTTCTCGGCACATGCCTGCTAATGTATGCATCACTTTTCCGCAGACGCATGGGCTGGGTGCCCATGGAGACCGAAACGCACAATTTTTCTCGACATAGCTTGGTCTGTCAATGACCCCCACATGACTGACTCTCACTGTAAATACTATCAGGTCCACTGTGGTGAACAGGGTCTGTTATACTCCACATTCACTGACCATACACACCCGATATAGAGTCATAGTTGCCATTTGAGTTCTTGAACTTCTCTCTTTCCTCTTTCCAACCTATCTTTCTCCACTTTATCTTCTCTCCCTCTTTTTTTTTTTCCTCTCCCACTCAGGCACGCAGAAACCATGGGCTTGGGTTTTACACTGGCCCCCCTGAAGTTTTGGACAAATAATGGACGGGGTGTTAACATACCGGAGAAGTGCTCTCAACTACTCCGAACCCTATGGCTGGTTTGGGCCTTGGTGGCGTTCCTCCATGAAATGCTCTTCCGGCGACACTATGCCCCAACACTTAAGAACCACAGATTCCTCTTGGGCTTTTTTGCAAACCACGTAGAAGCCAGACGGGTGGGAGCAGCCATTCTATTTGCACACTCCGTACAGTTCACATTGGCCGACCTGCAGGGCAGATACCTCTTTCTTAAGGGATTCATAGCTGACCACATATATACGTTTGTATGTATATATAGCCCAAATCAGAACGAACAAATTTTCCTGGCAAAAACTTTCTCTCTGTTTGAAAAATTTAGAAGGGGTCTCCTCGTCTACAGGTGACACCAATTTGCCTCTGATCCTTCAACAGGACTCCTCCAGAGGGGTATGTTCACTCCTGCAGTGCAGCATTTTCTTGCAATGCACAAACACTGTAGCCAAAATGACTTCTTTCTGGCCCAAGAATGTCTGCCCCTTCTCATTCACTCAGACATTGAGTTCATGGAAGGTTCTGATCACTCACCCGTTTCGCTTTTACATTGCATTCTCCCTTATATAAACCGAAGGAACACCAGTGGAAACTTAATGAAAACTTACTGATTGGACTAGAGGACATCGAACCAGCGAGACAAGAACTGACTCATTACTTCGAGACTAATGACTCCCCTGACACACCACCACTGACAGTGTGGGAAGCACACAAATGTGTTATCAGGGGTCACTACATCAAAGTATGCACACACAGAATGAAGGGCCAGACCTGACGCATGTCCTCTTTGATACGCAAAATCAGTGTTCTCGAAGATGCACATAAACAGACACTAGCAGACAACACATACCTCCAAATGACGGAGACATGAAGGCAGATGAAAGACATCCTAGCGCAGGGTCTCCTGCTTACCCTCAAGACGTCCGCAAGGTTCTTTTTTGAACATTACAATAAGAATGGGAGATTACTAGCTCGACAGTTGCGAGACAGACAACGACTGTGCCATATCCACAAAATCAGACTCAAGGGGAAAGGTGAGACTAGACTGCCCGAAGGAATCTTGCAAACATTTCAAGCATAATACACTGAATTGTACAACTAAGCCCAATCACACCACGTCGCATGATACATTTTTTTATTTTACCCACTTTTATCCTTCCTGGCAATTTTATCTGTTCCTGAACTCAAAGAAATCCGAGGTGGGGATCATTCCACCAATGCAATAGAGCAGTATTTTCTGCTCTATACTTGTGAGTAACATTTTTATTAAGTGTTCTCGCATAGTAAGACTACTTAATGTTATCTCACATATATATTGTGTTCTTGCATAGCAAGACCACTTAATGTTATCTCACACATATATTATTCTTATTCTTATTATAGGCAAATTTACCACCCTAACTCCTCCCACAGTTTTTACACTACATAGACAGTAATAGACCGAAACGTGCGGATTGTTCCCGATCAGATTGCTTTTACGTTGTGGAACGTTTCGCCGAATGGTTCACGGAATATTGTCGTTCTTGAGGCGAAATTGGTCCCATAGGAATGAATGGCAAAATGTTCAAAACTAGAGTGGGAGCTGGCAAAAGCTGAAAAATCAGGACATGATTTCTAAACTGCCACCACTCCCTCATTTTCAAGCCCACCTACACAAATCTTATCAAAATGTTCAGCTATCCCTGTTGCCACTAAAAATGTCCTTGGCTAAGCCATAGTCCTGATAGTTTTCACAATATGACCATTTGTTTGCAACTCACGCCGTCCATTGACATTCATTGAAACTCCACTCCAGCCAGCTTAAATTTGAAGGGCAATTTCTAAACTGCGACTGTGCATTCATTGTTAATACTTCAGAGACATACTAAATGTAGGTCTGGGTCTTGTGACTCTCACAATATAAAGCTCTTCGCTGTAGGATGTATAGTTTTTAAAATACGACCGTTTGAAGATGGCAACCACCAAAATACTCTGACCTGTGCCAGGCTGGAGCAGCAAGTGATGTCATAGAAAGGGCCTTTTGCACACCTGCTAATGTTTTTATAAATGTATGTTTTAATGTAACTGTGAAGCACTTTGGGCAACAATGTTCCAATTAAATGTGCTATATAAATAAATAATAACAGTTACTCCAACCACTCCATTTGTAGACTACTGGTGGAGGCAAGAACACTTCGCACAATTTCCCCAGAAATTGTAGCTTTTCTAGTTTATATCTCATTTTTATCATATTGAGAGCACTATTGTGGTTTTCTCACCATTATTCGGAGTTGTGGATACCCAGGCTGTATTGACGACCACACCCTTCTTGTATATCCTTTAAGTGGGGATCATACCACTGAACGCCCTCCACTCCAGAGCTGGTTATAGCTCTACTAAATGTGCTATAATACATAATAATACTCTACTAAATATGCTATAATACATATTCCTTAATTTTGGCGTATTGCACTATTGGTTGATTTTTATCTCCCCTTGTCTCTCCACATATATGGATATTTTAACCATCTGGACTGATCAATTCATGAAGATTACACCCCAATTTTATTCTGTTTTAGCAGTGAAACTTTAACCTTATTGGCGCAGCCTTTTCTGCCTTTGTACCATTTCCTGTCTTTTTGAAGGGTTAGAGGGATTCCCTTCCTTAAAGGGACTCTATAGTCACCTGAACAACTTTAGCTTAATGAAGCAGTTTTGGTGTATAGAACATGCCCCTGCAGCCTCACTGCTCAATCCTCTGCCATTTAGGAGTTAAATCCCTTTGTTTATGAACCCTAGTCACACCTGCATGTGACTTACACAGCCTTCCATAAACACTTCCTGTAAAGAGGGCCCTATTTAGGCTTTCTTTATTGCAAGTTCTGTTTAATTAAGATTTTCTTACCCCCTGCTATGTTAATAGCTTGCTAGACCCTGCAAGGGCCTCCTGTATGTGATTAAAGTTCAATTTAGAGATTGAGATACAGTTATTTAAGGCAAATTATATCTGTTTGAAAGTGAAACCAGTTTTTTTTTCATGCAGGCTCTGCCAATCATAGCCAGGAGAGGTGTGGCTAGGGCTGCATAAACAGAAACAAAGTGATTTAACTCCAAAATGGCAGTGAATTGAGCAGTGCAATTGCAGGGGAATGATCTATACACTAAAACTGCTTTATTTAGCTAAAGTAATTTAGGTGACTATAGTGTTCCTTTAAGGTTGCTGCCCACCGACATAGTGTTTATTAATTAGCGCTTACTTACTGTTGTCTTTTGTGTAACAACCTCCCCCAACCCGCTCACCCACCATCACGAACAACCCTGATTTGGTCAGACGACTGAGCACTGGGGACCTAGCTGGCTTCGGGGCCACTGACTGGATGAACATGCACCAATGGTGCTCTACTGTGGTGGAATCTCGGTAAAAATAAATTTAGTAGGCCGAGATTACCACGTGGCATGTGTACGTGCATATGCTGACGTATCGATCAGTTGGTTGCACGAGGCAGCAAGATACGATCAGTAGTGTACGGAGCATGTGCAAGAATACAGGATGTAGTATTCCCCTCCTCCATTGTGCTGGACAAGCCATGCGGTCAAGCAGGAAGTTAATTCTTATTTGTAATGATTGGTCAAGAGAATGTGCGGGTGGAGCTTAATATGGGAGGAGTTATGTGCCTATATAGGGAGCCTGCACTATTGTTCAGGGCTCAGAACTTGCTGTATTTTTGGTGACATTAGTCCCTCTGAGTCCCGATCGGTGATCCAATAAAGAATCTCTTCCTTCCTGAAGAAACCTGTGTCCATCTCTCTGTGCTTTGCTTCCGTCAGTTTCTCCGGTATCATTTGGTGCATTGGCCGGGAAGCTCATCGTTCAACGGTAGCTGAGAGGCAGAGGCGTGAGACGGTCTATCTTTGCCCACGTTCTCTACGGCTGCACCCCTGAACTTCTGCGTGGACCTCCCTTCGTCTCGGCGCCACTGGTCTGTTGTCCAGGAGATCATCGGCCTCTACGTAAGAAGTGCTGGGGTGTCCCCGTCGATGAGTGTGAACTCAGGTTCAGGAACGAGGAGGTAAGACAACTGCTGTTTTAGACGGCAGACCCACTAGGGGTATACCGATTGTGCGGTAGGCCCAAAAGGGGTTTAAATCTGTGTATGGAATCTGCCCCCTCTGTCGGAGGGAAGGAGCGAAGGCGCACCGCTCGATCGAACGCTCTTTAGTAAGACCGTTTGATCTGGTTAGTCAGGCGGGGTCCTGTGTAAATAGCCCTAGCCGGACACCGGTGTCTTGTCTAGACTAGCGTTCTAGGGTGTATATTACGTTCGCTAGGTCGGAGGGACCGGGAGACTAAGCGGCGCCTGTGTAAATTCGGTTCGCTAGCTCTCAACCTATCTTGGCTAAGTGGGAAGGCGTGTAAATTTGGAACCCACTAGACTTTTGATAGAGTAAATAGACTAGAAGGGCAATTTTGTAAATTTCGCCCTCTAGTTCGCTATATGTGGTGTTTGGGCAGTGTGGCTAACCAAAACGGGTGTATATAGTTTTAGGTAGTCCATTCAAGGTACTGGCCAATAGTTTAGTTGGGATTGTAAATGTGTTAAAGATTGTTAGTAAAGTGTATATCTTGTTAGATAGCGCGAGCTCAGCCGTCTAGCGAGAGTGTTAATAGTGTGTTGCTGTATCATAGTGCACGGTACCATAACCCTGTATATTTACTGACACTGTATATAAGTACTAATCATTGTCGTCTATTGCATGTTTAACACCCTAACCACTAATAATTGTATTGTGACCTTAAATTGTGCTTTGACCTATGCTAACCGTACTGTAACCGATACTAGTAAAAGACGATGTTACTGGGGTGTGTTATAGACGGGTAATTCATATATAGAGAATTATAGCATGGGTGACTGTATAGTTTCGCCAAAGGGCATAATATTGATTATTTAGTGACTGGTGTAACAGCTGTGTGTGTACGGGAATTCCCTGAGTGATTATTGTGTTATTGTGTACGTTTCACTTGGTAACTGTACCACGTGGTGCTGTTGCCAGAGGAAACGGGTGTGACTGTTGAATAAGAACGCGTGCATAGTATTCGTTGTCAACGACGTTCCATTGATAAGTATGGGCGCGTCAGAGTCAACGATTTCGGATCCCTTAGGTTGTATGGTAAAGAATTTTAAAAAGGGATTCAAAACATGTGATTTTGGGGTTAAAATGTCTCCTGTACGTTTGGTCACTTTGTGCACTAGGGAGTGGCCTATTTTGGTTGCGGCATGGCCGCCGCGTGGCAGTTTGGATCCAACCCTGGTACAGCGTGTACACGTGGCTGTGTCAGGTAGGCCTGAACTTTACGGACAGTTTCCATACATTGATTGTTGGAGGCAGGCCGTAAACGACTCGCCAAAATGGATCCGGATATGCCACGAGGAGCAATGTCGCCTCATGGTGGCCAGGACTTGTTTGTCCACTAGGACTGGTGTTAGGCCCATTTTGGACACGCCCCCTGAGTCCGAGATCCCTTTGCCGCCCCCTTACTTTCCTTTAAGAGGAAGTGACGCGAATGCAGGAAGTTCTGCACCCCTTCCCCTATTGCCCCCATCCACTTCCGCTTCCTCCTCCAGTACAGAATCCACCCCCCCTCGTATTAAAACTCCCCTTCCGGAACCAGGACCAACCCCCATTAGATTTGAATATCCTGATTTGGCGCCACTTCAAACTTCCAGTCAAGCTTCTTCTAGCTCGGCTCGGAGTATACTATTCACTAACTTTTCCCAAAATCAAGTTCCCACATCCTCATGCCCTATAACCTCTCGACCGGAACCTTTAACTGACGCCCCTCCACGTAGCCCCATACTAACCCGACAACTGACCGGTACCCAACAATTAAAACATTATCAGATGCCTCTTCGTCTGAATCCTGGGTCAGCCTATATCGATGCCGCAGGTCAAATGGCACATGCTGACCCAGTCTTCGTATATGTCCCGTTCACGACTACCGATCTCTTGAATTGGAAGACCCACAATTCCTCGTACACTGAGAAACCACAAGCTATGACCGATCTGTTCACCTCGATAGTTCAGACACATAACCCGACATGGGCTGATTGCCAGCAGTTATTAATGACATTGTTCAATAATGAGGAAAGGACAAGGATTAACCAAGCGGCCATTAAGGCGCTAGAGGAGAGAGCCCGTGCTTTAAATCAAGCCAATCCGGCAGCATGGGCCGCAACACATTACCCTAACACCGATCCTGACTGGAATGTAAATGGCGCAGATATGGCTCAACTTAAAGCCTATAGAGATGCTATAATTGCTGGCATGAAAGCCGGAGGGAAGAAAGCTATTAACATGTCGAAGACAGTTGAGGTGATTCAGAAAAGTGATGAAGCGCCCAGTGTCTTTTATGACCGATTATTGGAGGCATACCGCTTGTATACCCCCTTTAATCCGGAAGACGCTGATAATTCCCGAATGGTAAACTCCGCCTTTGTCAGCCAAGCTTACGGAGATATTAAGCGCAAGCTACAGAAATTAGAAGGGTTTGCAGGTATGTCTATCACCCAACTAATGGAGGTAGCGAACAAAGTATATATGAATAGGGAAACAGAAAGTAAGAAAGAGGAAGAGCGCAAGATGCGTAGAAAGGCAGATATGCTAGCGGTAGCGATCGCAGGCGTAGATAGACGGGGCCCAGATAGAGGCGATGGTAGATGGAATAGGGAGCCTTTGAGTAGGAATCAGTGCGCGTACTGTAAGGAAGAAGGGCATTGGAGGAACGAGTGTCCGCAAAGAGAGCAGTATGAGAGAGACTTACCCAGGGCAGGTTACGGAAACTTTAGAGGCAGAGCGAGAGGTAGAGGAGGCCCCGGAGGGAGTAATGGTAATAGAGGGAGTAATGGGAACAGAGGAAGTGTAAGGGAAGATAGGTACTATCCAGCAGCGCAAAGGTCCCGCGATAGAGAAGGTAGGGACTTTGTGGGATTGGCTGACACGGTCATGGAGGACTATTGATACCGACCGGGCTCCATCCCCCTTGGTCGAGCGGAGCCTATGGTCGATGTATCAATAGGGGGAAAAAGGAGTGCGTTTATGATCGACACTGGTGCTGAACATTCGGTGGTGACTAATCAAGTTGCTCCTCCATCTGGAAGAACTATTACTGTAATAGGAGCAACTGGAAGAAGTGCTGAAAAACCGGTTCTTAAAAGTCGACTCTGTACATTGGGAGGCCACGTAGTAAAACATCAATTCCTTTATATGCCTGAGTGTCCAGTCCAATTGCTGGGACGTGATATGCTATCCAAATTACAAGCGCAGATTACGTTCCTACCAAATGGAATAACATCCTTAAAGTTTAATGGACCCTCAGGTATTATGACATTGTCCATACCAAAGGAAGAAGAGTGGCGACTTTATACAGTGTTGACTAGCCAAAACCCGAGGAGTGATGAATCCTTATTTAACATACCAGGAGTTTGGGCAGAGAACAACCCACCAGGACTGGCCCGCAATATTCCACCTATTAAAATCGAACTAAAACTTGGGGTTTATCCAGTAAGCCTGAGACAATATCATATTCCGCAGAAGGCTAAGAAGAACATCCAATCTTATCTGGATAAGTTCATACGGTATGGTATCCTAAAATTCTGTACTTCCCCCTGGAACACCCCATTGCTGCCTGTTCAAAAGCCCGGTACAGATGAGTATCGACCTGTGCAGGACTTGAGAGCAGTCAATGATGCGGTTGTTAGTATACATCCAGTCGTGCCCAATCCATATAACCTGCTTGCTTTAATTCCGGGCGGGGCTACTTACTTTACAGTCTTAGATCTCAAAGATGCCTTCTTTTGCCTCCGAATTGCCGCAGAAAGCCAATGTATCTTCGCTTTCCAATGGGAAAATGCTGTAACGGGCTCGAAACGCCAAATGACCTGGACAAGATTGCCCCAGGGGTTTAAAAATTCACCTACCCTATTTGGTTCAGCTCTAAGTCAAGATCTACTAGATTTCGAGTCTATCCCAGGAGAGTGTGTATTATTACAATATGTAGATGACTTGTTGATAGCAGCAGTTACAAAGGAAGTATGTCAGCAAGCAACGCACGATCTACTACACATTCTCTGGAAGGCAGGATACAAGGTGTCAAGAAGGAAGGCTCAGTTGTGTTTGCCAACTGTCAAATATCTGGGATTCCATATCTCTGAAGGTCAAAGAATTATGGGGCCAGAGAGAAAAGAAGCTGTGTGCCAAATACCGATACCCAGGAATAGAAGACAAGTGCGAGAATTCTTGGGGGCAGCAGGCTTCTGTAGGATATGGATTCCCAGCTACGCGATACTGGCAAAACCTCTGTATGCAGCTATCAAAGGTACAGAGCACGACCCCTTCTTATGGACTCAAGAACAGCAAACGGCATTCGAAGATGTGAAGAGGGCTTTGATGAGTGCCCCAGCATTAGGTCTACCTGACCACACACGGCCATTCTACCTGTATGTACATGAGCAAAGAAGAATGGCTGTGGGAGTATTGACACAGTACTTGGGATCATGGCAAAGACCTGTTGCCTACATGTCTAAGCAACTGGATGCAGTGGCCAGCGGACTTCCACCTTGTCTAAGAGCTGTAGCTGCAGCCGCCCTGCTAGTAGCTGAAGCCGATAAACTCACTCTGGGTCAAGAACTTTATGTACGAGTTCCACATGCAGTACAGACGTTGTTGGATTACAAAGGAAATCATTGGTTTAGTAACAGCCGTATGACCAAGTATCAAGCAATGTTGTGTGAAAACCCAAGAGTGCATTTAGAGACTGTAAATACCTTAAATCCAGCTACCCTTTTGCCACAACCTACTGAAAGTCAACATGATTGTTTGGAAGTAATGGATGAAGTATTTTCAAGTAGACCAGATCTTCGTGATTTTCCCATCCAGAACCCTGATGTTCAATATTACACCGACGGCAGTAGTTATGTAAAAGAAGGGATCCGCTATGCAGGATATGCAGTAACAACGATAGACAAGGTGATAGAAGCTCGGCCACTGGCAAAAGGAACATCAGCACAAAAGGCAGAATTGATAGCACTGACACGAGCGTTACAATTGGCTGAAGGTTTAAGAGTGAACATCTACACGGACTCCAAGTATGCGTTTTTAACCACTCATGCCCACGGAGCTTTGTATAAAGAAAGAGGACTATTGAATTCAGAAGGCAAAGAAATCAAATACGCAGCTGAGATCCTACAACTATTGGAAGCAGTGTGGGAGCCGAAAGAAGTCGGTATTATACATTGTCGGGCGCATCTGAGAGGAGATGGTGATGTAACCAAAGGGAATCGGATGGCAGATAGTGCAGCTAAGCGTGCTGCTGAATCAGGAAGACAGGAATATGTGGGGCATATAGCTGCTCTTATACCAACTCCACTGTCTCAATGGACTCCAATTTATACAGCTCAAGAAGAGGAGTGGTTAAGGACTGAACCTGGAAAGTATTTGGAGAACAAATGGTATCAGTTAGAAGATGGAAGAATAGTTATTCCAGCATCACTAGCGGTAGAAATTGTCCAAAACTATCATAACGGGACACATTCTGGGAGAGACAGTACAGAAGAATCTCTCAGAAAACATTTCTACATACCAAGATTGTCCAACTTGACTCAGGCCATTGTACGTAGATGTGTAACGTGTGCTAAAAATAATGCAAGACAAGGACCAGTAAAGCCACCAGGAGTCCAGTTTATGGGGGGACTTCCCATGTCCGATTTACAAATTGACTATACAGTGATGCCTAAATCGGGTGGACATCGCTACCTGCTGGTAGTGGTGTGCACCTATTCAGGCTGGATAGAAGCATGTCCTACTCGTACAGAGAAAGCAGGAGAAGTCGTGAGATTCCTGCTACGAGAAATAATACCCCGATATGGACTACCCTGCTCTATAGGATGGGACAATGGTCCAGCTTTTGTTCATCAGTGCCTACAACAACTGACTCATATGCTTGGTATAAAGTGGAGGCTTCATACGGCATATAGACCCCAGAGTTCTGGTAAGGTAGAGAGAATGAATAGAACTATTAAGAATCAGTTGGCTAAAATGTGTCAGGAAACCCAACTTAAGTGGAACGTTCTCTTGCCCATAGCTTAGTACACCTACCAGAAGGATGGGCCTCTCTCCTTTTGAAATCATGTACGGGCGACCACCTCCCGTGCTTGGTAACTTAAGGGGGGATTTGAGTCAGTTGGGAGAAGGAATTACCCGGCAGCAGGTTGTAGAGTTGGGTAAGACTATGGAGGAGGTACAGAAATGGGTACAAGATAGATTACCTGTGAATATTTATCCCCCAATTCATAGTTACCACCCAGGCGACCAAGTGTGGATTAAAGAGTGGAATAATGTGCCGTTAGGGCCCAAGTGGAGAGGTCCTTATGTTGTTCTTCTGTCTACCCCTACAGCGATAAAAGTAGCCGAAGTGGCTCCGTGGATACATCACTCCAGGGTTAAACCAGCAGCAGCCGATTCTTGGCAAGTTACAGCAAATCCAGAGAATCCCTGCAAGATCCGGTTAAAACGCACGACTCAGTCGGAGTGACGAGGAACCTTGTAGATTACAAATTTTATTGTTTCAGAGACTTGGTAAGTGAGTGAGAAGGCCATAATAAAGCCTGTCCACTCACCAACGAGTGTATAAGTCAGGGAAAGTCTTGAGGGGACCCCTGTGAAGACGAGCAGAACTCCATTCCCTGCAGTCCTTACATCCTGGAAGCTGAGGTGCCTTCACACGGACGAAGACTGAGGATGACGACGAAAGATGTATTTTTAATAATGTTTATTTATGTGTATTTTTATATTCAGGAAGGTAGAGGTACCAACACTCCTAGCTGTGAGGTATGCATTAAGACTACAAGAACAGGTAACCATATATCCCAGACCCTAATTTGGCATTCGCAATATGAGTGTAAAGGAGATGTATCAAGATGTAGATACTTAAATATAGAATATAGTGTGTGTCATTTAGGAGTAGGAGAACCTAAGTGCTTCAGTCCTGAGTATCAACCCCGTACAATTTGGTTGACTCTCAGAAATGGAGATCCTCAGGGGACCCTAATTAATAAGACGGTATTAGAATCCGTATATTCTTCAGGTGCTCTGCTATTTGATGCGTGTAAAGCAATATCAAGTGGTAGAAAGCCGTGGAATGTATGTGGGGATCTTAGATGGGAGAGGACGTATGGGTCTAACGATAAATATATTTGTCCCAGTAGTAAAAATAAATATGTAAGTCCAAGATGCCCAAATAGAGATTATAACTTCTGCCCATATTGGTCTTGTGTGGGGTGGGCGACTTGGGGACAGACAGCAGACAAGGACATGATTGTGACTAAGTTGCCTACTAATCCATATTGTAAGTCTATGGAATGCAATCCAATCCATATACTTATAAATAACCCTGACAAGTTCTTAGATAAATATGGTAATTTATTTGGGTTTCAAATATATGGGACGGGTTTAGACCCTGGGACAATATTGTTTATAGGGATAGAGACTGATACGGTAACCTCCCAAACTCATCAAGTATACCATTCCTTTTATGAAGAGATGAGCATAGATAATAAGATCCCCCATAATGCTAAAAACTTGTTCATTGATTTAGCCGAGAGTATTGCCGGTAGTCTTAATGTTACCAACTGCTATGTGTGTGGAGGTACTAACATGGGAGACCAATGGCCTTGGGAAGCAAAGGAGGTAATGTCCGGTTCTGAGGCAGTTGACCAATTAATATCTACACAAGCCGACTATCATATGAGTGTTAGAGGTAAATCTGAGTGGAGATTGAAGACCTCCATCATAGGTTATGTTTGCATAGCGAGGAAAGGAATGATGTATAATACTTCTGTAGGAGAATTAACTTGTCTAGGGCAAAAAGCTTATGATGATGATACAAAGAATACAACTTGGTGGTCGGCTTCAAATGTCTCAGAACCATCTAACCCGTTTGCAAGATATGCCAATTTAAAGGACGTATGGTTTGATCTATCCATCACATCTAACTGGAGAGCCCCAGCGAATTTGTACTGGATCTGTGGTAAGAAGGCCTATTCGGAGTTACCACAGGACTGGGAAGGGGCATGTGTGTTGGGTATGTTGAAACCATCCTTCTTCTTGTTGCCTATTGAAACAGGTGAGACTTTAGGTGTTAAAGTGTATGATGTGAATCATAGGAAGAAAAGGGGACCCATAGAGATAGGTGCCTGGGAAGATAATGAATGGCCTCCCCAGCGTATTATAGATTATTATGGGCCAGCCACGTGGGCAGAGGATGGTACCTTTGGTTATAGAACCCCTATTTATATGCTCAACCGCATTATAAGGTTACAGGCGGTGGTTGAGATCATTACTAACGAGACATCACAAGCGCTCAATCTTCTAGCGAAGCATAATACCAGGATGAGGACAGCAGTTTACCAAAATAGATTAGCCTTGGATTATCTTTTGGCAGTAGAGGGAGGTGTATGTGGGAAGTTTAACCTGAGCAATTGCTGTCTTCAAATAGATGACGAAGGGCAAGCAATAGCTGAGCTTACTAGCCATATGGTTAAACTAGCGCATGTGCCTACTCAGGTATGGAAAGGGTACAATCCAAGTAGTTGGTTTGGTAGCTGGTATGAGTGGTTTGGAGGGCTTAAGGCAGTGGTAGGTGGAGTCCTACTGATTTTAATGTTGTGTCTACTCCTGCCGTGTCTTATACCCTTAGTAGTTAGGTCTGTGCAAAGCCTGATAGAAAATATAGCAGAGAGGAAGGCTGCTGCACAGATAATGGCAATTTATAAATATAAGGCTCTAGATCAGGGAGAACCAATGCAGGAAGACGAGTGTTGAAGATTCACATCATAGGATAAGTCTGGTCTGGTTCAAAGGTAACTTGTGGTGTATGCAAACCAAGGTTAAGTGATGCCTCAAGTAATTGTAAAATATCAAGAGGCATCAAAGGGGGGAATGTGGTGGAATCTCGGTAAAAATAAATTTAGTAGGCCGAGATTACCACGTGGCATGTGTACGTGCATATGCTGACGTATCGATCAGTTGGTTGCACGAGGCAAGATACGATCAGTAGTGTACGGAGCATGTGCAAGAATACAGGATGTAGTATTCCCCTCCTCCATTGTGCTGGACAAGCCATGCGGTCAAGCAGGAAGTTAATTCTTATTTGTAATGATTGGTCAAGAGAATGTGCGGGTGGAGCTTAATATGGGAGGAGTTATGTGCCTATATAGGGAGCCTGCACTATTGTTCAGGGCTCAGAACTTGCTGTATTTTTGGTGACATTAGTCCCTCTGAGTCCCGATCGGTGATCCAATAAAGAATCTCTTCCTTCCTTTAGAAACCTGTGTCCATCTCTCTGTGCTTTGCTTCCGTCAGTTTCTCCGGTATCACTACTAACCAACTTAAATCCATAGCAACACTACCCCACTGACAGACAACCGACCCCACTGGACCAGTTCCGTTACCACCAGATTAAATCGTATTACACATCCATACAGGAACTGGGGCAGCTGCACAGACCCCTGACACACTTTGAACACCTCTGCACCAAAAGAGGACATGTCTAACGGGGCATTTCTACTATGTACACAATGCTATTGTTGGGTGACTGTGATGACCCTCTCGGGTTCACGAGTAGATGGGAAAGAGAAATGTTAGTCACACTCACAAACCAAGACTGGGATAAAATCTTTACCCTCACACACAAAGGTTCAATAAGTTAAAAGTTCCAAGAGCTAAATTACAAGCTACTAACATTCTGATACAGAACCCCAGACGTTCTGCACTGTATGCATGCAGAAATACCAACGGAATGCTGGTATTGCGGTGCGGATGTGTGAACATGTCCCTCACTCGTTCCTTGGTGGAAGATGGCACACGCCAAAATCCAGGACATCACAGATACCACCCTACTATTTCAACCTCTGACTATGTTACTGCATCACACCACAGTACCACTAAAAATACCTAGAAAGTGATTGACCCTCCCCTTGTTAACTGCTGCAAAGTCCCTGATCCCGGTACTCTGGAAACAGGCTAGTGCACCCACCCTCCAGCAATGGGTAGCTAAGGTTGAGGAGAACTACAGCATGGAACTGCTGACTGTGGCCCTACGGGGATGCATGGAGAAGTGTGTCCAAACCTTGATGCCTTGGCTAACATACATGTCGGGAGTTCAGTCAGGAGTGTGAGAGGCTCGGGTTCTATATCAAACAGACTAAGACGTTCGGCAGGCATCCCAGATAGATGGGGTTGCGGGGAACGAAGCAAGGAGACCTGACGGTTCACTTTAAAAGTACATTGGAAGTTCAAAACTAAATGTACCCTCCTCCACCTCCCTCTCCTTTTTACATTTTTCTTTCTCTCTTCTTCTCTCGCCTTTTTCCTCTCCCTTTTCCTCTCTCCTTCTCTATTTTCTCTCTGCTTCACAACATGCCCGCGGCCTCATAGACAGCTAGGGGGAAAAAAATCCCTACATAAGACCCTTATCGACAAGCCACATAAATACGGTGACAACTGGCTAGCATACCTCTTTACTGTACTATAGGTTGGATGACCCAACTTATTAGGTTTACCACCCTGAACCACTCCAGGTAGCACCACTCACCAGCAGTTCAACCTAGCAACGTTACAACTGCGGTATACTGTGCGGGGGCTTCCAATATGATGTCTAGTGCCAAGTTTCATGTATGCAAGGATTTTTTTTTTTAAATGCTGTAAGACATTTTTGTCATGCAATGGACTAATGTATACCACAAATGTATCCGCTGCATTGTTTATTTCCTTTACAGTACTACTTATTAATTGAAAAACGATAATATCAATAAAGCTTGTAAAAAATAATAATAATGAAATTGCAGTCAGAACTCTATGAATGAGAGAGTGATGAAGTATAAGCTTTTATTGGACATAATTTACAGATTTTTGTCAAATAAAACAAACATTTTACGTATGCAGATACTCTAATATTCTGAGTGTACAAAGGAACACCTTTTCTATTTATCTTGTATTCCTCTATAAAATTGTTTGGGAAGCAAAATTGTAAAGAAATCCATGCCCAGCTGCTATATAAATCAAGACACTTTATTCAATGCAGGAAATGAGAATATATGATTACATTTACATATGTTAACATATACATGCATATGTAATGTGTGCTTTAGTGTTACTTAGCATATACATTGACATTCCATTGAAGGCATGAACTGAAATGAGATACTAAATGGTACTGCAGGTACAGTCTGGAAGGCCATGCAAATTGCAACATCTATAGGAACCAGGACCAGATTAAGGGCCCATTGGACCTGGTGCTGACAATTCTGATGGACTTAATTACAGAATCTTATCAACAGAAAACACTAAAACAGTCATACCTCCCAAGCATTATGTATCTGGCAGAGTGGTGCTGGAGGGAAACTCACAGGATATAGATATACCCAGTGGCGTACATACCGGGGTCGCAGCGGTCACGGCTGCAACCGGGCCCAGCCCACCAGCGGGCCTGGCCGCCCTGCGACCCGGGATGTACCCACTGTGGCCAGCCTCTTCTCCTGGGGTGCCCAGGAGTTGATCACCTCATGGCCCCCCGAGGCTGGCCCTGGTACCACCGGGCTGGCAGGCGCGAGGGAGCACTGTCCCCTGTGTGCTCCCTCTGCAGGTCCCTCGCGCACCGCACTGATACCGGAGCCGAAAGGTGACGTCATCTTCCGGCTCCGGCATCAGTACGCGGCGCGCGAGGAAGCTGAAGAGGGAGATCTCAGGGGACAGTGCTCCCTCGCACACCCGCCAGCCAGACAGCCCGCCCGGTGACTGGCTGCCCAGGAGCCCAGCAGCACCACTGAACCCCAGGGAATCCCCTCAGCACTCCAAAAGGTAAGGAGGCTGGGAGATTAAAAAAACAAACATGTGTGTGTGTTAGTGTTAGTGTGTGTGTGTGTTAGTGTGTGTGTGTGTTAGTGTTTGTGTGTGTGTGTGTTAGTGAGTATGTCTGTTATTGAGTGTGTGTCTGCTAGTGAGTGTGTTACTGTGTGTGTCTGTTACGGAGTGTGTTTGTGTGTGTCTGTTAGTGAGTCTGTTTGATGTTTGTTAGTGAGTGTGTGTTAGTGAGAGTGTATGTTTTGTAAGTGAGTGTGTATGTATGTCTGTCGCTGAGTGTGTCTCTGTCAGTAAATGTGTGTGTCTGTTAGCTAGTGTGTATGCGTCTGTGAGAGTGTGTGCGTGTGTGTGTCTTAAGCATTTCCTTTCTCCAGTCCCCGGCTCCGAATGCACATGCGCGGCAAGAGCTGCGCGTGCATTCAAACCGCCCATAGGAAAGCATTACTCAATGCTTCCCTATGGACGTTCAGTGTCTTAGAATCGCGAAAGCTCCTCTAGCGGCTGTCAATGAGACAGCCACTAGAGGCTGGATTAACCCTCAGTGAAACATAGCAGTTAGCAGGGTTAACACTAAAGGGATATGGCACCCAGACCACTTCATTGAGCTGATGTGATCTGGGTGTCTGTAGTGGTCCTTTAAGTGTGTGTGCATCTTCATGCACTGGCGTACATACTGCGGTCACAGCCCTGCAACCCCTGCGACCAGGCACCCACCGCCATGTGTTGCGGCCCCGGCTCGCGCAGAGTAAGCACGGGGGGGGAGGCCCACGGATCAATTTTTGCACTAGGGCCCCATGGGTCATGTGTACGCCTCTCACTTTCATCTTTCAAGTAAATTCATTCCCTCTAACAGCAGTGTCCGGTTTAGCAGGATTTCAGTGAGTGGGGTAAAAGTTTGGACCACTGACGCAAATCACGTAACCAGAATCGCCAAAAGAGGCTAACATGCATGAAGAATTAGATGGTTAGTCTGGCGTGAATGCATGTCAGGATGCCTGCCAATCATGCAGGCTGGCTAAATAAGGGCATTCTATGCAGACAGCACTCTGGGCTTCGCATAAATGCATTTAATAATGTGATTGATCCACGCGACAGTCCCCTAGCACTCACTTGTCCACTCCTCTCCTTATTTTCTTACAAGCAGGCAGAAGGTATACAGTCTGAGACAGAGAAAAGGTGAATGTAGAAGAAAGAGAACATGCCACACTGTTAGAGACCAAAACAGCAAGAACATTTGCTTAGTGCACAAAGTCAGCTTTACCTTAAAAAACGTAATTGTCAGCCAGTCCATACCAGTTTGGTTCCCCTACATCCCTAGTTTTTTTTTTTATCAATGGGCCTATTCCATGGGAATGAGCCTGGAACTGCAGCTCAATCAGGGAGTTTATAGAGACCATTGACTACAGGTATAGCATTGCCTAATACTCCATAAATACCCGGGTTCCCATTGCTTTACACTTCTCGTTCTATAACATTGTTCACTTTATCTGCAAGATAAATAGAATTCAGTTACACCCAACTCTCCAACAGAAAGGAAATGTTTGCTCCAAGACTATTCTCAATATTTGCGGTCTTATTGAAACTGTGAAACATAAAGTTTGGTTAGGTACACATGATCTGGATATATACCATGGTCCTTGTCTTTTCTCCTACGAATGTTTAGGCACATTATTGGATCATTCTAGCCATACAGTGAGGTGGGTAAGCAAATATCAGTAGATTTTCTGGTAGTAAAGCTCACAGTACAACTAACTGAAGGTGACCTTTTCATCGTAGTGTTTATACATTCATTAAAAAAAACCAACTATATTATTATATTATTTTTTCCCCCACCTCCTGCCTCGTATTGTAGGTATAAACACGGCAACTTGTAGGAAATATTTCGATTTCTTGTGTAGAATGGATAGCGGTGTGTTCTAGTAATACTCCAGTTGTCGTATTCAAAGGTGTTTTTTTTAAATTTGTTCTCCAAGTACTTCATCCGAGGAATTAATAAAGGGCCCTATTCCGGGAAGACTATATTTTATGATTGGATTTTATCAGTTCCATCCAGATGGTGTGTATGAGTTTAGATTGAAGTAGGGTTTTGGATGCAGCCAATGAATCTGTACGAATATGTCTTATGTCATGTGACATGTCTTCTCCTTCTGGAGTTAATGATTGTTTAATTCCTATTAATGGCAAGTAATCATTTACCTCCTTCCAGAAATTCCAATATTTTAGATGCGTGCATTACCAGATGGATTATAGATACAAGCTATATTGGGCATAGAGGCATAGATAGTAAGAAAATTGTTTTGTTTTTATCTATCTTCAATAAATTAATTACTCTTAAGTTATGTCCTTTAGATAAGTCATTTGCAATCGAAAATTATCTATTCTTTAGCAAATGAGAATTAGGCTCAGCTGTAATGTCCCAGATAGGATAGATTTCAAGGTATTCTTTCAGGTAAAACACTTTTTAACAAAGTAAATAAAACCTCCCCCCCTGGCCCCGATTGGAACTGCAGCACTAAATGAATAGGTAAGTAATGATACCAGCTGAGAAGGGTAATCAGAAAAGTGGGAAGTGGGAATAATATGGATATTGAAAGGATTATATGTGGAAAAAATGGAGCAAGATGGGTGTGATAACTAAGGTGGTTTAAAAATACTCGTGCGAAGAAGGATGGGGCAGTTGACCAGTATTTTAATGTGTGTACTGCTTCCCATGATGTATTTTAGTGAATCTAATATTTGCAGCACCACTATTTATGTACAATGTTTTTTTACCCATCATTGGGAAAAACACTTGGTTTGACCTTTCCACCTGCGGGCTGTTTCCTGCACCTCCCAGTACCAGTTCTGAAATTATCCAAACAACCCAATAAATCTGATCCCTCGTTATGTTTGTGAAAAGCTTTGCATCATCTGTCAGTAGTGTATGCCAAGGAACAAGTTGTTCTCCAATCGGTTGTCAGTATAGGTCTTTCTCCATGGAAACTGCAATAATTACCCTCCATCGGAAAGCTTCTTAACATATATATAGCCAGGCTGGTGGGCGAAAACCTTTATCTCTTTTGATTGACGGCATTATACCGTATCCCTTGTTACTGAGGTTTATTTTAATCACTATTGTTACTTTTTTCTGATTTGATTTACAGTAACACTTATTGTTAAATAATTCAGTATTTTTTTTATTTCTGCAGTTAATGTTATATTGTGATATAATTCAATTTATCAGAGAAATAGATTCCTATGTTTTGTAAACATTACTTAATTAAATTCTGTAATTTAAGATTTAGCTCCCTTTTTTCGAGTATCAGTGTTGTGATAGAGGGCTTATTCATTTAGATGGTTACTCCAAGCACCATGAGCACTTCATGAAAAACATTGGGTGGCTAGTTTGCACTAATGAGATGGTCTCTCTTAAACCATTTTATTTAAATAGCAGAGTTCTACTCTACTATTTTGGAGGAAGTGCCCTTAGTGGCCATCTGAGTGTCAGCCACTAGAGGCAGTTAAACCCTGCAATAAAAACACTATAATTCTACCAAAGGTGTATCTAGTGAAAATAAAGCTTATGGCAAACACATACTGTGGCAGGGTAAGAAGGATATGTGTTACAGGGTTAGGGTGTGACTGTGATGGAATTAGAAGGGTGAGTGTGACAGATTTGGGAGTAAGTGTGACAGAGTTGGGGAGTTGAGTGCGACAGGGTTGGGGGGTCGAGTGTGGCAGGGTTAATGGTTGAGTGTGAGGGTGAGGGAGTGAATGGGACAGAGGTGTGTTGTGAATGTGACAGGGTTAGGGGTGAGATTGAGTTGGGAGATGAGTTTGAGGGGTGGGTGAATGTAATAGTTAGGAGGTGAGTGTGACAAGGTTGAGTGTGAGGGTTGCGAGGTGGGTGAATGTGACAGAAATAGGAGGTGAGTGTGAAAGGGTTGAGGGGTCAGCATTACAGGTTAGTGTCGCAGGGCAAGAGGGGTGGTGAGTGTGAAAGGTTAAGGGGTGAGTGTCATAGAGTGAGGGTGAATGATTGTGAGTGGTGAACTCTGCAAGGAAGAACAGAATACTAGGGAACCATTTTAAAGGCATCAAAAGACCTTCCTGCTAACACGAGTGGGAGTCTAATCAGACCCGGAGCTCCAAGCTCAGATAGGGGCCCACCACTACCTAGGTGGCCACGTGCTAATGAATAACCCGGCTCTGAGAGGCACCCAGGGCACACATGCCACACCCTAGGTACACCACTGCATTCTGCAGAAACGCACCCAGACCCCTTTGTTGAGATGACCTGGCCTGGGTGTCTATAGTGTCCATTTAGATATTGTATGTAGACTCGTAAATAAGGCATGTCAAACACTCTTGCATTCTTGCATATTCTCTGAAGTGTAAATTGTAAGGGAATTTAAAGTGAATTTAAAATTTTACGTCAAAAACCTGAGCTTAGTTAATTTATTTTTAGAATGTTCCCAGTTTGGCTATTTTGGTCTAAAATATGAAACTCACTTTGAATTCCCAACAATCATCAGTTCAGTTAAACAAATATGACTCCACACGTTTAGTTCAGTTCTCCTTCTCTCTAATTGTGCAAGCATTATTCGACATTCAAAATAGACACTTAGCTCGCTATTGACTGGAAGTATCTCTCTTTGTAATTATGATTCGGCTCTATATTTGCATGTGAATTGAATTTATTTTTACTGATTTACCAGTATCTAGAACTTTCTTTTGTTTTGTTTTGTTTTGTAGCATTTGCCGTCTTATAGTAAAGCCTTCATATCTCATAACCCCACCCTCTCCATTTAGCACTCATCGCAATTCATGTTTTAGATTGAAATTTCCCTAATCATTATCACCTAAAAATGTCCAAAAGTATTTTGGGAACTGCACAGGACTTGCGGTTGAATATAGAGTTGCCTGCAGGTCTGCCACCTATGCCCCTTCCATATCAGAGTCTAAAATGCTTTGGTACTATTAGGAATATAGGAAAGAAATCTGTGACAGATATGTATTCACTACCGAGGAATGGTGGGAAATGGAATCAAGTAATATCTCTAATATGGCGAATATTACTTTATATCGTCTAGAGGTTTCCTGACCTAATTTCCCGAGATTTAAAACTGATATTCTTCCTAAACTCCCCTCTAGCAATCTAAAAATGGTACAAATCGCCAAGACTCCTTAAGATTTCTTATTCACGATTTAACATGTGAAATTCATTATTAAATTTACCTTCAAAATAGTTTTACTGCTATACACTATATGAACTCCTGCCGCTACATTCCAGTCTATTTGGAATACAGTGGTGGGAGGTTCCATTCCATTAAACAGAATGCAGTGGCTGGGGTTTAATAGGCAGAAATCGGATTTGCTTTTTACACTCTGTCGGTTATTGTAAACTTGCCTCAAAAGAGACATGTCCTATTTAGCAAAAAGAAAAAAATGGGTGAGTATTTAAAAATCCTAAGCATTACAAGAGCCATAATTTGCTGTATAATTAGATCTGCAGCTCATAATCATCTCAATGAAGCAGAGGAATCACAGAAAAAATTAACACTTGCATCTCTATTCACTAACCTCTACAGGGTGTTTGTTCAGTAAGCAGGGAATTGTAATGATTTGAAAGACTTTATTTATTTTTTTTCAGTGCATTGTCAGAGATACATACATAGTTGGCTGTGCCACAACAGCATATACATGTAACGTAACAATATTCTAATTCTATACGATCTGCTATTGGGGCTGAGACAAAGTATGCACATTTTTCTGGAGTATTCGACTGTTTGGTAATAGCGAGTTAACTGCCTCTACCAGTGGTGAGCGTTCGGGCTATGGAGAGTCGCGTCTTAGCATAGCTCCTGAGTGGTGGTGTATCCCTGGTGTTTGTGTCTTGCCAGGGTTTAGTCAAGGTTGGCCGTTTGGTGTGGTTATTCTGCCCCTGTGTGCTAGGATAGTGGAGTTGGATGTGATGCTCCCTTGTGTGTCCTGCCCTTTGTCCCCAGGGCAGTGGGGGGGAGGAGGGGGGTTAGTGTCAGGGTGCAGGCCTTCCGCCATATTACATCTAGATCTGGTGTCTATTCCCTCTATTGGACGCACAAGCTAGTTTGGGCGAAATGAAAATTTTTCGGCACATTTAGGAAAATAAAGAAAGAGGAAAAAAAAGGAGACAGTGAAAAACATAACTGTTATGGCATGAGTTAACGGTTAATAAAATAAAAAGCTGTCCATACTTGTCGACAGGAAAAAGAGCAAAACATACATTCAAAACAAGGCATTGTTTTGGTAAAGCTTTATGGCCTTTATTGTCCCGGTTCTTATGTCTAGTCCGGTCTGTGGTCTCTTGGTGATCTGGGTTCAGGTGTAAGGTTGGAGGTCGCTGGGCCAAAGGGTGTGTGGGGTGTCTCACGGTTGGCTGCGCTTTGTGAAGAGAGACCCAGTGCTGTGAGTAGGGCAGGTATGTCCGCTGGGTCCGTGGCTTTATATGAATTCTCCTCTTTGGTAATCCAAAGGGATGTCGGTGTCTCCTATATGTAAGTCAGGCCTGCTGTTTGTAGGATTTTCGTCAGGGGTTGCATAGATTTTCTCCATAGCAATGTGGCTCTGCACAGGTCCTGGAAGAACGAAACGTGACTGCTTACAAATGTGTAAGGAGATTGCCCCTTAAGTGCGGCTGTCAGGCTTATCTTATCAGATATCGTTTGACATCGTAGTATTATGTCACGTGGTGCTGTGGCTGGAGCCTGTGATGGCTTTGCTATTCTCTATACCCCATCGAAAGTAAAACTTTTGGCTTGCGTTGCCGGCAGGAGGGAGGCTACCAGTCGCCTTATGTAGTGTGGTAGTTCTTCTAGGGGGATAGATTCTGGTACACCCCGTATTTTGATGTTCTTCCTTCTCCCCGTATCGTCCAGTATTTTCATCTGTTTGTTCGTTTCTGCTTGGGTTGCTTGCATGTGTTGGACCTTGTCTCTCAGTGCCCTGAGATCCTTTTTAAGGTCGATCACATCTTTTTCGTTGATTTGGGTGTGCGCCGTGACGACCCTTACCTCAGTAAATCTGCTTCCCACATGCTCCTGAGGTTGCGCTGGAGGCCAGTAGGCATATCATGGATGTCTTGCTTTGAGGCTGGAGCTGGTGCCTCCTGTGTGTTGTGCTGTCCCCATTCAGACCCTGCTGGGCTCTGAGAAGAGGTCCGTCCGTCTGGTCAGGGGGGTGGTGAGTCATGCGGGGCTGAGTACTCCCGGGAGCTGTTGTCAGGGATTATAGCATCTGACTGATGTCGCGCTGCATCCCAGGGTTACCCGCCGGCGGCTTGTTAGATCTTCTGCCCATCCCTCCAGCAGTATGGGGTTCAGGCAGGTCAGGCAGCAGTGTTGTCGTGTCCAGGTCGCTCTACGTCGTGAGGCCTCCTAAGGTCATGAGAGGCTGGCTGCTCATGCGGTAGGCCTTGATGCCGCGGTTGCGGTATTTCTTACTCTGGGGTTGAAAAAAAGGCATCGTCGTTTCAGGTCTGTGTGCCGGTGGTGATTCTGTCGTTGGGCTGGTTGTTGGAGGTAGGATGCCTCCGATAATGAGTAGATTGGAAATTCGTCACTCGGAGCTGCAGAATATGTCGACCGCTCCAGTGCGCTGCTAGGCTCCGCCCCCATTGAAAGCCTTTGTTTACATCACAAATGTCCGTATTGCCGAAATTCGTCCGAATTTACATTCGGAACGAAACAAATTGCACATGTCTAGTCGCCACTAGAGGAGCTTCTGCTGCATGAATAATGTGGAAGCCCATAGGTAAATTGAAAGGAGATGTTTAAAGCCAATGGTAAAGGTCATGTCAACGTTTGTCAACCATAGTCCCTACTTACCTTATGTATAACTTAAAAAAAGGTTCAATTTAAAAGAAAAGATGGGCAATGGAGAGGAGATTTTGGAACAAAAAGTGACACAGCCACATATCACAACATGTCCATGAAAAATTTTATTATACTAAAAACAAAATTGACATCACTGATTTCTAATTGTTTCCATTCTAGGAAAATATGCTCTCATGACCAGCAACCGAGATACATGCTTTCATGAATACCATTAAAATTGTGAGAATCTACCAAACATTATATTATTCCTGGTGGGGATTATACCACCCAAGCGCTACCTTGTGAGCAGGATCTACTCCTCCATTACATGTGAATAGAATATGTTTTGTTTTACAATAATTATTACATTGATTACAGTGAGCACTATTGTTTGCTGTTTTTATCTTTTATATACGAACCATACATTGAGGAAACAGTCCCCAGATCTACATATCTATCAATGGGGATTGTTCTGCTGTATGCTGTTAAACTCAGAACTGGTCTTATCGCTCTCTCAAATGTGAGTGATATACCATATACATTATTGTTGTATGTCCTGTACTTAGATTCATATGCTCTGCACCATTACTGGTTGTTTTCTGCTTTTATTTCATATACTCCCACCATTTAAAGTCTGTTACGGTTACCAGCTGAGAACAGACTCAGGCAACTGTAGACTAATTGGACTTCATATTGGCACAACCTATATATGTGTTTATTGTTTTGTCAAGATTATGCCTATAAGAGGATTGTAGGAGATGTAGTATACAAAATATGGAGCGCCAAAGGTTGCCTACCCATGGCAGATTATCTAAAGGGTTAGGTGTATCTCTGCACACACATTCTCTCAGATGTTACCTGTGATTTTATGAAAGATAAAATTCTACTCTAAATTTTACTTACATGATCCATTCATCATGTGTTTTCCATTGTTGTTCTGGAATTTGAGCTGCACAGCATATTCCTTCTGTAAAGGAAAAAAAAAAACCCATAAGGAATACGTTGTTTTGAATACAAGTCATGTTATTTGCTAATCTGAAGTATTACAGCAAATTAGAAAAATGCCACATAGGTTTATTGTTTAGGTGCTGAAGTGGTCTGGGTTCCTATAGTGGTCCTTTAAAAATTGCTACTTTTATTTTTCACCTCTATTGTTCAGTGTTTTTGCTCATCCATAACTGTTACAATATGTGTTGAAACCTGTAATGTACTTTTTTTATTTCCATCTTATACTATTTATATCAAATCTGGAATGTACTGTTCCCAACACTTAAAACGTAATGAGGATTGTTATAAAACTTAAAAATACATTTAAAAGAAAATTAAATCAGACAGGTTTTAGAGCAGTCTTGCAGTAGACAGTTCCCACAAATATTCACATCAGTTCACTTTACTTTAGTAATGGCCAAGCTTGGTATAGAGAAGTTTATGAAGCCCTTATACATACAGTGTTATTCTCTAAACTGAATTTAAAGTTAAATCAAAGTAATTTTTAAATTTAAGGTCATAATAACCGAAATGGAAGAAATTGTGTAAAAAGATAGCCATGTTTCCAGTTAAGCTACTTTGGCCTTAAATTTTAAATACACTTTGAATTCACTTCAACTTCTCACTTTAGTGAATAACTTGTAAATTTAAAGCAGGCATCTAACATACTAATTGCTAAAATACAATTCCCTTGATTCTTTAGCCATTACATTCGAAGAATTATGTTGATTGTAGGCTATCAACATCTGGGGGGGAGGAGGGGGGGGGGCAGAGATCCCTGTTCTAAAAGCTGTGGAGATAAGTGCGTACAATTAGTGAAATGGACTCTTTCTCTTCCCTTTACCTATAAGTTGAAGGATAAATACTGAAGATGAGCAGACCGAAAGTTATGTTTCTGTCCCACCAAACATAAACAGAATTTACTCCTCGTAAGAAGGCTGTCGTGTTTCTAACTTTACTTAGTCTGCTTACAAATTGTATGAAAACCTTTCCGTTGTCTGCCTGTTCACGCCATCTTAGCATTGCTCAATACAAACAACTAAAAAAACAACACAGAAGTGGAGTTCAAGGTGGAGTATAAGTAAAACTAAAATCTATGTCAAAAGCCTAGCGATGTGCAGTTATACCCTTAATTACTGTCAAGTCTCAGAGTTCTCAGGCATGTCTGTCTGCCAGTGAGAGATAAAAGGCAGCTAACTACTCATTTGATTGAGGGCTCGTAACAGATAATAGCTTGGCACGAATACAAAACTAACGCATATATTACACAAGGAAAATTATTCAAATTAACCTACTGTGTTTCTTTTTCTCCCTAAAGCATTTTGTAGACAATTAAAGGGTTACTCCAACCAAAAAATGGTGCTTTCATAAAATACATTTGTTAATCCTAGTAACCCTTCCTGTGCTGGTCTGCCTTCCTATTAATAAAATTAAATTAAATAATGCTAAAACCTCTCTTTCTTCCCCAAGGCCAAATTTTCCATTCAGCCAGATCCACCTCAGATAAGGTCACATCCTTCACAACAGAGATGTCAAAAAGGGTGGTCTGGGGGATGGAGCATGACTCCTAAGGGGACCAGACATGTGCTGCGAGAGCTCCCATGTCTGGCAGGGAAAATCGGGGGATATCCCCAGCCCATACATTAATCTGACTGCAATTCAGCGATATAGACCGGATTGCCTGACTTGAGGCTTTGCGGCCTACATGCTCTAATCGGAGAGGCAGCTGCTCTCCAAGTTCTCTAGTTGACTGAGTGGAACCTCTACACAGCTACTATTCGGGGCTTGAATTTACCACATCGCCTACTTAGGAGGAAGCTCGCTGCCCATAAACAGTGAGGGACTGCTAGGTTCTTGGTTGACATGTAACATGTTACCTTGTACCTCGCAAAGCACTTGGGTTTGTACTAGGATGAGGAAGACCCTTGACAAAGCCTGGTGCTGGAGGTGGGCACTGCCTCGCCACAAAGATACTAAACACAGCAGTGGACTGTTCAAATATATCTCAGGACTGCCAAGCTCGGGAGTAGGCTGACTACTAAGCCTGAGCTGAGAGTTGACCTACTGCTACCTAGAAGTTTCACTGTGATATATGTGACCCCTAAACTGCTAAACCCCTAAACCTTATGTTCTGCACACTTTTGTTTTATTTTGACATGTTATTTTTGTTGCTTATTTTTTCTTATCTCTACAATAGCCTCCTTACAATAAGTCTCATCCCAGTGATGTTTATAGTTTTACATGGCAGAGGCTTCTAGTTCAATGTTGGCCACGTGGGGGTAGCACCCCCTACATGATATATGGAGGCCACTTGCCTGCAGTCGCTAACATTACGCTTTCTTGCTATTTTATAGCCATATATCTAGTTCCAGTGGCCTTTTTCCTGTTCTCTTAACCTAGGCTGTTTGCCCAAATGAACATAATTCCTTATTCTAGCAAATGCTCACACTACACTGTTTTATTTCTTTTATAAAATGTGCTTCGTTCCCTATACGTCTTGTATTTTTAATGTAATATCGCATTTTTTTTAATTTAGAGATGTTTTATGCTAAGTTTGTTTGTTATTCATAGCACAACAAAAATAAAGAATGTAAAAAAAAAAAAGGTGGTCTGTGGGGAGAACATGGGTGGCACAGAGTTGGTGCCTTTTTGCCATTGGGTACCTCTCACCATCATGCTTTGCTTGTGACGTCAGATGTCCACTATACACAGAATTAACTTTAGGCACATGCAACTCTTTATCTGATTTCCAATGATGTTCTGACAGGGGATAATTCTGCATGTTCAGTGTTTCATAGAGAAACAATGCCATTACACCATGGCCACTGGAAATCAATGTAGGTTATGATGCTTGGAGTAACTTTTAAAGCATTATATCAGTTTGAAAGGAGTAAAATCTAGACAGGCAGGAAGCTAACTTGAAAAATAATCCATCTGATACCCATATCTTTGTAATCTAATAAAATTTAATAGAACCTATAAACAGTTTTTAAATATTTAAATGAAATTAAAATAAGGTAATCTTAAAGGAAAACTCTAATATTAAAACAAAATTTCAGTTGCATGCCAAGTGCCCCCCACTCCCCCCCAAATAGAAAAAAAAATAGTTAATTCACCTTTTTATCCCGCAGTGAGTCCCATCTTTACTGCTCTACTCTTCCACTGGACGACTGTTAGTAAAGACAGTTTTCTCTTCTTGTCTGGCAAAAATTGTGCATGAGCTGCCATTACGGTAAATTTTTCTCATGAGCAAGCATTTTTTAATGCTTTCCTATTGAAGCTCTTCACTACTACCTGAACTATTGTTAAAGTGACAGCAAAGAGGACTTCCCGATTCCCTTCAGCAGTTTAGGGGTTTGGAGAGTCCCTTTAAGGCTGCCTATATATCAATAATGTATGCCTTCATGCCTGATGTTGACAAAACAAGTAGATTGCAATATATATGAAAACTGATGTATCTACACCCTGTCTTGACCTGAGTCATTGATGGGCTTTCTATTATATTTTAAATGGACACTTTAGGTAGGATTTGACCTATTGTTTGATATATACGTTATGTATCAAAAACAAAGATATTTATAAAGTTCTGGAATTTGCTGCTAGTTCCAACAGTTTTTAGCTTCTTGCAGAGAATTCCACCAAGTAAAGGACGTTCTCTGGCATTTGTCAAAAATGGTAGTCAACCTATTATTTTCAATGGGAGTGGTGAGCAGAAATGTTATGGAATATGTAGCTTGGCACCCCAAAGCAATTCTAATACTTAGAAAATGTGAATAAAAGTAAATGCGGTCAGTCACAGTGTTGTTTCTATCAACTTACCGATAGCTCTATTCATGCCCTCATAAAAGGATTTATTGACACAGCTGGGTATTTGCACAACTATAGCACTATCTCTTTCATGGAAAGCTTGAGATCTACATACCTTGCAAGTACGACACATCCCCTTGTAAGATATTGAATAAGGTGTGCGTTTATAACTGCAGTGATTTTGGAAATTGTAGCCCGCAAAACCAAACTCAAAACGTAAACAAGGGACTTCCTAGTAGTGTAACCATAACTTATGCAATACGTTCAACTAACACTGAATTGACAATTTACATCTCTCTGATGCGTTGAAGAAACACTATAACCTTAAAATAGGTAATTAGATGTGGTCCTTATTTTTAAAATATTTTTAAAAAAATAAATATATATTCTTAATCTTTAAAATTGCTATTAAACTTATCTTATTTCCAGTGCCAGGGTAAATCTTCACGGCAACCTAACACTTGTCTTGTGAAGATATCAATCCTGACTTTGTCCAATCAATACTGACTATATCCAATCAGATGCTTCTCAAAGAAACACATCGAGGACATGCAGAGCATGTGCAGCAATCAAATGCAATGCTTCTCAAAGAGAAGCATTGGACACACACACAGCATTCAGTATTGGCATACTTTACATGCCGACACCGCACATCAAATAGATTCAATGATATACTAATCTGAAAACCTTAGTGGATGTTTATCTGACATTCATTAGGCAGAAACTGCATGATTGCTGACCCATGCTCACTACCACCCAAAACTTTGCCCGATAATCACAGGAGGCATGAATATAGTGTATAAGGGCAATGGCCGCAGCTTTATTCCAAATTTAAACATGCCAGACATAACATAAATAACTTGTCAGCTGTTGGGGATGATTTGCCCAACAGATAGATCCAATCTTGATTCCCAGAGTCCTGAGCAGCCTCCCGTCTCCCATCAGCCCCTAGCAGGCTGTGACTCCCCAAGCTGAATTGGCACTTAGCTATTACTTTGACTGCACTGGCCTGGTACACCGCTAGCTGCGACAAAGAATAACCAAAACACACAAAGAACACTGGCCAACAATAAATACCCCATCTCTTGGGTAGGTGGGCGGGAAAGAGCTAGGATCTCTCCACTCTTCCTTTCCGACTGGTATGTCCCAACCCTGCCATCCTGTTAAACAGGGCAGGGCCGCCACCAGAAATTTTGGGTCTCCTAACTGAGCTCAGGGTCTGGGCCCCTGGGGGCCCACCTCCAAAACCGCCCACAGAGACCGCCTCCAAATCCCACCCATAGGAATACACACACAGACACAAACACATTCACTGATACAAAGGGACACAGATACACACACACGCACACACACACACTGATACATACTAACAGACACACATACTGATACACATATAGGCATATATACTGACACACACATACTGAGACACACACATATTCAGACACACAGGCGTACATAGTGACAGACACATACTAACATACACACAGACACACATACTAATACACATATAGGCATACATACTGACACACACATGCTGATACATACACACATATACAGACACACAGGCGTACATAGTGACAGACACATACTAACATGCATAAGGACATACAGACACATTCATAATGACTTACAGACAGACATTCATACAGACAGACCGACATACACACATTCATAATGACATGCAGACATACATACACTGACATTCATACACGCATAATGACATGCATACAGGCATACAGACATGCATACAGACATGCATACAGACATACAGACATACTGGCATACATACATTCATACAGACACTGACATCCATACATACACACATTCATAATGACATACAGACATACATACACTGACATTCATACACACATAATGACATGCATACAGACATGCATACAGACATACAGACATACATAATGACATGCATACAGACAGACATACATACATACATTCATACTGGCATACATACATTCATACAGACAATGACATCCATACATACACACATTCATAATGACATACTGACATTCATTCACACATAATGACATGCATACAGACAGACATCCATACAGACAGACAGACATACAGACAGACATACGTACATACACACACACAGACATAGACATACATACAGACAGACATACATACATACATTCACATACACACACAGCTCATTTTCCAGCCACCCTCCCGTCTCTTACCTTGTCTTTGCAGGAGGGTGGCTGGGACTGATGGGACTGGGAGTCGGCTGGCTCTCCCTCTTCATTGCAGGGCGCGCGCTCCTCCCGCGCGGAGTGGGCCACCCGATGGGCCCCATCAGCGTGCGGGCCCCTGTGGAACTGTACCGGCGGCAGTTCCGCCACTACACGTGGGGCCCGGGCGGCCGTTATGGTTGTCACCCCCTGATGGCAGCCCTGCGCCTGGGCAGCAGTCCTTATCTGTCCACGGGAATCCTTTCTTTTCATTTTCAGGCCTGGGGGGGGGTGGAGGGGAAGGGCAGAATCTATGCCCCAACATTGCTTCATTAAGATGTCTCTTTAAATTTTGATGTGGTGGCCTTGGATTGACCTCTCTATCTGTTCATTACACAAACTGTATTTCAGAAATGTTGGAGAACATACATATGTGAGTGTTTGTTTGCTTTTCACATTCCTTACAGAGTCAATATTTGACTCCCAAATCCTGCTGGTTACTTTAATGTAGTTTACGTTTTGCTGATAAAACCTTACCATACCTGTTGCTAATACTACCTTGAAAGAACATGCAGGCATTCAGTGTAAATAGATCAACGGGCAAGGAAATTGCTGTCCATAATTCACTGGGCATCTTTAAACCTGGGCATCTTTTCACTGGATTCATATTATCTATATAAGGTTAATTTACATTTTATAATATTTTGCATTATGTTTTTCTTTTACAAAAATTTTTTTTTCTTTTACAAAAAAATGTTTTTCTTTTACAAAAAAATAAATCCTTTACACCTTAATACAGCACTCTAAGTACTCCCTGAAATATGTTTTAACTAGTGTTATAGAATAATGGGCAAATAGTAGATGGTGAATACGCAAGTCGTGACCTGAGGGGTAGCACATTCTGCCGCAGGCAATGTCAAGTTTAAAGGGTTGCACCAAGCACCATGATCACTAACAGTGGCGTTCACACTACCCATGGGGCACCGGTGCGAAAATTGATCTGTGCCCCCCCCCTCCGCGCTTATTCTGCACATGGCGGCGGGCACCTGGTCGCAGGGCTGTGACCCCTGCGACTGCGGTATGTACGCCAGTGCATGCAGATACACATACACTTAAAGGACCACTACAAACACTCAGATCACAACAGCTCAATGAAGTGGTCTGGGTGCTAAGTGGTCTAGTTTTAACCCTGCAGCTGAAAAGATAGCAGTTTCAGGGAAACTGCTATGTTTCACTGAGGGTTAATCCAGCTTCTAGTGGCTGTCTCACTGACAGCCGCTAGAGGCGCTTCCGCGATTCTCACTGTGAAAATCACAGTGAGAAGACGCTGGACGTCCATAGGAAAGCATTGAGTAATGCTTTCCTATGGGCGTTTTGAATGTGCCAAGGGAGTCTGGCGCTGGAGAAAGGTAAGTGTTGAAGGGGTTTTAAACACACACACACTCTCTCACAAACAGACACATACACACTAGCTAACAGACACACACATTTACTAACAGAGACACACTCAGTGACAGACATACATACATACACACTGACAGACAGACACACATACACACTCACTTACAAAACATACACTCTCACTGACAAACACACTCACTAACAGACACCAAACAGACTCTCTAACAGACACACACAAACTCACACACAGTAACACACTCACTGACACACAAACTAACACACACAATGACACTCACTAGCAGACACACACTCAATAACAGACACACACAAACTAACACACACAAAAACTAACACACTCATTGACACTCACTAGCAGACACACACACAGTAACACACACTGACTCAAAAACTAACACACACACACTCTAATAGTAACACACATACACACACACACTTTTTAAAAAAAATGTGGCCCCCCCCAATGTGTGCTCCCTCGCGCGCCGCTTACTGATCCTGGAGCCGGAATATGACGTGAATATGACACCGGAATATGACGTCATATTCTGGCTCCGGCATCACTGCGTGCATGAGGGAGCTGGACTGTGAGCGCTCAGGGGAAAGTGCTCTCTCGTGCGCCCGCAGGAATGGCCAGTGACACCAGGGCCAGCCTCGCAGGGATCGCAGGGCCCCCTGGTGGGCCGGGCCCGGTCGCAGCCACGACCCCTGCGACTGGGGTATGTACACCAGTGATCACTAAAGTGATTTGATTTGATGCTTAACGGTGATGGGTTATAGCGACCCGTATGCAACAGATGAGCCAATCTGACTGGAGAAGAGATATGTTACAGTACAGTAGAAGACTTACGGTTGCCCAAACAGTGCATGTGCAGAGAACAAGTAATCCACACGCAGCAAAAACTGGTAAAACTGTTTGTAGCTGGACACTGAATACGATGAACCTAAAATACCCAACCCTGCAGACATTAATTTTGGAAAAGTAGCTGGGGGGGAAACAGACTATACTAGCTAATGTTTTAGTTGTAGTTAATTTGAACGTAAAACAAAAGACTGCCCTTGATAGATGAACAAATGCAGTGCATTATGGGCAAAAAAGATTTACACCATCTATGTATGATAAATTATATGGTAAGTGTGACAATCAAATGCCAAAACCCACAAACATTATTTATTTATTTGCAAAATTTCTTGTACCTAAAATGGAGATTGATCAACTTCAGATGTTATAATTTTAGCAGTGGTGACAAATGTAATTACCCCATAGCTATGGTTACTATTGCAAGTCACTATAAACTAGAGAGACGGACATAAATTGGCTCATGAAGTGGTATTTATTTTCTGTAAAGGACAATATAGTAAAAAGAGGCAAAGACTGTATCTTTAACAGCTTTAGTAGGGGAAGAACACTCTCACATACACAATGAAAATCCCTCCTCTCCATCCTGGAGATAATTGGCTTAAGGCACTGCAGTAAACTCAATTATCTCCAGGTACAGAAAATATCTACATTTAACACTAACAGCAAAATACGTAAAAGTACATAAAAATACATAATTCTTATTTTATTACACAGAACCCCCACATTTAACCTATCCCAGATAGCTCGGATCTGAGCGCCCAATCTAGGTGAACAGCGCTCAGATCCCATGAACAGAGTAGATTTTCCATGGGGTAAAGCATAGCAAGGGCTGTTGAGAAACCAAGGAGGGACAAAAGCAGTCAGTTCCAACTGGTTTGGCAGTGTGCCTGGGACAACGCCCTGCTGGAGCACAAATGACAGGAAATGGGGGAGGGGAAGAAACACACCTTCCCATGGATTCAAATGGGAAGAAACTGTCTTTAGAAGCCAATAAGCCCCAAATAGTCTTTTTAAATGGCAATACACCCCAGGGCCATAGTCATGAGGAAGGAGGCTGGCAATCAGGCTCCTCCAAAAGCCAGGGACAAAGGGCAGCTTGTCACCTAACAATCCAGGGACAAAAGGCATTTCGTCACAGCAAGCATGCAACAAAGTGCATAGATATCAGAGCTTTCCTCTGGGACATAACCTTTCCAGTGAATCATATACTGTAGTTTTCCCCTTGAGACTCTAGAATCAGTCAAGTATTTAACTTTGTATTCCTCCTGACCCTGGACCATGACAGAGGATGGAGGAGAATTCCTAGATATTACAAATCAAGGGTTTTAAAGAGAGACATGGAATGCATTTGGGATCTCCAAAACAGGAGGTGGAAGAGCCAAATTGTATGTGATAGGATTGATAAATTGGATAATCTTGTATGAACAAATGTATCCAGGTGCCAATTTCATAGAAGGGACCTGAAGTCGAATGTTCCAAACTCTATCACCACTACTTATGTAGCCAAATCCTATCACTCACTATAAATGTAGGGGCAGTGTTTATCAGTGATGGCTTTCTGGCTTAAGTATGGGCCATAATAAGGATTTTCTGAACCAACTCCCAGATTTGGTTCTTCAGGTGTTTGTCCAGCACAGGCATTTCCTTATCAGAAAATGCTGCTCATAGAATATTATGGTGAAACCAAAAAATGACATAAAAAGGACTCTGTTGTGAAATGGGTAGCATTATTATGTGTAAACTTAACCCATGGGAGCAGGTCAGCTCAATTGTCCTAATGTTGAGATATTAAACAACGTAGACAATGTTCCAAAGATTGGAACATTGATTGCAAAGATTTCAGCTGCCCCGTTGGATTGTAGATGACAGGGAGACGAGAAGGCCAGCTGAATACCCATTTCTGAATAAAATGTTCTCCAGAAATGTGAAACACATTGGATATCAATGTCAAACACTATTTAGTGAGAGATACCACGGTGCCGAAACACTTCCTTGGCAAAAATAACAGCAAACTCAGAGGATGAATGCAGTTAAGGCAATGGGACGATGGGAGAGATCTTGGTGAACCAGTCTACCTCCATTAAAATTACAGGATAACCCTTGGAGGCAGGTATAAACTATAGGTTGGACCAGGGTCTCTATAGTAGTGGGCGTGCTTGTACAAGACCACAAGGCAAGGAAAGTGGAGATTTAGCCTGGGCACAGCAGGAACAGGCATTGCCTAATGTCTATTGAAATTTAAGACCGCCATAATTGTCTGGATAAAGCATAGTTTTACAGGTTCCTGGATGTCTTGCTATCTTTTTGCAATGGTAATGATATAAGAGAGACTTTTGCATCTTAATAGGAACAAATAACTTGTTAGAGGGTTCTGGAGGCACTTCCCCTTGTGCTGCTTTTATCTTTTCTAACAGTGTGGAGGTTAGTTGTACGGTAGTAGCAGCAATGATCTTATTCCTAGGAACTATTTAGAGAAGTTGCTACAGTCTCTAGAGATCCATGTTGCCTGGACAGAGCATCAGCTTTGGTGTTCTTGGAACCGTGACTATAACGTTGAATCATGACAAGACTAATGGCCAACATGCTTGTCTGCATGGGCGTCCGCAGGGGTGGGCACTTGCCCCCACCCTGGATTTTTCAGATTGTGCTGATATTTTTCATTTGTGAGATAATAAACTGCAATACTGGCGCCGGCCAGTAGGCGCTGTGAATGGAGAAAGGCAGGGAAAGGAAGCTACAGCTTATCCCTGCTTCTTTCTCCTGACTGCATCCGCAGGGGAGCAGCACAGAATGCAGCCAGCAGGCATGGGGGGGGCAACCTACAGATCAGGTAAGTGAGGGATGTGGGGAAGACAGCCTACAGGATGTAGCGGATGGTACTATGGCTGTCCTAAAAGACTGTGTTAAAACTGCAATTCGTATGTATGTTCGGTAGTTTCCATCTGTATTTAATACGAATGGAAACTACCGAACTAATAGACCACCCCAGAGTGAAGTGTGTCCCTCGTTAAGCTGCAAATTGCTCGCTAACCGCAGACTAATAGGTGTTTTATTTATGTAACTGGATGCCATTCGGCATGCGAACACGTGGCGGCGGCCATCTTACGCACGAAAGGCTCAGCGGTGTTTGGTCGTCGAGTGTCTGGAACTCAAATCGGACACTCGATTACCCGAACACCGCTGACACCTCCAGAGTTCGAATCAGCCCCCCGTTCGGTAAGTTTAAAGTACCGTATGAGGGGAATCATGCAAACGTAAATGTATTAGTGGATGGCAGTTTTTTATGTGTCTTTCAACTCCCAAACGGAGACCAACCGCAGGGCCAAAACACATGGAACCCTTTTCGGATACCACCTTGTGTGCGGTCGGTCAAATTACACCTTCCACCTAACTCCCGAACCCCTGGTCTGATCTGGGTGAATTTTGGATATGTTAGTCACCCAGATCAGGGCTACCAGGGGGTACCCAAAGTATTGGTGTATCTGCTGATCGTAGGGTACATCCAGAACTTGGGGAAAACTATAACCTGGGTAATGGGATTAAGTGTCATACTAAGGGGATGAGATGTGTGGGAGGTAACTGCTATTCCATTGGATACTGTACTAATGAATGTGAATCCCTCCCTTGCATGGGAGAAATGCTTAAAAGGAGGTTGTGTGGAATAAAAGTTAGTTCTGCTCCTGATGCTGTGTGTCGTCCAGTCATTGGGATCTGTATGGGAATATTCTTGGATTACCTTGCTGGCTGGAAATATTGCTTTATGGGATTCTTCATCACTTGTTCCTGAGCCTCACTGGGATCTTAGTGGAGTTAACCTGTGGAATACCAGGCCTCCGCTACACAGGAAGGGTCAGCAAGGAGCAGGAGGGGTCAGCAAGAAGCAGGAAGGGGCAGCAAGGAGCAGGATGGGCAGCAAGGAGCAGGAGGGGCCAGTAAGAAGCAGGAGGGGCCAGTAAGAAGCAGGAGGGGTCAGCAAGGAGCAGGAGGGGTCAGCAAGGAGCATGAAGGGTCAGCAAGGAGCATGAAGGGTCTGCAAGGAGCAGGAAGGGGCCTGCAAGGAGTAGGAAGGGTCTGCAAAGGGCAGGAGGGGTCAGCAAGGAGCAGAAAGGGTCTGCAAGGAGCAGGAAGGGTCAGCAAGGAGTAGGAAGGGTCAGCAAGGAGGAGAAAGGGTCAACAAGATGCAGGATGGGTCAGCAAGGAGCAGGAAGGGCCTGCAAGGAGCAGGAAGGGGCAGGAGGGGTCAGCAAGGAGCAGGAGGGGTCAGCAAGGAGCAGGAAGTATAAATATATACTTTTGTGGGGCAAATTTGTATTCTGTGATATCTACTAAACCTACAAAACACACACATCAACTTCTAAAATTGCTTCACATTGAAATTGTATTTCAGTCCTTTTATTTTGTGCCCTGTAACTTTCAAAATAAGCTGGAATTCTATACATATTATGTACTCTACAAACCAAGACACATAAATTAATTTATTTTGAATTACTTTTTCTAAGCTGGACATATTACGCACACGCTATTATTGCCAAAACTGTTAATACATTTTTTTTTTTAATTTTACATTTTTTGGCATTTGTTTTATAATTAATGAGAATTTATGTATATGTCACATCAAATTAAAGCCCCTTTTGTCCTCTAAAAAATCAGTATATAATATTTGTTGGTGCAATAAATGACAGAGATGCAAATTACGTTTGAACACAAACACAAACAGCAAAACATGCAAAAATGGCTTGTGTCCTTAAGGGTAAGTCCAGTTTTTGACGCTGCGTCCTTAAGGGGTTAACTACCGCTATTTAATAACAATTCTAATTAATAGACAAAGTGTCTAATTATAATACGATAAAAATAACGGGGAGAAAAGTTAAAAAAGAAATGTCTCTCTAATACAACCTGAATGACACTATTAAGCAGAAAGATGCAGATAAGGGCTAAACTGTTTAACTCAATTTTCTTCATTTTTTTTTTTGTCAATCATTTTTTATTTTTTAAATGAAGCATTAAGGGCATACAGTACAAAGCTTGCATATCAATAATATACATGTGGTTGTTCTGTTAAGTCATATATCGGGTACCTCTTGATAAGTGGTTCGGTACTCTAACATGTGTGGCTCCCCTTCTACCGACATTAGCCTCATTTAACATTCATAAATAGTATAGGGACCTTTAAGGGTGGTTCCCTGTGGTGTAGGTATTAGTTGTGTGGGATAGGTCTTCACTACTTCGGTAGTCTTGGTAACTGGGTTTTCATGGACCGTTGGTTACATGAGTGTTGATATATGTTGCGGGCGTAGGTAGCCGTCGGGTATGAGAAAGTGGTGAGTAGGGAAGCATAGGGAACCCGCCTCATGGTTCGTTTTGCAGTTGTCTGTGTGTGTATCTGGTCTGGTCAGGCTACATGGCTGATTGCGTCTTTCTGTCCTAGTTGTCAGTCATGACTTTGCGTGTCATTCTGGGTTCGTGTCCTCCGGTGGTGGCGCATGTTCTTGCCTTGGTCTCTGGTCTAGTGGTCTGTTGTTGATAGGTCTTCCCACCCGGGTGCCCTTGTCTGGGGTGCCCCGTTCTCATTGTGCTCACTGTGTGTCCGCCTGTTGGGACTGCTCTTGCCCCCCGCCCCTGCAGACCGCGCTGCCCCCTGACTGTAGAGGAGAGGGAGGGGTAGGAGTGGGGGAGGGGGTGAGGGCAAGGGTGTAGGGGGGGGCAAGAGGAGAGAGAACTAAAATGTTCAATTAATTTGCCAATAGCCAATTGAATAATGCATCTATACTCATAAACGTGTCTGTAGAGGTATGACATACAACGCTGCATTCTTTCAGTAAGTTACATAAAAGTATCAATTGTAAAATGGTAACATATATGTAACTTGCTGTTTATTATGTTCAATACAGCTGTCTAATCACAACAGAAATTCAGGTTATAATCAGAGCCATCTATAATATGAATAGGACCCTGGGCCAAGCATTTTCTTGGGCCTCCTGGGCCCTGCCCCTCCCACCCCCCACTGAACACTGACAGACATACTGACACATACACACTGTAGCGGAGTTGCAATATTAAATCCCAATATCTCCGCTGGTACAGAAAGTAATCCAAGGAAAGCACTGAAAATGAAGGCAATATCCCAAATACCCCAGTAACCGGACGAAACACAGTTCTGGGAGTCAACTGACGATTTTATTCACAAGCTCCATTATTTATGTGATTCCCCATGCAGGGGGTTTCCTTAGTCACTTTACAGGGGTTATACAGTAGAGGACTACATGGGGAATTGAATAAGCAGGACATTACTCCCACCATGCACTGCTGTATGAGAGAGATACTCCCACAAGAATATCCTGTTAAGTGGATTATCCCTCCGTACAGCAGAACCGGCTTGTCACACAAAAATCTGTAACTTATACTTTATTCGTGCCATTGTACCGAATGACCGTTCGGCAGATAGCTGGGGTCTGAGCGCACACTTTGTGAAAGTACCGTTCAGATCCCAGCACAACTAACCGAATGCCGCACGAAATACATTTTACCACCAACTTTTCAGAAAGTCACGAATACATAGGTTGGAAGAAAGTACCGAAAGACCGGCGCTCCCGAACGGCCTGAAAGTCCAGCGGTGTTCGCACTGTCAAGAAGCCAATTTTAGTTCCAGGCACGAGGCGACCAAACACCGCTGGGCTAAAAGCAAATCCAAGATGGCCGCCGCTGCGTGGTCGTTATCCGAACGACAGCCACCCAGGAAATCAATTAGCAGCTGATTGATTCAATGTTGCAATCAGTCAATGGGAGCCACACGACCCCCTGTGTGTGGGCTCCCATTCGGTACTTTGTTAGTTTCACGAACAGTGTGGAAAGTCACTGTTGGTGAAACTACCATATGAATGCTAGCGGCTTTCGGACGTTAGTATACGAATGCTCTTTATTACAGTTATAAGCAAAGACATAAACTAACAGAATTGGACCAACTTTTCTAGGACAACCTGTAGACATATAACAGCATAATGTGAAGTGGCTAGGTTTGCCACAATGCTCCCCCAGAACCAAACCGGCATACACAGTCTGATCCCAACGGATCGGTTTGGGGATGACCGGAGGAGTACTCACAGATCACTTTTCAAGTTCAGTTTGCCTGGATAACCCGTCGGCGTTACCATTTTGCTTCCCTGGGCGATAATGAATGGTAAAATCGAATGGCTGCAGCGCCAAACTCCAGCGCAGCAGCTTGGCATTGTCCCCAGCCACACGGTTCAGCCACACCATGGGTTGTGATCTGTGAATAAGGAGAAAGGTTGTCCGTATAAATAAGGTTGTGGCTTTTTGAGGGCCCACACCACGGCCAGGCATTCTTTCTCAATGGCGGCGTAGCTTACTTCACGTGGTAATAACTTTCTGCTTAAGTAAGCTACGGGATGTTCTCCTCCATCTGCTCCAACTTGGCTCAGCACTGCTCCCAATCCAAACATTTAAGCGTCTGTGTGGACAAGAAATCATTTAGTTGGATCAGAAGCAGCAAGTACAGGTGCACTCTTTTGTCTTGAGTTGTTGAAATGCCTGATCACACTCTGGGGCCCAGATGACCTGTCGAGGAAGATTTTTGCTGGTCATGTCAGTTAGGGGTTTGGCCAGGGCACTGTAATTGGGTACAAACTTCCAATAGTATCCTGCGGTACCCAGGAAGGTTAACACTTGGGTTTTTGTCTGGGGGGGTAGGCCACTTAGCTACAGCCTGTATTTTGGCTGCTTCCGGTTTCTGCTGCCCACTCCCTACCCTGTGCCCAAGGTACTGTACCTCTGCCATCCCTATATGACACTTTCTGGGTTTTAGCGTCAACCCTGCCTCTCCAATACGGTCAATGACATCCTCAATATGTCGCAGGTGGTCTGACCACGTCTGGCTATATATGGCGATTTCGTCCAGGTATGCACATGCATACTCCTGGAACCCATCCAGTAGCGGATCTACCATCCTTTGAATGGTATCCGGAGCGTTTTTCATCCCGAATGGCCTGACTCGAAACTGGTACTGGCCAAACGGGGTGACAAACACCGACTTGGGGATGGCATCCTCGGCTAAAGGAATCTGCCAGTAACCTTTGCACAAGTCTATCGTAGTGAGGTACTGGCGTTGTGCCATCTTATCTATCAGCTCGTCTATCCGGGGCATCGGGTAGGCATCAGACACTGTTTTGTCATTTAGCCTCCGGTAGTAAACACAGAACCGTGTTGTGCCATCCTTCTTGCCCAGGGGCTATCGGAATGTTCAATAACCCCTAGCTGCAGCATCTCCTCAATTTCCTTCCACATATGTTCCCTGACTGCTTCAGGGATACGATATGGGGTCTGCCGCATAGGTAGCTGTCCTGGGGTCTCTACCCGGTGAGTGGCTAGCGGGTTGTACCCTGGTAAATTGGAGAACGTGGCTCCCTTAGCTGCAATTAACTCCTGTACTTGGGCACGCTCCTGAGGACTTAGCCGCTCCCCCAGCTGAACACCCGTGGAGTTCTCTGCCTGATCTTCTCGTTCTAATAAATCGGGTAGCGGAAGATTCTCCTGATTCTCAGAGGCTGATGCGCATATAGCTGCCACGTCCTCTATCCTCTCATGGTAGGGTTTGAACATATTCACATGGAGCATGCGTCTCTTCCCTACCCCTCAGCAGGGGCCAATTACATAGGTGGTGTCACATCTCTGTTCCACCACCTGGTATGGGCCTTGCCAGACGGCCTGCAGCTTGTCATTGCGGACAGGTTTTAAATCAAAACTTTCTGTCCCACTTGAAAGCCGCTGTCCCTGGCTCCCCTATCATACCATCAGCGCTGCCATTGTTGAGCTCTGTAGGCTGTATGGGCCTCTCCAAATGTATGGCGCATCTGCTTTAATTCCCATTGAACCTTTCACATAACCCATTAGACTGAGGATGGTAAGCAGAATTCACAATAGGATTAATGCCACATATTTTCCAGAGTTGGTGGGCTTCTTCGGCTGTGATTTGAGTACCCCTGTCTGAGATTATCTCCTAGAGGAACCCCACCCGGGAGAAGACTTTCATTAAGGCTTCGGTCACCGTCTCTGGGTGGATATTAGAGAGGGCTACTGCCTCGGGGTACCTGGTGGCGTAGTCAACCACGGTCAAGATGTACTTCTTGCCGGAGGGACTGGGTTTTGTGGTAAGGGTCCTACTATGTCTACGGCCACCCTACTAATCGGGTTTTCTATGATGGGTAGCGGGCATAATTTGGCCTTGTGTCGGTCACCAGTTTTGCCTACTCTCTGACAGATGTCGCACGTCTGGTAGTATTGCCCCACATCTTTAGATATACCTGGCCAGAAGAATGCATGGGTCAGTCGGTATCTAGTTCGGGTCATACCCAGATGCCCAGACAACGGAATGTCATGAGCGATCCTAAGGAGTTCCTGTCGATATTTCTGGGGTACTACCAGCTGTCTAGTAGTAACATTTACAGATCCCCCCACTACCCTTTCAGCAATACTGTCCTTTTCCCAAGCATACCGCTCCCCCACTAACCCTGCCTGATCCGAGGTCACCCTATCTCTATACACTTTCAACGTAGGGTCTACCGTAACCTCTGCCCCAAATTCAGTCGGGGTATCCCAGGGAACATAGGGGTTACATTGTCTCTTACCTGAGCCTCACAGTGTGTGGATGAAGCCGTGGTATGAGCCTGTTGCCTTGTGGTTACCGGGTGTGCCTCTTGGAGTGGGGCTTGTGGTACAAAAGCGGAAGTCATTCTGCCCAAGTCGTTTCCCGATACGAGATCTGCTGGTAGTTTTTGCATCAGGCCCACCTCTACTAGCCCTTCCCCCACACACCAATTCAAGTGTACTTTTGCGGTTGGCAATCGGTACATCGCTCCCCCTGCTACTCGGACTGCCACGGATCCGCCTGTGTGTGCCGAGCCTAGAACCAAATGAGGTGCTACTAGAGTCAGAGTGGCCCCCGAATCTCGGAGCCCTTGTACTTCTTTCCCCTCCAAGGTTACAATCTGGCGATGAGGGTGCCTATTGTCTGTGGCTTGTACAGACATCACATCATGCAGTATTCCCAGGGGCTCTTCTGTGTGATTAAACATTAGCTCCTGGGGTGCTAGCTCTGCTTGGTAGTGGTGCGCGGCTGCTCGTGGTGCTGGGTTCGGTCGTACTTGGCTCCATGCTTGACGGCTCTGGTTCTGCATACACTCTCTCGCCATGTGGCCTCATTGCTTGCAGGTATGGCATTGAATGTTAGATCGGCCATTGTATCGGGACGGTGAAGTTTGCCCCCCAGTTGCTGGCCGGAATGGGGTTGTTGTGGGTGCGGTAGTAGTAGCTGTAGGAGGTTGGGTGGAAGGTTGAGGATACCCTCGATTGAGGGTACCATAATGTCTCCTGGCGTCATAGTGCTGGTCTGCCATTCGTGCAGCTTCTGCTAGGGTGAGGGTTTTTCTGTGTCTCACCCATTCTTGTGCCTCTGGTGTCAGACCAGTTGACGTAACTCCTCCATGGTGGTAGCTTGGCTAGCTTGTATCCACCCCTGGGAGGCTTGATCCAGCTTGTGTGCCCACTCTGCATGGGAGTCTTTATCTTTTTGCACAGTCCTTGAAACTTGCATCGGTATGCTTCTGGGGTAATGGCATATCTCTCCAATATGGCTTGTTTTACCCTGGCATAATTTTTGCTGTTCTCTCTGGGCACGGCCCGATATGCTTCTGCTGCCCAACCTGATAATTTGACTACCAGTAAAGGTACCCACACTGCTTGCTCCAGATCATGCAAGTCACACAGTCTCTCAAAATCCTGTAGATACCCATCAATCTCATCTTTGTCTTCACAAAACATTTTAAAAGCATGATGCGGTAACTTGGGCTTTACCTGGCTGGTGACTGAAGCAGCGGTAGATTCTGCTCTGGAGGGTGAATCCTGCAATCTGTGTACCATCACATACTCTTGAACATCCGCCATCAGTACCATCAGTACCGTCAGCATTTCCAGCGGTACTGGCTGGGGTAGGAATTCCAGCCTGGTTCTCATCTCCTTCTGGAATGGGGTCTCTTCCATGTCTGGTGGGGGTGTAGCGCTGCAAGCTCTGTCTCCCTCCATCAGTTCAGCAATAAGTACAGCCTTCGACTTATTGCTGGCTATCTTTACAGGGGTTATACAGTAGAGGACTACATGCAGGACATTTCTCCCACCATGCACTGCTGTACGAGAGGGATACTCCGACAAGAATATCCTGTTAAGTGGATTATCCCTCCGTACAGCAGAACTGGCTTTTCACACAAAAATCTGTAACTTATACTTATACTTTATTCGTGCCATTGTACCGAATGACCGTTCAGCAGATAGCTGGGGTCTGAGTGCACACTTTGTGAAAGTACCGCTCAGATCCCAGCACAACTAACCAAATGCCACACAAAATACATTTTACCACCAACTTTTCAGAACGGCCTGGAAGTCCAGCGGTGTTCGCGCCATCGAGTAACCAATTTTAGTTCCAGGCACCCGACGACCAAACCCTGCTGGGCTAAAAAGAAATCCAAGATGGCCACCACTGTGTGGTCGGTATCCGAATGACGGCCACCCGGGAAATCAATTAGCAGCCAATTGATACAATGTTGCAATCGGTCAATGGTTCCCACACGACCCCCTGTGTGTGGGCTCCCATTCGGTACTTTGTTCGTTTCACGAACAGTGTGGAAAGTCACTGTTCGTGAAACTCCCATATGAATGCTAGCGGCTTTCGGCCGTTAGCATACGAATGCTCTTTCTTACAGTTATAAGCGAATACATAAACTAACAGAATTGGACCAGCTTTTCTAGGACAACCTGTAGACATATAACAGCATAATCTGAAGTGGCTAGGTTTGCCACACACACACAGACACACATATTAAAACATTCGCAGATACATACTGACACACATATACACTGACACACAGATATATACTGGCAGACATATTGACACACATTTAGACATACTGACACACACACAGACACACTTACATAAATACACACAGACACATACACTGACAGATATACAGACACACACACAGACACATACACTGAAAGATATACTGACACACACACAGACACATACACTGACAGACGTATTGACACACACACAGACATACTGACACACACACAGGCATTCTGACATACACACACACAGACACACTGACACACACAGGCATACTGACACACACAGACATACACACAGACATACTGACAAACACACAGACAGACATACTGACACAAACACACAGAGACATACTGACAGACATACTGACACACGCACACGCATACTGACATACACACACAGCCATACTGACATACACACACAGACAAAAACAAACACAGACATACTGACATACATTTAGTCACCCTCCAGGTTCTTACCTTTTTTTGGAGGGTGTTTTCCCTGGGGTCCAGTGGCAGGCTGAGGCAGTTGGGAGTTATCCTCTAGAACTCCCCTCCTCCCTGCCATCCTCCTGTAACGCGGCTCTGATCTCCGGTGGGAGGAAGTGACGCACGGCACTCACTTCCTCCCAGCCATCTGCCGAACAGGAAGGTACCCAGTCGCGCTGTTTAAGCATCACAGCGCCTGACCAGGCCCCTGCTCTAAAACATGCCCACCGGGTGGCCCTTAGTGCATGGGCCACCTGGGGGCCTCCTTAGTGTGCGGCTCTGTGCAGCCACACCACCGAGGATACGCAAATCGCAGATGCTCTGGGGCAACTGGGCCCTGGGCACCTGTCCTGTTGGCCCTGCGTTAAAGACAGTCCTGGTTATAATCCCAAAGAAATTAAAGTGAGAGATGCAAGAAAATAAAAATAAGTAAAATACACAAGAAAAGACAAGTACAGTGAGTGTACTTGTATTGTATTTTGTGCCAATAAAGTTACTGTGAACAGTGCCAATGCTAGGATTTTTGACTACACAGTGGAAGATGCATTTTGCCTCCTCCTGTGTTCCTACCAAATTATATGCATCTTAACCTGTGTGTCCCTTAACTCTCCTCTTGACTTTTTTAGCCCCTCTGGTGTTTCTAATCCTTTGTTTGAATGACTTACCCCTTTATTATATCTTATACCCTATTTCTTTTCTTTGTGTGTCTCTTAAACTGCCCCATTGTGCATCTCTTGCCCTTGACCTAGGCTTTTAGTCTGACTATTCTATCCATTAAGTCTGGCCAGATAATACGGGCTATCTCTTAGGTTTTTGGGGTTTGTGTGTTAGGGTTCCTTGTTGCCGTGACATCAAATAGGGAATATGAGCCCTGCAGATCTTAAGCAACAGATACCTGCCTATGGTTCACATATGGATGAACTGAACCATCGCATGGACCACTTCACTCAGGCCTTGCAAACTATTTTAGTCCGCGCTCCCTATTTGCAACTTGAGACACAAGCAACCTGCTGTTGCTCTTTATGCAATTTCCAGAGCATTAAAACCTAGTCCTTCTAGACAAGCAGAAATGGGTATTTCTATGTCTTCTGCCTAAATTTCTTAATCCTGAAACACCTGCCTTTTCTCTACTTTAGTTCCGTCAGTGAGTCAAGAACATGCAGACATGTTGATTGATTCTGGGGCAGCAGAGAACTCATTGACTTCATTGAGGCCATTGATGGTAGAACTCTTTGTACACTTGACATCAGGGCCGGACTGGGAAAAAAATTAGGCCCGGGCATTTTTTTATCACAGCGGCCCACTAAGAAGGGGGCGGGGCAGACAGGGTGTGTTTTGTCATCACTCATGACAAACACGCCCCCTCTCAAAGTGAGCATGTTGGTTCAATGCTCTTCCAGGGCAGACAATGCACAGAGCTCTGCTGAAGAGCTCTAGCATGAGAAAAAAGCCCTGTATTTGTTCTGCGTAGTGCAAGCAAATTTAATAACATGCTTGCACTGTGTTTCCTTGCAACTTGTCTCTGGTGTCTCTATAAATGGATACCAGGAGACAAAAGGGCCAGGAAAGAGTATTGTGCATGTGTTTGGAGCCTGCTTGGGGTATTGCATGTGTGCAGAGTGAGCTGGTCGTGGTATGGTATTGTGTAATAAGGTCGGTTTTAGTCGTGTTGTGTTTGTGGTGTAATGTAATGCATATGTGGCTAGGGGATGTAGCAAGTGTGTGTATACAGGCTATAGTGTGTGTGTGTGTGTGTGTGTGTATAGGTGATGTAGTGTTTGTAGAGCGTGTGTATTCAGGGAATGTAGTATATGTTTGCTTACAAGGAATCTAGTGTGCGTATAGGGGATCCAGAGTGTGTGTGTGTGTGTTTGAAGGACCCAGAATATGTATAGGAGATCTAGTGAGCGTGCGTATATAATGGATTCAGAGTGTATATAGGGATCTAGTGTGTGTATGTGTGTAGATGATCCAGAGTTAGGTAGAGGATCTAGTGTGTGTCTGGAATGAAATGTGTTTAGGGGTGCTATGTGTGTGTGTGAGGGGTGCTGTGTGTATATTTATATGTGTATATATATTATATAAATATGTTTGGAAGTATTGTGTATGTGTGTGATGCAGTATATCGGGGGTTGTGTGTGTGTGTATGTGAGGGGTGCAGTATGTGTGTGTGTGATGGATCCTGTGTGTGAGGTGTGGGTGCTGTGTGAGGGTGCTGTATGTGATTGATTTGTGTGAGGGTGCTGTGTATGATGTGTGTGAGAGTGTTGTGAGTGCTGAGTGTGAGGGTGCTGTGTATGATGTGTGTGAGTGCTGAGTGTTATGTGTTTGAGAGTGATGTGTGAGAGTGCTGAGTGTGAGAGTGTTGTGTGATAGTGCTGTGTATGTGTGTGAGAGTGTTGTGTGTGAGAGTGCTGTGTGTGTTGTGTGTGAGAGTGCTGAGTGTGAGAGTGCTGTGTGTTATGTGTGTTGGGGGGGGTAAATAAAGAAATTGAAAAAAAAACTAAGTAGGCATTAAATCCTCCCTCCCTTTTACCTTTAGCCTGGGAGGGGGGGACAGGCACGTGGTGTCTGGGAGGAGGGGGACCGGCACGGTGACATCATCCCTGGTGGTCCAGTGGTGAGTGAACTCTAGCCTGCGGGCTAGAGTTCACTCTCGCGAGATCCGGTCGTTGCCATGGCAACACGCCGGATCTCGCGATAGGAACCCGGCGGAGCTGCAAGATAGAGCTCCGCCGGGTCCTCGCCCTCCCTCCCTAGCCGCAGGTCTGTTTAAATGGGCCGGTGAGGGAGAGCTTTGATCTCCCCACCGGCCCTCCATGGCAAACAGCGGGGCCGGCGCTCGGATAGCGCCGGCCCTGCATAGACCGGCAGGGGAGATCCTGTGACCTCCCCTGCCAGCCTCGGCCCATGGACACCGCGGCCCACCGGGCATTTGCCCGTTGTGCCCGATGGCCAGTCCGGGCCTGCTTGACATTACTCATGAGAAATATCATCTGTAGGCGGTTTACATACAGTGTTTCAAAATATTTTTCTCCTTCCTGTCCCGTAGACCTAGGGTTCCCTTTGCTAGTTTAACACAACCACAACATACACTAGGAATAAGGGGAGATTACTGTTTGGGGTAGAAATGTCTTCTATCTGTATGTCTTCTGTAGTGTCTCTTGTTCTAGTGAAGCTAAATTTGTAAGCAAGCTGTACTGTCTCATAATCCATAATTCAGTTACTAGAATATACTAGATATCTAATATATTCTAAATGCCTACAAGCTAATATGTCACTCAAAAATATGTATCATTTAATGTAATATTAATGAGAAAGGATCCATATATTAATCTGTTAAATATCTAAATCTCCTATAAACCATGTTTAAAAAAGAAAAAAAAAATACATATATTATGTAGTTTACAGAATGTTAAGAAATACGTTTCCTGTCTCGTGTGCCTGGAAGATATTTCCCAGCATGCACCATCTTCATTAATGCTAATCCTTTTGTATCCTAAATGATGCTTATAAATTGCTTCTGTAGCCAATTGAGTGCACACAAATAAAGCTTCTTCTATGATTTCCATAAAGATAAAATATTTCCTAATGAGTGTAAATATTTTAACATTATAGCGGTTAAACGGGCATGTGTGCACAGATTGCAGGGAACATGACGAGGAACATAGTTGCATTGAGATATAAAAAAGTTACATTTGTATGTGTATATATTTTGCAAACATAACTTACTTCATATTAAAGTGGATATTGACTATAACTGCTGCATGAATTGGAAAATTTCTAGGATTAGAAACTAAGTACCATGATAGGGTTGATTGAAATATTAAATCCCCACTGATACTTTGGAGATTTTATAAAGAGATCATCTTTCTAAAAAATGTATATAGATAGTACTGAAATTTCATTGAAAATCAACTGCACAATCAAAATATATCCATAGTCTAATTCAGGACTGCTTTTAACATGGGGCAAACGGGGCAGCTGCCCCGGGCCCAGTTACTCTTGGGGGGCCCAAAGCAACTCCCCCATGGGCAGCACTGCCCTGATCTATTTATTCCTCCCCTCCCCCAATGGGCGTGCACACGAAGGAGGCCCACTGGGTGGCCTGTGCTCTCTGGTGGACTTGTATCAGTAGGGGCCCCGGTTGTGCACCGTGGCCATTTAGCAGTGAGACTGTGCCCCATACTTTTTGGCAGCATAGGAGGAAGTGACAGCCACGAGTCAATTCCTCCCACAAAGAAGAGAAAGCCGCGCGAGAGGGAGGCTCCTCACGCCCATCAGCCTCAGGCACCACACTGAAGCCCAGGGAAGCCACCCTCCAGCAAAAGGTAGGATACTGGAGGGTGGGTTTAAAAATTAAATTTTACATGTCTGTGTATCTCTGTGTGTCATTATATCTCTGTGTGTCAGTATGTCTCTCTGTGTATATGTCTGTGTGTCATTATATCTCTGTGTGTCAGTATGTCTGTGTGTGTGTGTCAGTATCTGTCAGTGTATGTGTCTGCCAGTTTCTGTGTGTCAGTATGTCTGACAGTGTGTGTATCTGTGTACCTGCATGTGTGTCAGTGTGCACCTGTTCATTGGAGCATCTGCATGTGTGTCAGATTGTGTGTCTGTTTGTATGTGTATCGGTGTGTCTGTATCTGTGTCAGTCTTTGTGTATGCATCTGCATGTGTGTCAGTGTGTGTATGCATGTGTTTCTATGTGTGTATATGCATCACAGTGTGTGTTCCAGTGTATTTGTATATGTGCACATATCTCAGCATTCAAACACCAACATTGCATACACGTACACCCCTGCATTCAAACGTCAACACTACATACAAACACACCTCTGTATTAAACACCAAAAGTATATATAAACACACCACTACATTCAAAAACCAACACTACACATAAATGCATGCTTGCATTACAACTCCAACACCATATACAAACACACCCCATTCACACACACATACTCCATACAAAAACATGCTTACATTCAAACACAAAAACACGGCTCAGTGCTACATACAACCCTGCAAGCATGGGAAAATGGTAGAGCCCCAGCTGTCAAAGCAATGTTGGAGTTGCATGACAGATGGGGATCTACCTTTTGGCCAGCATTGAGATTAGGGGTTTCAAAAACATTCTTGCACCAGGGCTCTTTCTACTTTAGTTCTGCCGCTGCGTTGGGGTGGAGGGCGTGACTGAATGTCAGGGATTGGAGGAGGGCAGGGTCGAGGGGGCCCAAGCAAATGCTTGCCCAATGTTTAATATTAAAGATGGTCAGGGGAGGGCTGGCAGCCTCAGACCTGGGGGGCAAATCCTGTCAAGTGGCCCCTTGCACCCCTGAACCAGCTCACCATCCATGCCCACCTTTTCCTGGTTTTATAATGGATATTGATGTTATGCTAATCAGTAGCTCTTTGCCATACCCACTCCTTTGTGGCTCCGACTTTCAATGTTGTTAGAGGGCAGACTGAGAATCTCTGAGCCTGTGCTCTGACTCACTAACTAACCACAAGGGAGAGGATATGATCTAAGGCACCTACTGCTGGTGTGCTCCCTCGCCGCCGCCTGCCTCCTTCCTTCCTCACGTGGCCGATATATTGCTGCAGAGTAGGCACCTGCCATCTGGGACAAGCAGGTGCCTACTCTGCCTGGCTACCTGGCGCACTAGGTGGCCTTGCTCCGCGCGGCACCCCCCTCCTCCTGGCGCCAGGGACTGGCCCTGCAGCGGACGTTTTTTTTATTATTTAGGGCGGCCTGGGGGGCAATTGCCTCCCTGCCCCCCAGACCAGCCCGCCCCTGAAGATGGTCCTGGTCTAATTAGGTATTACTTCATTGTATGTAGAGCCAATTTGTTAATGTAGTTTTTTTGGATCAAACACTGGCTTAAAGATAGAGTGCAGAGAGTAGTTTTAAATGGAGCATCTTAAAATGGAACACAAGTGGTAGCCTCTGGATTGTGTCCTGAGACTGGAAGAAGGGCATTTTCACTTATATTAGAGGAAAGGATTCGTTACAGTAAGAACAAAAAAAGACGTTGAATTCTCTACATAAAGATGTTGTTTTATCACATTATATCGATATTTTATTTAAAAAAATAAAATAAAAAAAAAGGCTTGGATGCAGTCACTTCCGCCAACCACGAACAGGCACCTATATTTCTGAGCCACCAATGAGATATTGTTTAGACATACAGGTATAAGAGGGAAGTTAATTACCCAATAGGGGCTCTACCACAACAGGTCTATATAGGTCATACAATCAATACAAGTCAATCCACGTTTAGGATTCGCCAACTGCACACCATGTGACTCAAAAGAGGAGGCACCAAGAGAAAGACTGAACATTTAAAAGACAAACATTCCTGAGGCTGCATCGCAGCTGACTTTGGAAGCTCACAGACGAGCTGATTTTGGACTTTTATTTGGACTTTGTATACTACATTTCCATTTTTTATTTTAATTATAACTCACAAATTTGTGTTCTAACTTGGATACAATAAATTTATTTATTATACTATTCAAGTCCTTGAAGCCTTCAGCAATCCTTTGTGGGAATTGCTATCCTAGACGTTGGCATACTGCTGAACACCCTTAGAGCCAGGTACTTAAGGCTCTTCACAAGGTGAGCACACTACCTATCATAAGTACATATTTTGCAGTTTTACACAGTACTACTCATCTGGTCTATTCTCCTTCTTTCCCATTCTCTCTGGAAGAATACCATCAAGGAAAGGGGTTTATTACTGCCCAAAGAGTAATAAGGCCTATGTTACGGAGCCAATAACATATAGGCTCCAAATCATGTGAGTGGTTATAGTTACTCAAATGTCATCACTTAATTATATATAAGACTATCTGCACTATATATTTATTTTTCTTTTACATGACTGTTTAATGATTATTTGTAAGACGTTCAATTCAAATTATTAATGGGGTAAGTGAACCCCTTTATCACTTTAATATTTACACAGCGCTCCACTAATTGGTGTATATAGTATACCACACATTTTCTAATATTTCTTGGAGCCTGTTGGGCATTGCTCCCCTCCCCAGGTATCAAGACAAAACGTTCTACATTTATTTGACTACTTCTAGGGGGCTCCAAGGCTCTCCTGGCAGAATAACCACTACAGCACGCTATGGTGTTTGGAGAGTTCATTAAAAAAAGAAAACACTCAATTAAAAAAAGTATTGAAAATAGAGTGGATGGTCTGCACTCTCGGTCTTCATAAAACATAGCTAACGGGACATTCCTCAGGGCAGCATATTATAAACTAACAGACAGTGACATTTATAGGAAGAATAAGTGATACAACTTAAGCCAGGTGTGTATCGCCGGTGTTCACCTGTGTCAATTGCGCATGTGTTCTGGACTTCCCCGCGCACTGTAATGATGTGAATGTGTGCCGGCGTAGAGAGCATGCGTTGTCATGGAGATATCAAACGCCTTAATTCCCATTGGTGGAGAGAGGGTCAAATGTCGATAATCAATTTAACATTTTATGTACCTCACACCTCTCCTTGCTTTGCAACGCTACAATAAGCTTGCTGACGTGTCTGTAATGGATCACCTGGCACCCCGACTGGATACCTCCATTGAAGGATGCTCCTAGTGCTTCCTGAGGACTCCAAGCACTGCAGCAGACACCAAAACCACTGAACCGTAGGAGCATATGAATGCCCTCAAGCATATGAATGTTGTATACAGCCGAATAGGAAAAACCATGCGAATAGGTTTACACTCCTAGCAGTCAAACTGGAACAGCATACAATAAATCCTCCCCCAATAATGAGGCGACACTTCACTTTGAGGGTTAAGCAGGAACTGACTGGACTGGCACATACAGCCTCTTTTATTCCCAATCCACAAACTTAGTACTGCCCACAGGGTTTTACAGAACAACCAATAACACGTACAATACACTCAGACACTCCCACACAAAATCCTCCCCTCTGCCTGTGATACAATTACCTTACACAATGGGTAATCTAATTATCACAGACAGAGAAATACAGTTTCATAAAACACATCACAGGGACTACAAAACATGCACTAACCCCATAAAAAGTACCAGGGGATCTGGGTGAACCACATATCCAAAATTCACCTAGTTCCGTTCAGTACTTTGGAAGATACAGTTTAATGCAGATTTTACAGAACATATGGAGGCTATATGAAAAACAATTACTGTATTAGGTGTCCCCTGTTGTATAGTCCAAAGCCACTGCACGATGTCTCTGTGCACCAAATACTGGCGAGATGGCACCGCGTTGAAAAGTCCAAACAGTGTCTGTGAGTTAAAATGGCCGCCATCCATTGTTCTCACCATGTGCTTCATCCATTGTTCTCACCATGTGCCTCTGATACAGGAAATGGTGGCCACCCAGTAACTCCACGGTATGTCCCCAGATGGTTCTTAAAGGGCCAGCAGCAGCACAACACAAATCCATTATGCCCAAATCATGTCGTTAAAGGGCAATACATCCCAGGGGCCATAGTCACATGGCAGGAGGCTGGCAATCAGTCTTCGCCAATGCCCAGTGGCGAGGTCGGTTTTGCCACAGTGTCCATGGCAACTATTGCATACTCGTGTGCAAAAGGGAAGGTTTACTCAGTGTGTTATTAAAAGTGTTATTAAATATAAATATATATAAACAAGTCCAAACATTTGCACTCCAACAGTGAAAAAATAAATAAATACCTGCTGCCCACTCACAAATTCATCGATATCTACAAAAATACTTGCACTCCAAGGTTTTCATTCAGGTAGGTTCTTTATTTGACGAATTCCAGCAAGTCAACGTTTCAGTCCCTCTAGGGAACTTTCATTAGGACATCACCATGATATATATATATATACTGATCAGCCAAAACATCAAAACTACCTGCCTAATATTATGTAGGTTACCCTCGTTCCGTATGTATATGTGTATGCATGTCAGTGTGTTTATCTGTGTGTGTCAGTGTATGTATAGGTGTGTCAGTGTGTGTATCTGTGTGTGTCAGTGTATGTATATGTGTGTCTTTATGTCAGTGTGTGTATCTGTGTGTGTGGATGTGCCAGTGTGTGTATCGCTGAATGTGGAAGTGCCAATATGTGTATCTGTGTGTGTGTGTGTGTTTTGTGTGTGTGTGCCAGTGTATTTGTGTATAAGTGTTTGTATTTGTGTGAGTGTCAGTGTGTGTGTATCTGCGTGTCAATGTGTGTATCTGAATGATTTTAATGCTGTGGCTGATCAATGTGTATGAGTGTGTGTGTGTATAAATATACATGTATATATATATATATATATATATAATATAAAAACTATTTTTAATTGGAGAGTTCTTTTAAATCAGAGAGAAGACACACTAGGCAACATGATCGCTACGATGTTACTTTAAGACAGTTACTTGTTATTTGTTACTAACATTACCTATTCTACAGTAATGCTGAATATGTTGGGATTCCTAAATATAATATTAACCCCTTAAGGACTGGACTGTTTTTGCGATGTTGTACATTTGCAACCAGGAATATTTTTACACTTTTCTGGTGTTTGTGTTTAGCTGTTATTTTCCGCTCTCTCATTTACTGTTCCCATACAAATTATATATTGTTTTTTTCAGGACAAAAGGGGCTTTCTTTACATACCATTATTTATATAATCTCATGTATTTTAATTTTAAAAAAATAAAAAAATATGATGAAAAATTGAAAAAATACATGTTTTTTGACTTTTACTTGAAAAATCTTTTACTCATCTACAAAAGCGAATGAAAAAAACAGCTAAATAGATTCAAAATTTTGTCCTGAGTTTAAAAATACCCAGTGTTTACATGCTTTTTTTTGCAAGTTATAGGGCTATAGGTACAAGTAGGATATGGCGGTTTCAAAACAAATTTTTTTAAATGTATCAATAGTGACATTGTAACACTATTATCTGTCATAAATCTCTGGAAAACACTCCACATGTATATATTTTTTTTAAAGTAGACAACCCAGGGTATTCATCTAAGGATATTTTGACACTTTCTATGCAGCCATTTTACCACAAGTCTTTGCCAAACTTTGCATAGATAGTTGTTTTTTTTGTTTTTTTTCACATACATTGCAATTCAGGTATAAACTTACAGATCCTGTTATGTCTTGCTGCCAAATAACACGCCAATATGTGTTCAGCAACATCTCCTGAGTACAGTGATACCACCCATGCATAGGCTTGTCGGATTGTTTGGGGGCTAAAAGGCCACATTTGGCAGGTGCGCATATCCATTTTTCAACTTGGAATTTTGACATGTAGTCAACCTGCGCACATGTCCTATTTGGGACATTTGTAAGGCCGGCCAATGTATTTTACCCCCACCAAACCATATATTTTTGGAAAGTAGACACCCTAGGGTATTTCAAATGGTGGTTTTTTAACACTTTCCATGCACTAATTCTACCACCAGACATTGTCAAACATTTAGGTAGTCATTTTTTGTGTGTTTTTTTTCACACACATTGTACTTTAGGCATGAATTAACAAATCGTGTTATGTGTCACTGCCAAACAACACACCAATATGTGTTCAGCAACATCTCCTGAGTACAGTGATACCACCCATGCATAGGCTTGTCGGATTGTTTGGGGGCTAAAAGGCCACATTTGGCAGGTGCGCATATCCATTTTTCAACTTGGAATTTTGACATGTAGTCAACCTGCGCACATGTCCTATTTGGGACATTTGTAAGGCCGGCCAATGTATTTTACCCCCACCAAACCATATATTTTTGGAAAGTAGACACCCTAGGGTATTTCAAATGGTGGTTTTTTAACACTTTCCATGCACTAATTCTACCACCAGACATTGTCAAACATTTAGGTAGTCATTTTTTGTGTGTGTTTTTTTTCACACACATTGTACTTTAGGCATGAATTAACAAATCGTGTTATGTGTCACTGCCAAACAACACGCCAATATGTGTTCAGCAACATCTCCTGAGTACAGTGATACCACCCATGCATAGGCTTGTTGGATTGTTTGGGGGCTAAAAGGCCACATTTGGCAGGTGCGCATATCCATTTTTCAACTTGGAATTTTGACATGTAGTCAACCTGCTCACATGTCCTATTTGGGACATTTGTAAGGCCGGCCAATGTATTTTACCCCCACCAAACCATATATTTTTGGAAAGTAGACACCCTAGGGTATTTCAAATGGTGGTTTTTTAACACTTTCCATGCACTAATTCTACCACCGGACATTGTCAAACATTTAGGTAGTCATTTTTTGTGTGTTTTTACACGTACTTTAGGCAGCCAATTAACAAATGCGTGTTACATGTGTCGCAAAAAACACACCAATGTATGTTCAGCAACATCTCCCGAGTACAGTGATATCACCCATGCATATGCTTGTCGAGTTGTTTGGGGGCTAAAAGGCTACATTTGGCAGGTGCGCATATCCATTTTCCAACTTGGAATTCTGACATTTAGTCAACCTGAGCACATGTCCTATTTAGGACATTTGTAAGGCCGACCAATGTATTTTACCCCCACCAAACCATATATTTTTGGAAAGTAGACACCCTAGGGTATTTCAAATGGTGGTTTTTTAACACTTTCAATGCACTAATTCTACCACCAGACATTGTCAAACATTTAGGTAGTCATTTTTTGTGTGTTTTTTTCACACATTGTACTTTAGGCATGAATTAACAAATCGTGTTATGTGTCACTGCCAAACAACACGCCAATATGTGTTCAGCAACATCTCCTGAGTACAGTGATACCACCCATGCATAGGCTTGTGGGATTGTTTGGGGGCTAAAAGGCCACATTTGGCAGGTGCGCATATCCATTTTTCAACTTGGAATTTTGACATGTAGTCAACCTAAGCACATGTCCTATTTGGAGGACATTTGTAAGGCGGCCAATGTATTTACCCCACCAAACCATATATTTTTGGAAAGTAGACACCCTAGGGTGTTTTCAAATGGTGTTTTTAACACTTTCCATGCACTAATTCTACCACCAGACATTGTCAAACATTTAGGTAGTCATTTTTTGTGTGTTTTTTCACACACATTGTACTTTAGGCATGAATTAACAAATCGTGTTATGTGTCACTGCCAAACAACACGCCAATATGTGTTCAGCAACATCTCCTGAGTACAGTGATACCACCCATGCATAGGCTTGTCGGATTGTTTGGGGGCTAAAGGCCACATTTGGCAGGTGCGCATATCCATTTTTCAACTTGGAATTTTGACATGTAGTCAACCTGCGCACATGTCCTATTTGGGACATTTGTAAGGCCGGCCAATGTATTTTACCCCACCAAACCATATATTTTTGGAAAGTAGACACCCTAGGGTATTTCAAATGGTGGTTTTTTAACACTTTCCATGCACTAATTCTACCACCGAACATTGTCAAACATTTAGGTAGACATTTTTTGTGTGTTTTTTTTACACACATTGTACTTTAGGCATGAATTAACAAATCGTGTTATGTGTCACTGCCAAACAACGCACCAATATGTGTTCAGCAACATCTCCTGAGTACAGTGATACCACCCATGCATAGGCTTGTCGGATTGTTTGGGGGCTAAAAGGCCACATTTGGCAGGTGTGCATATCCATTTTTCAACTTGGAATTTTGACATGTAGTCAACCAGCGCCCCTGTCCTATTTGGGCCAATGTATTTTACCCCATCAAACCATATATTTTTCAAAAGTAGACAACTCAGGGTATTTTAAATGGTGGTAGTTTAATACTTTTCATGCAATAATTCTACCACCAGCCTTTGGCAAACTTTTGGGTAGTAATTTTCTTCATGTTTTTTTACACATACATTGTACTTTAGGCATGAATTAACAGATCCTGTTATGTATCACTGCCAAACAACACCCCAATATCTGTTCAGCAACATCTCCTGAGTACAGTGACATCACCCATGCATAGGTTTGCTGGGTTGTTTGGGGGCTAAAAGGCCACATTCAAGACTTGTACATATCAGGTTTTCAACTTGATATATAGGTATGCTTGGCCTATCTTCAGTTTGGCATATTTTTGCATCCCCCCGTTAATGTTAACATCATGAAAGTTTATATTTTTATAAAGTAGACATTCCAGAGTATTGTATATGAGGTGTTTTCACATCCTTCCCCAACCATTGTGCTAAACAAATTTCAGAGAACGTGCATGGTGGTAATTTTTTAATTCTGCTTTTTATGCACACGTCATCTGGTTTTGGCCAGCCAGTTATATGTTACTACCATCAAACTTTTTTAACCAAATGTGCAGGTATCAAATGCACCTTTAGCAGCATTCTCTAAACTAACTCCTGCAAAAAGAATCTAATTGGAGATTTGGGGGGAAGGAAACTGACTAACTAAAATTTGCTGTTTTCAAAAGAAAAAAAAACAGTGCAAAGGGGTGTCTGTCCTTTTCCTTTTTTATAACAGACCCAGCAACATTTCAGGGGATTTGTTTTTTTTTGCAGTTGGCGGTATCTTAAAAATAAAATGTCCTCCTTTGGCACCGTTGTTGGAACTTGACCATCTCCATAAATTATTGTGGAAATCAGCTTGAACTAAAATTGGAGAAAGGTGGTTTTTTCTGAATTCATTTTTTTTTAAAGAGTAAAAATTAATTATGTGTTGCTACTTGCATCAGGTAGATAGCCACCTTTTTATTCCAGGCTTTTGTCTTTCTTAAGATAAGATATGGCTGCATCAGCTGATCAGCCAAATCAACACCCCCCCATGTGCCTGTTATAAGCCCTGATGCACACCGGTTTTGTCTGTACCCTGCCTCGGACAGTGGCGTCTGACATGCCCTCGTTATGGATGGTTGTTAGCATGTGAACATCCTTCCTGTCCTTAAATTTTATTGCAAGCACTTTAGCTTTGTGCAGACCTTTACATTCACTTTTTTTTTTTTTTTTTGGCCTCTATAAAAGGTCTGGGGAAATCCTTGGCATATCTTCTCACACTGCCACAGGCCAGTATCTAGAAACCCTAAAGAGTTTGAAACAAACGGACAATGCTATAAAAATTGTCCACATAACGGTGGTAACCCTTATTGAACAAGGGGATCAGTAAGTCAAAAACAAGTTTCCCGCTTGTCCCCAGAGAGTCAGTACAGCCAGGAGGGTCCAGTTGACCATCTTTCCCCTCATATATATGAAATGCAAATGTATAGCCACTTTCGCTCTCGCACAGTTTGTAGAATTTTACGCCATACCTAAAGCGCTTTGAGAGGATGTATTGTTTGAATCCTAATCTCCCTTTATATTTCATTAACGATTCATCAATAGATACATTTTTTGAGGAGTATAAACTTCAGTAAATTTGTGCTGAAGATGGTCTACCAGTGGGTGTATTTTATGAAGCCTATCATATTGGGTGTGATCTCTGGGGTGACAGAGGGTATTGTCATTGAAATGTAAGTATCTCCGCAGCAGCTCAAATCTTGTTCTAGACATGTTTTGAGAGTACACTCGACTAGAACAGATTGGGTTGGTGCTCCAGTAAGAGCAAATTGATGGCTTCTTTATAATCCCCATGAGAATTGTAAGAGCCCAGAATTTTTTAAGTTCAGCGACATCTGTGGGATGCCAAGCACACTCCTCCCTGACTGCATAGCTATCTGGATTGGTATCAATAAATTGGGTAGCATATAAATTAGTCTGGGAAGCAATCTCCTCCCACATGGTATCCCCTAAAAATAGCTCCATATATTGCATAGAGGAGAAGTCATCCACATTGACATTAATGCCTGTGTTGGCACTAAAAGGGGTGATTTGGGGCTCAGCTAACTGTGGAGAAACCTGTTCCTCCTCCACATTCGGCGTAGCAGAGAAAGCACAGCTTCTTTTTGCAGCCAGCTCATACACAGATGACATGTCAGAAAACTTACCTGGGTCAAAATCGGACGCAGTGTCAGTGGCGTCAGAGTCTGGCTAACACAGAGTTACTAACACACAATTTTTTTTAATTTTATACTAAAAACAGACTAAAACTGATAAAAACAGACTAAATGAGACTAAAACTTCTGTTAGCAGCAATCTGTAAACTAACTCCTGCAAAAAGAATCTAACTTGAGATTTGGGGGAAGGATACTGACTAACAGAAATTTGCTGCTTTCAAAATAAACAAAAAAATAAATCAGGAACAAGTATTATAAAAATGTATTTTCTGTGTGGTAGACCTTAAAACATTCTCCAATACACAGTCCAGGTTTTGTATGGCAATCGGGACAGTGAAAAGGGGTGTCTGTCCTTTTCCCTTTTTTATAACAGACCCGGCAACGTTTCTGGGGGTTTCTTTTTTTTGGTGTTGGCGGTATCTTAAAAATAAAATGTCTAGGCGACTCTTGCACTGTCGTTGGAACTTGACCATCTCCATAAATTATTGTGGAAATCAGCTTGAGCTGAAATTGGAGATAGGTGGTTCTTCCTGGATTAATTTTTTTTAAAAGTAAAAATGAATTATGTGTTGCTACTTGCAACAGGTAGATAGCCACCTTTTTATACCAGGCTTTTGTCTTTCTTAAGATAAGATAAGGCTGCATCAGCTGATCAGCCAAATCAACACTCCCCATGTGCCTGTTATAAGCCCTGATGCACACCGGTTTTGTCTGTACCCTGCCTCGGACAGTGACGTCTGACATGCCCTCGTTATGGATGGTTGTTATCATGTGAACATCCTTCCTGTCCTTAAATTTTAGCGCAAGCAGTTCAGCCTTGCGCAGAGCTTTGCATTCCCCTTTTTTAATTTGGCCTCTATGAGAGGTCTGGGAAAATCCTTGGCATTTCTTCTTACAGTGCCGCAGGCCAGTGTCTGTAAACTATAAAGAATTTTAAACAAGTAGACACTGCTGTAAAAATTGTCCACATAAAGGTGGTAACCCTTATTGAACAAAGGGTTCAGTAGGTCCCAAACAAGTTTCCCAGTTGTCCCCAGAGAGTCAGGACAGCCAGGAGGGTTCAGTTGAGCATCTTTCCCCTCGTATACACGGAAGGCAAATGTGTAGCCACTTTCGCTCTCGCAAAGTTTGTATACTTTAATGCCATACCTAGACCGCTTTGAGGGGATATATTGTTTGAACCCTAATCTCCCTTTGTATTTCATAAGGGATTCATCGATGGATAAAGTTTGTTGGGGAGTATAAACTTTAGAAAATCTGTTCTGAAGATGGTCTACCAGTGGGCGTATTTTATAAAGCCTATCATATTCGGGGTGATCTCTGGGGTGACAGAGCGTATTGTCGTTAAAATGTAAGTATCTGAGCAGCAGCTCATATCTTGGTCTAGGCATTGTTTGGGAGAATATAGGAGTCAAACAAATTGGGTTGGTGCTCCAGTAAGAGCGGATTGATGGCTTTTTTATTATCCCCATGAGCATGGTAAGAGCCCAGAATGTTTTAAGTTCAGGGACATCTGTGGGATGCCAAGCATGCTCCCTGACTGTATAGCTACCTGGATTGGTCTCAATAAATTGGCTAGCGCATAAATTAGTCTGGGAAGCAATCTCCTCCCAGATGGTATCCCCTAAAAATAACTCCATATATTGTATAGGGGAGAAGTCAACCACATTCACATTAATGCCTGCGTTGGCACTAAAAGGGGGGATGTTGGGCTCAGCTAACTGTGGAGGTACCCAGTCCTCCTCCACATTCAGCGTAGCAGGGGAAGCACAGCTTCTTTTAGCAGCTGGCTCACTCACAGATAACATGTCACTAGACGTGCCGCTAAACTGACCTGGGTCAAAATCGGACGCAGTGTCAGTGGCGTCAGAGTCTGACGCCAAGAAGGCATATGCCTCCTCCAAGCTGTACATGCGCTGCATGTTTCACACCAACAGACTAAACTAACAAAATACTAAACACAATATTTTTTATTTTTTTTTATTTTTTTAAAACACTAAAACAGACTAAAACAGACTAAAACAGTAATCCCTAAACTAACTCCTGTTAGAAGAATCTAATGGAGATTTGGGGGAAGGAAACTGACTGACTACGACAGGCTATGACAGACTATGACAGACTAAAACAGACTACGACAGACTAAAACAGACTAAAACAGACTAAAACAGACTACGACAGTCTAAGACAGTCTAAGACAGTCTAAGACAGTCTAAGACACAGATTTTTAAAAATAAAGTTAACCCTTAAGGGCAAAAAAAAAAAATACAGACAGTAAAAATGCACTGTCTGTAACAGATCTGGCAGGGAAGGGGTTAAAATAGGATTTTTATTAACTGAAGATACTTTTTAATTTTCACAGGAACAGCTGCTGCAACAAACTATTAGGATCTCTGTCTCTCTCCTCTCACAAAACGCTACAGAGAGGAGAGAGGCAGAGATCAGTGTCAAAGTGAGTGTTTGTAACACCCACTTTGACACCAGCCAATTGTGAGCGATCGCGGATCGCTCACACGCCGTAATTGGCTGTTACTATCTGCCTGGGATGCCGGGCAGATGGTAACAACGGGATTTCGGCGGAAGCGATCTCTGATCGCTCCCGCCGCCCGTTTTCCGTTAGGACGGTTCAGGACCGTCCTCGGTCGGCAACGCAAAAATGCCGAGGACGGTCCTGAACCGTCATGCGTCCTTAAGGGGTTAATCATTTTTCATAAATTTCTGTTTTTCTTTACATATATATATATATATATATATATATATATATATATATATATATATATATATTAGCAATTTAGCAAATTACAGCATAATCCAGTTCTGACAAGCAAATGAAGAGAATAATTATAAACATATATACTTTCTATATGATAACTACCAGATGCATAATTAGATAGAACTAAGAACAATGAAAAAAAAATGATTAACAGGATAAACCCTATAATCGGAGCGCTGAATAGTAGACAAGCAGATAATATCTTACCCCTCTGTATGGTTATATAAATCTCGATGTGGAGTGATATATAAAAGAGAAAAAAAAACATAGAACAAATCTAGTGCAGATGGTATTTTCACAACCAACTGAAGAAGCTTTCACAGCGAAATGCGTTTTGGCATACAAGGACTGTACTACCATGCACTGATAAGTCCCTTTTAATTTTATGTATTTTTATTCACCTTTGATTTTATATTAATAAATAGTGGATTTTAGTACTCTTTGGTAGTCTGTCCCATTCCAGGTTTCAGATAGGGGAGTCTCACCCCACAAATTTACACTAGGCATTTACACCTGAAAGCCAAGGCACATATAGGCTCTTATTGAGGGTGAGAGTCCTCAATTATAAAGTGATTTTAGCTTATTATAAGCACAGACATACTGCATCATAATCTCCTGTTTTTCTTGTCTCGAGATCCCTGTTTATCCAAGAAGGTGGGGTGCTACCTATAACAGCACGGCTGCGTTATTATGCAGCCTTATCCACAGGCTCTGAAGATTGTGAGTGTGTCTACCTTTATTTATTTTGCTTCTAGTATATTGCAAATACCATCTGCACTAGATTTGTTCTATGTTTTTTTTCTCTTTTATATATCACTCCACATCGAGATTTATATAACCATACAAAGGGGTAAGCTATTATCTGCTTGTCTACTATTCAGCACCCACTGATTATAGGGTTTATCCTGTTAATCCTTTTTTTCTATCTATTTATGGTGATGGAAGAAAGGTATGCCCTTACGGGTGTTTAAGAGCAGCTATTCACACGGTGATTTTGAAGCGCTACTTACTGTTCACATTGAGCGCACTTGTGAGAACAATGATTGACAGAAAGCTAGCATGGAGGAGCCAAGATGCAGAACGAAAAAAAAGGAAAATAAATTGAAAAATAATATGTATATAACATGTTTATCAACAGCAAATATTAGCTTTAAGTATACAAATACTTTGTTCCTCCAGCTTTTAAGATGCAGTTTAATTTTGGGGAGTATGGGCACCTTTTTACACCTACCGCTACCAGAGATGTAAATCCCAGTCTGCTGGATAAATCCCATTTGTTTAACTCCTTTTCACCACCATATATGAGTTGATAAAGTATAAGGAGCTTTTTACTCATAAGTTTAATTTCCTATGACACCCGAGAGGACCCAAATCTGCAAATTAAAGGGTCACAGAAGTCACCAAAACAACTTTAACTTCAGGAAGTAGTTTTGGTGTATAGAGCATGCAACTGAAGTCTCACTGCTCAATTCACTGCCATTTAGGAGTTAAATCACTTTTGTTTCTGTTTATACAGCCCCAGTCACACCTCCCCTGGCTGTGACTGACACAACGTGCATGAAAACAAAATGGTTTCATTTTCAATCAGATGTAGCTTACTTTAATTTTTTTTATCTTCTGCTCTGTAAATTGAACTTTAATCACATACAAGAGGCTCCTGCAAGGTCTAGCAAGCTATTAACAGAGCATGAGATAATAAATTCTAAATTAAACATAATTTGCAATGAAGGAAGTGTAAACATTAGATAACTCTTTACAGGAAGGGTGTGTAGGTCACATGCAGGGAGCAGGGCCGCATTAACATAGGGGCTGATGGAGCTGCAGCTCCAGGCCCATGGAATAGGCATATTGATTTAAAAATTTTTTTTTTACACACTACTCTTAGGGTTTCCACCTGGCTGGTATTTTATTGGAACAACCAGTATTTGAGGCTGCCTGGCCGGTGCCGATAATGCAGTCATACTGGCAATACAAATGCTGGTATTTTTCTCAGTATAAACAGAGATTACTATGCAATACCAGCACTGGCCAGTAGGGGTCGCTGTGTGTGGAGAGAGGCAGGAATAGGAAGTCCAAGCATATCCCTACTTGCTTATCTCTACTCACTGATCCACATGGGAGCAGCTACAGAGAGTCCAGACTGCAACTCCCACCCTGCAGAGACCGCCTACAGCTCAGAAAAGTGAGGGACGGGGGATGGGGGGAGGGGAGGCTGCAAGGAGATATACACTGATACACTAAGGGACATTGGGAGACCTTATGACACAGACACTTAGGGACACAGACACATGGGGACACATTGTCCCCATGTCTCCCAGCCAGTGTCTCTGGTGTCTCAGTGTCCCTGGTGTCTCAGTGTCCCCATATCTCCCAGTGCCCCCTAGTCACCCAGTGTCTCAGTGTCTCCATGTCTCCCAGTGCCCTTATGTCTCCCAGTGCCCCCAAGTGTCTCACTGTCCCCATGTCTCCCAGCCAGTGCCCCCAAGCGTCTCAATGTCCCCATGTCTCCCAGCCAGTGTCCCTAGTGTATGTGTCCCTAGTGTATGTGTCCCCATGCTTCAATGTCCCCATGTCCCCCAGCCAGTGTCCCTAGTGTCTGTGTCACTATGTCTTCAAGTGTCCCCTATTTTCCCAGTGTCCCCATGTCTCCCAGCCAGTGCCCCCAAGCGTCTCAATGTCCCCATGTCTCCCAGCCAGTGTCCCTAGTGTATGTGTCCCTAGTGTATGTGTCCCCATGCTTCAATGTCCCCATGTCCCCCAGCCAGTGTCCCTAGTGTCTGTGTCACTATGTCTTCAAGTGTCCCCTATTTTCCCAGTGTCCCCATGTGTCCCAGCCAGTGTCCCCTAGTCTCCCAGTGTCCCCAGGTCTCCCCATGTTCCTAGTGACATGAGGACACTGGGAAACATGGGGACATAGACCAATGGAAATACAAGGAGACATGGATCACTGAGACCTGGGGTAATCGACACATGGGGACACTGAGTCATGAGGGCACTGGAAACATGGGGTTTCCTCTGGGACACTGGAAGCAATCCATCTATATAGCAGAATCAAACCAAGTAGTTTTTTGGTGATTTTACATCATTTTCTTTTATGTCACTCCTTGTGATTTATATCATGTGATGTCATCCATATATAATTAATTATGCAAATTAGTAAGGCCAGTATGTTTTTCCAAGAAAGGTGGCAACCCTAACTACTTTTCAGATACTCTTGCTTAAGTATAGAGACTTAAGAGGGATGGGAACAAAACTTGTGTGGACTGGCTGACAATGAAATCGGTTAAAGTAATGCTGACTTTGGTCTCTCTAACAATGTGGCATGTTCCCTTTCTTCTACACTCACTACATATACCTTTTCTCTGTCCCAGACTACATACCAGGAGCTTCTGCCTGCTAATAGGAAGGTAAGGATACAAGTGGACCAGTGAGTGCTAGGGGACAGTCCTTAGAAAGCATTGAGCGAGCGCATCATTAGATGCATTTATGCCAAATTCAGGGTGCTGTCTGCATAGTATGCCCTTAGTTGGCCAGCTTGCTTGATTGACAGGGAGCTTGACATGCATTCATGCCAGGCTGACCTTCCAATTATTTTGGCAGGTTACGTGATTTGTGTCAGTGGCACACCCTTTTATCATGCCCATTGACTTCCTGCTTGACTGGACACTGCTGTCAGGGGTTATGGATTTATTTGAAAGATTAAAACATAAATTACAGAGATTAGATTAGCATAGGGTATGTGTTTTCTTATAGCTGCTGTTTTCTTTCCCTCCAGCACCATCTCCATCAGATACATGACGCTTGGGAGTGTTTTAGTGTTATTTGTCGATAAGATTCTGTAATTAGGCCCATCATAATTGTCAGCACCACGCCCACTGGGCTCTTAATCTGGCCCTGGCAGGAAGGTGTACCTAGGGCTGCATAAACAAAGTGATTTAACTCCTAAATGGCAGAGAACTGAACATGATCTATCCACCAAACCTGTTTAATTAAGCTAAAGTTGTTTTGGTGACTATAGTGTCCCACTAAGGTACAATATCGAAAGTTGTAAACGAATTGCTTTTAACAAGCAGCTACAATCAACTAAAATATTTGAGTATGTGCACAAAATAAGAGTTAACTGTTAACTAGTAACTGTTCTAAGCTTTTAGTTGTTAACTCACCACAGCTTATTGTTTAATGAATTCCCTTGGGGGAATGGCTAAATTGTAATATTGTTCCCTTATCTAACGTTTCACAAAGAACCCAAGTGGAGCACCTTTTTTTAAAGTAATTCTATCTGTTTCTATACATGGTGTGGCATAAAATGTTTTTAAACCATACAAAGAGATAGTGTTACCTCTTTTATTACTTACACTGTAGAAGATTCTCCTATCAGATTCCAAACTTTTCAAAGTCTCATTATCCATGTCTGGCCTATAAGTCTGAGGGGTTTTATCGAATGAAATTGGACGACTTTATTGAATCTAAATCTTTTATGGGGGGATTAATGGAGAAAATTAATATCATGCAGCAATTCCAGAAACTCTGAAGTCTCTCCACTGTCAACAAGAAGTCACTGGGAGAGCAGTCACGAGATCTCATTACGGCGCGATTATCATGTTACCAGCGTTCAGCGTCTCCGAAGGATGTCAGGCACTCGGACACTTAAGCTATTCAGCTAGATAATTACCAAGGCTTGAAATAGCACTCTGTATTATTTTATTCATAAATAAAATAGCTTGAAACAGCTGAATAATGTACTGAAACATTTTCCATTATCAGTCTGATTTGGGAAAAAATTATCGTAGAAAATTCTCTGAGAAGCTAAAAGGACTAAAACTTACTCATCTAGCATTTAACTCATTCACTTTTTTAAGGAATAAAAAAGTCATTACATGGATTTAGGTTATTTGATATAAAAGCACTCTGCACATGTTTGTTACACAGAGTTACTTGCTAAACTGGGTATTGTTGAGTATTCTAAATTGTACACAAAATAGCGGAGCAGAAAAATTGCCGAGTTTTTTTAGTTTTTTTTTTTTGTTTCATATTTGACTATTTTGATTAGTGAGTGCCATCAGGTTTTGTGATACATTCTGAAAGTTAGACATATATAACCACACAAAATTAAAGATGCAGAAATGTACTAATATGCACAGAATACCTACACACATTAAGACATGTACCTTCTACATGACCCCAACACTGATACCATGATTCTTGCGTGACAAATCAATTAAATGTGTCCTATCCCATGTGCGTGTAATAGGATTAACAAGTTTAACAACCTGCATGTAGGCATTTGGAGAGAGAGCAGGGGTGACTCTTCAGTCATCCATAAATTCCCTTTAAATCCGCCACTGTCCCGTCCGTATACATATTTAGGAATGACGAAACACTATAATTTATGTATTCTCATGTATTTTTTAATAAACGACATAAGATATAATGCACACTCCAGAATAGTAAGAGCAAACAACAAAATATTAATTTGGCATTTTGAAGGGACCCTATTGTCACCAAAACAACTTTAGCTTAATGAAGCAGTTTTGCTGTATTTATCGTGCCCCTGCAGTCTCACTGCTCAATTCTCTGCCATTTAGGAGTTACATTTCTTTTTTTATGCCACCCTAATCACACCTCCCTGCATGTAACTGGCACAGTCTTCCTAAACACTTCCTGTAAAGAGTCATCTAAAGTTTAAACTTCCTTGTAAATTCTGTTTAATTTAGAATTTCTTGTATTCTGCTCTGCTAGACCCCCGCAGGAACCTCCTGTGTGCGATTAAAGCTCAATTTACAGAGCAGGAGATACACACTTTTAAAATAAGTTAACACCTGGTTGAAAATTAAAAAAATGTTTTCCTTTATGTAGGCTGTGTGAGCCAAGGGAGTTGTGGCTAGAGCTGCATAAATTGAAGCAAAAGTGATTTATCTCCTAAATGGCAGAGAATTGATCACTGAGACTGCAGGGGCATGAGCTATGCACTAAAACGGCTTCATTAAGCTAAAGTTGTTTTGGTGACTGTAGTGTCCTTTTAATAGCCAATTTCGTTTTTTGTGAAAATTATGTTCAACATTAAAGCTTTCCTATGTACGTGGTGCTGTACAATGTTTGAATAGATATTTGTCAGTAAATTATTGTGATTATTGTTTGGCATTTATTATACTCTGGATGTATTTTTTTTGTTTGTTTTATAAAGTTTGATAAATATGGAGTGCTCCACTGGTCTTGTGAGTTTATGAAGGGTATGTGCAGTAGGGTATATCCTAGTAACTGATAGTTTTAAAGTAATGTGTGCATGTTGCTTGTGTTATATATGGGAGCTGTGGCTGCTTTGTAGGGTTACATTTATAAAACATTGCTGTTTTTATGTGATTTTAAACTGTAACTGAGAAATCTGCTTCTGTGCTGAAATGCGTTGGGTGGTACTTGCTAAGATTGGTAATATTTGATATTTTTGTATTCTGGAGTTTTTAAGTTACTAATATGTAATTTGCTTGTGTCCTGCACCAATGGTACGTCTATACAGGGAGTGCAGAATTATTAGGCAAATGAGTATTTTGACCACATCATCCTCTTTATGCATGTTGTCTTACTCCAAGCTGTATAGGCTCGAAAGCCTTCTACCAATTAAGCATATTAGGTGATGTGCATCTCTGTAATGAGAAGGGGTGTGGTCTAATGACATCAACACCCTATATCAGGTGTGCATAATTATTAGGCAACTTCCTTTCCTTTGGCAAAATGGGTCAAAAGAAGGACTTGACAGGCTCAGAAAAGTCAAAAATAATGAGATATCTTGCAGAGGGATGCAGCACTCTTAAAATTGCAAAGCTTCTGAAGCGTGATCATCGAACAATCAAGCGTTTCATTCAAAATAGTCAACAGGGTCGCAAGAAGCGTGTGGAAAAACCAAGGCGCAAAATAACTGCCCATGAACTGAGAAAAGTCAAGCGTGCAGCTGCCACGATGCCACTTGCCACCAGTTTGGCCATATTTCAGAGCTGCAACATCACTGGAGTGCCCAAAGCACAAGGTGTGCAATACTCAGAGACATGGCCAAGGTAAGAAAGGCTGAAAGACGACCACCACTGAACAAGACACACAAGCTGAAGCGTCAAGACTGGGCCAAGAAATATCTCAAGACTGATTTTTCTAAGGTTTTATGGACTGATGAAATGAGAGTGAGTCTTGATGGGCCAGATGGATGGGCCCGTGGCTGGATTGGTAAGGGCAGAGAGCTCCAGTCCGACTCAGACGCCAGCAAGGTGGAGGTGGAGTACTGGTTTGGGCTGGTATCATCAAAGATGAGCTTGTGGGGCCTTTTTAGGGTTGAGGATGGAGTCAAGCTCAACTCCCAGTCCTACTGCCAGTTCCTGGAAGACACCTTCTTCAAGCAGTGGTACAGGAAGAAGTCTGCATCCTTCAAGAAAAACATGATTTTCATGCAGGGCAATGCTCCATCACACGCGTCCAAGTACTCCACAGCGTGGCTGGCAAGAAAGGGTATAAAAGAAGAAAATCTAATGACATGGCCTCCTTGTTCACCTGATCTGAACCCCATTGAGAACCTGTGGTCCATCATCAAATGTGAGATTTGCAAGGAGGGAAAACCGTACACCTCTCTGAACAGTGTCTGGGAGGCTGTGGTTGCTGCTGCACGCAATGTTGATGGTGAACAGATCAAAACACTGACAGAATCCATGGATGGCAGGCTTTTGAGTGTCCTTGCAAAGAAAGGTGGCTATATTGGTCACTGATTTGTTTTTGTTTTGTTTTTGAATGTCAGAAATGTATATTTGTGAATGTTGAGATGTTATATTGGTTTCACTGGTAATAATAAATAATTGAAATGGGTATATATTTGTTTTTTGTTAAGTTGCCTAATAATTATGCACAGTAATAGTCACCTGCACACACAGATATCCCCTAACATAGCTATAACTAAAAACAAACTAAAAACTACTTCCAAAAATATTCAGCTTTGATATTAATGAGTTTTTTGGGTTCATTGAGAACATGGTTGTTGTTCAATAATAAAATTAATCCTCAAAAATACAACTTGCCTAATATTTCTGCACTCCCTGTAGTTTTAATAGTCACATTCTCTCCACTAAAGTTGGATAAATTCCATTTGGGGTGTGGAAACCTCTCTTATTATTCAAGGCGCTAACCTTGAAGAAGGTTCTGTGTGATATATATACATAGTGCAGTACCCTTAAGTACAGGTAAGTCAGTATCATAGTTTAATATGTTTTTCTTGAGGAGTGGCTCCATGCTCATATATGTTTTATTTGTACTTAATGGTTATGGGGATAAGGGGACGTCCCTGATAGAGTATTTCCATTTTGACTTCACAGGGTGTGCACTGATTTAATTTTGTTCACATAGTCGTTTTATTGATGTTTCTATTTACTAAATGTATGTATGTTTGCATATCATGGTGTCTGTGTATCTGTGTGTCTGTGTATCTGTATGTTTGTTAGTGTGCGTGTCTGTGTGTTTGTCAGTGTGCGTATCTATTTGTCAGTGTGCATATTTGTATGTCTGTATCTGTGTGTGGATCAGTCTCTGTATCTGTATGTCTATATCTGTGTGTGAGTGAGTGTATCTATGTGTGTCCTCAGGGTTATGACAGGTTTTCCACTGAAGTTCCATCACTCTGAGATTACTATCTGTGCATGCCGGAACTTCAGTGGGAACTTTACTTACAGCAATTTGCGGCAGGGCTGTTGCTGTGGGCTGGCCCCTAGGAGCGGCAGAATTCCCCTTTGTGACTGACTATGTGTGCTGTAATGGCCACATAGCGCTACAGAATCTGATGGTGCTATATAAATAATAAAATAATAATAAAATAATAATAGCCAGCACAGATGGCAGGACATGCAGGAATGCAGGAATTGGACTGAGCCAGCAACGTTGTAGACAAAAGAAGCAGAGCTGCAAGGAGTCAATTCAGGCTCCACATCAGCTATGATCTACCCCACCTCGGTACAGAAAGGGTAAGTAATTATTAGCTTTAATGCACATAGTATGCTCCAATCCGAGCACACACAGACACACTACATTCCCAGCACACACACTACATTCCCAGCACACACACTACATCCCCAACACACACACCACATCATTCCCACTACATACACACTACATCCCGAGCACACACACACTACATCCCAAACACACACACACACACACTATATCCCTAGCATACACACACACTATATCCCTAGCATACACACACTACATCCCTAGCATACACGCACAGTACATCCCCAACACACACACTTCAACTCCAGCACACACACCACATCATCCCCAGCATGCACACTAAATCCCAACCACACACAAAAAACACTACATACCTAGCGCACTCACCTGTTACATCCCTAGCACACACACACACACTACATCCCCAGCACACACAGACACACTACATCCCCAGCACACACACACAGACGCACTACATCCCTAGCACACACCACATCTCCAGCACACACCACATCCTTAGCACTTAAACTACATTTTCAGCACACATACTACATCTCTAGCACACACACTACATCTCCAGCAGATACCACATCCCCACTAGATCACCAGCATATACACTACATCCCTAGCACACACACACACATTACATCACCAGCATACACACACACTACATTCCTAGCATTCACACACATACACTACATGCCCAGCACACACACCTATGCCCAGCACACACTACACACCGACACGCTACATCTGTAGCACATACACAGACACACTACATTCCTAGTACACACACAGACACGCTACATTACTAGCACACACAGACAAACTACATCCCCAGCATACAGACACACTACATCCCCAGCATACACACACAAGGGGCATACTACATCCTCAGCATACACACACAGAGACACACTACATCCCTAGCACACACACACAGATGCACTACATCCCTAGCGCACACAAAGACACAGTACATCCCCAGCACACAGAGACAACTGTCACGAACTCCGGAACCAGACACACTGGCAGAACATAGACACAGGAAGCGCAGTAGCGGTCCTTTTGAGTGGCCTGGCTGTGCACACAGTGAGAAGTCAGGATATAAGCCAAAATTAGAGGGAACCAGAAAGACAGAATAATCGATTAGACAAGCCGAGGTCGAGGGTCAGAGAAAGCAGGATAAATGGTGAGACAAGCCAAAAATTCAGTAAAAAATAATTCAGTAATCAGACAAACAGACAGAGCATACGCACTATTGGGCTATCAAAAGACCACAACAGGGCAACAAGGAACGGAAGAGGTGAGTTTAAATATGTTTAGGGAGTTTCCAATCAGAATGAACTATCACACGTCTCATTTTCACATGTAATTTTACACATTTGCCGCTTCCGCTGTGTTTATAACGTTTCAACATACATCGTTATGTAATTACTCGTATACAATTCCATACATTTTCCCCATTTGTGCATGACTGTAAAATTATTCCGTTTTACTCTGCTGCCTTGTGCGTGTTAGGGTGGGATAGGGCTTATGTGGGCTGGTGGCTTTCTCATGTCAGTCGAGTATGGTCGTGGTTTGGGGGGAGGTTGAGCGAGTTAGAGAGGGGGGGGAGGAGGAGGGGGTGGGGTGAGTCCAGTTTTCCACGCCTCCTGATCTTATCTCAAGATGTATAGGGACACGCTTTTGCCTGTTTGACACTTGTTAGGCATTTCTCTTTTTCCTTATCTGCCGCCAGCTGTGGGATTTAGGCGGAATTCTGTGGTCAGGTCTTCAAATTTTTTAAGCTCTTGCCCCTGAAGTATTTGGTGTAGATGTGTGATGCCATGGCGTTGCCATATGGCGTGGTTAAAATTTGGTATTATGTTGTAAAGAGCTTTTATTGGGGTGGCAGGAGAGATTTTACCTTTCCAGTTCATTTTGTGGCAGTACTTGTCCCATATGTGTAGTGTGAGTGTGGTTGTTGGGAGCATAATTTTGTGCGGGGGTCTGTATTGGCATGGCAGCCACGCCAAGACATGTAACGGGATTCCATTAGCGTGATGTGACTCTATGTCCGACTATTGGGTAGCACCGCCCCTGTGGCTTTCAGCTAGGAGTGGGCTGAGGATTGCTGCTTGGTAGTAGTTGTGTATGTTTGGTACCCCCATCCCTCCCCGTGTTCGTGGCATATAGAGAATATTTTTGGACGTTCTGTTTTTTTTGCCGTCCCATATGAACAACATTATGATTTTTTGCGTCTCTTGGAGAAAGTGTCGCTCCATCCTGTTAGTGTGTTTTGGATTTCCCTGAGGGTATGGGAACCCGCCGCTTGTGGAGAAGTTGCTGGGAACGGGGTGCGAGTGCCAAAAGCCGCTACAAGCGGCAAGAGGTTAACTGAGGGTACCGCGAGCGTCGTGCGAACAGCAGAAGCTCCGGCTCGCAGGGACTTGACTAACACTTTATCCCAAGCACACACACTACATCCCTAGTCTAATAGCATACATCCTACATGACAAATTAACTTACTACTTTTTGGTTTGTTATTGTTAGTGGTTGACGTATATATTGTACTTGGCTAATATTTTAATATCACTGCACAAAAATTAATGTTTTGAAGTTTAATTTAGTGTGCATTGATCTAAATAGATCACAGGAATGTATTTATCTTTTGATATATTTAATTTTGGTTTTAATTATCACAATACACCATAGTGAATGTGGGTGTGTTTTGGTTGCGTGACTTTGGGGAACCCAGGCTGGTCCTGGTATCTGTTTGTGTCATTGTATCTGTATGCATGTGTATCTATGTGTCTGTATCTGTGCCAGTGTATGAGTGTCTGTACGTCTGTGTATCTGTATGTCTGTGTATGTGTTCGTATGTGTTTCTGTACGTATATGATCAGGATATGAAGGCATATGTGTGTTTGTAGCTGTTTATCTGTGTATGTATCTGTGTATTTGTGTTTGTGCCAGTATGTCTGTGTATCTGCATGTGTGTCTGTGTATCTGCAGGTGTATTTGTATCTGTATGTGTGTCAGTGATTGTATCTGACTATGTATCTGCATGTGGGGCAATGCTTGTATCTGTGTCTCTGTACATCTGTAAATGTGTCAATGTGTATATCTATATGGGTATCTGTCTGTCTGTATCTGTATGTGTGGCAGTGTTTCTATCTGTGTATCTGCATGTGTGGAGTGTGTCTATCAGTGTGTCTGTTCAACTGTATGTATATCAGTGTTGCCATCTGTATGTGTGTCAGTGCTTGCATCTGTGAGTCTGTGTATCCGCATGTGTGGCAGTGTTTGTGTCTGTCTGTACATCTGTGTGTGTCAGTCTGTGTGTCTGTATCTGTGCGTGTCAGTGTTTTATCTGTGTATATGCATGTGTGTCATTGTGTCTGTGCAACTGTATGCGTGTCTCTTCATTTCCATGTGTATTTTAGAAGGGCCGCAATCAGGGCATGACAACCATGACGGTTGCAAATACCATTATGTATATAATATGTACCTGTTGGCCCCCGGCTACCTGTTCATTGTAGAGGAGGCCCAGCAGCATACTCTGACTTCACTTCACAGCAGCGCCTCGGTCTCTTACACTTGCGAGGCCTGCGGCCGTCAGAGCAAACACACAAACACATACTCTGCATTCAGTGGCGTACTAAGGGGGGGGCGGTCTGCCCTGGGTGCCATCAGGTAGGGGGGTGCCACCAGGGCTGGCCAGGCTTGGGAGTCCGTGAGCTGTGTGGCTGCACCGGGTGCCATAGCAGCAAAGGCACCGGGCAGCCGACACAGCTCTCACGCAGGGGCAGGGAATACAGCAGGAGACCTGGCTGCACGGCAATTTGGGGGCGGAGCCAAGCCGGACGTGGGGGCGGAGCTAACTGCAGCCTCATACTGCTGCACACAGAGGGGAAGCAGGAAGGAGTCCCTGCTTCCCCAACTACAACAGGGACTGAATCCACTCCTCCTCCAGCCCATGCTTACTGTAAGTGAGAGTGTGTGTGCTGTGTGTGTGTAACTGTGATTGTGACTGTCTTTGACTGTGTGTGTGATTGTCTACTTGTGTGATTGCCTGTGATTGTCTGTGTGATTGCCTGTGATTGTCTGTGTGATTGCCTGTCTGTGATTGTCTGTGTGATTGTCTGCCTGTGATTGTCTGCCTGTGATTGTCTACCTGTGATTGCCTGTGATTGTCTGTGTGATTGTCTGTCTGTGATTGTCTGTGATTGCCTGTGTGATTGCCTGTGATTGTCTGTGATTTATTCTGGCAAGATAAGCGGAAATGTCAGTTCACACTGATTTTAAATGCTCAAATGCAAACATGCATTGATAAACATTATATGCATCAAAAGTAATATATGTGTTTTATTGCAGTAAAAACTAACAGTATTATGACATTCACAGTAGACATGTGCAATTCGCTTCGGTCCGAATATGAATTCGGACGAATTTCGGGAAATTCGGGTACTTCCGAATGTCCGAATTGCCGAGGTCCCGAAGTTCCGAAATTGCTGAAGTGCCTAAGTGCTGAAATGCCGAAGCACAGTATTGCCTAAGTACTAATATACGTACCCAGTGAAAGAAGAAGAATGTTACATTGTATACAATTTTAAATAAAAAGTATACAAACATAGCCAGGATTCAGCTGTAAGCATTTGCAACACTTACAACAATCAAGTAACATACATTCATATAAAATGTAAATTACTTAGCCTGTCAATGTAATGACAGGAATGAATAAGTAGATAACTCCCTAATTCCCACGGTATTAGGGAGCTATCTACTAAAAGGCTAAAAGACCTAAATTAGTCTTTCACACAAATTTACTAATACTAAGTAAAGATTACTTAGTATTAGTAAATTATGCCCCTACTTGCTATACCGCGAGTAGGGGCATGTCTATTAAACAGTGAGCAGCCTTGGGGCTGAAAAAAGATTTTAGAAGAAAGAAAACTTTGAATGGTAAGTTTTATTTTATTTTTTACAGGTACTTAGTGAAAGGTCCCCCCTCATTATTTTTAGGGGGAGGGGGGTAGGTAGGGGGATAAAAAAATTTTTGGGGGGGAGGGGGTGACTAGGTGTTTGGGGACTCCTAGTCACCTGGGGGGGACATTTTTTTTTTAGGGCCCCCACCTGCCGCTCACGGGTGGGGGCCGGGGGGGAGGACAATAGGTCACCCCTTATTCCAATTTAGGGCCCCCACCCGCCGCCCGGGTTGGGGGAGAGGGGGGAGGACATTAGGTCCCCCCTTATTAGTATTTAGGGCCGCCACTCCGGGGTGAGGACATTAGGTCCCCCCCTTTAGTCCAATTTAGGGCCCCCACCCACCACTCAGGGGGGAGGACATTAGGTCCCCCCCTTATTAGTATTTAGGGCCCCCACCCACCGCTCAGGGGGACAGGTCCAGTAGGTCACCCTTTTAGTTTAAAAGCCCCCACTCACACGTCGTGGGTGGGGGCTCGGGAGGGTGGACCCTATTTTTTACTTAGTATTAGTAAATTTGTCTGAAAGACCAATTTAGGTCTTTCAGCCTTTTGGTAGATAACTCCCTAATACCGTGGGAATTAGGGAGTTATCTACTAAGCGGCTGCAATAGAAGTCCCGAAGTTCAGAAATTCCAAAGTTCCGAAGTGTTGAAGTGCCGAATTTCCGAAGTCCTGAATTGCGAAAATCACGAATTTTGGAATGCCGAACCGAAAATTTTCCCCATGCACATGCCTAATTCACAGTTAAAATGCCTTGGAGAGCTTAGCAAACAACATTTCTTAATTTCTCACACATTTGTTTTAGATTTTATTCATATTAAATTGAAACCCTCATTGAATCTTCACATTTTTTAAACCCAAATTAGGTGCAGCTTGAATAGTCATGCATTGTTTAATTTAAAAATTATGTCAGTGGCCCATTATTCACATAATATATTCTAAGTTGATTCCGTAAAACTCCTTCATTAGACACTTCCAGTTGTCTCTATTGTACTGAGGAAGGCAGTGTTGCAAAATTAACTTAAAAGCCAAGGACTATGCTAACCAATTGATGTTTATTCTATTCTAAAATTGAACGTCCCACTCAATTAAGTACTAAATGACTGCATGAAGCTGCCAAAGATAAAGGTGCAGGATATTTCATGGCGACATAGTTTTAAGGAAATAGATTTGAGATTATGGCTAATGTAACATATGGTCCTCAATAGGTTAAATAATTTATTGTGCATGGTTGCCTGGGACCTAACAAGTGCATTGTACCGGTTAACAACAATATATGATCACTGGAATAGCATGGGACACATTTTAAGACCCTGGCCCAAGGGTTAAGCTACACTTGCGTAACTAATAAGGCAGCAGGATAATATGAATTCCATAGATTTTTTTACACAATTGTGAGCTAAATTATATGTGTGATATTCGGTTGCTAGGCAACCTTCTAAAAATAAAGAACACTACAAGACTTAGAGGTGGAGGTGTTAGATACTGTATTCAACCACTTTAAGATGCAAATATACCTGCTAACTGTTAACAATAAACTAGTAATATGGTGCCATCTAGTGGTATATAGTGACAATTGTAAAATGTTCTACTCTGTTTTGGCAACTGATTTAGACCTCAACTTAATATTTTTGGATAAACTTATAAAAATTATTTAATGTTTTGAAAAAAATATTTTAAACATTTTAATATATTTTTTGGTATTTAAATAAAAACAATTTAAAAGTTTACCAAAAAAGATTAAATTACTTAAAAAGGTTATCCCCAACATCACTGGCATATGCGGCGAATGGGGAGAAAGCAAAATCTCCACTTATGCAGATGACCTACTGTTTACAGTCCGAAAACCGCTAACATCGCTCCCGACTATCATGCAGGAATTCGAGAGGTACAGCTCTCTATCGAATCTCCAAATCAATTACACAAAATTGGAAATTCTCCGACTCAGGTGCAAACGCCCCATGATCACTTCTCTTAAAACACAATTCCTGTTCCTCTGGTGCAAAGAAGTGATAAAATACCTGGAGTCTGGATCACTGCAGAAGTATCACATCTATTCTGGCTCAACTTTCCACTTCTGCTGCACCGGGTGCTTTTAAACCTCAAAGAATGGTCCATACCGCATGGGTTGGAAGGGTAAGCTATCTTAAAATGAACATGCTTCCTATATCTACTACAGACTCGTCTGATTTCTGTCTCTCAGACTTTTTTTCGTGCAGATATGCAGGGCTTTCACAACCTACATATGGCGAAACCGGATGGCTAGAATCAAACACAAAATTCTGACCAAGCCCAAATCGCAGGGCAGCCTGGGTCTCCCCAACCTGAACAAATACCACCAGACTATTCACCTGCAACGCGTTATTGAATGGGCACAAGCCCCCCGGACAAACCCTGGATCAACATAGAAGCTAGCTTCTTGACGCTACCTCTGCATATGCTCCCGTGGCAACCCCCAAGTCTGGCGACCAAACAAGGACAGAGTCACCCCACAATAGCTACCACCTTAAACGTCTGGAAGAAGATATCGGCAGGACCGGACCTCTCACCATTTGTCTTCCCCCTTTATCCAATCACAGGCAACCCGGCGTTCCGCAGACTCGACTCCGCTTGGATCATGACCAGTCTTGAACTACCACTACGCTGCAGGCTGCAACACATACTCACAAATGGTACCATCACACTACTCTCAGATTTACCTAGATCTAATGACAAGATTTAGACATCACCAACTAGCCCATATGCTCAATCGAGTAACTAACCTAGCCTCGGCCACTAGACCACTCACCACATTTGAGATGCTCTGCAACCAACCCTCACCGCCGCCACATGCCATCTCACTGCTATATCGCCTTCTGATCACACCGCAAGCTAACCAGACTCTCCCATACTGCGTTAAGCATTGGGAAGGACTTAAGAGCAATGGACTAACACCTTTACGCTACACATAAATCTTCCATTAGCACAAAATACCAGGAATCCAGATATAAAATGATTTCTCACTGGTATAAAACACCAGAGAAACTCGCCTCCATCAACAACACCTGTGCACCAGACTGTTGGAGATGCAGCAATGACCTGGGCACACTGTTCCATATATGGTGTACATGCCCCCAGATCCAATACTACTGCAGGGGATACACTGGATAGTATCCACGCTCACAGACAACTCTGTTGAATTCTCCCCAGAGAACTACCTGCTTCACCTGACCCCCATGCTGTTGGCTACCTACAAGAAAACCATCACCCATACCTGATCATCGCCTCACGTAGCCTCATCCTGACCTTCTGGAAACAATCCTCAGCCCCTCCACCAATGACTGGATCACCAGAGTGGGAGTCATCAGGAGCATAGACGAACTTATCCTGATGGCAGGGGGAAAGAACCAAACATACCAGAATATCTGGTTTCACTGAATACAATGGCTAATGACAAAATAAGCAAACCTGGAGATTGACCCGCACCTTCCTGCAATGGCGGAACATACCTTACCTTGACCACCAAAGTACCACACAACACTGGACCAAATCCAGGCCCTCTTCACTCTGAAAACCAACCAATGCAGAGGTGGCGGTGGAGTCGCGGGAGTGGGGCGGGAACAAACTATATATTCTACCCACCAAACCCCTCCCCCCCTTTTTTCTTTCACCCCCTCTTTCCCTCCCTTCCCTCTCTCTCCATCTCTCACTACAACTTTCTCTTCTACCCAACCTTCTCTTCTATCCCTTAACTCTCTTGCCCACCCTTTCCGGCTTCTCCCTCACTCTCACCAGGACCTACATATACCTACACTTGTAGACCTCTCACTGTGGTAATCGATACCACAGACAGACAGAATATGCCGCGCAACCTTTTAGACTCTGGGGGATTCTCCTATCCCCTTTTCAATCTAATACCACTCTCTACTACCCTCTGCGATATTCCACCTGCCAATGAGCAACCAACCTGCTAGCCAACAGAGATAATAGTAACCCACATACCCTGCTGTATACTGCATGATCACAAAGATCCAAACAATAATTTGTTGTAAATCATATGTCACACGACTGTGCTAAGGTCTAAACCCTACAGTTTGTACTATGTAACGACTCCACAACGATTAGTACCAATTGGGTTTATTGTTTTTTACCATATGATTCAAAATGATAATTTGCTGTAGGTAACATGATGCAGGAATGGGCTTATATCTCAAACCCACATTTTGTACTTTATATTATATACTTTGTAATACGTCTATAATGGTTACTACCAACCTTGTTCATTACGTGTTAATGTTTGTCAACATGATTTAATAAATGTTTTCTTGAAAGAAAAAAGAAAAAAACGTTATCCAAAAATATTAAATCGAGGCCTTCATTTGTCATGTCAGATTTTTCAAAACTATATTTGTCATGATATTATTTGTGCAAAAGCTCTTATGTGTAAAATAAAATGTTAAAATACACATATATGTTAACTTATATTTTGACCACACCAATAATTCAACAATTATGAAATCATAAACAGTGGAGTGTCTATTCCCAATTAAAGTGCAATATATTATAGTGAAATCACTTCTAACATGCTTTAAAAAAAATCACTTATCTTTTTTCTTTTAAATAAGTTTCTTTTCATTGTGTTAACCTTAAAATACAATCAGAATGTGCAATAGCGTAAACTCTTTTTTAAAAAAAAACCATACAATACGATGCTAAAAATGGAACACTCACCCTTTTCAGAGCTACATGACCTAGCTCTGCTTACAAAGTCTAAAGAGACGACCCCTCATTTTCTTCAAGGTATATAGCAAGTCTTTTCAATTGTCCTCAATATGTCACCCCATAAACAGAAAATATCTATAGTATGATAAAGCTTTACATTTTTTTCGTGTTATAAATAAAATATTATACTTCCAAATAGAGCCTATGAAATGTCTCAGTAAAATATGGTTTGGGACCATGTCACCCCTTTTGCTGGTTCAGCAAACTGACTAGATTTTGTTTAAAAAGCATATCATCTTTACTACTTCAAAAGTATTAAAAAATACTTCAATTATTTAAAAACAAAGTAGTGTATGTAACTATAAACAATACCGATATATATCATACCAGAAAACATCTTTATCCTCAGGCTTCCTCAGTTCTGTGTAACTCATGCTGCACATACAGACTTCTATCACCAAAACCACTTCTGGTCATCGCGGTTGGAGTAACTGCTTAAGTACTTATTGCAAGGAATGAATGCCCATGTAAATTAACAAATGAGGTACTGTAATAATCATACAGTGATATTGCAAAAGGCAGGTTGGTTGATGGATTATATTTCTGAAACAAATGTTGTAATAGAAGCAGACATCATGCTCTGAAATTAAGACACCACTGCAGTTTATTTTTAAATTAGCATCTCTTCATATATGGCAGCTATTTGATTCCACTGTCTGTTGAATGAGAAAAATAATCCCTACCCTTGATATAGGACAAGATCCTTCAGCCATATGCATACACGATACACCTTAGGTCAGACGGTGTTTTTTGATGTCACTACACTGTTCAGGGAATGAAGCCGTGAAGACCATAGAGACTATTTAGAGGCTTCCAAACATTGTCTGACCCCGGATGTATGCATATGGCTGACGTATTCTGTCATTATTATTATTATTATTATGATATTTATAGAGCGCTGTCAAATTCCACAGCGCTTTACAATGGGTGGACGAACAGATATGTAGTTGTAACCACAGGAACGGAGGGGTTGAGGGTCCTGCTCAATGAGCTTACATGCTAGAGGGAGTGGGGTAAAATGACACAAAAAAGTAAGGATAGTATTAGACTAGTGACAGTTGCAGAAGAGGAATCAGTCAGGAGCTATTAACAGTTTAATTGATACGCTTTTATGAAGAAGTGGGTTTTTAACGATTTTGAAGGAGTGGAGACTGGGTGAGCATCTAACGGAGGAGGGAAGCGAGTTCCACAGGAACGGTGCAGCCCTCGAGAAATCTTGAAGGCGAGCATCAGAGGTGGGAGTATGGACAGAAGATAGAAACATAGAAACATAGAATGTGACGGAAGATAAGAACCATTCGGCCCATCTAGTCTGCCAAATTTTCTAAATACTTTCATTAGTCCCTGGCCTTATCTTATAGTTAGGATAGCCTTATGCCTATCCCACGCATGCTTAAACTCCTTTACTGTGTTAACCTCTACCACTTCAGCTGGAAGGCTATTCCATGCATCCACTACCCTCTCAGTAAAAATACTTCCTGATATTATTTTTAAACCTTTGTCCCTCTAATTTATATGTCCTCTTGTTGTGGTAGTTTTTCTTCTTTTAAATATAGTCTCCTCCTTTACTGTGTTGATTCCCTTTATGTATTTAAATGTTTCTATCATATCCCCCCTGTCTCGTCTTTCCTCCAAGCTATACATGTTAAGATCCTTTAACCTTTCCTGGTAAGTTTTATCCCGCAATCCATGAACCAGTTTAGTAGCCCTTCTCTGAACCCTCTCTAAGGTATCAATATCCTTCTGACGATACGGTCTCCAGTACAATACTCCAAGTGAGGTCTCACCAGTGTTCTGTACAATGGCATGATCACTTCCCTCCTTTTACTGCTAATACAAGAATGTGTCCTGTGCTTTGGGGTCCCAGGAGGTATCTTCTTAGCTGGAACAATGTTATCTTGAGGTAGCAGAACTAAGGCAGAAACAGGTAAATTTCCATGCCAAGCTGGAATCTCCCAGACCTATGAGTCCAAGAGCGTAGCCACATTAGAGATGTCCCTGTCATGATTCGCACTGTGCCATCTAGATGGCCAAGTGTGGATGTTTCACACGTGTCAGACAGGGGATTTGAACTGTAGTCCTTCTGTGCTGTAGTCCTGCTGTCTTGCCTCGGAGCCACACTCCGTAAGTCTTTAGCAGATCGTAAGGGCCTAGACGGGACATACTTGTGTATAAGGGCGGATAGATAGGTGGGAGCAGCATTATGTAGAGATTTGAAAGCAAGAACCAGAATTTTAAATTGAGCTCTATATTTTATAGGAAGCCAGTGTAGGGACTGACAGAAGGGTGAGGCATGGGAGGTGTGGGCGGACAGGAAGATGAGCCTCGCCACCGCATTCATTATGGACTGTAACGGCGCAAGTTGGGAGCACGTAAGACCACTGAGAAGTGGATTACAGTAGTCAAGGCGAGAAAGGACAGTGGAATGGACCAACACCTTAGTCGCATCTGGCGTTAAGTAGGGGCGGATGCGCTCAATGTTTTTGAGATGGAAATGACAGGATTTGGCAATAGATTGAACATGAGGCTTGAAGGAGAGGTCGGAGTCAAAGAGAACACCTAGGCAGCGAGCCTGCGCTGATGGTAGCACCGTTGACTTGGAGGGAGACAGACACAGGAGTAACAACACTTGAGGGAGGAAAGACCAGAATTTCAGTTTTGGTCAAGTTTAGTTTAAGGAAGTGGGCAGCCATCCAGTTAGAAACAGCAGAGAGGCAGTCAGAGACACTAGTCAAGAGGGACGGGGAGAGATCAGGAGAGGACAGGTAGATTTGCGTGTCATCTGCATAGAAATGATATTGGAAGCCAAAGGAGCTAATGAGTTTACCAAGGGAGGCAGTATAGATGGAGAACAGTAGGGGACCAAGGACTGAACCTTGGGGACACCAACAGAGAGGAGTTGGGGAGAAGAAGCAGAGCCAGAGAAAGAAACACTGAAAGAGCGCTGGGAGAGGTAGGAGGAGCACCAGGAGAGAGCAATATCTTGTAGACCGATATTGCGGAGGATGAGAAGAAGCTGTTGATGATCAACAGTGTCAAAAGCCGCAGACAGGTCAAGAAGAATTAGGATAGAGTAGTGACCACGAGATTTTGCAGCGAGTAGATCATTGGATACTTTGGTCAGTGCCGTTTCCACAGAGTGCTTAGCGCGGAAACCAGACTGAAGCGGGTCTAGCAGAGAGTTGGACTCGAGGAAGTCTGTCAATCTCGCATACACAATTTTTTCAAGGATCTTGGATGCAAAAGGCAGTAGCGAAATAGGACGATAGTTGGATGGGGAGTTAGGGTCAAGATTGGGCTTCTTTAGATTTATTTATTATTATTTTATTATTTATATAGCGCCATCAGATTTCGTAGCGCAGTACAATGGGTGGACTAACATACATGTAATTGTAACCAGACAACTGGACGTACAGGAACAGAGGGGTGGAGAGTCCTGCTCCATGAGCTTACATTCTAGGGGGAGTGGGGTATAGTGTCACAAAGGGTGAAAGTAGGGGGTACAAAGTAGGTTGTTAGAAAACTATTAATTGAGGGCTTTGTAGGTAATTTTTGACAGTTGCAGGACAGAAGTCATGGAGGGTGGGGGATGAAAACCTGCTAACATTTTAATTGATATGCTTTCTTGAAGAAGTGAATTTTCAATGATTTTTTGAATGAGTGGAGACTGGGTGAAATTCTTACGGAGAAGGGAAGGGAGTTCCACAGAAGAGGTGCAGCCTTGAAAAAGTCTTGGAGGTGAGCGTTAGAGGTGGGAGTACGGACAGAGGATATATGTAGGTCTTTGGCAGAGCGTAGAGGCCTCGACGGACATACTTGTGTATTAGGGAGGATAGGTAAGTTGGAGCAGCATTATGTAGGGACTAGAGTTGAGCGGACACCTGGATGTTCGGGTCAGGCGGGTTCGGCCGAACTTTGAAAAAAGTCTGGGTTTGTGATCGAACTTGACCCCGAACCCGAACCCCATTGAAGTCAATGGGGACCCGAACTTTTGGCCACAAAAATGCCTCTAAAAAATTCTTGGAAAGGGCTAGAGACTTGCAAAAGGAAGTAAAATGGGGGTAAGAGTAGGACAAGTGCCCTGCAAACAAATGTGGATAGGGAAATCACTTAAAATAACATAAAAATTAAAAATACAGCTGAGCCATAAAATAGCACTAGATGGAATCTTTGATTTTAGCTTTGGAAGAACATAAAGCAAAATCTAAAGCATGGCTGTCAGGAGCATCACCAGAATTATCAATTTGAGAGAGGGTTGGAGTGCAGGGTATTCTCTTTCATTGTTCAAACTGAGCTCAACTCCTGATGCATGGAGAAAAGGCCTTCACAAGCCTCTGCTATTGTGTACATAGTTTATACTACGTGACCCATAGGTTGAGGAGGTGGTGACCGTGGCGGTGTAGGTGGAAGCGGCGGTGGAGGAGGAGGAGGTAGCCAACACTGTTTTTTTTATTTTTATTTTTTTTTATTATTTTTTTTTATTGGGGTAGCCTCCAAAATATTGGGATTTGGGACATATAAAAAAAGAAACATTTGCGGCCTGCGGTGCATTTCTTGCAGTCCTTATGCATGGAGAAATGCTCAACTCCTGATGCATGGAGAAAAGGCCTTCACAAGCCTCTGCTATTCTTTACATAGTTTATACTAAGTGACCCATAGGTTGAGCAGGTGGTGACCATGGCGGTGGAGGAGGTAGCCAACACTGTTTTTTTATATATATATATATATATATTTTATTTTAATTGGGGTAGCCCCCAAAATATTGGGACATATGAAAAAAGAACACGTGCGTGCTGCATCTGAAACTCCACTATTGCCTGCTGCTGCTCACACAGTTCATTTTTATCGCTTCAACTGCTTCTTGGATAACTGTGGTCATTTTAAAGATAATACATGCCGACGAGCGCTAGAAGACGGCTGCTCCGCTTTTGCACCCTGCTCCCTCTTATGCTTTGCTGGTGCCTCTGTGCACGTCACTTGCATGACCTTGATTCCATGTGCGGTCTAGGACCTCATCATCCTCCACATCATCTTCCACCTACTCCTCAACCCTGCCCTCCTTGCCAGTATGCACACTGCAGAAAGCCACAGCAGTTGGCACCTGTGTTTTTCCAGCATGTAAAGTCTGCAAAGGACATATGGAAATTGTTTTAGAATTGTATCCAGGCACCGCGCCACCCCCACCCAACCCTTCCCCCCCTGCCCCACCTTCTAAATACACACACACAGTCAGACACACACACACACACACAGTCAGACACAAACACACACACAGTCAGACACATACACACACACACACACAGTCAGACACATACACACAAACACAGTCAGACACATACATACAAACACAGTCAGACACATACACAGACACAAACACAGTCAGACATAAACACACACACAAACACAGTCAGACACAAACACACACACACAGTCACAAACACACAAACACACACAGTCAGACACAAACACACACAGTCAGACACAAACACACACACACAGTCAGACACAAACACACACACACAGTCACAAACACACACACAGTCAGACACAAACACACACACACAGTCAGACACAAACACACACACACAGTCAGACACACACACACACAGTCAGACACATACACACACACACACAATCACTCACATTTTTTTTTTAATCCCCCCCAGCCTCCTTACCTTTGGGAGTGCTGGGGTGGGGGGTCTCTCTCTCCCTGGTGGTCCAGTGGCTGCCGGTCAGGCTGGGCGGCGCTGGCGAGGGTGCACTTTCTCTGAGCTGACTGCTCAGCTCCTTCGCGCGCCGTAGAGTGAGGCTGGGAGCCGGAATATGACGTCATCTTCTGGCTCCCAGCCTCACTCTGCGGGCGGTGCGCTAGGGAGCTGAGCAGACCGCTCAGAAGAAGAGCTCCCTCGCCAGCTGCCGCCCACCCAGCACCGCCCGCTCGGGATGTCTGTTAGCCGCAAGGCTAACAAGACATTTGCCCTGGGCATTTGGGGGCGGCGTTTTTTGCCGCCCCCTGAAAAATGCCGCCCAAGGCAAATGCCTTGTTTGCCTCGCGGCTAATACGTCCCTGGTTGTAGGTGTGAAACAATATTACAAGTGACAGATGTAGTAAATTCAAATCAAAGTTACGCTTTGATTTGACTCTCAGATATGAAGTGCAGGCCCCAAAATGTACTATTTAGCAGATTAGCACCCAGAAAATTTGAATTTTTACAACTGCGCTGTAAGCACACTATTAGACGCTTCTATTTGACTCTCAGATATGAAGAGCAGGCCCCAAAATGTACTATTTAGCAGATTAGCAGCAAAACAATTAGAATGTTTACAAGTGTGCTGTAAGCACACTATTAGACACTTCTATTTGACTCTCAGAAATGAAAAGCAGGCCCCAAGATGTACTATTTAGCAGATTAGCAGCAAAATAATTAGAATGTTTAGAAGTGCGCTGTAAGCACACTATTAGACGCTTCTATTTGACTCTCAGATATGAAGAGCAGGCCCCAAAATGTACTATTTAGCAGATTAGCAGCAAAACAATTAGAATGTTTACCAATCCGCTGTAAGCACACTATTAGACGTTTCTATTTGACTCTCAGATATGAAGTGCACACCCCAAAATGTACTATTTAGCAGATTAGCACCCAGAAAATTTGAATTTTTGCTACTGCGCTGTAAGCACACTATTAGACGCGTGGATTTGACTCTCAGATATGAAGAGCAGGCTCCAAAATGTACTATGTAGCAGATTAGCACCCAGAAAATGAGAATTTTTACAACTGCGCTGTAAGCACACTATTATACACTTCGATTTGACTCTCAGATATGAAGAGCAAGGCCCAAAATTTACTATTTAGCAGATTAGCAGCAAAACAATTAGAATGTTTACCACTGCACTATAAGTGCACTATTAGACGCTTCGATTTGACTCTCAGATATAAATAGCAGGCCCCAAAATTTACTATTTAGCAGATTAGCTGCAAAACAATTAGAATGTTTACCACTGCGCTGTATGCACACTATTAGACGCTTCTATTTGACTCTCAGATATGAAGAGCAGGCCCCAAAATGTAATATTTAGCAGTTTAGCACCAAAACAATTACATTGTTTACAACTGCGCTGTAAGCGCACTATTTGGCGCTTCTATTTGACTCTCAGATATGAAGTGCACCCCACTAAAATACTATTTAGCAGTTTAGCACCCCAAAAATTTCAAGTTTTAAAACTGCAATGTGACAGCAGTATTTGACGCTTCTATTTGACTCTCAGATATGAAGTGCACCCCACTAACGTACTTTTTAGCAACCAAAAAATTTAAAGTTTTAAACTGCAATGTGACAGCAGTATTTGACGATTCTATTTGACTCTCAGATATGAAGTGCATGCTACTAATGTACTATCCCACTAATGTACTATTTAGCACCAAAAAAATTTACTTTTTAAAACTCTGATGTAAGCGTGGTATTTGAAGCTTCTATTTGACTCTCAGTTATGAAGTGCACCCCACTAATGTACTAGTTTGCAGAATTCTTTCCTAAGCTGTCCTTCACAGCTGCAGCATTCTCTCTACCTACACTTATAAGAGCTCATGTGCGTGCGGCGCCATGCGACTCCAGCTTATATATAGAGGCTGGGTCACATGCTGCACTGGCCAATCACAGCCATGCCATTAGTAGGCATGGCTGTGATGGCTTCTAAGGGCACACAAGTCAAACGCTTGTTGATTGGCTGCCCTGCAGCCTTTGAAAATGCGCCATTAAATCACCGAACTCCAACCCGAACATACAGTGATATGTCCATGTTCGGGTCCGGGGTCCAAAAACTGTAATGTTTGGTATGAACCCGAACTTTACAGTCCGGGTTCGCTCAACTCTAGTAGGGACTTGTAAGCAAGCATCAGAATTTTAAATTGAGCCCTATTTCTAACTGGAAGCCAATGCAGGGACTGATAGAGCGGGGAGGCGTGAGATGGGTGGATGCGCGCTATGTTTTTGAGATGGAAGCAACAGGATTTGACGATTGATTAGACATGAGGGGTGAAGGAGAGGTTAGAGTCAAAAAGAACACCCAGGCAGCGAGCCTGCAAGGTAGAGGTGATGGTAGCGCCGTTGACTTGGAGGGAGACAGATATGGGAGTAGTAACACTTGAGGGAGGAAAGACCAGAAGTTCTGGTTTGGACAGGTTGAGTTTAAGGAATTGAGCAGCCATCCATTTGGAAATCGAAGAGAGGCAGTCAGAGACACGAGTCAAGATGGGCAGAGAGAGATCAGGAGAGGACAGGTAGATTTGCGTGTCATCCGCATAGAAATGATAACGGAAGCCAAAGGAGCTGATGAGTTTACCAAGGGAGGCAGTGTAGATAGAGAACAGTAGGGGACCAAGGACAGAACCTCGGGGGATGCCGACAGAGAAGAGGCAGAGGGCGAAGAGGCAGAGTCAGAGAAAGAAACACTGAAAGAGCGCTGGAAGAGGTAGGAGGAGCATCAGGAGAGAGCAGTATCCCGTAGACCAAAATTACGGAGAATGCGAATATGATGTTGATGATCAAGGAGAATTAGGATATAGTAATGGCCGCGAGATTTAGCAGCAATTAAATAGTTGGATACTTTGGTCACTGCCGTTTCGACAGAATGACCAGGATGATATTTTCTCTTATTTTTTTTAACATATACTTAATTTAACACAGAATCAGTTTCCTTTAGAAACACGATGAAAAGTTTATTATATCAAAAAAATAGTGTTGAGGTGACAGTTGTCCTTTATAAGGAAAAGTATAAAAACGGCTGCAGTACTATCCTCTTTCAATAGGAACAGCTGGATGGCAAAAACAGTGCTAGTAGGATTGGACTGTAGAGGGCTGATCTAAGATCATCTTCTCTGATGAGTACAATTTTCAGCTTTGTCCAACACCAGGTCACCTAAAGGTTAGATAGAGACCTGGAGAGACCTACAAGCCACAGTGCCTTGCAACTAACTATGATGTTTGGTGGAGGATTGGTGTTGATCTGGGCGTGCTTCAGCAAAACTGAAATTTTGCAAATCCATCTTTGTGAAGGATGCATGAATTAAGCCACGTCCAATGTTATCTCGGAAAAGCTTGTTTCCTTCTACTCTGATAATGTCAGCAACTCTGATGATTGTTTTCTTCCAGCAGGTCAACTCTCCAGCCACACAGCCAGGTAAATCAAGGCGTGGATGGAGGATCACATGATATTCACACCTGAACCCAATGAAAAACCTTTGGAATATGATCAAGAGGAAGATGGATGGTGACAAGCCATCAAACAAAGTTTAACTATTTGATTTTTTGCATAAAGCAACCCAACAGCAATGGGAAAGACTGGTGGAGCGCATGCCACGACACATGAAAATTGCGATTGAAAATCAGGGTAAGTCCACCAAATATTCATTATGAACTCTTCCTAAGTTAAAACATTATTATTGTGTTGTTTAAAAATGGCCTGGCACTCAGCACTACTCACTCGTTCCTGGGCACCCATGGTATCCTAGATGCTATTTTGTGTTGGCTGTCCTGCTTGGGGTCCCAGGTCTGGGCTGCTGCTCCTCTGTCTTCTTGGTTAGTGTGAGGGTCGTGGGCGAACACGCCATTGCAGCAAGATGGCGGCTGCAATGCGGACTCTATGCCGACTAGCAGAGGGCAGGAAGATAGTCCAAATGTTGCAAACCAAGATGAGTCCCTGAACCATTTATATTGCCCCACAGTGCTCCACCTATAGGAGGAAAGTGGCTGTTTATGTGATTCTGTTAGCCTATTTAATCCATGAGCACCTCCTAAACGGGGCATGGTACTTTAAAGCTACCTGTTCCTCATTTCTAATGCCTTGTTAATTTTCCTGTTTCCTAATTTGCCTCTCTGCTGTTTTTTCTGAATATGGCTTCCCTCCTTGCTGCCTGCCTTGACCTTTTGTCGCCTCCTTTCAAATACTGTTTCCTGGTACTTTTCTCCTATGAAAAGTCCCTGTGCCACCAGCGACCTATCAGGGCCCTGTTCTCAGCTGTGCTTCACCTTATCAACAAACAATTCCCAGCAGGTTTCCACACACAAAAAAAATGACTATTAACTTGTTTTCCTTGCATTTTTGAGATCTGGAAACACAATTCATTTTTTTGACCAGTTTTCATTTTTTTTAATATAAATGCTCAAAATGACAATATTCTTATTTGGGATTTAGAAGAAACTTTCTCATTAGTTTATGGATAAAACTAAAATGTTGCTGCAGAGAGTGAATATCATTGTGATGAATGTTCTCCTGCATCTATTATATTTATTGAACACTTTCCCAATCTCCATTCCACATTAGTTCTTCAAAACAGTTAAAACCATGTTTACATCATTTATATGGGCTAAAAAAAGCAAACCAGAATATCATACAATATACTTACACAACCTAAATACAAGGAAGGTATGTGTCTACCTAATATTCAATTTTATCATTATGCAATTCACTTGCGGCATATCGTGGACTGGTCTTTCAAACCAAAATCACAATTATGGATTTCTTTAATCAATCCCAAGTCGAAGAGCCTATACAATCTCTACCTTGGTCCTTTCCAATACCCGCAAATATATACTTATTACATCACTCCCAATAATATCAGCTACTTTAAAAATCTGGAAAAAGATAGCTCACCTACCAGATTTATTTTCATCGCCCTCTCCTAGATATCCTATTTCATACAAGCCAGCCTCCCCAGCGGGAGAGTCAGGACTAATCTTAACACCTCACACTCAACTTAAAAATACACCTTATATACCCTTAGACAGCTCATTCAGAGCCTCAGACATACTACCTCCAACAGATATAGCTGGCATGGCAAACCCCACCCCTGCCCAGATATTTCAATATCTCCAAATGGAATATTTTCTTAAATCACTAGGGTTACCATTTTACTAGATAAACACATTAGACAGGAAAACAAAGTTTAAACAGATGTGCTCTGAAAAAATAATTTCCAAATGTTACAAATTACTGCAATCCCCACTTTTATCCTTCTATCTATTATACACACCCATGGAACAAACAGATTGACTCTAGGGTGCTGGATGAGGAGTGGGAAAAATTTTTCTCCTTCTTATTCCACTCTTACACTAGTGTTTTACTCCAAGAATTGAGTTACAAATTGGGGACCTGAGCTTCAGAGGCCCCTTTAGAGGTGACACAAATATTTGTGTTCAGCAAAGTCTCCTGAGTATAATATTACCCCTCATGTACAGGTTTTATGGTGTTTTAAAAAGTTACAGAGTCAAATATAAGGCTTGCGTTTCAGTTTTTTCACATTGAAATTCGCCAGATTGGTTATGTTGCCTTTGAGAGCGTATGGTAGCCCAGGCATAAGAATTACCCCCATGATGGCATACCATTTGCAAAAGTAGACAAGCCAAGGCATTGCAAATTGGGTATGTTCAGTCTTTCTTAGTAGCCACTTAGTCACAAACACTGGCCAAAATTGGCATTCAAATTCGTTTTTTGCATTTTTCACACACAAACAAATATTAACGTTAACTTTGGCTAGTGTTTGTGACCAAGTGGCTACCACATTTGGAGTTAGTGTAGGACCCACTGATATTGGGATACTGTGAAGTAATGGTTGGCTTAACACAATATAGCCATATGGCGGAACTGAATCCCCATATTTGTTTTCTTAGGCAAATGTAAGTAGCCTGATCAGATTATTAGTGTATTATTTTGGCCGTGTATTAGGTGCGCCGTAACCTAATTTGTATCATGTATGAATATTGGTCACTACGGCAGCACAATTCCTGTAGAATGCATGTTTCAAGTGTGCCCCCAATTGTTTTTTTCCTTTGCTATGCAACCTTGGAAAAATATGTCATAACTTTAAGTTCAATAGTTGAAAAAAATTATTAATCGTTATTTAACCCCTTAAGGACCAAACTTCTCGAATAAAAGGGAATCATGACATGTCAGACATGTCATGTGTCCTTAGGGGGTTAAAGCAGCACTGTCATGCCAAACTTTCCTTTCCCCAATTGATTCCTCTTTTCTCCCTCTGTCAGGATCTGTTCTTCATTTCTTCCTGCCTGCTCTAGTTTTCTTTAAAATCATAAGACAAAGTAGGCACTATTTGTCTTATGGAGGTTTCCTACGCCTGACAAGCTATGACCAGCGGAGGAGCAAAGTGTGCTTCATTTCCGGTGCTCAGAGCAATTTTCCCACAATTCTCACTTTTCCTCCATGTTCCCGTGAAGCCTCCATTCACATTTCCCGAACGTCCTGTCACTTAAACAGATCACTGACGAAACTACCAAAATGCGTCCTAACAGAATGAGAACAGTTTCTCCATTCGTGTTAGGACACAATTCGGGACTTTGTTAGTATCGGTATAACTCCGATCCTATTTGTGTCGCGGCTTCATCTTGCAGCCGCTTAGTAGATAGCTCCCTAATTCCCACGGTATTAAGGAGCTAGCTACCAAAAGGCTGAAAAGGCTGGAGGCCCTAAATAACAATAAGGGGGGGAACTATAGTCCTTCCACCCGGCCTCCATCTCTGAGCGATGGGTGGGGGCCCTAAGTAACAATAAGGTGGGACTATTGTCCTCCCCCCTCCCGGCTCCCACCCGTGAGCGGTGGGTGGGAGCCCTAAATGAAAATGTTAAGCCGCCCCCAGATGACTAGAGGTCCCCAAGCCCTTAGTAAAAAAATAATAATAATCAACCCCTACCTACCCCCCTCACCCTAAAAATAGTGAGGGGGGAACAAGAGAGCTAAATACCTGTAAAAAACAAATAAAACTTACCATTTGATGTCTACTTTTTTTTCAAAAATCTTATTTTTTCAGCCCTAAAAAGGGCCAAATAAAAATCCATAATACCCGTCGCACTTTGAAAATAAAATACAAAACCCGAGTGCAAAGAAAAATCAGATGGAAAAAAAAACCTGAAGCTAAAATAGTAATTCATCTTCACCCATGGAGGGCACGGCACAGACTGAGCTCTGCAGGGCGGGGAAAGGCTCATAAAGCCTTCCCATGCCCTGCAATTAGGCTCCGGGCACTCTGATTGGTTGGTTTAACCCCTTAAGGACCAATCTTCTGGAATAAAAGGGAATCATGACATGTCACACATGTCATGTGTCCTTAAGGGGTTAAGCCTCTGGGCTGCCTGGAAGTTCCCACGTACCAGGTGAGTGAGTTCCTCCAGCTTGTCCCTAAACTCCAGTACATATGGGACGATGGGGGTCTCTTCCTGATCCCCATTTCTCTCCCAGTGCTCTCGGACAAGGTCTAGGGGTCCTTTAACTCTCCGCTAAAATAACAACTCAAACGGAGAGAATCCTCCAGGTATGCTAACAGGAGATGCGGCAGGAATCTTTCCCAATCCTTGCGGGTCTCTGAAAAGGCTCGGAGCATCTGTTTCAACGTGCCATTAAAGCGATCGCATGGGGCATTAGTCTGGGGGTGGTATGGGGAGCTTAGGATGGGTTTAATGCCGCATAACTTCCACAGCTGGTGAGTCATCTCAGCAGTAAACTGAGTGCCATGATCCAAAATAATCTCTCGGGGAAAACCCATCCAGGAGAACACTTGCATCAGGGCTTCAGCTACAGTCTCTGCTTGAATGTTTATGAACAAAAAATAAAGGACAAAATGGCGCTTATTTCAGTATACAACCTAGTGCAGCTAAAAATTACAAAGTGTAATGTCACCATTTACACTTTACAAATGTGATAGAGTAAAAGAACAGAAAAGGTGATTTGTAGCCTCCTTTCCACATGCATACCATGGACATCTTGGGGAGGGAAAGAATACTATGTTCAAGATGTGATGTACAGCTATATTGGTGTTGGCGATATACTTCTGGTCTTGAACATATTTGGTTGTGGGTGTTTTTTTTATATACATATGTTTTCAATTGTATAATTATCTGGCATTCTCTCTGATATATAAAGCCAAATATGTTCAGTTTGAAAAGTATATGCACCTGAGGAAGACCTGTTTTAGTGGTTGAAACGCATTGTGCTACTTTTGTTTTTAATAATTTGTTAGTAAATTTTCATCTAAAACTTACCCTGGACTCTGGAATTCCTGTGCCATAACAGTGCCAAGTTCCTGAAGGCGAATGATGGAAATTCCACTATATATCTCATTGATGAGATGAAAAGCACCATAAGTACCGAGCCACCTTTTAATGAGCTCTGAAAATAGTTTGAAGAGATATTCTTACTTATATACAATCTCACATATACAGTTTATACTATGTATGTTTTTTAATTCATTTTAATATAGGTTTAAAAGAATTATCTATGTGTTGGTTATCAAAGAAATAATAAGTGTAAGTTAAACCAAATAACCTCTTTCTGTGTGCGCAAATCACCTTTTCTGTTCTATTATTCTGCCTGAATGTTGCTCAGGGCGACTGACTCGGGTTATCGAGTTGCGTAGTCCACAATGTTCAGAATATATTTCTTTACAGTGGGGCTAGGCTTAGCCAGGGGACCTATAATATTGACAGCTACTCTGCCGAAGGGGTTTTCAATGATGGGTAGGTGCTGGAGCTTGGCCTTGTCCTAGTCGCCCCGCTTCCCCACTCTCTGGCAGACATCACAGGACTGGCAGTACTGCCTTAGATCCTTAGAGATGCCTGGCCAGAAAAAGCTTTGGGTGAGTCGATGCTTAGAACATCTCACTCTTAAATGCCCTGCCAGGGTAATATCGTGAGCTATCTTCAACAGCTCATGCCGATATTTCCTGGGTACCACCAGCTGCTTGGTGGTGGTAGGAGCTGTACCCGAACCTACTTGCTCCACTATGCAGTATAGCAATCCCTTCTCCCAGATAAACCATTCCCCTTCCAACCCAGCCTGACTATTGACCACCCTATCCCCAATGTTCTGGAGGGACGGGTTAGAGACTACTTCCCTCCCAAACTCGGCAGGAGTATCCCAGGACAAGAGGCTCCTCAGGACAAGAGCCTCAGAGTGTGAGCCGTCATGGGTGGTGCGGGCTTGTTGACGGGTTGTTACCAGGTAGGCCTCCTTGGGATCGGTAGTAGGCATATAAGCCCAGCAATACATCGGCCAGCAGGTTGTTCATGATGCCGACTTCCACCAAACTTTGTCCAGCGCCCCAGTCGAGATGGACTCTGGCCGTGGGTAGGCGGTGAATAGCTCCCCCTGCTACCCAGACAGCAATGGTTCCCCCTGTCTTCTCCGTCTCCGTGACCAGCTGGTGTTGCTCCGCTATCTCGCAGACCCTGTACGGTGCGCCCGTTCAGCTTGACCGGTTGTTGGTGATGATCCCGGTTATCTGCTGCTGCTTGTATGGGATCTGCCTCATTCAGGAGGGTCCAGGCATCCTCGTTGGGGTTCGGGGGCTGCCTGATAGCAGTGGGCAGAAGCTCTCAGGGCAGGAGGGGGCCTTGGACAGATCTACTGGGACCGATCCCTCAACTGATGGCAATCCCTCTTCACTTGCCCGTACTCAAGGCAGGGATGGCACTGGATAGCTGTCCAGATCAGTGCCCGCTGGTGTTGTAGGGGAGGTGGTAGGCTTTGCGATGCAGTCACCCATTCCTGCACCTTGGTGGACAAGCCATTGTAGAACTGCTCCTGCAGTAACAGTTGGAAAATCTCCTCTGAGGGCTTGTTGTGAGTGCACCCAGTTTTGGGCTGCCCGTGTCAAATGGCAAGTTCACTCCGCATGGGAATCCTTCTCCCCTCTCCTTGATTCCCTAAATTTCCGGCGGTATGCCTCCGGGGTCACTGCGTACCTCGCTAACAGGACCTGTTTCACCATGGCATAGTTCTGCAGCTCGTCCTCGGGCACGGCCCGGTAGGCATCTGCAGCCTTCCCCGTGAGCTTCCATGCCAAAAGGGAAACCCAGTCTGCTGGTGCAACGCTATGCAAAATGCAGAGGCGTTCAAAATCTTTCAGAAAGTCATCAATGCGCTCCTTTGATTCAGCAAAAGTTTGAAAAGCGTTGAAGGGCAAATTGGCTTTTTGTTCGGAAGCTGCCAGACCCCCTGGGGACACCTCTCCCGCCTGCCGTTCATGGGGTTGTGCGGGATTTGCCCCATTTCCTCGAGCCAAGAGGTATGCTTGTGCCTCTGAGAAGGTCCTGGCCAGGATCTCTGCTGAGGGGGTTCTCCATAGTATGCCAGGCATCTGGCCATTTCTTTGTCAAGGGCATCCTTCTTGCCCTCCGACTGTTGTACCACGGAATCACTGCTTAGCAGATTGTCCTCCATGAGGGCAGCAATTAGATCTGCCTTGGTTCTATTGCTTGCCGATTGCCCTCTGGCTTCCAGAAACTCTTGTAGCATTTGTCTCTTTAGGTTTGTGTAGTCCATGTATTGGTTCAGCTCATGAACACTGGTTCAGTTCGGCTGGGAAGTACAATCCGGCTGCCTGCCACCAGATATAGTGGACCCTGGGTAACCCGACCGGTTACCTCCGCTAATCCCTTTCTTCAGCTGTTCAGGAACCACTTAGAGTATCATTTCCCCCCAGTAACTGGACGACACACAGCTCTGGAGGTACAACACACTTTTATTGAGCCCCACATGGCTTTTATGCATAGCCCCACACAAACAGGGGTTGTATCCCAGGATGCTCTATACCAAGGAGCCCAAGCAAAGGAATGGGGGGGGAGCTGTTCCTTTGTCTCCCGAGTATGAAATGCCCGCCACTCAGGCGAAAGGTCTCTCGCACAGGACGAAAGAGGGGTCTTCATCCCAGGAGCCTATATGCCTGGGAGCCAAGGCGCAGGAAAAGGGTCCGTCCCTTTGTCTCCCAGGCACAGAAAAGCCCGCCAAACTAGCCAGTGACCCAAAGGTACAACAGTACCTTCCTCGACCAGTCTCCGCTCGCAAGGTCCCTGTGTGGAAACCCAGCAAAGGGAAGCGTCTCATTTCAGGGTACGAATGCTCCCCCTGGTTGGCGTTGGTCTATACGAAATGGCGGCCTCTCAGGGGAGCACTCATTAATTACTTCCCTTGTGGTTTCACACTTGCGAGTGTGAACGTTCTGGTTAATTGGTGTGAATGTTCTAATGTGGCACCGGGGAGGTCCTCGTTCGGGAGACGAACGAGTTGGGAAACAATTCACGAATACTCCCCCTGGTATAGTATTTTGGCTTTTCAATTTTTGTTTCAGTGGGGATACTAAAAAACTGGACCTTTGATGAACCTTGAGGAATAGGTTAGAAACAACTGCTCTATACTACATGTTGCTGGAAGCACAATTCTTCTTGGTGTGAAAAAGATTTGATAATTGATAGCTGCTGACAGGACAACGTTCCTAGTGAGGTTTCACAATTATTGGTCTATCCCTTTGGCATAAACAGGTTTTATCAGCACGTTCTTTTAAAGCACAAATCAGTTCAACTAAATAAAATAATGAAATAATAAAAATAAATTGCATTTTTTATTTTTGTTTTTGCATACATGATAAAGAATAAATGTGCTCATTTTCATTAATTTCTCATTTTCACATTTCTCTCTTGTTTAAAATCTACATTCCTTTCTCCCATAGGCTATTCTTTTGATGTAAAGTAGAATTTAGTGCGAAATGAAATATTTTATCCGCTACAAATCATCTCCAGTAGATAAAAAGAGCCAGAGCTGTAGGTTATCACTCTAAGCTTTGATAATATACATCATAAAAATCATTTAACTAAAGGTAGTACTTAAATACGCATTACATCATTCAAAGATCTTTGGGATTCACAGCAAGAATTTCAATGTTTGATCAACAAATATTTCAAGTGGAAACTTACAAGTGAAATGCAATTTTAATTACAGAATATTATGCTAAATTTATCCTAATGTTTACATTGAGTTCTGTGATTTATATACCTCCCAACATTCCTAAGTCAAGTAGGAGAGTCACGATTTTGCCCATGCATGAACACTTTTTTTTCTCTGCTCACTGCAGCTCTGATTGGCTGCAGAGACCCTGTGCTGGTGCATTCGCAGTGGTTGGCATCCATTGGCAGCAGGTAGGGGCTCTAATAATAATATATTAGGTAGACCTAATATCCCTACTCATTGGCAGTGGGTAGAGGCTTTATAATAATAATAATATTCTGGGAGGTAACTTAGTGTCCCCCACCCACGGGCAACGAGTTGGGGTTCTAAATAATTATACAATGGGGGGAGGACATGGCATGAGAATCATTAGCCAACATGAGGGAGGAGTGCCCATGCCACTAATGGTCAAATTGTGTAATTGCTTAGTGCCCCCAGCAGCCACATTAAGTTCCCCTTAAGCATATAAGTAGAGCCCCCATGTGGGGACATCGTGTTCAGGCTCATTGGAAGTCTTAACTGCGAAACAACCATATCCAGATTATGCAGTGCAAATGGCCCAATTCACAGCTGCATGGGTTTGCCACTTTTTTATGGGGCTATTTTGCCTTTAGTGAATAACCCTCTAAGTTATAGTGCACCTCTGGCACATCCCTTCTTTAAAGGGATATGCATCACTCTGATAACTCATAATGATAATATGAAATGCTTGATTGTTTTAGAATGTACATATATTTCCTAATATCTATATGATGTATTTTTATTGTTTCCAAATGTTTTTAGGGTGCATTCATTGAAACTAAGTGTTCACAATATGTTATTTCACACCTTGTGTTCACAAACTGCACAAACAAGAAATTCAAGCTCGGCAACAAAACGTTCGAGCTGGACAAAAGTCCTGCCGGCTAAGAAATGCAAGGGTTTTAGGCCATTGGGAAAGGAAATGTGCATGTTGTAACCTAAACATTTGCTGTGCGTTAATAACTTGTAATAGAATATAGCCTGTTAGGCGAAATATAATGAAAGCTATTATAAAGTGATTTGGCTTACACAATCTCTTGGTTTCACTTTATTTCACGTCTGAACAACAGGCCCACTTTAAGACTATGAATATTGTGGTGCAATGTGGGTTGTGCTATATTGAGGTGTTTTGGTATTAGCAGACAATAAGCAGGATTAAGATTCTCGCCAAAGCAGCTTGTTCTGTTAAGTGGCCGGGACTCTAGTCCTATGCTAAGTAGCAGACAAAAACCTCTACTTCACCTGACAGAATAGCATATCCTGTTTTACCTTGTTTAACCCTCTCATGGCAATATTTGACAGATTTGTAAAAGTGTGATAACCTCAATAAAAATTTTGCTATTGACTTTAAAGAAAAAATATCAATAAAATAAAAAATAACAATAATGATATAATTAATAGGCTTAATTTCAGGTGACTAAAAAATACTTTAAATTAATCAACATTGTTAGAAGTCTTCAGTGGCTTGTAATGGAAATCAAGAGCAAAATAAACGTCAATCAACCATATCGCTGATTCAAAAATGTCAAACATTTTTTTAACATCCGAATCTTTATAAAAATAAAGCCTAATTTTTATGACTCAGTCCTATTAATCTGTTGCATAGTAAAGCTGGGGACACACCCACATACAAGTAAAATCTTTCTAGGCATCTGACCGGGTCAGCTTTCCATTCTTCGGACATAAAAGCCTTCTGTCCACTTTAAACACTAGTCTCTTGTTCTTTGGGCTTTTAATTACAAAATAACTATGAGAGCCTAGTACAAAAGCAATCCCAGGACTTGGAGAGGCCTCATAGTCTTTAGTTTTCATTTATTCATATTGGAAAGCAGATTTTCATCTGCAACGCGTCAGTTAATTGTCCTGGCTTTTTGCTTTCACAGTTGAGAGCTCGTCCAGGTAATTTTAGTTTACCGAGGACAGAAGCAGGGCTGTCATTGTTCAATACTGAAATGCTGCTGCCTCTCTGAGGGTATTGAGAGGTGTAGTTTGGTTTGCCAGGATTACTGTATCTTCCAAGACACAGAACGTTATAATGTTCTTGTTGACAGCAAAAGAAGAGTGCTTCTCTGCCTTGTGCAAAGGCAGATATTTTGCTATTTACCCATTAATGTGTGCATTCCCCTTCTCCAGCACATTAACTAAACACCAAATTTCATTCAGTTGGACAAAATGAGATTCAGTTAGATTTGCAATTCTCATATATTTACTACAGCAAAATCTGATCAAATTTTAGTCATCCGAAAAGAATGAGCACCATTCCGTCATTAACATTTGATATCTGGTTTAACATCAAACATTTTCGATTAAGAATCAAATCTAAAATACACAGAACACCAGTCAGGGGTGTAGCTAGGAATCACAGGATCCCCATTATGCTCTTACTGATATACACTCACCGAGACACACACTCACGGACACAACATGCTGTCATTGGCACACACTGTTTAACCAACATACACTTTTACTGACAGACACAAGCTTTCACTGATACACATTCACTGACATACACTCACTAACACATGCAGTCATAGACTCACACAGTTTAACCAACACACACTTTCATTGACACACACGCACTCAGATACACATACCCTGACACACACATTCACCGACATACACATTCACTGCAAGGCACATTCACTGATTTGACACACACTCACTGATAGACACACTGAAACACACTGACAGATGTACTCATACATTTATACATTCTTGCATACACACACACATATTAATTGTATTTATTTTAGTTTTATTTTAGGACCATTCAGCCTCACTATCTTTTGGGAGAGCTGGTGTGTGTCCTCTCCCTGAGGTCCAGTGTGGGTCCTCTCCCTAGAGTCCAGTGTGGATCTTCTCCCAGGGGTTCAGTGACTCGTGTACTCTTCCTGCTCCTTTATGTGCTGTTTAGAATTATAGAATTATATCATATTCCGGCTCCTGGCATTGCCGCAGGGTGCAAAGGAGCAGTGCTGGAAAGGCAAGAACACCAGCTCTCCCTCGCTGCCTGCCTCCTGTCTCTCCACCGGCGTATTTTGGCAGAGTAGGCATCTGCCATCCAAGTAAGTGAATAAGCACACACCTGGGGGGAGGGGGCATAAGATGGCCATTCAGCCACCTCCTGGGCTTTCTGTGAAAAGTGGAACACAGAGACCTGGTCACACTTTCAAACTCAGCGACCCCTGTAGTTCCACCACTGACAACAACTGTAAACCTTATCTAATACAGGTAAATATATTCACTTTCCATATAGGAAGTGACCTCATAGTAATGCTATGAGGTCACTTCCTATAAGTAACCTATTTACCCATTGGCCTCGCTGGCTATAAAAAATCTCCAATGAGGGCAGAAGCTCTGCTTCAGTGTTCTCTGCAGGGTCCAAGTGCTCGGGATATAGCAGAGACAAAAGCAGGACACCAGGGGACTTATTCTAGACAGTAGGATAGGTCCCCGAAAATTGGGCCTGTCTCACTGAAATTGTACATGATTGATGAGCTGCAGTGCCCCTTTAATATGTGTGTGATGTGCTTAAATTTCCACTTAACTCTTGTTTCATAAAGTACCTACTTATTATATGTTCCTATTATTCAGTCACAATGTGTTGTAAAATAGCTTTATTATAATTAATGGAAAGTAATTATAAATGTACAAGGGATAAACTGGGCACAGATTAGATGTAATTGTGTGGAAGTAAGGAGGCATCAGATAATGAGAGTTTTTCAAACTCCCTGCCAATAATTAACGTAGTAACTGATTGCTAATTACTAACGTAAATAAAACAGCTTAGCTTAATTTAGCTCCATAGAAAGGTTGCTCTATACCTTCTGCCAAATCATGGGCAGTTATGGATAGTTTATGGCAGTGATGGGTATCCTGAACTATTGTAAATATATCTAAACTAAATAAACTGCAATGATTATCCACCTTTAAGTTTGATTGAGCATTGTGGGATATGTAGTTCACAATCATCTACAGTGCCATGGACTTGTATCCATGTTTTAAGATTTATTTTTTTTCTCTTTGCCAATCAAAAATTACTGGAAAACTTTATACTTCTGCAGTATTTTTTATTCCGATGTACACCTGCATTTGTATAATAATGACGCAGACTACTTATGATATCGTGCATTTTAGTAGCCCCAATTCACATGAGAAAATTATCTCCAATACAATGCGTGCTTCATGTGTTATTGCACAATACTAACATTCAAACTCTCATTATGGAGGCTGGTCTAAGTGCACGGCTGCTAATTTCCTCTAGTCCTCTAGTGTTGGGATGGGGGTGCTGACCAATACAATGAAGCGACCTGTCAGTAATTCTTCTCTACCTCCTAACCAAAGGCTGACCGGAGTGGGTTAAAGCGGCAATGTCATGTAACCCCCTCCAAAATGAGCATTTCATTAAGATAGAATCTTTATAAAATACTCACATTGGCTGTGTTGGATTTTGACAAATTTCACTTTCTATGTAGGAACCCGTGGTCTTGAAGGATCCACCATAGACCTGAATGCTGTACTATCATGTATGCACAAGAGTACAGCACTGATGTCAGCTCCTGGGAGTTAAAGCACCAGGACCTAAAGAGGAACAGGCAGAAGACAATGGCAGCAAGTGCCTGCCCACCCCCTACCACTGAACCCCCATTTGCAATGCTACTGTTGGGGCAAATTATTCAAAGACCCCAGATCGTGCCACATCTACTTTAAATAATTAAGCAAAGTTGTCTAATTTTTTATTTATTTACTTTTTTTTAACAGCCCTGCTAGCTAACCATGGTTGAGGGAGTAATTTAGGACCAGTGGTAGATTCCTCTCTATTGATGGTTGAGCAGTTGCTGACTCTCAAATGTGTAGTTGTTAAATTCCTATCTGTGGCATATCAGGTGGGGTATAGGTAGGGAAGGACCCCATGTGGTTATAGGGGGTTCTCGTGACTACCATATTCATTTAATGCAAATTAATGGTTGGTGGCTAGCTGTGACAATATCTCAAATGGAAAAATAGGTACATTTTAATATTAGCCAGGGGCTGAGCTGTTTTGAGAAATTGTAGATAACTAAATAATAGCAATGTATTCAACTAAAATTTAATTTGAAACAAGAACAATGTATTTTATTTACACGTACTAATTTCCAAACACATTTATTGTAGCTTAACCCCTTAAGGACACAGCTTCAGAAGCTTGTCTTACACTTAATGACACAAGCAATTTTTGCATTTTCTTGCTGTATGCGTTCAACTGCAATTTGCATCTCTCTCATTTATTGCACTGACACATATTATAAACTGTTTTTTAAAGGACAGTAAGGGCTTTAATTTGATGTAACATATATATATTCATATATATATATATATATATAAATGCTTATTTATTATTAAAAAAATACAGAAAAAGGCAAAAAAAAGAGTTTTTGCAATAATAATGTGTGCCTATTTAGCGCAGGTTAAGGAAAGTAATTAAAAATAAATTCATTTAGTTGTTCTGATTTACAGAATATATAATGTGTCTGGGATTTTAAGTTTTTTTTGGTAGTTACAGGTCACAAAGCACAAGGAGTAAAATAAACTTTTAATGTGGATCGATTTTAGAATTTGGTATGTTTGTCTTGTAAGCTTAATAGCCATAAAAGAAAACAAAATTGCCACACCAAAGTATATATTTATATAAAGTAGACATCACAGGCTATTGTCCTAAGGTTGTTTTGACACTTTCTACGTAGCCATTTCACTGCCAATCTCTGCTAAATAGTGGAGTAAAATTTAGTTTTTTGGGGTTTTTGGCACACAAACTTATAACAAAGAAATTCTCATGTGTATATTTTGTAAAGTTGGTGTGTGCTATTCTTGTACAAAGTTTTATTTTGTGTTCAGTTACATCTGCTGAGTAAAACGACACCCCCATTGTATGTCTTTGGCACTATTTCGTGAAGCTACAGTGCCATATAGGAGACCTGTCCGTTTCAACATTTACAGTAGAATTTTGAGAGGCGGATTTAATGGGCCTATGCTTCAATTTGGGGTATTAGAGCAGTTTGACTTTTCAAAAAAAAAACCACAAAGGCCTACCATTTGTAAAAGTAGACACTCCAGGGTATCTCATATGGTGCATATTGTGCCTTAACATGCCCCCATTTTTTCACCAATATATGCCAAAGTATGTGGTAAAAAATAATTTGGGGCATTTTTTACATACGGATTACATTTTTGCTGGGCATTTTGTACATTTCATATGTGCCACTAAGTTCAAACCCCCCAAATTATGCTCAGCTAAGTCTTCTGAGTAAAACAATATGCCCAATGTATGACCTAGACACTATTTTGTAAAGTTACACTGCTATAAAAGAGACGTAACAAGTTAAGGTTTTTAAGTGTGAATTTTCATGGAGGGATTTGATGCATCCGTGTCCCACTTTGGAGCACTTGAGCAGGCTACATATTACAACTACACCATAAAGCATTTTTTCTGCCTTTTTGACACACAAAGTGAGTTTGCACAGTATATTTTGCAAATCGTATGTGTGCTACGACTGTATAATACTTCATATGTTGCTCAGCTATGTCGGCTGAGTACAGCAATACCCCCGTATGTACCTTTGCCAGGTATATGTGGACATTGAAGGGGCACATTTGAGACACAGCCATTCCAGTTTTTTTCAAACTTTGAATTTTTACGCTGTGTCCATGTCCCATTTTAGAGTATTTTACAAAGCTATATAATCCAATTACCCCATAAAGGCATACCATTTCTTAAAGAAGACATCCCAGGGTTTATACCTCATGTCCCTGCAACCTCACTGCTCAATTCCCTGCCATTTAGGAGTTTAATCACTTTGTTGCATGGTCTTCTTAAATACTTCTTACAAATTATTCATCTAATGTTTACACTTCCTTTATTTCAAATTCTGTTTAATTTAGAATTTCTTATCTTCTGCTCTGTTAATGGTGTGCTAGACGCTGCAGGGGCCTTCTCCATGCAATTAAAGTTCAATTTACTAAAAAGGAGATAAAAACTTTTAAAGTAAGTTACATCTGATTGAAAATTAAACCATTTTATTTTCATGCCGGCTGTGTCAATCACAACCATGGGAGGTATGTCTAGGGCTGCATAAACAGAAACAAACATGATTTAACTCCCAAATGGTAGTGAATTGAGCAGTGAGACTGCAGAGGCATTATCTATACACCAAAACTGCTTCATTAAGCTAAAGGTTTGATGGCTACGGTGTCCATTTAAAGACACATTACTGAATATTATTGCTGTAGAACTGTGATATACACACAGATATTTTAACAAAATGGAGCTCCTAGAAAAGGACATATAGATCGAAAAGCGCTTCAGAGCAATTTGCGTCCAAAATAAGGACTGTCCCTCGTAAATAGCGACACTTGGGAGGTATGCACCACTGTGAATGTAACTGTGATATACACACAGATATTTTAACAAAATGGAGCTCCTAGAAAAGGACATATAGATCGAAAAGCGCTTCAGAGCAATTTGCGTCCAAAATAAGGACTGTCCCTCGTAAATAGCGACACTTGGGAGGTATGCACCACTGTGAATGTAACTGTGATATACACACAGATATTTTAACAAAATGGAGCTCCTAGAAAAGGACATATAGATCGAAAAGCGCTTCAGAGCAATTTGCGTCCAAAATAAGGACTGTCCTCTGTAAATAGGGACACTTGGGAGGTATGCACCACCAGGCCACTCCTGTTTAGTGGGGGGCTTTATAGAATGTATGCTTAAGTATTATCATATTACGGGGTGTTTATTAACCCCTTAAGGACCAAACTTCTGAAATAAAAAGGAATTATGACATGTCACACATATCATGTGTCCTTAAGGGGTTAAACAGAATCAGGAAATACCATTAAAACATAAGCTCCATAAACCTGCCTAGCGACTGCTCTACAATGGTCACATACAGAGCTTGTAAATTATCTTAGAAAATGCCTTTACAATGTACTGTGCATGACTATATTTATTCCAAGCAAGTAAATCACAATGCTTTTATCCAAATTACAAGTGAGTGTGTGTAAGTGACCATGTGATAGTCTTACGGTAATTCCTCATTCAGTGTTCTACTGAGTGATGTGAAAAGACTGGGTTTGTGTCATGAGAATTAATATCCCCAGTTCAGTCAGGCGGATGAGAGGTTAATTCATTCAGAGGAAAAAAGCGAGATATGGTTATTAAGGCACAGTAAAATTATTCACTTGGGTAAACAAGGGTCACTAATACTAATATACTAATTCTTTTAATTGCGGAATAAATCTGAGAAATAATATTTCTCTGACATGATATAGATATTAGACTAAAACAGAAATAGGTTGCACCTAAAAATTCTTAATATGTAAATTGGTAATATAAAATAGTGATACAAATCAGTAAAAAGCAATAAAAAAAAAAGAAAACAAAACCATTATAAAGTCCTTAATCAAAAAGCAATAAACACTCCAGTTACTGAAATAATAAAAAGCAGAAAAAAGTCCAAACTTTTTGGTACAGCTGGTACAGCGATTGAGACATTTTGGAAATTATTTTCTTGTGGGAATAAGTCAGAGACGACTTTGGGTCTGTATTACCATAAGGAGAAGAATAAAAAAAAGAAAAAGCCACAATGGTGTAGTATGCTAAAGATGAATAGTGTGTGATATCAAATTCTATGTATTCTTACTCACATTTTATAGAACTAACACAAGCTCTGGTGTAGATCGCATTCAGTGGTGTTGATCCCCTACTGGTAGGATATTGGTGGAGATATGTCCAGCAGATATCTTGACAATGAGGTATCCCAAAAGAAAATAAACAGGAAGCAATAGTGTTCTCTGTATAAAACCAATTTAAAATATTAACTATATAAATGGTCTTATACTTACATTTAGGTGAGCAGGATCCACTGCTCAATCTATAAGTCATAGGTGGTATGATCCCCACCTGCGATTCTTTAGTGAGATCTTCTTTAAGATTGTAAATAAGAGGCCAATTAATAAAAATATAAACAAGGCAGATAGTAAGATAGCCAATATTCCTTTAATAATGCGATAACATTATTTTAAAACAAACCACACCTCGTTTTGCCAACACAGGGCTTCATCAAGTGGTAACAAAAACATCTAACCTGGCAAATAGGGGTATATACAGGGAATACATTAATTCCAATTTAAAATTTGGGGCCAAAATGATGCCATCAACATGAGACAGATTGTTAAAGCAATTTTAATAAATAAGTACATTTATTACTGAAATAAATAAAAAAATATCATAAGGATCTGTTTTATATATTTATAATTAAAAAATGAGGAGTAAAACATAATTTTGTTTGCACCGCATAAGAGAACCTAATTCCAAGCTACCACTATTCTCCGTCTCGAAAAAGTATCACCCTTCATCTTTGTCATCCATTTGAGTCATATAAATATTTGTTACTGATTCTGGGTCTCTTACCTTTCCAAATTAAATTAACAAATGCGCTTTGAATCATATCCTGTCAAGCCTTAGATAATTTCAAGGGTATCATTCTGAACATGTAGGCCCACTTATTTAATACGTAAGCATTAACTACAGTTGCAAGAAAAAGTATGTGAACCCTTTGGAATGATATGGATTTCTGCACAAATTGGTCACAAAATGTGATGTGATCATCATCAAGTCACAACAATAGACAATCACAGTCTGTTTAAACTAATAACACACAAAGAATGAAATGTTGCCATGTTTTTATTGAACACACCATGTAAACATTCACAGTGCAGGTGGAAAAAGTATGTTAATCCTTGGATTTAATAACTGGTTGAACCTCCTTTGGCAGCAATAACTTCAACCAAACGTTTCCTGTAGTTGCAGATCAGACGTGCACAATGATCAGGAGTAATTCTTGACCATTCCTCTTTACAGAACTGTTTCAGTTCAGCAATATTCTTGGGATGTGAATAGCTTTCTTGAGGTCATGCCACAGCATCTCAATCGGGTTGAGGTCAGGACTCTGAATGGGCCACTTCAGAAGGCATATTTTCTTCTTTTTAAGCCATTCTGTTGATTTACTTCTATGCTTTGTCCTGTTACAACACCCATCTTCTGTTGAGTTTCAGCTGGTAGACAGATGGCCTTAAGTTCTCCTGCAAAATGTCTTGATAAACTTGGGAATTCATTTTTCCTTCGATGATAGCAATCCGTCCAGGCCCTGACGCAGCAAAGCAGCCCCAAACCATGATGCCCCCACCACCATACTTCACAGTTGGGATGAGGTTTTGATGTTGGTGTGCTGTGCCTTTTTTTCGCCACACATAGTGTTGTGTATTTCTTCCAAACAACTCAACTTTGGTTTCATCTGTCCACAGAATATTTTGCCAGTACTGCTGTGGAACATCCAGGTGCTCTTGTGCAAACTGTAAACATGTAGCAATGTTTTGTTTGGACAGCAGTGGCTTCCTCTGTGGTATCCTCCCATGAAATCCATTCTTGTTTAGTGTTTTACGTATTGTAGATTCGCTAACAGGGATGTTAGCATTTGCCAGTGACTTTTGTAAGTCTTTAGCTGACACTCTAGGATTCTTCTTCACCTCATTGAGCAGTCTGCGCTGTGCTCTTGCAGTCATCTTTACAGGACGGCCACTCGTAGGGAGAGTAGCATCAGTGCTAAACTTTCTCCATTTATAGACAATTTGTCTTACCGTGGACTGATGAACAGCAAGGCTTTTGGAGATACTTTTATAACCCTTTCCAGCTTTATGCAAGTCAACAATTCTTAATCGTAGGTATTCTGAGAGCTCTTTTGTGAGAGGCATCATTCACATCAGGCAATGCTTCTTGTGAAAAGCAAACCCAGAACTGGTGTGTGTTTTTTATAGGGCAGGGCAGCTGTAACCAACACCTCCAATCTCATCTCATTGATTGGACTCCAGTTGGCTGACATCTCACTCCAATTAGCTCTTGGAGATGTCATTAGTCAAGGGGTTCACATACTTTTCCACCTGCACTGTGAATGTTTACATGGTGTGTTCAATAAAAACATGGCAACATTTCATTCTTTGTGTGTTATTAGTTTAAGCAGACTGTGATTGTCTATTGTTGTGACTTAGATAATGATCAGATCACATTTTATGACCAATTTGTGCAGAAATCCATATCATTCCAAAGGGTTCACATACTTTTTCTTGCAACTGTATATTTATTCGCCCCCACCAAGAGACCTTAATATGTTTTAATTATTTTTAGTAAACCATGTGTAACTCCTAAAAATTTTTAAAAAGTTAGTCTGCATTAGATCTATTGGGTTTCTTGTTAGAATAATATCTAAGTATGGGAGATTATTTTTAGACCATGTAAAATTTTACTTTTTTTTTAAGTAACTCTCTACTAACTATATCTAAGTTTATGTCCATCGATTTATTAACAATGATTTTATAATTTGAAAGATCACTTTATGCCTCCACCTCGAGCATAAAGTTATGTAAGGAATTGACAGGGTCTGTTAGGGTCAGAATAAATCATCGGCATAAAGATTTAATTTTCAATCTTTATATTTTGTTAAGACCCCTCTTATAAGGGTATTATTTCTGATTTTAATCGCAAGTACCTCCATAGTTATTATATATAGAATTGGAGAGAGCGGGCAATCCTGTCTTGCATCGTTAAAGAATTAATCCAGTCCCTGCATATGTTTGGGGCAACAGTTATTGCAGTAGGACTGGAATACAAGTACATGATTGCTCGATGAATCCAGCCCTGGATACCAAATCTTATCAATACCTTACTTAGGAATTCCCAACAGACTCTGTCAAATGCCTTCTCCGCTTCTACTGCAAAACGTACCAGTGCAAATTTTTTCCTATTCACATGGTCCGCTATATCAATAATTTTTCTGTTGTTATTTGAGGCCATTCTACCCGGCACAAAGTAAATTCTTGTATACCAGGATTTAATCATCTCGAGCAATCAAAATAGTCAAAGTAATGTATAGTAGTAGTAAGAGATTTGGACGTTTTAATAAGATTTTGATTGTCTTATCTTTAGCTAACTTCTTATCATTGTTCGGGTACAGTACACAGTAAAATCAGAATTTTTTTCAGTGTGACCACTGGCGACAGATTTGGCAGATACACGTTAACCAATGTGTATTTAATTTAATTATTTTACATACTATAATAAGGTATCTTCCCTCTGGATCTGCATATTGGTAACGATCGAGTTTAATTGATCGAGAAAAAATTATTGCTACCCTCCGTTTTTTTTTAATCTTTAATAGACGCATAAATTAGAGTTGGAATTCTAACTCCTCCCCACTAATATTCTCATTAGCCTCCAATGAGTCTCTTGCAAGAAGCCTACATCTATTTTTCCCTATTTAAATATTATAGACCAATGATCTTTTTGCTGTCCAGTTAAGGCCCTGAGTGTTCACGTTATCATTCTAACCATTTTGCTTCCATGCAAACAGCCAACAAGAACCAAAGCAATGTGTTTACATAAAATTTAACACGGACAAATACATTAACCATAAAACGTAGTCAATTGATGAACTCGATCAAATTGGCCTAGAAGGACCTCCCTCCAACTTTCTGGTTGATTGGAATCATTTTACAAAATCTGGGTGTATAACTCAATACCTTCGGTTTTTGTGTCTCACTACTGGACAGTAGGTGGGGGAAAGAAGGGGTCCGGCCTTGCAGGGTCACTAAGTATTTCACTTTATGGGAATTATTCATAATTACATTAAATCAAGAGGAATTACTAACCTACAACACCCTATATTTTCTTTCTTTTTATAATATACATGTGAAGAAGAGGAAAGAAAAAAACTAAACTTCCTCTAAGAAATTGAAGTATTAACTTTTAAAGGTTTTCATTATCCCCTAATTACAATGTATTAACTGGCTATTCTTAGTTCTCCTTTGTGTCTATTACCTCCATATTCTCAGATACTTTCCCTGCTAAACGTTGCAGTTAATAATATTATTGTCATATACCTAACACCTCGCAGCTATTAGCTGCCACTCCACCTACTATAGTCCAAGCATATGTGACTTTTATGGATTCATATACCTTATATTAGTAAATCAATTATAACCGCACAAACTCTGATTTGAAAAGTAAATTATACAGGAATACTTCAGAAACTATACAATGTGCATATTTCATACTAATGGTCTACGAGTTATTTTTTTTTAATACATAGATCCATTCTTTCCATTATCTCATCTAGTACCTCTATCTTTTTATGCTCGTAAGGACCTCTTGCACACTGTTTTCATTTCTGTTGTCTAAGCAAAACACGAATAATTTAATAAGTTGACTGTACTCCTACATATTTATATTTTAGATTGCCTTACCCTATAAATCCATATCCAACATCGTTTATTCAATAACTTGTGAAAATGGGTTATTAAACAAATAGCTGAATTAAAATCATTCTTACATTCATCTTAGTCACATTAATTCTCTAAAATATGGCAGAAACCCCCTCCCCCCCCCAAAAAAAACCCAGAGAGAATTAAACAGTACCAGCTTCTCAAATTGTTTCATAACACTGATATCGATACAAACGTTAGATAAACTTTACCCAAATCCATGTCTATTACAACCCTTTTCTCATAGAATTATCATAATGATCAGTACTGTTTGTATAATTTACACAATATACCTAAAACCTCTCTTCTATTGACTACTATTCCAACTACATGGGTCCACTTTTATTTATAACTCCTATGAATTTGTGATTTTTTTCTGACGGTGATTATTACATTTAATGCTACCTTTCAGTAAAAACTTCGCTATTCACCTTTCCCCTTCTATACTAAGGTAGATAGAGGTAATATCTACGTGGTATTTTCCTTCACACAAAAATCCTAAAGCTACGTTGAATTAATTGTAGCCATGGAGTTGGGAAGCTAAGTGGTGTCATTCTGAACAAATAAACCCACTGGGTAAACCATACACCTTTATGATATTAATTCTACCGTACCATGATATTTCCTTATTTCTCCATTATTTAATAGTACATTCATAGTTCTAAAGTTATCAAAAAAATTGCATTCAACTATTTATTTTTTAGATCAGTTGGAATGATTACCCAAGTAAGTGAAAGTGTTTTTTGAAAAATTAAAACTGTAACTGTTGCAAATTTGCTCCCATTCTTTTTTATCTACATTAAAAAGCTGAGCGATAGTTTCACTCATATTAAGTTTATATCCTGAGATATAGCTAAATCTGTTTAATTCTTCCAACAGCTGTTTCAGTGATTCATTTGGATACGTTAAAAATACAAAAACATCATCTGAAAATTAAACATAACTTTTACTGTTGATTTTTGACTGGATAGCCCCCTATTTCTCTAGTCTATCTTATTCTTGTAGCAAGTGAGGAATAGTGGGCAGCCTTGTCTTGTTTCATTTTTTAAATCAAACCACTTTGAACATAGGTACATAACCACCACCCTGGCTGTTGGAACTGTATGTAGGGATTTTATTGCTCTGAGCATCCAATCACTCAAGCCATAGTGCTGTAATGTAGCGAACATGTACTCCCATCCCACCCTGTCGAACGCTTTCTATGCGTCTAACAACAGGGTAAGGAGGGGAGTACACGTCCGCTCAGCCGAATCTAAAATATTGATTATTCATCTAATATTATTGCAGGATGACCTATTAAGGTTTCCATGAAACTGAAAGTACATAATTCTTTTTTTTTTATTCTTTATTTTATTTGTGCATAGCGTGAACAATCATGTTTGCACTGCCACGATAGCTGGTGCAAGCAAGTATGGAAACATACAATAACATAGGTATGGCATTGAAATACATAGCACAGTTTTTTTTTTTTAAATATATTCAAGACAGAAAGTAAAACAGGAGGTTAATGCATGAGAAACATACGTTTATACAATGGTTACATGCACTCTCGAGCATAACGGCCTCTTTTTTATGAAAGTTTCAACTGCGGTATTATACAGGCTAAACAAGTTATGTATGCGAAGAGGTTCACTTAGCTAAGTCAGATTCAAATCTGGACGTTACCTCGCTGGTATGTCTAAGCATGGAAATGGGTAGCAATGGCCAGTCATCAGGCTAGTTTATCAACGCTGATTTGGCCCTCCGCTTATGTGGTGCGGTGTATTTGAGTAAGTTGCAAACACTCTAACATGCTAGACTAGGTATGTGTACAATAAAAGTTGTTCCTCTTAAGTGTGTATGATTATGCTAAGTATATTAATAGACAGGCTAGTCACGCTTGTCAAATGAGAAGTCTTAGAAGTTAAACATTAATGCAGGCATAGAACGGTAAACGATATATGACAAAGACCTTACTCCGTAGTCGTTAGCCCTGTAACAAGGTCAATAGGCCAGATTAAGTTTTGTAAGGCTCATACATTGCATATGCATTTCGTTTAATATTGATAGGTAAGTGAGTTAGGTCGATGCAAGTCGTGAGTAACATAGTTGTTTTCTAGATTAAATGCTTGAAATAGAAAACTGGACTTAGACATATTAACACATGTTATAGTTTAAACTGAGAACAGAGTCTTTGTAAAATTTGCTTATCTGAGGGAGTCCAGGGTTAGGTACGACGTCCGTGTAGGTAGAAGCGATAGGCGTCCCGGTGAAGTGTAAGGTAGGCAGCAGGGTAGCAAAGGTTAGTAGACTGCGAGCTTGTGGTACAGATGAGCGTTCAGCCCACTCCACAGGGTGGAATGGTGTTGTAAAATACGAGAGCCAGTCCATCAGGATGAGGGTGGAGACCTTCCTGACCTCGCACTTGGTTGGGGGGCTGCCTAGCTTCCCCTGTATGCCTGCTTTGACCAGCTGGTCGCTTGGCCCTCCATGCTGCGATTCTCCTCCTGCACCTTCTGATTCCAGGTCGCTTGAGTGCCACTTGTCTTCGGCCCGAGGCTTTGACGGGGGCCCGTACCACATTTCCAATGACCCCATCATCAGGGTCGTGGGCCCAGGGTTCCACCGGGTCCCAGCTATTTCCCTGGGTGTATGGGTGGTGGCGGAGAGCTACCTCCTGGTGAGCTCCCAGCTCGGAAGAAAAGTGAGGTTGTACACTGGGTGTGTGGAGGGCTCGCAGGACTCTGTGGCCCAGCTCCGGTGCTGATTTTCCTCTTGTGCGTTTGCTCGTTGGTGGGGGACATTTTATTCCGCGGCGCTGTCTTGGGGCACTGTGTAGCCGAGGAGTAAGTAGCTTGGGTTTCATGTGGGTGCTCGGTTTGCGCTGCCGTGCCCGGTTCTCCACCTTTGCCCAGAAGGCTGCAAAAATAGTGTTAAGCCTGGCTGAGTAGTCCGGCATTTCCGTGTGGCAGTCTGTTGTTTCGCCTGATGTGCTTGTCGCCGCCGCCATTTTGGGTTCGCCACGTGCTCGGCTGCCCTGGTGCTGCGGTTCACCGAGCTGTGAGTTCAGCCCATGACTGCTTCTCCAGTCACTGAATGTGGACCGAGATGACCCCCATCGGTCCAGAGGGGGGGTTGGAGGTGAGAGCCCTGAGGGGAGCCATGTCCAGGTCAGTCAGCACGGGGAGCGGCCGTCTCCCCACTGCTCGATCTCTGGTAGGCCTCAGGGTATGTTGTCGGGTCCCCGGGGGGTTACAGACTTGATTTCGGTATTGGGTAGTTCCCCTGGGTGTCCCCGTCATGACAGCTTATCTCCAGTGTGCGATTGTGCCGTGTTTTTGGGAGATTACAGCTTGGATGCTAGGCTCCGCCCCCCACATAATTGTAATTTTGTAAACCATTCTTTCATACATTCCTCGTCTTCCTGATCTGAGGTAGGTAGTTTGTGTAGTCTTAGATCTCTTGGGGTAATTTGTTCATCTATATTTGTTAAGTGTGGCTATCTCCCATTTCAATTTAATTTCAGTGGATAAAGACTTTTCCAATTTACTAAAGAGTTCTTGTTAACTAAAAATTATTGGTTTAGCTTGAATAGGACTAGTATCTTCAGTATCAAATACATGATTGATATCAATGGTGTAGTTATTTCTGAATTCAAAAATAGACATGGTGTATGTTGCTTTAAAAACAATTCTTATCTGAGGTATAAAAAAATCAGCGCTAACTAACCAAACAGAGAGTAATTTTATAACATGACAGGAGGCTTCGTATTTGCATCAACTTTCTTTACTAGCTCCATAGCAGCAAAGAAAAAAATCATTAAAGAAAGAACCAATCAGAGTAGAACAGAGGATATATAAGTCCCAGCGTAGCCATCCATTTCCTCTTTCTTTGCTGCTCCATCACAAGTCAGGTCAGAGTACTATTTCTTTAAGATTCCTGTCAGGTTTCTTTTAGATGTTATTGATGTTTGTTTTTCTCTGCTCATATATAGTTGTGTTTTCTACTATATTTCTTTTATTCTTTATTTGCTTGGGTGCCAGCGGGACAAACAGAGAAGGTTCACCTTCCCTGTCAGGGGAGCTGCGTTCATTTTGATGCAGGGTACTGGGCTGAAGCTGTTCTGGTATCTGGGAACTGCCTCTCCCAGCGCCCCCCCCCCTCCCCACTTCAGTAGGGGTGGTGTTAGGTTAGCCTACCCCCCCCACCCCCCCCCACCCTATTTCCCCCCCTTTTTTCCGGTGGCTACGCTCGCCACCTTTCTATCCCGACCGTTGCGCTCTGCTCGCGAGCGAACAGACGGGACGCTCATTCACACAGGGAGTCTGGCGTTCGCGGCCGTCCCGTTCGCGCAATTGGCTGCAACAGAGCGCGAACGGGCGGTCGGGAACTTTGCTCCCTCTAGCCGTTCGCGGGGTTTTTGCCGCGAACGCAGGTACTACGCGAACGGACAATTTCCCGAATTGCTAGGGAATCCATTCCGTTCGCGGGTCCGTTCACGGATCAGTCTCACTTGCATTCGACGGTTAGCCAGGCGAACGGCTGTTCGCGGCAAAACTGCCGAACGCTTCAAGGGCTCCATTTTCGCGGGCTTTCCGCCCGTTAATCTCGCGAGACCCTGGCGGCCATTTTGTGGGTTATTAGTTGTGGAGTATAACACCTATCAAGATAAGGCTCTGAAGCTCGTTTGCTCTAATTCTGAGGTGGAATTCGTTGGGACCTTCACAGGTTGGTGTCATTACCCCCTGGGGAGTGGGACTGCCAGTAGGGTTTACCCCATTATCCTGGCTAGGGGTGAGCCCCCATTGAGTGCTGCATAGCGGGAACTGTCCAAGCAGTTCCCTGTGACCCTGGGTGAGCCCCAGCGATTAGGAGTCCGGTACCACGCCACTGAGCGTTTTAACCTGAGTCCCTCCCGCACGGTCCCTCACCTCTCATACCTATACCTGTGCCTGTTAGTCTCTGTTGGTGCCCACAATGGAGGACACAATTAATACCAGTGACCTTCAAGCAATGATCAACGCAGCGGTAGCTGCGTCTCTGGAGAAGGCGCTGGCAAAGGCGGCTCCTGCCCCCGCTGAATCTAACGCGCTGTCTAACAAGCCACACCAGGCTCACGAAGACTCTGATGAGTCAGAGGACTCCACTAGAGAAAGGAAGCGCCCGGCGAAACGCCACTGGAAGGGCGAAGGTTCCAAGAAAGCCGCCTTCAAAGGCAAGGCCCCTATGAAGCGTGATAAACGCACTACTCAGATACCTCCCGTGTACACTGGGGAGGTCTCCTCAGATGAGGAGCAAGACGTGCCCCACTCTCTCTCCGTTCTGGATGAGTGGCAGGCTGGATCCTCCGACTCGGACGAAGGCGGTTGGGGCTCCAACGCCTACGTCACCGAGACTTTTCTGGGTGAGCCCCAGCAGAAAGGAGATGCGGAACCCCCCGCCACGGCCACGCAGGAACAGGAGATATTCCTGGACTCCACTGGCCAGAGAATGTTTGATCCCAGGAAGATTCGCCACCCTCGTTCGAGTGAGTGGGCCCCTCCGGATCATCTCCTCCGCTTCATGCATTTTTGGATCAGGAAACCTTTGGAAAAACACGTCCGCAAGAGGATGGAGGCAGAGTGCCCGAGACCTACCCTGCCAGATAAAGTGGCCTATACGCCGGAATTTGATCAGCTTATGCTGACCTTTATGGAACAAGGGGGCCGCGACCCGCGGAGGGGGATTGAGAAGAGTTTCAAAGGAGCTCAGGATAAACTCCTAGACACAATGGGCCCTTTGGCCCGAGTTATGTACCTGGCAGACGAAGCATACGCCAGAGCGGACTCCTTCACGGCAGACATGATACGAGAATGGGCACATGATATCCGAGAGTGGGCCCAGAGGGGCTTTTGTTTCCTCGGTAATACAAATGCGGCCCTCTCTACGGAGCGGCGCCGGGCAGCACTTTTTCGTATCGACCCCAAATTAGTTGACCTCGGGGTCAAAGAATTGGGCCCACAGGCACAGGGCAAGCTCTTTGGTGAAGCTTTTATGAAAGAATTGAACAAGCACGTAAACGTCTTTACCTCCTTGAGTAGAGCCCGCACGTCTATGCGTAAGGTATTCCGAGGTACCTCCGCAAAGGGTGTTTTTTCAAGGGCTGGTCGGCAGCGGGGCCGTGCCGCCAGCCGTTTCTGGCCTTCAGGCCCCCGTATGGGATTTCAGCACCAATTCTTCCCTCAACAAGGTTACCAAGGCAGCGGAGCCAAACAACCATTCCCCTACTACCAGAGGGGTTCTGACAGAGGACGGGGCGGTCGAGGACGAGGCCGTGCACGATTCCCTACAGGTAAGAGACCACCTTTGTTCGGTACCTCTTGTAACTGTGATTGCAGGCCGTGTTTCACTTTTTTCCCAGAATTGGGCCCTGCTGTCCACGGACGCTTGGGTGCTACAGACCGTCCAAGGATATCAAATAGAACTCCGATCACAGCCCATTCAAAGGTTTCCCCCTTATCCTTTGCGTCTTTCGGCTGCGGACACTCGCCTCATACATGGGGAACTCCGCGAGCTTCGCGTAAAGGGCGCTATAGAACCAGCGCACACAAGGGGAGGATTCTTCAGCAACATGTTCCTGGTCCGCAAAAAGACCGGGGATTTCCGGCCAGTGATCAATTTGAGAGGGCTAAACATGTTCGTGACCTACCGCCACTTCAAAATGGAGGGCATCCATTTATTGCGGGATCTCCTCCAAGAAAAGGATTGGTTTACGCGGCTAGACCTCAAGGACGCTTATCTCACAATTCCAATCCACAAAGACAGCCGCCCATTTCTCCGCTTCCTGTGGAACGGCACACCATGGCAATTCACGTGCCTTCCGTTCGGACTGAGCTCAGCACCGTGGTGCTTCACAAAGATGCTAAAACCGGTGGTTTCCCACCTCCGAACACGCGGGATCAGATGCATAATTTACCTGGACGACATTCTCTTGTTCTGCAGAACAAAGGAACTGGCCATCCGGCACACTACGTATACAGTGCGACTGTTAGAATCCTTGGGCTTCGTTGTCAACAAGACCAAATCCACAATGACGCCTGCTCAACGAATCCAATTCCTGGGCTTCGAGATCGACTCCAGGTCTTGCACCCTACATCTCCCCTCAGCCAAAGTGACGGCCATCAAGAAGGAGATCCGCAGGGTTCTCAAATTGGATTCCATTCCGCTCCGCCAACTTATCATCTTCAATACAAGCCATATTTCCGGGACCCCTTCACTACCGAGCGATGCAACGGCTGAAGGCCAACCTCCTCCGCCAAAATCCCACATACAACCAGCCGGTCCCGCTGTCGGAGGAAGTATACCAAGAACTCCAGTGGTGGCTCCACTGCATGCAGGCCTGGAATGGTCGGGCCATATTCGGCAGTCAACCGGACTTCATCCTGGAGTCGGACGCGAGTCGCCTAGGATGGGGCGCCACGGATGGAGAAACGGCCACAGGGGGCACGTGGACACCACAGGAATTGTCAATGCATATCAATTGCCTCGAACTGCTAGCGGGCGCCTTTGCTATCCGCAGCCTCACAAAAGGGCAGTCCAATTGCTGTATACTGTTAAGAATGGACAATGTATCCGCGGTACGATACATCAACCGCTTGGGGGGCACCTGGTCGAGAACCCTGGCGCATCTGACGAAGGAAATCTTCGACTACTGCCTCCCGCGCAATATCTCACTACGGGCAGAGCACCTGCCGGGGGAGACGAACCTCACGGCGGATTGGTACTCCCGTCATTGGAGGGATGCCAGCGACTGGCAGCTGGATCCGCGAATATTCGCACACCTACAGGACCAGAAGGGACCCTTCATACTGGATCTTTTTGCCTCACGAAACAACCGTCAGGTCCCGCAATTCTACAGCTGGCTACCGGACCCGGATTGCTTAGCGGTAGATGCCTTCACTCAGCACTGGCCACAACAAGGGGCATATGCCTTTCCCCCATTCGCCATGATTGCCAGAGTTCTCAATCACCTTCGCAGACGAAGGGTTCGACTGACCCTGCTGACACCCCTCTGGCCGAGTCAGCCTTGGTTCCCGGACCTTCTCGAAATGTCTTATCAGGACCCGATCCTCCTACCGAACGACAACATGTTACTCAGGGACCCGGCGGGGAACGCACATCCGATGGTGTCGGACGGCCGTCTGACCTTAGTGGCCTGGACTCTTTCAGGGGAACCTGGCGTACCGACGAGTTATCGTCAACGGCTAAGGACCTCCTTTGGGATTCCTGGGCCCCAGGAACACGGAGAAGCTATCTATCCGCATGGAGAACTTGGACCAGTTGGTGCGTGGGACGGGACTTGGATCCCTTTACAGCCCCTGTTTCCGAGGTCATGAATTTTCTCTCGACCCTATTCGAGGATGGGAAGTCATACCGCACCATAAATGTCACGAGGTCAGCTATCTCGGCGGCGCACGTGCCGTCTCAAGGACGGGCAGTCGGACAGGATCCGCTAATATGCCGCCTGCTGCGGGGCATCAAACTAAGGAGACCACCAGCACCTAAATACCAACATCTCTGGGATGTGGAGATAGTCCTTCGTTTCCTCAGGAACTGGTCTCCCAATGACCAGCTCTCATTGAAACAACTGACGGCGAAGTTCACCTTCCTGTTGTGCATGGTGTCCTTCCGGAGAGTGGCGGACGTTCGGACTTTCGATAAGGACGCTTTCTCCATTGGACCCGAAGGAGTCACGTTCCACATATCGCAACGTAATAAATCCAATACAGCATCAGTATTCTATCCGTTTTTCAATTCGGATCCCCAGCTATGCGTGGTCCGGACCCTCCGAGCCTACGTGTCAGCAACGGAAGGCTTGCGCTCACCGTCCGCACGACAACTCTTGGTATCATATGTGACTCCACACGGCCCGGTCTCGGTCATCACATTGGCCAGATGGGTCAGATGGATTCTCACTCTAGCCGGGGTAGACGCCTCATTTGGCGCACACTCCGTTCGAGGGGCAGCGGCATCATCGGCATTTTTAGCAGGCGCCTCTCTGGCGGATATCCTACACACGGCAGATTGGTCCCGGGAATCTACCTTTCGGACCTTCTATTTCCGCCAGTCGTCCAATGCCGCTTTCGCTCTCCTACCTAAGCGTTAAAACTGCAAATACGAAGCCTCCTGTCATGTTATAAAATTGAAGATTATGCTAGCGCAGTGTACTAATAATTTTAATAATGACAGGAGGCGAGTATTTCCCACCCTTTTCATTCTCATAAAGTCCCCGCCCAGATGGAGGTAAGTAGTTGGTGGGAGTAGATTGGTTCTTTATCTGGACTCATTTATTTGGATTAGCATTTTATACAGATATATTTATTATAGGGCTATTGCTCTAGTTGGTATGGTGAATCTTTAGACGTCTTTATTAACTAGTTGATTCGTTACAGACAATTGGTTTTTCCTTGGTCATTCCCGTATCAGTGATACTACTCTCTCTCTCTTTTCAGTTTGACAAACCACAGGGACGATGGAAAGGCTGAAGAGGCCATTGTTATGACCATGTTGGATTTCGTTATGACAGTTGGAATTAAGTTACTACGGACTTCTTACTACATTTGGATCTTGTGATGTCGCAGTAGTCAAGAGGAAATGGATGGCTACGCTGGGACTTATATATCCTCTGTTCTACTCTGATTGGTTCTTTCTTTAATGATTTTTTTCTTTGCTGCTATGGAGCTAGTAAAGAAAGTTGATGCAAATACTCGCCTCCTGTCATTATTAAAATTAAGATTATTAGTACACTGCGCTAGCATAATCTTCAATTGTAGTAGGTAAGGCAGCATTCTTAGGGACTCCCTCACAGACCCCAAAATAGGAATAGACGAAAACAGAAATAGGTTGCGCCTAAAAAGCATTAATATGTAAATTGGTAACAGAAAATAGTGAAACAAAGCAATACAAAGGAATACAAAACAATTATAAAGTCCTTAATCAATTAAGCAATAAAATTATATAGATATTAGAAGTGTGCATTCAGTTTCAATCGAATTGCAGTTAATCTGAATATTACGTGATCAGCAGTTTTTCCAAATTCAGTATCACTGAAACTGTATATGGACATTATTTGGAGTTTCATCCCTGAAACCAAAAAAATAGATGATTGATGGAAAAAAGATGATTGATAGTTAGGGTACAGCCTATAAATGTTGATTTTTTTTTTTTTTTTAACAGGCCAAATGAGAAGTGACCAATAGAAATTCACCTGAGCCGAAAGCCACAAGTACATATCCTGAATCAACTAACCCAATTTTATTTCTTTTTTTTGTATAGGATTTGATTCGGCTGAACATTTTTTCGCCATACAAAAGACTAATAGATGTGATTTCAAATACTGTGGTATTTTTCTTTCAAACAAAGTTAAAACATACCATATTGTGGTTAAATATTAAGGTACAAATTATAAGGCAAAATTGTGTAACACTAAATGATACATTAATTACCCAACCTTGTTCTGTGTCTCTCAAACTGCATATAATGATGAGTGGGAATATAACAGTATTTTGATATATTATCCTTGGATGCTTAAAGATACTCCAAAGTAATTTAAATTACTGGCCCCACTTTGTTAAAATAAAAAAGCACAAAAAGCTATAAAACTTTACTTTATTCCTAAGCTGCAACAAAAACCAATCCACCTCTGGTGCAGTCATGAATTTTGATTAATTTTGTCCAATCAGATTTTTCTCATACAGAAGCATTGAGGGCACACGGCAATTCACCATGCTCCACCAGTCCAATGATTCTGATAGCGAAGAATTACATCCAATACTTCTCTTTAGGAACCATTAGCCATGTGTATATACCCACCAACTTTGGGAGCTATAAAATCGGAACTGATAGAAAGGGGGTATCACCAAAGATGTGGGCATGTACCCAGGAAGAGGGCATGTCTGTCCACTAAAGGGACATGTCAACATGTCAAGCATTTCAGGCTCCCCACCAGCCACTGACCTACAGGACCCTACAGAAAGTTCTGCTGAAGTGCTTTGTATGGTCCTAGTGCCTGTTCACAATGCGAGTTTGTCTATTGATGCGTTTGCATAACTCACAGCTACCTACACACAGCAGCACGCATCAGAGGTACCAGAGGTACAGAGTTGCCTACACAGCAACACAAACGAGTAACAACTACCCATTAACAGCTGCACATACCACTCAAAGCTACATACACACATCCCTCACTGTATCCACTCTCCGCAACAAACATCACTTGCAGCTACTGCACTTACAGCTGTGCTACACCTTAACACACAGCTACAAGAGATCGGCAAAATATAAACATTGCTGTTTCTCAGAAATGGCAAAGTTTTAAATTGCTAGATACAATTGGTAATAGCTATGCACCAAAACTCCTTAATTAAGATGCAGTGATTTTGGTGCTTCTTGTCCCATGAAGTAAAAGTTTGCCTGAGCCTGACAGACTTTATTGATCATTGTTGTAAAACAAATATTTAAAACTCTTAGAACAGTTTGTAAGTAGTGGAACCAGCTCAAGCCGCTTAACTATTTATATAGAGGGGAAACCAGGCTAGGCTCTCTAGAGTCAGTTGTAATGGTTGTGGTGCTTGGCATTTTCTGTTAATTCTACATATCACAGCACACACTCATAGAATACATATAGTGAAATGTTCCCAGAAAAACATGGTGGTCCTGCGTTTAGAGATGGAACACTATTAAAGGGACACTATAGTCACCAGAATAACTACAGCTTATTGAATTTGTTCTGGTGAGTAGAATCCTTACCTTCAGGCTTTTTGCTGTAAACACTGTCTTTTTTTCAGAGAAAATGCAGTGTTTACATTACAGCCTAGTGATAACTTCACTGGCCACTCCTCAGATAGCTGTTAGAGATCCTTCCTGGGTCATGGCTGCCTTCCAAACATTCAGTATCTCCTCCCTCTGCATGCAGACATTGAACTTTCCTCATAGAGATTCATTGATTCAAATCATCTCTATGATGAGATGCTGATTGGCCAGGGCTGTGTTTGAATCATGCTGGCTCTGCCCCTGATCTGCCTCCTTGTCAGTCTCAGCCAATCCTATAGGGACGCATTGTAATTGGATCAGGCTACCACTTCTGATGATGTCAGCAGACTGCTTGTTTTTTTTGAGGCAGACAGGGCAGAGCCAGCAGCTTCAGGCTTGAATACAGTAAGATTTTTACTATATTTATGGAGGCATGAGGGGCCCAGGGGGTCTAGATGGTGGTTTTTAACACTATACGGTCAGGAATACATGTTTGTGTTCCTGACCCTATAGTGATCATTTAAAGCATTTACCCTACAACCTATTTTCTCTCATTATTTCTCTATGTCTACATTTTTAGCTTGTTTTGTTTTAGACCACAAATAAGAAAGGGATAGGTATAATATGCATGTCATACACTGTGTCAACTACAATATGCCAGATTTAATCAATGTTAAATATTTGTCTAGCTCATGTTAATGAACTCATTAGTAAACCTACAAAAATGTTACAAAACTTGTTCTCAGTGTTTAATGACAAAACAGATTTTCCACACAGGTCATCCGGATCAGAGCTTAAAGAAAGATAAAAGTATGTTTCATGGATTGCTATATAGGACAGACAAACATCCATTTCTAATTTTAACATTTCCTATTAAACTTTGCAGAGGTTTATAGATCTCTGCACCCAGTTTCTTTACTTCACTAAACTGAGAACTGAGTCAGGAATTTTAAGTAGACTTGGAGATTTGTTTCATTATGACCTGCAATTTGTCCAAATGTGGGCCTAGATGACTGTACCAATTTCCGAATGCTGAGCCAAAATGTAAAACGTGTTCAATGGACGAGCATGCTATATATTTAAACAAATAATAATGAAAAAATATATATAATATAGATAGAGACCTGAACGGGTCGAAACGTCTATTTTATTTATAACACAGTTGTATTTTGGAACACACAATAAAACACAATTTGCACGATTTAAAAACTTGTGAGTGCTTCCTAAACTTCACGTTATATATATATAAAACAAACTATAGACAGATAGCACTCCAAGGACTTGTTGGTAAGATGAAAAAAGTAACAGCTTTTATTCAGCAGTATGCCATAGTGAAACAACGTTTCAGTTCCCAGTCGGAACTATCGTCAAGATAAGGTGCAGGTTTCATAACCAGTGAATATATAACAAACATAATCATAGAAAAACATTGCACACATGTGTAACTTACCCTTTGCCCCCAGTGATTGCCGTAGCTGATCGCTAATTTCGGCGGGTAGAATTCACCCGGTACTGGATAGTATTGCAGCTGTCCACAGTGATGCCGCAATCTGAGTGCGTTCCAGCGATTCACTTTAAGATAGCTGGAACGCAAGGGGGCGTATTTGTATATGGGTTATCATAGTAACCCGGTTTAGGACATTAGTCTGCGATCGTTCACGGGTGCAAAGGGTTTGAAAGATATTGGAAAAGGGTGGCATTCAATGCAATCATAACAATATAAAAATAGAACCTAAAGACAAGCGGAGACAGAAGCAAATATACGCTAGATATTATATTCATATATGTCTGTGTGAACTTGGTCTTGGACACACTGATCCAGAGAAAATATGTGTCATGCTATGTACAGGGAGTGCAGAATTATTAGGCAAATGAGTATTTTGACCACATCATCCTCTTTATGCATGTTGTCTTACTCCAAGCTGTATAGGCTCGAAAGCCTACTACCAATTAAGCATATTAGGTGATGTGCATCTCTGTAATGAGAAGGGGTGTGGTCTAATGACATCAACACCCTATATCAGGTGTGCATAATTATTAGGCAACTTCCTTTCCTTTGGCAAAATGGGTCAAAAGAAGGACTTGACAGGCTCAGAAAAGTCAAAAATAGTGAGATATCTTGCAGAGGGATGCAGCACTCTTAAAATTGCAAAGCTTCTGAAGCGTGATCATCGAACAATCAAGCGTTTCATTCAAAATAGTCAACAGGGTCGCAAGAAGCGTGTGGAAAAACCAAGGCGCAAAATAACTGCCCATGAACTGAGAAAAGTCAAGCGTGCAGCTGCCACGATGCCACTTGCCACCAGTTTGGCCATATTTCAGAGCTGCAACATCACTGGAGTGCCCAAAAGCACAAGGTGTGCAATACTCAGAGACATGGCCAAGGTAAGAAAGGCTGAAAGACGACCACCACTGAACAAGACACACAAGCTGAAACGTCAAGACTGGGCCAAGAAATATCTCAAGACTGATTTTTCTAAGGTTTATGGACTGATGAAATGAGAGTGAGTCTTGATGGGCCAGATGGATGGGCCCGTGGCTGGATTGGTAAGGGCAGAGAGCTCCAGTCCGACTCAGACGCCAGCAAGGTGGAGGTGGAGTACTGGTTTGGGCTGGTATCATCAAAGATGAGCTTGTGGGGCCTTTTCGGGTTGAGGATGGAGTCAAGCTCAACTCCCAGTCCTACTGCCAGTTCCTGGAAGACACCTTCTTCAAGCAGTGGTACAGGAAGAAGTCTGCATCCTTCAAGAAAAACATGATTTTCATGCAGGACAATGCTCCATCACACGCGTCCAAGTACTCCACAGCGTGGCTGGCAAGAAAGGGTATAAAAGAAGAAAATCTAATGACATGGCCTCCTTGTTCACCTGATCTGAACCCCATTGAGAACCTGTGGTCCATCATCAAATGTGAGATTTACAAGGAGGGAAAACAGTACACCTCTCTGAACAGTGTCTGGGAGGCTGTGGTTGCTGCTGCACGCAATGTTGATGGTGAACAGATCAAAACACTGACAGAATCCATGGATGGCAGGCTTTTGAGTGTCCTTGCAAAGAAAGGTGGCTATATTGGTCACTGATTTGTTTTTGAATGTCAGAAATGTATATTTGTGAATGTTGAGATGTTATATTGGTTTCACTGGTAATAATAAATAATTGAAATGGGTATATATTTGTTTTTTGTTAAGTTGCCTAATAATTATGCACAGTAATAGTCACCTGCACACACAGATATCCCCCTAACATAGCTAAAACTAAAAACAAACTAAAAACTACTTCCAAAAATATTCAGCTTTGATATTAATGAGTTTGGGTTCATTGAGAACATGGTTGTTGTTCAATAATAAAATTAATCCTCAAAAATACAACTTGCCTAATAATTCTGCACTCCCTGTATATAATGAACGACTCTTGCTTATTGAACTTCAGGAGAAAGTTGTCAAGCATATATAAATTATAGTATCCACACATGTAGAAACAATGTAAACGATCCTTATTGCAACTAGTACATAGTATGAGACCTATAGGATGGCAATCTGCCATTCTTGTAGTAATGGGGGGTAAAAAATCTCTAAGGCTAGCGTAGCCACAGTTGATTTTTTAGATGTACGGATATACAAGGATGGAAAGATGGAAAGATTGCCTATACCCTTTACAATAAACCCACGGATAGAAACACTTTACTACATGCAGATAGTTATCATCCAAAATACCTGAAAGACTCAATACCACAGTCCCTATTTTTGAGCGTCATAAGAAACAATTCAAATACACACAACACCACATTCCAAATACAGGAAATGTGGGATAAGTTTAAAACAAGGGGCTACAGCAATAGAACCCTACAACAAGCACTGGATAAGTGTTATCAGACGCATTCCCAACCCAGGGTCAAACAAGAAAGATTGGTATTTCCAATCACATTAACTACCATTTCACAGAAACTGAAAGAATCAGTGGATCGCAATTGGCGCATGATGTCTAACGATGACAGCCTACCAACGATATTCAAACAACAACCAATGATGTGCTACCGCAGAGGCAATAATTTAAGGGATTTACTGGTAAAAAAACGACCCTGTACATTGCTACAATCAAACACAGACACACCAAAATCTGAGATGTTACAGATGTTTGGGGTGTGTGACTTGCAGCCATATGCTGCCTATTAAGACATTCACACATCCACACACGGGCCAGAAATTCACCATCCGACACAGACTCACTTGTACAAGCGACTACGTGGTGTACAAACTCTTATGCCCAGGCGGTTTGGTATACATCAGTAAAACTGATCTACCATTGAGGGAGATAATGTGTAATCATCAGTCAAGCATAAGAACTGCATATAGAGACCAAACATCTGAACTCCCTGTGGCCAAACATTTTCTAGAGTCTAACCATCCATTGCCCAGCATGAAGTTCTTGGCAATAGACCACATCCCTCCGTTGGTGAGAGGGGGGGACCGAAATAAACTTTTGCTACAAAGAGAGCTCTTTTGGATTTGAACATTAAATACAGTACACCCAAAAGGACTTAATGAATAATATTCTTTGGGCATTTTTTTATGACTTCAATCCACGGCCGGAATCTATACCATATTCCAGGCACGGGCATACTGATCTTTATACTTGTACATAATAATGTGTGTATATACATCTACGCAATGAAAAAAAGATAGGGTCACACTCAGCCGCAATATAACTATCCAAGTTGCTACTGAGCATGGGTCAGCAAAAAAAACAGAAGAAATATACATAAAAAGAAAAAATCTCGGGCACTCACTGTGGTTGTATCCAGGCAGGTTTATTTGCAACGTTTATTTGCTTGATAAAGACCTTGACAGGTCGAAACGATACAATCACAGTGAATGCCTGAGATTTTTTCTTTTTATGTATATACATCTGTGACGGAACGCTGGCACTCCGACTGAGTACCTCCGCCAATCGATGCTCCTAGTGCTCGCTGAGGACTCCAAGCACTCCAACCGACACCATCAGCACTGCAGACCCCACTTCCAGCGATGCAACTGCGCCGGGGTCTCTGCTTTTTCCACCCACCCTGGACCCAAGGCCAGGATCCAGCTTCCAGTGGGTGAACCTCTCTTTCCCCAGAGAGCAGGAACAGGAACAAATCAAGCTATTGCAAGAGCTTCCTCTGGGGAGTAAGTGATTTATAGCAATCCCCAGAGTGTAGGTATCCCTTCCCCCAAACATGAGCCAAGGCTTAATGCTGGAACAAGACTGATTTACTGGCACACAGAACTCACAATTTATGCAACACAAAACTCCTCCTCTGGGCCAGGCTAGATAATTGAGTTTCTACAATACACAAAGCTCAATTATCTGCTGGCCAGAAATAATACAGTTTCATAAAACACACAGGGACCCCAAAACATGCAATAAACCCATAAAAATCCTTGGAACCGGGGGATCTGGGTGAACCACATATCCAAAATTCACCCAGATCCGCTCAGTACTTTGGAAAATACAGTTTAATGCAGATTCTGCAGAACATATACAGGCTAAATGAAAAACAATCACTTTATAATGTGTCCCCTGCTGTATAGTTCAAAACCACTGCACGATGTCTCTGTGCACCAAATACTGGCAAGATGGCACCGTGTTGAAAAGTCCAAACAGTGTCTGTGAGTTAAAATGGCCGCCATCCATTGTTCTCACCATGTGCTTCTGATACAGGAAATGGTGGCCACCCAGTAACTCCACAGTATGTCCCCAGATGGTTCTTAAAGGGCTAGCAGCAGCACAACACAAATCCATTATGCCCAAATCATGTCTTTAAAGGGCAATACATCCCAGGGGCCATAGTCACAGGGCAAGAGGCGGGCAAGCAGTCCTCTCCAGGCACAAGTGGCGAAGGGCACTTCGTCACAACATCTACGACAGGAATCTATTCCATATTCACAGTAAATGATTATTAGAATATACACCTTGCATATTCATGAACACTCTTTTTTTTTATAGGTGTTTTACTTATTTTCTAATATTTCCTTTTCACACCAATGCATGCTTACAGCTCCAGAGTGCAACTAGTATGATTGATTTAGACACATCCTTCCAGGGTCTGTTGACTATATTCTCAGACCAGCCTTTTCTGTCTGTTTTCTACATTACGTATATGTTACAATACCTTATACTGGCAGGATTTAGGTATATATAGCAAAACATTCATTGTGATAGTCCTCTTACACCTGAGCCCTCTATAGGGACACAAATATAGATATATTTCTTTCCAGTTTCCCTGCCTTACTAGTATCTCTAAATACTTGGGGATTTAATAGGTTTGAGCAGAGTGACTACGCTAGCCTTAGAGATTTTTTACCCCCCATTACTACAAGAATGGCAGATTGCCATCCTATAGGTCTCATACTATGTACTAGTTGAAATAAGGATCGTTTACATTGTTTCTACATGTGTGGATACTATAATTTATATATGCTTGACAACTTTCTCCTGACATAGCTATTGAGACTATCAATAGCTGTTCAATAAGCAAGAGTCGTTCATTATATACATAGCATGACACATATTTTCTCTGGATCAGTGTGTCCAAGACCAAGTTCACACAGACATATATGAATATAATATCTAGCGTATATTTGCTTCTGTCTCCGCTTGTCTTTAGGTTCTATTTTTATATTGTTATGATTGCATTGAATGCCACCCTTTTCCAATATCTTTCAAACCCTTTGCACCCGTGAACGATCGCAGACTAATGTCCTAAACCGGGTTACTATGATAACCCGTATACAAATACACCCCCTTGCGTTCCAGCTATCTTAAAGTGAATCGCTGGAACGCACTCAGATTGCGGCATCACTGTGGACAGCTGCAATACTATCCAGTACCGGGTGAATTCTACCCGCCGAAATTAGCGATCAGCTACGGCAATCACTGGGGGCAAAGGGTAAGTTACACATGTGTGCAATGTTTTTCTATGATTATGTTTGTTATATATTCACTGGTTATGAAACCTGCACCTTATCTTGACGATAGTTCCGACTGGGAACTGAAACGTTGTTTCACTATGGCATACTGCTGAATAAAAGCTAAGTTGTTACTTTTTTCATTTTACCA
>OW240919.1:134714847-134732228 GCA_933207985.1 Pelobates cultripes
ATTCCATCTAGTGCTATTTTATGGCTCAGCTGTATTTTACATTTTTATGTTATTTTAAGTGATTTCCCTATCCACATTTGTTTGCAGGGCACTTGTCCTACTCTTACCCCCATTTTACTTCCTTTTGCAATTCTCTAGCCCTTTCCAAGCGTTTTTTAGAGGCATTTTTGTGGCCAAAAGTTCGGGTCCTCATTGACTTCAGTGAGGTTCGGGGGTCAAGTTCGATCACAAACCCAGACTTTTTTTCAAAGTTCGGCCGAACCCGCCTGACCCGAACATCCAGGTGTCCGCTCAACTCTAGTCCCTACATAATGCTGCTCCAACTTACCTATCCTCCCTAATACACAAGTATGTCCGTCGAGGCCTCTACTCTCTGCCAAAGACCTACATATATCCTCTGTCCGTACTCCCACCTCTAACGCTCACCTCCAAGACTTTTTCAAGGCTGCACCTCTTCTGTGGAACTCCCTTCCCTTCTCCGTAAGAATTTCACCCAGTCTCCACACATTCAAAAAATCATTGAAAATTCACTTCTTCAAGAAAGCATATCAATTAAAATGTTAGCAGGTTTTCATCCCCCACCCTCCATGACTTCTCTCCTGCAACTGTCAAAAATTACCTACAAAGCCCTCAATTAATAGTTTTCTAACAACCTACTTTGTACCCCCTACTTTCACCCTTTGTGTCACTATACCCCACTCCCCCTAGAATGTAAGCTCATGGAGCAGGACTCTCCACCCCTCTGTTCCTGTACGCCCAGTTGTCTGGTTACAATTACATGTATGTTAGTCCACCCATTGTACTGCGCTATGAAATCTGATGGCGCTATATAAATAATAAAATAATAATAAATAAATCTAAAGAAGCCCAATCTTGACCCTAACTCCCCATCCAAATATCGTCCTATCTCGCTACTGCCTTTTGCATCCAAGATCCTTGAAAAAATTGTGTATGCGAGATTGACAGACTTCTTCGAGTCCAACTTTCTATTAGACCCGCTTCAGTCTGGTTTCCGCGCTAAGCACTCTGTGGAAATGGCACTGACCAAAGTATCCAATGATCTACTCGCTGAAAAATCTCGTGGTCACTACTCTATCCTAATTCTCCTTGACCTGTCTGCGGCTTCTGACACTGTTGATCATCAACAGCTTCTTCTCATCCTCCGCAATATCGGTCTACAAGATATTGCTCTCTCCTGGTGCTCCTCCTACCTCTCCCAGCGCTCTTTCAGTGTTTCTTTCTCTGGCTCTGCTTCTTCTCCCCAACTCCTCTCTGTTGGTGTCCCCAAGGTTCAGTCCTTGGTCCCCTACTGTTCTCCATCTATACTGCCTCCCTTTGTAAACTCATTAGCTCCTTTGGCTTCCAATATCATTTCTATGCAGATGACACGCAAATCTACCTGTCCTCTCCTGATCTCTCCCGTCCCTCTTGACTAGTGTCTCTGACTGCCTCTCTGCTATTTCTAACTGGATGGCTGCCCACTTCCTTAAACTAAACTTGACCAAAACTGAAATTCTGGTCTTTCCTCCCTCAAGTGTTGTTACTCCTGTGTCTGTCTCCCTCCAAGTCAACGGTGTTACCATCAGCTCCACCATGCAGGCTCGCTGCCTAGGTGTTCTCTTTGACTCCGACCTCTCCTTCAAGCCTCATGTTCAATCTATCGCCAAATCCTGTCATTTCCATCTCAAAAACATTGCGCGCATCTGCCCCTACTTAACGCCAGATGCAACTAAGGTGTTGGTCCATTCCACTGTCCTTTCTCGCCTTGACTACTGTAATCCGCTTCTCAGTGGTCTTACGTGCTCCCAACTTGTGCCGTTACAGTCCATAATGAATGCGGCGGCGAGGCTCATCTTCCTGTCCGCCCGCACCTCCCATGCCTCACCCTTCTGTCAGTCCCTACACTGGCTTCCTATAAAATATAGAGCTCAATTTAAAATTCTGGTTCTTGCTTTCAAATCTCTACATAATGCTGCTCCCACCTATCTATCCGCCCTTATACACAAGTATGTCCCGTCTAGGCCCTTACGATCTGCTAAAGACTTACGGAGTGTGGCTCCGAGGCAAGACAGCAGGACTACAGCACAGAAGGACTACAGTTCAAATCCCCTGTCTGACACGTGTGAAACATCCACACTTGGCCATCTAGATGGCACAGTGCGAATCGTGACAGGGACATCTCTAAAGTGGCTACGCTCTTGGACTCATAGGTCTGGGAGATTCCAGCTTGGCATGGAAATTTACCTGTTTCTGCCTTAGTTCTGCTACCTCAAGATAACATTGTTCCAGCTAAGAAGATACCTCCTGGGACCCCAAAGCACAGGACACATTCTTGTATTAGCAGTAGAAAGAGGGAAGTGCTCATGCCATTGTACAGAACACTGGTGAGACCTCACTTGGAGTATTGTACTGGAGACCGTATCATCAGAAGGATATTGATACCTTAGAGAGGGTTCAGAGAAGGGCTACTAAACTGGTTCATGGATTGCGGGATAAAACTTACCAGGAAAGGTTAAAGGATCTTAACATGTATAGCTTGGAAGAAAGACGAGACGGGGGATATGATAGAAACATTTAAATACATAAAGGGAATCAACACAGTAAAGGAGGAGACTATATTTAAAAGAAGAAAAACTACCACAACAAGAGGACATAGTCTTAAATTAGAGGGACAAAGGTTTAGAAATAATATCAGGAAGTATTTTTACTGAGAGGGTAGTGGATGCATGGAATAGCCTTCCAGCTGAAGTGGTAGAGGTTAACACAGTAAAGGAGTTTAAGCATGCGTGGGATAGGCATAAGGCTATCCTAACTATAAGATAAGGCCAGGGACTAATGAAAGTATTTAGAAAATTTGGCAGACTAGATGGGCCGAATGGTTCTTATCTTCCGTCACATTCTATGTTTCTATGTTTCTATCTTCTGTCCATACTCCCACCTCTGATGCTCGCCTTCAAGATTTCTCGAGGGCTGCACCGTTCCTGTGGAACTCGCTTCCCTCCTCCGTTAGATGCTCACCCAGTCTCCACTCCTTCAAAATCGTTAAAAACCCACTTCTTCATAAAAGCGTATCAATTAAACTGTTAATAGCTCCTGACTGATTCCTCTTCTGCAACTGTCACTAGTCTAATACTATCCTTACTTTTTTGTGTCATTTTACCCCACTCCCTCTAGCATGTAAGCTCATTGAGCAGGACCCTCAACCCCTCCGTTCCTGTGGTTACAACTACATATCTGTTCGTCCACCCATTGTAAAGCGCTGTGGAATTTGACAGCGCTCTATAAATATCATAATAATAATAATAATAATGACAGAATACGTCAGCCATATGCATACATCCGGGGTCAGACAATGTTTGGAAGCCTCTAAATAGTCTCTATGGTCTTCACGGCTTCATTCCCTGAACAGTGTAGTGACATCAAAAAACACCGTCTGACCTAAGGTGTATCGTGTATGCATATGGCTGAAGGATCTTGTCCTATATCAAGGGTAGGGATTATTTTTCTCATTCAACAGACAGTGGAATCAAATAGCTGCCATATATGAAGAGATGCTAATTTAAAAATAAACTGCAGTGGTGTCTTAATTTCAGAGCATGATGTCTGCTTCTATTACAACATTTGTTTCAGAAATATAATCCATCAACCAACCTGCCTTTTGCAATATCACTGTATGATTATTACAGTACCTCATTTGTTAATTTACATGGGCATTCATTCCTTGCAATAAGTACTTAAGCAGTTACTCCAACCGCGATGACCAGAAGTGGTTTTGGTGATAGAAGTCTGTATGTGCAGCATGAGTTACACAGAACTGAGGAAGCCTGAGGATAAAGATGTTTTCTGGTATGATATATATCGGTATTGTTTATAGTTACATACACTACTTTGTTTTTAAATAATTGAAGTATTTTTTAATACTTTTGAAGTAGTAAAGATGATATGCTTTTTAAACAAAATCTAGTCAGTTTGCTGAACCAGCAAAAGGGGTGACATGGTCCCAAACCATATTTTACTGAGACATTTCATAGGCTCTATTTGGAAGTATAATATTTTATTTATAACACGAAAAAAATGTAAAGCTTTATCATACTATAGATATTTTCTGTTTATGGGGTGACATATTGAGGACAATTGAAAAGACTTGCTATATACCTTGAAGAAAATGAGGGGTCGTCTCTTTAGACTTTGTAAGCAGAGCTAGGTCATGTAGCTCTGAAAAGGGTGAGTGTTCCATTTTTAGCATCGTATTGTATGGTTTTTTTTTAAAAAAGAGTTTACGCTATTGCACATTCTGATTGTATTTTAAGGTTAACACAATGAAAAGAAACTTATTTAAAAGAAAAAAGATAAGTGATTTTTTTTAAAGCATGTTAGAAGTGATTTCACTATAATATATTGCACTTTAATTGGGAATAGACACTCCACTGTTTATGATTTCATAATTGTTGAATTATTGGTGTGGTCAAAATATAAGTTAACATATATGTGTATTTTAACATTTTATTTTACACATAAGAGCTTTTGCACAAATAATATCATGACAAATATAGTTTTGAAAAATCTGACATGACAAATGAAGGCCTCGATTTAATATTTTTGGATAACGTTTTTTTCTTTTTTCTTTCAAGAAAACATTTATTAAATCATGTTGACAAACATTAACACGTAATGAACAAGGTTGGTAGTAACCATTATAGACGTATTACAAAGTATATAATATAAAGTACAAAATGTGGGTTTGAGATATAAGCCCATTCCTGCATCATGTTACCTACAGCAAATTATCATTTTGAATCATATGGTAAAAAACAATAAACCCAATTGGTACTAATCGTTGTGGAGTCGTTACATAGTACAAACTGTAGGGTTTAGACCTTAGCACAGTCGTGTGACATATGATTTACAACAAATTATTGTTTGGATCTTTGTGATCATGCAGTATACAGCAGGGTATGTGGGTTACTATTATCTCTGTTGGCTAGCAGGTTGGTTGCTCATTGGCAGGTGGAATATCGCAGAGGGTAGTAGAGAGTGGTATTAGATTGAAAAGGGGATAGGAGAATCCCCCAGAGTCTAAAAGGTTGCGCGGCATATTCTGTCTGTCTGTGGTATCGATTACCACAGTGAGAGGTCTACAAGTGTAGGTATATGTAGGTCCTGGTGAGAGTGAGGGAGAAGCCGGAAAGGGTGGGCAAGAGAGTTAAGGGATAGAAGAGAAGGTTGGGTAGAAGAGAAAGTTGTAGTGAGAGATGGAGAGAGAGGGAAGGGAGGGGAAGAGGGGGTGAAAGAAAAAAAGGGGGGGAGGGGTTTGGTGGGTAGAATATATAGTTTGTTCCCGCCCCACTCCCGCGACTCCACCGCCACCTCTGCATTGGTTGGTTTTCAGAGTGAAGAGGGCCTGGATTTGGTCCAGTGTTGTGTGGTACTTTGGTGGTCAAGGTAAGGTATGTTCCGCCATTGCAGGAAGGTGCGGGTCAATCTCCAGGTTTGCTTATTTTGTCATTAGCCATTGTATTCAGTGAAACCAGATATTCTGGTATGTTTGGTTCTTTCCCCCTGCCATCAGGATAAGTTCGTCTATGCTCCTGATGACTCCCACTCTGGTGATCCAGTCATTGGTGGAGGGGCTGAGGATTGTTTCCAGAAGGTCAGGATGAGGCTACGTGAGGCGATGATCAGGTATGGGTGATGGTTTTCTTGTAGGTAGCCAACAGCATGGGGGTCAGGTGAAGCAGGTAGTTCTCTGGGGAGAATTCAACAGAGTTGTCTGTGAGCGTGGATACTATCCAGTGTATCCCCTGCAGTAGTATTGGATCTGGGGGCATGTACACCATATATGGAACAGTGTGCCCAGGTCATTGCTGCCTCTCCAACAGTCTGGTGCACAGGTGTTGTTGATGGAGGCGAGTTTCTCTGGTGTTTTATACCATTGAGAAATCATTTTATATCTGGATTCCTGGTATTTTGTGCTAATGGAAGATTTATGTGTAGCGTAAAGGTTTTAGTCCATTGCTCTTGAGTCCTTCCCAATGCTTAACGCAGTATGGGAGAGTCTGGTTAGCTTGCGGTGTGATCAGAAGGCGATATAGCAGTGAGATGGCATGTGGCGGCGGTGAGGGTTGGTTGCAGAGCATCTCAAATGTGGTGAGTGGTCTAGTGGCCGAGGCTAGGTTAGTTACTCGATTGAGCATATGGGCTAGTTGGTGATGTCTAAATCTTGTCATTAGATCTAGGTAAATCTGAGAGTAGTGTGATGGTACCATTTGTGAGTATGTGTTGCAGCCTGCAGCGTAGTGGTAGTTCAAGACTGGTCATGATCCAAGCGGAGTCGAGTCTGCGGAACGCCGGGTTGCCTGTGATTGGATAAAGGGGGAAGACAAATGGTGAGAGGTCCGGTCCTGCCGATATCTTCTTCCAGACGTTTAAGGTGGTAGCTATTGTGGGGTGACTCTGTCCTTGTTTGGTCGCCAGACTTGGGGGTTGCCACGGGAGCATATGCAGAGGTAGCGTCAAGAAGCTAGCTTCTATGTTGATCCAGGGTTTGTCCGGGGGGCTTGTGCCCATTCAATAACGCGTTGCAGGTGAATAGTCTGGTGGTATTTGTTCAGGTTGGGGAGACCCAGGCTGCCCTGCGATTTGGGCTTGGTCAGAATTTTGTGTTTGATTCTACCCGTCCGGTTTCGCCATATGTAGGTTGTGAAAGCCCTGCATATCTGCACGAAAAAAAGTCTGAGAGACAGAAATCAGACGAGTCTGTAGTAGATATAGGAAGCATGTTCATTTTAAGATAGCTTACCCTTCCAACCCATGCGGTATGGACCATTCTTTGAGGTTTAAAAGCACCCGGTCCAGCAGAAGTGGAAAGTTGAGCCAGAATAGATGTGATACTTCTGCAGTGATCCAGACTCCAGGTATTTTATCACTTCTTTGCACCAGAGGAACAGGAATTGTGTTTTAAGAGAAGTGATCATGGGGCGTTTGCACCTGAGTCGGAGAATTTCCAATTTTGTGTAATTGATTTGGAGATTCGATAGAGAGCTGTACCTCTCGAATTCCTGCATGATAGTCGGGAGCGATGTTAGCGGTTTTCGGACTGTAAACAGTAGGTCATCTGCATAAGTGGAGATTTTGCTTTCTCCCCATTCGCCGCATATGCCAGTGATGTTGGGGATAACCTTTTTAAGTAATTTAATCTTTTTTGGTAAACTTTTAAATTGTTTTTATTTAAATATTGTTTAAAATATTTTTTTCAAAACATTAAATAATTTTTATAAGTTTATCCAAAAATATTAAGTTGAGGTCTAAATCAGTTGCCAAAACAGAGTAGAACATTTTACAATTGTCACTATATACCACTAGATGGCACCATATTACTAGTTTATTGTTAACAGTTAGCAGGTATATTTGCATCTTAAAGTGGTTGAATACAGTATCTAACACCTCCACCTCTAAGTCTTGTAGTGTTCTTTATTTTTAGAAGGTTGCCTAGCAACCGAATATCACACATATAATTTAGCTCACAATTGTGTAAAAAAATCTATGGAATTCATATTATACTGCTGCCTTATTAGTTACGCAAGTGTAGCTTAACCCTTGGGCCAGGGTCTTAAAATGTGTCCCATGCTATTCCAGTGATCATATATTGTTGTTAACCGGTACAATGCACTTGTTAGGTCCCAGGCAACCATGCACAATAAATTATTTAACCTATTGAGGACCATATGTTACATTAGCCATAATCTCAAATCTATTTCCTTAAAACTATGTCGCCATGAAATATCCTGCACCTTTATCTTTGGCAGCTTCATGCAGTCATTTAGTACTTAATTGAGTGGGACGTTCAATTTTAGAATAGAATAAACATCAATTGGTTAGCATAGTCCTTGGCTTTTAAGTTAATTTTGCAACACTGCCTTCCTCAGTACAATGGAGACAACTGGAAGTGTCTAATGAAGGAGTTTTACGGAATCAACTTAGAATATATTATGTGAATAATGGGCCACTGACATAATTTTTAAATTAAACAATGCATGACTATTCAAGCTGCACCTAATTTGGGTTTAAAAAATGTGAAGATTCAATGAGGGTTTCAATTTATGTGATTGGATAAAGGGGGAAGACAAATGGTGAGAGGTCCGGTCCTGCCGATATCTTCTTCCAGACGTTTAAGGTGGTAGCTATTGTGGGGTGACTCTGTCCTTGTTTGGTCGCCAGACTTGGGGGTTGCCACGGGAGCATATGCAGAGGTAGCGTCAAGAAGCTAGCTTCTATGTTGATCCAGGGTTTGTCCGGGGGGCTTGTGCCCATTCAATAACGCGTTGCAGGTGAATAGTCTGGTGGTATTTGTTCAGGTTGGGGAGACCCAGGCTGCCCTGCGATTTGGGCTTGGTCAGAATTTTGTGTTTGATTCTACCCGTCCGGTTTCGCCATATGTAGGTTGTGAAAGCCCTGCATATCTGCACGAAAAAAAGTCTGAGAGACAGAAATCAGACGAGTCTGTAGTAGATATAGGAAGCATGTTCATTTTAAGATAGCTTACCCTTCCAACCCATGCGGTATGGACCATTCTTTGAGGTTTAAAAGCACCCGGTCCAGCAGAAGTGGAAAGTTGAGCCAGAATAGATGTGATACTTCTGCAGTGATCCAGACTCCAGGTATTTTATCACTTCTTTGCACCAGAGGAACAGGAATTGTGTTTTAAGAGAAGTGATCATGGGGCGTTTGCACCTGAGTCGGAGAATTTCCAATTTTGTGTAATTGATTTGGAGATTCGATAGAGAGCTGTACCTCTCGAATTCCTGCATGATAGTCGGGAGCGATGTTAGCGGTTTTCGGACTGTAAACAGTAGGTCATCTGCATAAGTGGAGATTTTGCTTTCTCCCCATTCGCCGCATATGCCAGTGATGTTGGGGATAACCTTTTTAAGTAATTTAATCTTTTTTGGTAAACTTTTAAATTGTTTTTATTTAAATATTGTTTAAAATATTTTTTTCAAAACATTAAATAATTTTTATAAGTTTATCCAAAAATATTAAGTTGAGGTCTAAATCAGTTGCCAAAACAGAGTAGAACATTTTACAATTGTCACTATATACCACTAGATGGCACCATATTACTAGTTTATTGTTAACAGTTAGCAGGTATATTTGCATCTTAAAGTGGTTGAATACAGTATCTAACACCTCCACCTCTAAGTCTTGTAGTGTTCTTTATTTTTAGAAGGTTGCCTAGCAACCGAATATCACACATATAATTTAGCTCACAATTGTGTAAAAAAATCTATGGAATTCATATTATACTGCTGCCTTATTAGTTACGCAAGTGTAGCTTAACCCTTGGGCCAGGGTCTTAAAATGTGTCCCATGCTATTCCAGTGATCATATATTGTTGTTAACCGGTACAATGCACTTGTTAGGTCCCAGGCAACCATGCACAATAAATTATTTAACCTATTGAGGACCATATGTTACATTAGCCATAATCTCAAATCTATTTCCTTAAAACTATGTCGCCATGAAATATCCTGCACCTTTATCTTTGGCAGCTTCATGCAGTCATTTAGTACTTAATTGAGTGGGACGTTCAATTTTAGAATAGAATAAACATCAATTGGTTAGCATAGTCCTTGGCTTTTAAGTTAATTTTGCAACACTGCCTTCCTCAGTACAATGGAGACAACTGGAAGTGTCTAATGAAGGAGTTTTACGGAATCAACTTAGAATATATTATGTGAATAATGGGCCACTGACATAATTTTTAAATTAAACAATGCATGACTATTCAAGCTGCACCTAATTTGGGTTTAAAAAATGTGAAGATTCAATGAGGGTTTCAATTTAATATGAATAAAATCTAAAACAAATGTGTGAGAAATTAAGAAATGTTGTTTGCTAAGCTCTCCAAGGCATTTTAACTGTGAATTAGGCATGTGCATGGGGAAAATTTTCGGTTCGGCATTCCAAAATTCGCGATTTTCGCAATTCAGGACTTCGGAAATTCGGCACTTCAACACTTCGGAACTTTGGAATTTCTGAACTTCGGGACTTCTATTGCAGCCGCTTAGTAGATAACTCCCTAATTCCCACGGTATTAGGGAGTTATCTACCAAAAGGCTGAAAGACCTAAATTGGTCTTTCAGACAAATTTACTAATACTAAGTAAAAAATAGGGTCCACCCTCCCGAGCCCCCACCCACGACGTGTGAGTGGGGGCTTTTAAACTAAAAGGGTGACCTACTGGACCTGTCCCCCTGAGCGGTGGGTGGGGGCCCTAAATACTAATAAGGGGGGGACCTAATGTCCTCCCCCCTGAGTGGTGGGTGGGGGCCCTAAATTGGACTAAAGGGGGGGACCTAATGTCCTCACCCCGGAGTGGCGGCCCTAAATACTAATAAGGGGGGACCTAATGTCCTCCCCCCTCTCCCCCAACCCGGGCGGCGGGTGGGGGCCCTAAATTGGAATAAGGGGTGACCTATTGTCCTCCCCCCCGGCCCCCACCCGTGAGCGGCAGGTGGGGGCCCTAAAAAAAAAATGTCCCCCCCAGGTGACTAGGAGTCCCCAAACACCTAGTCACCCCCTCCCCCCCAAAAATTTTTTTATCCCCCTACCTACCCCCCTCCCCCTAAAAATAATGAGGGGGGACCTTTCACTAAGTACCTGTAAAAAATAAAATAAAACTTACCATTCAAAGTTTTCTTTCTTCTAAAATCTTTTTTCAGCCCCAAGGCTGCTCACTGTTTAATAGACATGCCCCTACTCGCGGTATAGCAAGTAGGGGCATAATTTACTAATACTAAGTAATCTTTACTTAGTATTAGTAAATTTGTGTGAAAGACCAATTTAGGTCTTTTAGCCTTTTAGTAGATAGCTCCCTAATACCGTGGGAATTAGGGAGTTATCTACTTATTCATTCCTGTCATTACATTGACAGGCTAAGTAATTTACATTTTATATGAATGTATGTTACTTGATTGTTGTAAGTGTTGCAAATGCTTACAGCTGAATCCTGGCTATGTTTGTATACTTTTTATTTAAAATTGTATACAATGTAACATTCTTCTTCTTTCACTGGGTACGTATATTAGTACTTAGGCAATACTGTGCTTCGGCATTTCAGCACTTAGGCACTTCAGCAATTTCGGAACTTCGGGACCTCGGCAATTCGAAATTCGTCCGAATTCATATTCGGACCGAAGCGAATTGCACATGTCTACTGTGAATGTCATAATACTGGTAGTTTTTACTGCAATAAAACACATATATTACTTTTGATGCATATAATGTTTATCAATGCATGTTTGCATTTGAGCATTTAAAATCAGTGTGAATTGACATTTCCGCTTATCTTGCCAGAATAAATGCATTTGTGTTTGTAGAATATCCATAGGTGTGAATTCTAGGACATATTTTGTTGTGGACCAAACCAAGTGTTTGATGATTTGAATATCTGCCCCTACCAAAATTAATAATATTTAATGCGTGCACGCTCCTAAAGTAAATTCACAACAGACGCAAGTTTCTGGCTGATGAAAGAACTTCAGGAAGCCAGCATGCTCCTTATAAGGCAAGAATACATCATATGCAAAATTATAGATAACAGAGAAAATACATCAATAATTGGTTAGGTGTTAAGTGTTTTATCTAATGCACATCCTACAAGGCATGATTTCACTGTTATCACGAAATTTGACTCCAGATTCCAGGACCATCTTGTTACACGCGGTAGTTAGTCGATGGGAAGGGTTGCCTCTAGTAGCTATTTTGAGTAAATATTGAATATGAGTATGTGTGAGTAAAAAGACACTTTACTAATTCTAATTTATGTCCATAACAGTTTGAGTGTAGTGAAAAACTGGAGGAATGAATTTTGTCTACTGCAAGAATATTAATGCAGTCTTGTATTTATGTAGTCTCAAAGTACAAGTGGATGAGTCAAAGTATGTATTTGTGTAATGCTATGTGTGAAACCTAGAGAATATTTTGTGTAGTACCAGTGAGTATAAAATGCAGGGGGTTATATGCATTTAGTGTATGTGCATGAAAACAGGCCGTATTTTATTAGAATATCTGTGAAATAAACTGCAAGGGTTTATTTATAGTGAATCATGGCAAATTAATCTCATCATCAGTTTCTCCTGACCAGCTTTTGTTTACCTTACATGGCAATGCTCTCACCGCTAGTAATATCATGCTCTATATTAGAGTATTGCTAGCAAAGTTAGGTCTTAATCCATCCCACTACTCAGGACACTCCTTCCACATTGGACCAGCTACCACTGCTTCCAGCAGAAACATACCGGTACATATTATCAAGACATTGGGACGGTGGAATTCATCGGCATATACCAGATACATACAACATCCAATACAGGAAAAACGTGAAGCTTTTAGTAACATGAACATGTGATATATGCTACATGACTGTCATAGTAGGCTGAATAAATCTTGCATGGTATACTCTTTTTGCCCTCTTTTATTACAGGCCTACCGTATTGTCGGTTTCGGCACACCACAACCAACTGTTCATAGTTTCTATTTTATTATATGGTATAAGTTATATAAGTTATATACTGTCTTTACGACTTTCTATGCCCTGAACACAAATGGAAGGCTGGGCCTGTAGTTGTGGGAGGGGCATGATTTCCCTCCTTAAGGACCGCCATACCCCTCCTCATTACCATTGTTGGTCTGGCGATTTTACCCTCCCACGCTCCTTTTACTAGCAATAATACTCAGGGTGGGCCTCTTTTATTAAAGGCCTACCACATCGTCAGTTTCGGTACACCACACATATTTTCTATTTCATTATATGGTATAAGTTATATAAGTTATATACTGTCATTACGGCTTTCTATGCCCTGAACACAAATATATTTATATACACATACACACTGTAGCGGAGTAGAAGTATTAACTGCAATATCTCCGCTGGTAGACTGAATCAGCATTTAAGAGAAGCATACCGCGGCAATCCCATCCCAATTCCCCAACTGGACGATACACAGCTTTGGGAGTCAACTGGTTTTTTTTTGAGCCACAGCTGGCTTTTATACAATGCCCCATGCAAGGGGTTTCTTTAATTACATTCCAGGGGTTTTCCATTGGTGGACCTTGTTGGGGACAGGGAACAAATACATATTTCCCAGACTCCTTTTCTGTACATGGAAGATAATTGCGTAAAGACAATTATTTAATTAGATTATCTCCCAAGTACAGAAAATTAAACAATATTTTAAAACATCATAACTCCCATAATATTAATCAGAACTCCACGAAATATTCACTGAATAGCTGGGATCTGAGCGCCCAATCTGTCAAAATACTACTTAGATCCGTTTGGTAGAACAGGAATGCCATTCGAGTTAAGTTTAGACCAGTCAACCATGAGGCGAAGCCCCAAAACAGTTCCATGTGGTTGTATGCTTTCACCGGTCTTCTTTCGGGAGTTTTCATAAGTAAAATAACGAATACAAATGTTCATGAATTAGGTAGTCACGTGCCTGGTGTCTATTCGTTCAATTCAGTCGAATGCCGCTGTCTCTAGACGAAGGGAAATGAACGTACGAAGAGGATGGAAGTACAGAGGTGTTCGAGCAGTCAAGTGTCCGAATATAGTTCCATGCACTCAACGACCAAACACCGATGTGCGTTCGTGAGCAAAGATGGCCGCCGTGTTCGCTCATACGAACAGCGGCCACCCATCCGACCGTTAAGAACCTTATGGTTTTCTGGTGTTACAATAGTCAATTGGAGGCACACGACTCCCTTGGGTGGTCTCCCCGTTCTGTGGTTGGTTCAACTAACAATATATCCATATTCTGTTCGGGAACCTCAAATAGTCGAACCACCTCAGTCTCTTGTACAAATAAGTGGCTAGTTTTGCAACACGCACTGATAATGAAATGTTATATATATATATATATATATATATATATAATTGCATTGTATTTGCACTAATTAAGGATTTTTAACTAATTAATGATTTCTTTACTTTATTTCCATGTTTAGGGTACTGGCTGACAATCCATTCAGGTCCCATGCAGGCATTGCTTAAGGCAGATTTTGTTTTATTTTCAGATCTTAGAGCACAGTGTGTTTACTTTAGAAGTTTGTATTTCCTGCTCTGTTAATTTAAATATATCGGATGCTCCTGTAGGATCTAGTAGGCTACTGACAGATTAGGGTATACATTTTAAATTAAGTACAGTGTGCAATAAACTGCATAAATTTACATATCACTTATAAGATCTGAAAGGATTTCAAGAAATGTGTACATCATATGATCATATGATTCATCCTTAAATCTACCAGGGTCCTTGACACTCATAAAGCTCAGAGGACCTGTGATATCCTGCCTTAAGACATGCTTACCTGCAAAATAAATAAATAAAATTCTATAAAACATGCCCCTCAATACACCGAAGCAGTTTAACACAAAGCTACTGCTGCAGACAACCAGAAATATGAAATGTATTTATTTGAACTGTCATCTTTTCACAGTAGCATCCTTGCCCTTACTTCTAACTCATTTTGAGAGTTGTGGAGTATCACTTATACTTTGACAGCTCTCACAAATTTCTCCCTCAAATAACTTATTTTATCATTGCACCTTTACCGCTTTATACATTAATTCTGTCATTTTTGTCTTACATACAAAAACTGCTGTTTTTTCCAAGCTGGGTATATACCATAAGAATACCTTAATGATGTTTATGTCAAAGCACTGCCATTCAGTGCTAGGAAAAAAATAAAATGTCACCATTTCTGGGGGAGAGAAATAATTACCTGAAAATTCCTATGACATGATAAACTTGGAAATAAAAAAGAATAAAAATTTCTCTATATATCTTTTGTGCTAAAGCTTTTAATTCAGATCCATATAAGGCTTGCAAACATCGGCCTTCATATCCTGATCCTATACGTATTTTACAGAATTACCAAAATTATACATCGCTAAATAAGCATAATATTATTTCTTCTGGATTTGGACTCAGCAACCATCTAGATTATAGTATTTGATGCTAGTAATGACTGCTTAGTCTCCTGGGACTTCTTTTCTGAGCTTGTGAATGAGTAGCAGCCAATAAGTGACGAATATTAGCTGATGTGATAGTAGCAAAACTTCAGAAGACAAAACGTCCATTATTTATGCATTTTATAATATTATTAAACATTTATGTAAATTTGTTTGACACTGATAAAATATAAGGTGCCTTTCTAATAAACATCTGTGTTTCTAGCAATGGCTGAAGTAAAAACTGAAAAAGTAAATTTATGTTTATGACTTGAAAGGGACGCTCTGTGTACCATAACCACAGTAGCTAACCAGCTGCACTGGTTATGATGGTTTCAGATTATAGCTGCCACCCCTTGTTCTATCAAAGCAGTGTTATGAATGTCCCAAGATAAATCTCCTATCACCTTGGCCTGAGGCAATGCCTATTAATTTCTGCACGGTACCCTTGACCAATTCATGTTAAAAAGATCATCTCTGGATAGTTGTGTTAACCTCCACCTGCCCTTACCGTAGCATTGACCTTTTAAATGTGGTATTTTTTAAGGAACACCATAGTGTTAAGAATATAATCCTGTATTTCTAACTCTGTAGGACCCTCCAATATCTAATTAAAACTGGAATAAAAATTATGTTTTTTTCGGCCCCAAGTTCAAGTCACTGCAACCCTATACAGCACCACACCGACACTTTACTTTTATCAAATCAAATGACTTGAGTACCCTTGGCAGCCCATTTACGTAAATTGTACCCCTCATTTTAGCGAAATATTTGTAATTATTATAGTATCTGTTATTTCAAATTTATATGCTTTTCTCTTCCCCTTCTCCCATTTTCCTCTGCCCCAGGCTCCCCTGCTCTTCCTCTGCCCCAGGAGCCACACAGTGCAAATACACAAATGTGGATACACAGGCACACAGACTGACACACATACAAACTCTGACACACATACAGAAAAACAGATAATAACATACCTACAGTTGCATAGACAAACTGATACACACACTGACACACATACAGATATACAGACACACAGATACAAACAATGACAAACGCTCATACAGATACATAACACATACACACACTGACACACATGCAGATACATAGACACATATATACAAGCTCTGAGATACAGGACTGCCATCAGAAATTTTAGAGCCCCTGACACAGCTCAAGGTCTGGGCCCTTCTGGAGCCTGCCCACTAGTCCAGCAAAGAGGGTCGCCACCTCCTTTCCCCGAGTCCACCCACAGTGATGCAGTGTGTGTACTGATTGTGGTGTGCGTATAGTTAATGTAGAATGTGTGTAGTGGATGAAGAGTGTGTGCGTAAAGTGGATGCAGATTGTGGATGTTTGTGTAATGTATGCGGTGTATATTAGATGCAGAGTGTGTGTTTGTGTAGTGGATGTAGTCTGTGTATAGTGAATGCAGAGTGTGTGTAGTAAATGCAGTGTGTATAGTGCATGCAGAGTGTTTGTGTCATGGATGTAGTGTGTGTATAGTGAATGCAGATTATGTGTTTGTGTAGTGGATGTAGTGTTTGTGTGTATAAGATGCGGTGTGTGTATAGTGAATGCAGAGTGTGTGTTTGTGTAATGAATGTGGATTGTGTGTATAGTGATTGCAGAGTGTGTGTTTGTGTAGTGGATGTAATGTGTGTATAGTGAATGCAGAGTATGTGTTTGTGTGTTTGCTCTGACGGCCGCATGGCTCGCAAGTGTAAGAGACCGAGGAGCTGCTGGGAAGTGAAGTCAGAGTATGCTGCTGGGCCTCCTCTACAATGAACAGGTAGCCGGGGGCCAACAGGTACATATTATATACATAATGGTATTCGCTACCGTCATAGTTGTCATGCCCTGATTGCGGCCCTGCTAAAATACACATGCAAATGAAGAGACACGCATACAGTTGCACAGACACAATGACACACATGCATATACACAGAGAAAACACTGACACGCACAGATACAGAAACACAGATACACAGACTGACACACACAGATGTACAGACAGACACAAACACTGCCACACATGCAGATACACAGACACACAGATGCAAGCACTGACACTGATAAACATACAGTTGAACAGACACACTGATAGACACACTCCACACATGCAGGATATACCTTGACACAGATACAGATGTACAGAGACACAGATACAAACATTGCCCCACATGCAGATACATAGTCAGATACAATCACTGACACACATACAGATACAAATACACCTGCAGATACACAGACACACATACAGACACACATGCAGATACACAGACATACTGACACAAACACAAATACACAGATATACAGATACGCACACAGATAAACAGCTACAAACACACATATGCCTTCATATACT
>OW240919.1:134745991-134765658 GCA_933207985.1 Pelobates cultripes
CTGGTGGTCATACCTACATATTGGAGGCCACAAGGGCACTCCAATAAGTAGATAACGTTAGTGGTGTTACATCCGATAAAGTCTCTTATGGTATAACTTTTATCAGTTTGGTTGGATTTAAAACTAGTAATAGATTTAGTTGTTGGATCAGTATTTTTGCATACAGTGCAACGTTTACATTTGTAAAAGCCTTTTGCCCCATCTAAAAAAGTGTGTTGAGTATTTTTGATTTCTTTAGTATAGTTGTTAGTTAAAATGGATCTAAAATTAGGTGCCCCTCTAAAAACGATTTTCGGCTGTATAGGTAAGATTTCTTTAAGCAGATCATCATGTCTTAGGAGATGCCAATGTTTTTTGATTGTTTTTTTAATAAAACCACTTTTGTTATTATAATTAAAAATTATAGGAAGAGTGGGGGTTTCTAAAATATTTTTGTTCTTATAAGTTAAAAGACTTTCTCTAGGTTTGTTTCTAACTGTATTTATAGTACTGTCAAGAAGAGTGTCAGAATAATTCTTTTCAATAAATTGTTTCTTTAAGGCCAGTGATTGCTCATTAAAGTCATTTATTTCAGAGCAGTTGCGGCGTATTCTCAAAAACTGGCTTTTAGGAGCGCTTTCAAGCCATGGTTTATAATGGCAGCTAGTTTGGTCTATTGCAGTGTTAGTACATACTTTCTTGAAAAATGTTTTTGTATGTATTTTACCATCTTTAATAAAAATATTTAAATCTAAAAAATTAATTGAATTTGTACTGTATTCGCAAGTCAGAATAATACCTCTCCTGTTGGAATTGAGGTGTGATATAAAGGAATTTAAACAATCTTCAGAACCCTTCCATATAAAAAACAGATCGTCAATGTATCTAAAATAGGAGACCAGGTTATGCTCCCAAGCATGCTGCCCCCAAATGGCGGTTGTTTCCCAATCCGCCATGAAGAGGTTGGCATAGCTTGGGGCAAACCTGGTCCCCATGGTTGTCCCTCTTTTCTGGAGGTAAGAAGAGTCATAAAACCAAAAATAATTATTAGTTAAAATAATATTGATACCATCTACAATAAAATCAATCTGGGCAGCTGGGATTTTATTTTCATTTGATAAGATAGTTCGTACTGCATTGCATCCAAGTTGGTGAGGGATGATAGTGTATAAAGATGTAACATCACATGAGACAAGTATAAAGTCTGACTTCCACTCAAATCGATTTAAAAATCTTAGCAATGACATAGAATCCTTCAAATAGGACCTCATTAGTTTAACTGACGGTTGAAGTAGTATGTCAATATACTGAGATAAATTGCATAAAGGAGAATTTATTCCAGATACTATCGGTCTACCTGGAGGGTGTTTAGCATCTTTGTGTATTTTAGGTAGAAAATAAATGACCGGAATTTTAGGGTTCTTAATGAATAGGTAGTCAAATTCTTTTTTATTTAAAATATTGTCCTTCAGACCTTTTAGTAAAAAAGTAGTTAGTTTCTGTTGTATATTCGAGGTAGGGTCTTTTGTTAATTTTTCATATACATCTATGTCATTTAATTGTTTATAGGCTTCTTTGATGTACATGTCAGTTGATTGAATTACAAGTCCCCCACCCTTATCTGCCGGTTTGATTACTATTTCTTTATCCTCTTGAAGTTGTTTGATAGCTGTTTTTTCTGATATGTTTAAGTTGTGAGAATCATATTTATTAAATTTAATTTTGTTAAAATCTCTTAAAACAGATTTTTCAAACATTATCAGTGGGGCTGATTTAAAATGATATGGATAAAATGTAGATTTAGGTTTAAGATTAGTATTAATAAAAGTCGATTGGTCTGTGGATATAGGGGAATGGGAAAGGGGAGGATTAGTATCTAAAGTTTGTGCATTAAAAAATCTCTTTAGCGTAGCCTTGCGTACAAATTTATTTACATCTAAACAAATTTATTTACATCTAAAAATGCTTCAAACGGTTTAAAAGAGTTAGTTGGTGCATACTTTAGTCCTTTACTTAAAACAGAAATCTGTTGCACTTAAAATTTTATTAGATAGGTTAAAGATGCCAACATCAGATTCTTTTGAGGTATTTGTTATCTTTCTAGTCTCTCTTATTTCTCTATAACAATTTTTAGTACTGTTTGATTTTATTCATTTATTTATGTTTATTTAATAGAGATTGTATTTATCATATGACTATGTATTATTTATTATTTTTATCCTTTTAAGAGGTGGATCTTCTAAATGCAGATCCTATATGATTGTATATATTCATTATTTGTTTATCTATCATTACTATTTTTTATTCTTTTTAAGGGTGATTTTTAACTGTATATCCCATTCTGTCTCATTTATACCACTGTATTTTTACCCTTAATATCTTCTTTGTTTTATTCCTACATCTTCCCTGCCCTGTTACTACATTTCCCATCATTCATGTGGTTCCGATCACGTGACCCGCGGGTATCTACGTTCTGTTATGCCGCGGGTCACGTGACACAGTTTAGTCCCGCCTTGCCGTCCGTGCGTGCCATTCTCCTTCCCACTGGCCGCACGGACTGTTTATATATCGGCAACCACTAGCGGTCACGTGACCCGGCGCACTACAGATACCATAGTGCATTGCGGGTTACGTGACACGCACAGATCTTGCAATTCATTTTTTGATTTGTTTATTACTGTAATATACAACCCTCGTTTTCTAATTATATTTACACTAATATCTTCTTATGTTTTAATACTTTAATACTGTACATCATTGTCAAATTTTGTTCATGAACTTCTTATTTATATTCTGCCCTGTTCTGATTGGTGCCTGCTTTTTTGGCGCCAATTTTTGATTGTATGTACAAGCTATATATACTCCCTATGTGCCAGGGACTAACACTATTCCAATTTGATAAAGCCTGCTGGCGAAACGCGTTATTGGTTTTAATATACTGTATTAATAAATAATTTTACATATATTACCTTTTTACACTATTTTATTCTATTTACTGTTCCTGGCATATCCTAAGGTGGGGATTATACCACCCACGCGACCAACAGAGTGCAGTAAGTCCTGCACTCTATTTGTGAGTATATTTTATTTATTTCATTCTTTTACGCTAACTATTTCTCCGGAGAGCACTATCGGCTGTTTTTATTTCTTTTTATGAGAATTGGATACCAGCACCCCCCAGGAGGACAAGTACCCCTATAAGCGGAGGGCAATCCGCTGTGTGCCTATCATACTAGAGCTGGTCCCAGCTCATGGACATGTGAGTGTGCAATTTATATTTTAACCTCACTACTATTTTTCTATACATTCTGCACGATTAGTCCTTTCCCATTGTGTTTTTCATATCGTGAGACGGACAACTGTTAACAAAGAAGACACCACATCAGTTAAGACACCACCTATTATTGGGACTCTTGTACAGAATATTTTTTATTTCTCCACCGATTTTTATTTTTCTTTTGTTTTATTTATTTTCTGTGGCGCAGCCTTCTTTTCTGTTTTTTCTGTATATTCTTTCTATAGAGGGTTAGAGGGTGACCCCCTATTAGGTTGCTGCCTTTTATTTTATTTTATCTGTTTTTATTATTAGCGCTAGCCGTTTTAACTTTTCCTGGTGGCTAATGGTTAGTGCTTGGCTGGGATCTATGTGATATTCCTGCATAGATTTTATTGAGTGATTGGTCTCTACACGAATAATACAATGAAACTGTCAGGGTACCTGTTGGTGATGTATCCAGGGAGGACATCCTCTCTGCTTAGGGGCTCCCTTCCCCTAGCATTTCGGCATATTTCGGCCGTTTTCGCGCCGGCCGCGCTAGCTCCTCCCCCTTTTATGACGCGACGGCTAGCGTCGACGTCATGACGTCGGCATTTGCATAAAGTGCCGGGAACCGCTATTCCGGACCTTTTGGGGGCGTGGTCTCTATTTAGGTAACAGGGTATTTAAAGGAAACCTTTACTACTGCTCATTGCCCTGTCGTGGTTCTAGCTTGCTAGTCACTCAGCGCGTTCTTTATCTAGTGTTTCCGGTTTTGACCCTTGCTTGCCTTTTGTCCTGTTGTCCTCTCCTCTCCTTTGACTCGGCTTGTATCTCGCTTACCTGTCCTCCGGCTCCCTTGACCTCGGCTTACCTTTTGACTATTCTTGCTTTGTCCTTACGTTAGTCCGGCCATTCTAAGGTCCGGTATACGTACCTCCTTCTGTGCGCACTCTGCGTATTGGATCCCTGTCAGTTTCCTGACATTACGACAGGGCCATGATGGATCCTGCAGGTGCTAGTCCTCCTGACCCCAGATTTGAGGCCATGGACCATAGAATGGACCAAATGGCTTTAGCGTTACAAACTTTGTTGACACGCTCCAGTACCCAGTCTGAAGAAATACGTTCCACTGCTAGCCACTCGCTAAGTACTGGTTTGGAAGTAGCCACTGTAGGCGCATCTTCCCATGTCACGTCACCATTACGATATGGGGGTTCGCCTGATGCTTGTCGTGGTTTTTTAAACCAGATAAGTATACATTTCGAACTACAACCCCGGGCTTACCCCACTGACAGGGCTAAGGTAGGCTTTATTATAACCCTGCTAATAGATAAAGCACTTAGATGGGCCAATCCCCTTTGGGAGAATGACAATCCTTTAGTCTACAACTACACTGCGTTTGTCACGGCTTTTAGAAGAACCTTTGACCCCCCAGGGAGGAAGATTAATGCGGCCAGATCCCTGTTACGCCTTAAACAACAAGATAGGACCCTTGTAGAATATGCTCTAGAGTTTAGATCATTGGCAGCAGAAGTGAAATGGAACGAACAAGCTTTTATGGATGTTTTCTTGAATGGGTTGTCTGATGAAATTCTAGATGAAATTGCCACAAGAGAACTTCCGGAAAATTTAGAGGATTTAGTATCCTTCATTTCCAGAATAGATGAACGCATGAGACAGAGGCAGAACACTCGGGAAAGAGTTACTAGACTTCCTGTAAGACTCGCTCCCTCATTTCAGAACCCTGACTCCTATAATCCTACTCTACCAGAACCTATGCAAATAGGTAATACTCGCTTATCTGAGGCTGAGAGACAGTACAGAAGAAGGGAGGGTCTCTGTTTATACTGCGGGCTGAGAGGTCACCTACGTCTCAGTTGCCCTAATCGTCCGGGAAACGCTCGCACCTAAGTTCCCTTAGAGGACGGGCCTTGGGTGTTTCATTACTGTCCTCTATGCATAATAAAAAAGACCATAGGCTTCTGATTCCTGTCTCTCTAGCTTGGGAAAAGGGGTTTATTACTACGATGGCATTATTAGATTCTGGAGCAGCAGAAAGCTTTATAGACCAAACTTTCGCTAATATGCATTGTATCCCATTCCAATTGAGAGATACACCCTTGGCCGTTGAGGCCATAGATGGTAAACCTTTATCTGAACCAGTAATATTCCATGAGACCGTACCCGTTAAGCTTACTGTTGGTATTTTCCACGAAGAGTTGATTTCCCTTCTGTTAATTTCCTCCCCGGCAGTCCCAGTGGTTCTAGGATATTCTTGGCTCAAGAGACACAACCCTCAGATTGACTGGGAGGGTGGAGAAATCGTTTCTTGGGGTATGGGTTGTAGGAAAGAATGTCTGCAGAGAGTTACTTCTGTTTGCCCCGTGAACTCTTATGTTAACACTTCTCAATCCACAGACGTTCAGATACCATTACAATATCTAGACCTCAAATCTGTATTTGACAAGGGTAAGGCGGATACTTTACCTCCCCACCGGTCTTATGACTGTTCTATTAAACTTTTCCCTGGTACTATGCCTCCCAGGGGTACGGTATACCCTCTATCCACCAAGGAAAACTTAGTTTTAGAGGAATATATCAAGGAGAATTTAGACAAGGGATTTATTAGAAAGTCTTCTTCTCCGGCGGGGGCAGGTTTCTTTTTTGTAGAAAAGAAAGACGGTACATAACGTCCTTGTATAGACTATCGGGGATTGAACAAAATTACTATCAGAAATGCTTACCCTATTCCTTTGATTACTGAACTGTTTGACAGACTAAAGGGCTCGAGTATTTTTACTAAACTTGACTTAAGAGGAGCATATAACTTAGTGCGAATTAAACAAGGAGATGAATGGATGACAGCATTTAATACCCGTTACGGGCATTATGAGTATACCGTAATGCCGTTTGGGCTTTGTAACGCCCCGGCTGTCTTCCAAGACTTGATCAATGAAGTTCTTAGAGAATTCCAACATGAATGTGTAATTGTATATTTGGATGATATACTAATCCATTCTAGAGACATTAATTCACATCATAGACAAGTCAGAAAGGTATTACAGAAACTTTTACAACATGGATTGTATTGTAAATTGAAAAATGTAGCTTTGACCAGTCTCAGGTAACTTTCTTAGGTTACGTAATTTCCAAAGACGGGTTTATGATGGACCCGACCAAACTAAAATCGATTTTAGATTGGCCTTTACCTAAGGGACTCAAAGCCATACAAAGATTTCTTGGATTTTCTAATTATTACAGACGTTTTATTAAAGGGTACTCCTCTGTTATCGCTCCTATCACTAATATGACCAAACAAGGAGCCGATACCAAAACCTGGTCTACTGAGGCTTTATCTGCTTTCGAAACGCTCAAACAGTCTTTTGCCTCAGCACCTGTATTAGTTCATCCTGATACCTCTCTACCCTTTTTACTTGAAGTTGATGCGTCTGAAACAGGGATAGGCGCAGTGTTATCCCAAAGACAAAGTTTAGATAAGCCGCTGCACCCTTGCGGTTTTTTTTCCAAGAAACTGTCACACACTGAAAGGAGATATGACATTGGTGATAGAGAACTTTTAGCTATCATTATGGCATTAAAGGAATGGAGACATTTGTTAGAGGGCACCGTCCTCCCAGTTACTATCTTGACTGACCACAAAAATTTATCGTATATGGGGGAGGCTAAAAGATTATCTGCCAGGCAGGCACGTTGGTCTATGTTCCTTACACACTTTAATTATGTGCTTACTTACAGGCCTGGTTCTAAGAACACTAAGGCAGACGCTTTGTCACGTCAGCACGAACCTACCACCTCTACAGAGGATACTTTGTTCCCTATTATTCCTGAAGTCAATATTATCGCCAACACCAATGTCAAAATACACTCTCCATTGCTCGCTGATATTCAGAACGAACAATCTCTTGCTCCCGAACGTACTCCTGTGGGCCGCTTGTTCGTGTCTCCCAAATTCCGAGTGGACATTATTCGCTGTTTCCACGATAGCAAGATCGCTGGTCACCCCGGCATCCACAAAACTTACTGCCTGATCTCCAAAGACTTCTGGTGGCCCGGTTTACGTAGGGATGTGGAAGACTTTGTCAAGGCTTGCAATGTTTGTGTCAGGAATAAACTTCCGCGGGATCTCCCTTGTGGTTTATTGCAGCCCTTAGTCGTTCCCAACAAACCTTGGGCTTGCTTGGCTATGGATTTTATTGTTGATCTACCAGCTTCCAATAGGCATACAGTTATACTCACGGTCCTTGACAGGTTTACTAAAATGGCTCATTTCGTTCCCTTGCCTAAACTTCCGTCCTCCCCCGAACTGGCCGTGATATTTGCTAGAGAAATTTTCCGTTTACATGGTATTCCCAATGAGATTGTGTCAGACAGGGGTTCCCAATTTATTTCCCGTTTTTGGAGATCCTTCTGTTCACAGTTGGGCATCAAACTGAATTTTTCTTCGGCCTATCATCCTCAATCTAACGGAGCAGCCGAACGCACTAACCAAAAAATTGAGCAATATCTACGTTGTTTTGTTTCTGAACACCAGGATGACTGGGTCGGTCTGATTCCTTGGGCGGAGTTTGCTCACAACAACCTTGTTTGTGGTTCCACTCATAATAGCCCCTTTTTCTTGAACTATGGCTTTAACCCTACTGTTCTTCCGTCGGTGTCTCCTTCCCAGGGTATACCGTCGGTTGATATTCATATAGCCAACCTGAGAAAGTTGTGGGATCAGACTCGACAAATTCTTGAACGTAGTTCCGCGGTGTTTAAGTCACATGCTGATAGGCGTAGGCGTCCTGCTCCTATTTTTTCTCCGGGGGATAGGGTCTGGTTGTGTACCAGACACATTCGCCTGAAAGTTCCTTCCTTGAAGTTTGCTCCTCGTTACATTGGTCCTTACAGGGTACTGAGGAGGATCAACCCGGTTTCTTATTTGCTGGATCTACCTCCTACTCTACGCATCCCTAACTCTTTTCATGTGTCGTTATTGAAACCTCTTGTTTGTAACAGATTTTCCTCCCGCTCTACTCCTCCATCCTCGGTCCGTGTGGATGGTCAGGAGGAATATATCATCAAGTCCATCCTTGATTCTCGTATTTCTAGGGGGAAGCTGCAATACCTCATAGACTGGAAAGGTTATGGTCCAGAAGAGAGGTCTTGGGTTCCTGGTATAGACGTGCATGCTCCTCGTCTTCTACGGGCCTTCCACGTTCGTTTTCCTTCTAAGCCAGGTCCCATCCGCCCGGTGGGCGTTTCTAGAAGGGGGGGTACTGTCAGGGTACCTGTTGGTGATGTATCCAGGGAGGACATCCTCTCTGCTTAGGGGCTCCCTTCCCCTAGCATTTCGGCATATTTCGGCCGTTTTCGCGCCGGCCGCGCTAGCTCCTCCCCCTTTTATGACGCGACGGCTAGCGTCGACGTCATGACGTCGGCATTTGCATAAAGTGCCGGGAACCGCTATTCCGGACCTTTTGGGGGCGTGGTCTCTATTTAGGTAACAGGGTATTTAAAGGAAACCTTTACTACTGCTCATTGCCCTGTCGTGGTTCTAGCTTGCTAGTCACTCAGCGCGTTCTTTATCTAGTGTTTCCGGTTTTGACCCTTGCTTGTCTTTTGTCCTGTTGTCCTCTCCTCTCCTTTGACTCGGCTTGTATCTCGCTTACCTGTCCTCCGGCTCCCTTGACCTCGGCTTACCTTTTGACTATTCTTGCTTTGTCCTTACGTTAGTCCGGCCATTCTAAGGTCCGGTATACGTACCTCCTTCTGTGCGCACTCTGCGTATTGGATCCCTGTCAGTTTCCTGACAGAAACGACTTTTCCCCCCATTTTTATTAATTTTATTATTTTTTTAGAAAATTGTACCTTTCATTCTTTTATCTAATTGGTAAATAGTACTTTCTCAGTAGGCACACAACACAGTACAAAAAAAATAAAATGTAAAAGGACATGCTAAGTATCAGAACCATGATAACACTTTGTACTAGTGCTATGGTGCTTTGAGTTTCTGGGTACTGCCTCTCCCATTTTGGAAAAACAGAGATTTTTCCAGAGGCTTAACTAGGATATTCAAGGCACACAGGGCAGAAGTGTCTTCTCATATGCCCCTGCTTTTTTACATTTAAAGGAACATCAAGCTTTAGGGACTATTGCATTGTTTAAGTGTTTATGGCACTTAAGATCATACATACCAACGTCATACAAAACCAAAGATAAGTTTTAAAAACATGTTTGGAAGTTATTTGCTCGTCAGATCCTTCTCCATTTTCAATATGAAATGGACACTGTAGGTACTGTAATTGCTTAATTTCATTGAACTGGTTATAGTGTCTGGAGTCCCTTAGCGCCATCCTTCCATTCAGCGTTAAACCGGTTTTGATTTGAATGGAGGGTCAAACCAGGTGACTTCAGGCACCATGGGCAGACTGAGCACTCAGGCAGATCAGTCATGGACCGAGGGCCTGTGGCAGTCAGGGGCCCGGCTGCACAGCCATGCTCTGGTTGGTGAGATCAGATCAAAGATCTACCCAGCTAGAAAGCTATACTTCCTTCCATATTACAGCAATAGGTTGCAGGCGCTGCAGCCCATCCCACTGGAACCCTGCAAACTATCGCACTGTAAGGGGGCCACCCTTCCCCTCCACGCTTACTCATTGAGACCTCCCTGTGCGGTGCTCTCTGTGAGATGGAAGAGGTGGGGCGGGGGTTGGGAAGTGAAGTCACATCCGGCTCTCTCCTGCAGAGCACCTGGAAGATAAAGAGCTGCACAGCCTGGTAGACAGTACAGGTAAGCTCCTTGTATATATTTTTTCTAACTGCCCCTATCCCCTCCATGCATTAACCATAACCCACCTGTCTTCCAGCACCCATATAAGCCACCCTGCACTTACCTCAGTCCCCCCTCTCCCTGCATCCATCTCAGCCCCCCTGTCTCCCTGCATGCATATTAGCCCCGCTACACCCACATCAGTCCCCCTGCAGCCCCTGTGCCACTGCTGCACCTATGACAGCCTATGCCAGTGATGGCGAACCTATGGCAAGCGTGCCACAGGTGGAACGTCGGGCCCTCTCTGTGGGCACGCGGCCATAGGTCACCAGGGGAGGGAGCCGCTGGCTGTCTGCAGCAATGCAGAGTAGACACATGGCTGCCCAAAACGGCAGGCGCCTACTCTGCTTTCTTGTCTGGAGGACCGGAAGCACGGGGGAGGGATCTCAGAAGCAGCTCTCATGTCCTTCCGCGAGCAATCTGTGGAGCTTTGCCGCATGTTACCATGGCAATGCTCCACACAGCGTTATGCGGAAGGACAGGAGAGCTGCTTCCCTGTCACATACTTACCACCACCGGACCACCAGGGATACTGATTTAATATACTTTTTTTTTTTTTATGTATCTTCCCCCCGCCCTCACACACAGCACCCCTCTCCCCCAACCCCCCCACACACACACACAGCACCCTACCCCATACACCACACACAGCACCCTACCACCCACACACACAGCACCCTTACCCCCACACACACAGCACCCTTACCCCCACACACACAGCACTCTTACCCCCCCACACACACACAGCTCTTACCCCCACACACACAGCACTCTTACCCCCCCACACACACAGCACCCCTACACCCCCACACAGCACCCCTACACAGCACTCTTACCCCCCACACACAGCACCCTACACCCACACAGCACCCTTACCCCCCACACACAGCACCCCTCACACACACACACACACACACACACACACACACAGCACCCTTCACACACACACACACACACACACAGCACCTCTCACTCTCACACACATCACTCCACACCTTTACACACAAACACATACACTGCACCCCTCAGTGCAGTATGTGTGTGTGTGTGTATTCAGCAGACTGTGTGTATGTATTCAGCAGACTGTGTGTGTGTACTCAGTAGTATGTCTGTGTGTGTATTCAGCAGTGTGTGTATTCAGCAGACTGTGTGAGTGTATTTAGAGGACTGTGTGTGTGTGTGTACTCAGTAGTATGTCTGTGTGTGTATTCAGCAGTGTGTGTATTCAGCAGACTGTGTGAGTGTATTTAGAGGACTGTGTGTGTGTACTCAGTGTGTGTGTGTATATTAAGCAGTCTGTGTGTGAATGTGTTGAGCAGTCTGTGTGTGTATTAATTGCATTTGTTGGAGATACTAATAAATATAAGCTTAATGTTTTATCTATTTATATCATTTTTTTTTTTAAATTGTATAATTGAACTCTCTCTTGTGTTCCTCTTTTAAAACAAAAAAATGTTAATTAGTTCGGACAACTTTTTACTAAACTTAAACCTCAGTATTCAGGTTTAATTGCAGTGTTGGCACTTTGAGGAAAAAAAAGTTGGTATGTATTGCAGTTTGGGCACTCAGGCTCTGAAGTGATACCTGTCCGTCCAATCGTGAGGGTGGTGAGTCTTGCGGGGGTGAGTACTCCCAGGAGCCCGTTGCCGTGACCGTTGCCGTGGATTGCAGCATCTGGCTGATGTCATGCTGCGTTAAAGGGTAGCCCGCCGGCAGCTTATTGGATCTTCTGCCCATCTCTACGGCAGTGTAGGATTCAGGCTGGGCTGGCAGCAGTGCTGTCATGTCCGGTCGCTCCACGTCGTGAGGCCGCCTAAGGTAACTAGAGGCTGGCTGCTCACACGGTATGCCTTGGTGCCGCAGTTGCGGTATTTCTTGCTTTGGGGTTGAAAAAAGACATCAGCCGCTTCGGGTCTGTGTGCCGATGATGATGCTGTTGTTGGGCTGGTTGTTAGAGGTAGGATGCCTCTTAAAATTAGTCGATTTTAGTTTTGGCGGTCGGAGCTGCTGAAAATGTCAACCGCTCCGTCGCGCTGCTAGGCCCCCCCCAAGTTTACTTTTTATCACCCAAAACAATTTGAATTTCTCAAAGTGCGCTAAAAAGCACAGTGTTTGATGGTTCTATTTGACTTTCAGATATGAAGTGCACCGCAGGCCGCAAATGTAATATTTAGCAGCCAAAAAATCTTAATGTTTAAAAATGCTATGTCACAGCACTATTTGACGGTTCTATTTGACTCTCAGATATGAAGAGCACGCCCCAAATTTACTATTAAGCAGATTAGCACCCAGAAAATAAGAATGTTTACAAGTGCGCTGTATGCGCGGTATTTGACGCTTCTATTTGACTCTCAGATATGAAGAGCACTCCCCAAATTTACTATTTAGCAGTTTAGAGCCAAAACAATTAGAATTTTTACAAGTGCGCTGTAACTGCAGTATTTGATGCTTCTATTTTACTCTAAAATATGAAGAGCACGCCCCAAATTTACTATTTAGCAGATTAGCACCCAGAAAATAAGAATGTTTACAATTGCGCTACAACCGCACTATTTGATGCTTCTATTTGACTCTCAGATATGAAGAGCACGCCCCAAATTTACTATTTAGCAGATTAGCACCAAGAAAATAAGAATGTTTACAATAGCGCTGTAAGCATAGTATTTGACGCTTCTATTTGACTCTGAGATATGAAGTGCACCCCACTAATGTACTAGTTTGCAGAATTCTTTCCTAATCTGTCCCTGAAAGCGGCAGCATCCTCTCCCTACACTAATAAGACCGCATGTGCGCTACGCGACTCCAGCTTATATATAGAGGCTGGGTCACATGCTGCACTGTCCAATCACAGCCATGCCATTAGTAGGCATGGCTGTGATGGCTTCTAAGGGCACACAAGTCAAACGCTTGTTGATTAGCTGCCCTGCAGCCTTTCAAAACGCACCATTAAATCGCCGAACTCCAACCCGAACATACAGTGATATGTCAGTGTTCGGATCCGAGGTCCAAAAAACTTAATGTTTGGTACGAACCCGAACTTTGTGGTTCGGGTTCGCTCAACTCTACTCGTGGAATGTGTGAGGCATCGTTTTACAGAGTTAAACTCTTGTAGACAGCCACTAGAGGCAGCGTTGCCATCAGAAATTTTGGAGCCCCCAACAAAGCTCAAGGTCTGTGCCCCCAGGGCCCGCTCCCGAGTCCGCCCACAAGGATGCAGGACTGAATGTGGTGTGTAAAATTAGAATGTGTGTAGTGGATGCAGATTTTACATTCGATGCAGTGTATGCAGAGTATGCAGTGTGTGCGCTTGTGTAGTGTATATAGTGTGTGTTTATTGAATTCAGAGTGTATTCATTGTGTAGTGTATGTAGTGTGTGTACAGTGAATACAGAGTGTTTGTGTAGTGGATGTAGTGTTTGTGTATGCAGTGTGTGTATTAGATGCAGTGTGTAGTGGATGCAGTGTCTGTGTTTGTGTAGTGGATCTAGTGTGTGTGTATTAGATGCAGTGTCTGTGTATAATGAATGCAGAGTGTTTGAATGTGTGGTGGATGTAGTGTGAGTATAGTGAATGTGTGTGTGTAGTGGATGCTGTGTGTATAGTGAGTGCAGACTGTGTGTCAAGGTAGTGGATGCAGTGTGTGTGTTAGGGTCATGGATGCAGAGTGTGTGTTAGGGTCGTAGATGCAGAGTGTGTGTCAGTGTAGTGTATGCAGTATGTGCTGTACTAGTAAATGCAGAGTGTGTGTGTCAGTGTAGTGAATGCAGAGTGTGTGTTGTACTAGTAAATGCAGTGTGTATCAGTGTAGTGTGTGCAGAGTGTGTGTTGTACTAGTAAATGCAGAGTGTGTATCAGTGTAGTGTATGCAGTATGTGTGCTGTACTAGTGTTTGCAGAGTGTTAGTGTAGTGTATTCAGTATGTGTGCAGTACTAGTAAATGCAGTGTGTGTGTGTTAGTGTAGTGAATGCAGAGTGTGTGTTGTACTAGTAAATGCAGAGTGTGTCAGTGTAGTGTATGCAGAGTGTGTGTTGTACTAGTAAATGCAGAGTGTGTGTCAGTGTAGTGTGTGTTGTACTAGTAAATGCAGTGTGTGTCAGTGTAGTGTATGCGTGCTGTACTAGTGTATGCAGAGTGTCAGTGTAGTGTATGCTGTATTAGTGTATGCAGTATGTGTGCTGTATTAGTGTATGCAGTATTAGTGCTGTATTAGTGTATGCAGTATGTGTGCTGTATTAGTGTATGCAGTATGTGTGCTGTATTAGTGTATGCAGTATTAGCGCTGTATTAGTGTATGCAGTATTAGTGCTGTATTAGTGTATGCAGTATGTGTGCTGTATTACTGTATGCAGTATGTGTGCTGTATTAGTGTATGCAGTATTAGTGCTTGTAACGGATCGCCTGGCACCCCGACTGAGTACCTCCGTTAAAGGATGCTCCTAGCGCTTCCTGAGGACTCCAAGCACTGCAGCAGACACCACAACCACCGAACCGGAGAAGCATATGAATCCTCTCAAGCATATGAATGCTGTAGACAGCTGAATAGGAACCATACGAATAGGTTTACTCTCCTAGCAGTCAAACTGGAACAGCATACAATAAATCCTTCCCCCAATAATGAGACGACACTTCACTTTGAGGGTTAAAACAGGAACTCCCTGTACTGTCACATACAGTCTCTTTTATTCCCATTCCACAAACATAGTACAGCCCACAGGGCGTTACAAAACAACCAATCAATCCGTACAATACACCCAGACACTCCCACACAAAATCCTCCCCTCTGCAGGTGATATGATTACTGAACACAATGGGTAATCTCATTATCACCGGCAGAGGAATACAGTTTTTACACAATATTTATAACTTCTAAAATATACATGTCACAAACATAAAACATACATTTTCATAATCAATCCATTCAGGGCAACAACATATTAAAAAATGGCACGAATCAGACCAGGGGTTCAAAAGTTAAGGGAAAGTCCTTTGTGACTAAATGAAGCATGGCTTTCTGGCCCAAACCAGTTTCAGAGTCTTCTACCCTGGAGAGTAATTCAATTATCTCCCAGGACAGACACAAGACTCCATTAAGCACATGGTTGCAAAAAGACACAAAACACTTTAAAATACATGAAGTAACCTTTTCACATAACACACAGACATTTCACATATCCCCAGATAGCTGGGATCTGAGCGCACAAAACTACTGAAGAGCGCTCAGATCCTATTCACACAGTTCAATTGCCATGGAGCCGAAGTCTTTAACTACACAAATAGGCTCCATGGCATAGCTATCTGGGTTAACACATTCTCATAAAGTCTGGTCCATAGTCCAAAGGCAAGAGGCGGGCAAGCAGCCCCCTCCAAGGACACGTGGCGAGGCCGGTTTCGCCACATTGCTGTATTAGTGTATGCAGTATTAGTGCTGTATTAGTGTATGCAGTATGTGTGCTGTATTACTGTATGCAGTATGTGTGCTGTATTAGTGTATGCAGTATTAGCGCTGTATTACTGTATGCAGTATGTGTGCTGTATTAGTGTATGCAGTATTAGTGCTGTATTAGTGTATGCAGTATTAGTGCTGTATTACTGTATGCAGTATGTGTGCTGTATTAGTGTATGCAGTATGTGTGCTGTATTAGTGTATGCAGTATTAGTGCTGTATTAGTGTATGCAGTATGTGTGCTGTATTAGTGTATGCAGTATGTGTGCTGTATTAGTGTATGCAGTATTAGTGCTGTATTAGTGTATGCAGTATGTGTGCTGTATTAGTGTATGCAGTATTAGTGCTGTATTAGTGTATGCAGTATGTGTGCTGTATTAGTGTATGCAGTATTAGCGCTGTATTAGTGTATGCAGTATGTGTGCTGTATTAGTGTATGCAGTATTAGTGCTGTATTAGTGTATGCAGTATTAGTGCTGTATTAGTGTATGCAGTATGTGTGCTGTATTACTGTATGCAGTATGTGTGTTGTATTAGTGTATGCAGTATTAGTGCTGTATGCAGTAGTGTATTAGTGTATGCAGTATTAGTGCTGTATTAGTGTATGCAGTATTAGTGCTGCTGTATGCAGTATGTGTGCTGTATTAGTGTATGCAGTATGTGTGCTGTATTAGTGTATGCAGTATTAGTGCTGTATTAGTGTCTGCAGTATGTGTGCTGTATTAGTGTATGCAGTATGTGTGCTGTATTAGTGTATGCAGTATTAGTGCTGTATTAGTGTATGCAGTATTAGTGCTGTATTAGTGTATGCAGTATTAGTGCTGTATTACTGTATGCAGTATGTGTGCTGTATTAGTGTATGCAGTATTAGTGCTGTATTACTGTATGCAGTATTAGTGCTGTATTAGTGTATGCAGTATTAGTGCTGTATTAGTGTATGCAGTATTAGCGCTGTATTAGTGTATGCAGTGTGTGTGCTGTATTAGTGTATGCAGTATTAGTGCTGTATTAGTGTATGCAGTGTTAGTGCTGCATTACTGTATGCAGTATGTGTGCTGTATTAGTGTATGCAGTATTAGTGCTGTATTACTGTATGCAGTATGTGTGCTGTATTAGTGTATGCAGTATTAGTGCTGTATTACTGTATGCAGTATGTGTGCTGTATTAGTGTATGCAGTATTAGTGCTGTATTAGTGTATGCAGTATTACTGCTGTATTAGTGTATGCAGTATGTGTGCTGTATTAGTGTATGCAGTATGTGTGCTGTATTAGTGTATGCAGTATTAGTGCTGTATTAGTGTATGCAGTATGTGTGCTGTATTAGTGTATGCAGTATGTGTGCTGTATTAGTGTATGCAGTATGTGTGCTGTATTAGTGTATGCAGTATTAGTGCTGTATTAGTGTATGCAGTATGTGTGCTGTATTAGTGTATGCAGAGTGTCAGTGTAGTGTATGTAGTATTTGTGCTGTATTAGTGTATGCAGTATGTGTGCTGTATTAGTGTATGCAGTATTAGTGCTGTATTAGTGTATGCAGTATGAGTGCTATATTAGTGTATGCAGTAACATTGCTGTATTAGTGTATACGTGTGTGAGTACTGTGTGTGTATGCAGTATTAGTGCTGTATTGTGTATGCAGTATTGAGTGCTGTAGTGTATGTGTGGTGCTGTATTAGTGTATGCAGTATTAGTTTTGTGTTAGTATATGCAGTATTAGTGCTGTAGTGTATGCAGTATTAGTGCTGTATTAGTGTATGCAGTATTAGTGCTGTATTAGTGTATGCAGTATGTGTGCTGTATTAGTGTATGCAGTATGTGTGCTGTATTCGTGTATGCAGAGTGTCAGTGTAGTGTATGCAGTATGTGTGCTGTATTAGTGTATGCAGTATTAGTGCTGTATTAGTGTATGCAGTATTAGTGCTGTATTACTGTATGCAGTATTAGTGCTGTATTAGTGTATGCAGTATTAGTGCTGTATTAGTGTATGCAGAGTGTTAGTGTTGTGTATGCAGTATTAGTGCTGTATTAGTATATGCAGTATGTGTGCTGTATTACTGTATGCGGTATTAGTGCTGTATTAGTGTATGCAGTATTAGTGCTGTATTACTGTATGCAGTATGTGTGCTGTATTAGTGTATGCAGTATTAATGCTGTATTAGTGTATGCAGTGTGTGTGCTGTATTAGTGTATGCAGTGTTAGTGCTGCATTACTGTATGCAGTATGTGTGCTGTATTAGTGTATGCAGTATTAATGCTGTATTAGTGTATGCAGAGTGTTAGTGTTGTGTATGCAGTATTAGTGCTATATTAGTGTATGCAGTATTAGTGCTGTATTAGTGTATGCAGTATTAGTGCTGTATTACTGTATGCAGTATGTGTGCTGTATTAGTGTATGCAGTATTAGTGCTGTATTACTGTATGCAGTATTAGTGCTGTATTAGTGTATGCAGTATTAATGCTGTATTAGTGTATGCAGAGTGTTAGTGTTGTGTATGCAGTATTAGTGCTATATTAGTGTATGCAGTATTAGTGCTGTATTAGTGTATGCAGTATTAGTGCTGTATTAGTGTATGCAGTGTGTGTGCTGTATTAGTGTATGCAGAGTGTCAGTGTAGTGTATGCAGTATGTGTGCTGTATTAGTGTATGCAGTATTAGTGCTTGTAACGGACCATTTTGCACAAAAGGGGAAAAAAACGTTTAGGCGATCGACCCCCTTTTCAGAGATGCAGGCACAGCTACTGCAGAACACCAAACACACGAACCGCCAATAAGTGAATGCTCCAAACTCCCGAATGGCATCCAATATAGCACTCCAAATACACGAACAGGAACCATACGAATTGCTGCTACCAGACGAACAGGAAAAGCTCCCAAGCGGCTTACACTCCTGGCAATCAGTCCTTAGCAGCATACAGTAAATCCCCCCAAAGACGAGACAGAGCTCCGTGTTGAGGGTCAAACAGTGGTCTGTTTAATGAGGGCTACCTGCCCAGTATTTATGCAGGTCTCCCACCTGGTGGACACTCCCCTAGGGGACCAAATGGGAGACTGTGACAAGGGACAGACAAGCAGACAAATAGGACACACAGTCACGGTATATTCCCACAATGCATCCTGGCTTCCTCCCCTCTGCCCTGGGAGATAATTGGGAAGTAACTCAATTATCTCCCAAGACAAAGGAAAAACTCCATTACACACGTGGGGACACAAAACCAGCATTATACTTTAAAATACATAATGTAACATTTATTACACAAAACACAGACATGTAACATATCCCCAGATAGCTCAGGTCTGAGTGCACATTATTAGGTGAATGGCACTCAGACCACATGAATACAGTTTAATCGCCATGGAGCTAAAGTCTTTACACAGTCAGTTTCATACGAATGGGCTCCATGGGATTCCTATCTGGGGTATAATACATTCGAACAAAAATACCGAACACCGGGCCGTTCGTGCACTTCCACCGAACAAGAAGGGAGGTTGGTGGCTTCAGCAGTGTTCGCGCAAAACTGTGTCCGATTTTAGTTCCATGAAAATAGAGGCGAACACCGCTCTGCATTCGTATGTTTTAAAATGGCCGCGACCTCGTGTTCGGGATACGAATGGCGGCCACCCAGCATTCATCAATTAAGCTGCGGTTAACCGCAGCTTCAGGGAGGTTAATTGCCCGACACCTCCCAGGTGGTCCTATTCATTAGATGTGATTTGTTCGGTGGATTCGACTTCACCAGGAATAACCCGATGAAAAAGCTCGCAATTATTTCTGCAGACAAAATAAGTCTTTTAAAGAGGCCCATAAGTCCAAAGGCGGCAGGCTGACAACCAGGCTTCTCCAATCTGCAATGTAGGCGGTTCAGTCACGGTGCTAATATTACTGTATCTACGATATTAGTGCTGTATTACTGTATGCAGTATTAGTGCTGTATTAGTGTATGCAGTATTAGTGCTGTATTACTGTATGCAGTATTAGTGCTGTATTAGTGTATGCAGTATGTGTGCTGTATTAGTGTATGCAGTATTAGCGCTGTATTAGTGTATGCAGTGTTAGTGCTGTATTAGTGTATGCAGTGTTAGTGCTGTATTAGTGTATGCAGTATTAGTGCTGTATTAGTGTATGCAGTGTTAGTGCTGTATTAGTGTATGCAG
>OW240919.1:134765963-134793089 GCA_933207985.1 Pelobates cultripes
CAAAATAGAGGCCATAGCGAATTGGCCCCAACCTTGGACTAAGACCCAGGTCTTAGCCTTCTTAGGAACAGCCGGTTATTACCGGAAATTTGTCCCCGACTATAGCGCCCTGGCCAAACCCCTCACTGATCTCACCAAAAAGGCCCTTTCCAAACAGGTTACCTGGACCCCAGAGTGCGCGGCGGCCTTCCAGAAACTGAAAGCAGCATTGAGTGAGGCTCCTGTGTTGGCAGCACCAGACTAATCTAAACAATTTCTTGTCCACACAGATGCCTCCATGTTTGGGCTGGGAGCCGTGTTAAGCCAGGTGGGAGACGACGGCATGGAACACCCGGTGGCCTAACTAAGTCGTAAACTGTTGCCCCGGGAGGTCAGCTATGCCACCGTGGAGAAGGAGTGCCTAGCCCTGGTGTGGGCCCTTAAGAAACTCCAACCTTATTTGTACGGCTGGCCGTTTACTCTGATGACCGACCACAACCCGTTGGTGTGGTTAAACCGGGTGGCTGGCGATAACCCTAGACTTTTACGGTGGAGCCTAGCCCTTCAACCGTACAAGTTCACCATGCAATATCGGCCGGGCAAACAAAATGGTAATGCAGACGGTTTGTCCCGCCAAACGGAATTGGATACTTAACCTGGACTGTCTCGTTGTTGCCCCTCGGACATCCCCAATCCAACCCTTCAGGGTCTTGGCGGGTATGCCGACCTATGGACTTATAGGGGAGCAGTGTGAAGAAATGCCTTTTTTTTAACTGTGTATGCCCTCTTTGTATTTGTGTTAATAGCAATGTTCCCCTATGGCATTCGGTAGGTAAAACTACCGAATGCAGACCCCCCTGTCACCCCTTTATACAGACTGTACCCCCTTGCTGGCTGGATTACGTTCGGCAGAAGTTTTGCACGAACGGCAGGTCTCGCCGCCATTTCGGGACTTCCTCGTGTTCGCGGCCATTTTAGCTCCCGAACAGCGGTGTTTGCCATTGAATGTCTGGAACTGAAAACGGACACTCAAACAGGCGAACCCCTTCCAAACTACCGAACGACCGGGCGTTCGGTAGAAAGACTTACCAACAGATGGGGAATCCAGCGAACCAAGGATGGTAGCTGGATGGCCGGCCGTTTGGGAGGTTTTTCATGCGATCTAAGACCGACTGCAGGGCCAGAATTCATGGAACTGTTTTCGGCTACTTTGCCCGTGCAGTCGGTCAAAACTTCTAAGTCCTATATCTCCCGAACGCTAAACCGAATGGCCTGAGATTTTAATATGTTGGTCTCCCAGACAATAGCTATCATAAAACTATGCCTGTACCCCAAGTCCTTGGGGTACATCCAAACTTTGGGGAATTTCTGGTACGTTTTAATTGTGTTTAATGGTTATCTGAGGGGAGGAGATGTACAGTATGTATATTGTTAGGATTGGATGTATGGCTAATTATATGGGAGGCTCCCTTGCATGGGCTGAATTCCATAAAAAGAGCATGCCTGTCATTAAACCTCAGTTCATCTTTGTACCCTTATTCTGACTACGTATGCTGTTTGGGAGTTCGTGTGTTTTACTGTGGGAATTATCCAGGAACACTATTGGATTTACAATTGGGAATTCGTCTACTATAACTACCGAATGGAGGGCTATATTCACTGGGCTCTGGCTGTTCGGGAGGAAACTACCGATTAAGGTTTAATGTACTTGGTTTCCTTACAGGGGTTGAATAATTTTCTATCTTTAAAAAGGACAAAAAAAACCCACCAGCACGTATATAGCCTAATAATAATGTATAATAGCAGAATCGGAATCTTGCTATAATTCACCACAGGAGGGTAGTAAAAAAACTGCAAAAGGCTTTCAAGCAAGCAAGCAAAAAAAAACACAAAAAAAACCCCATAACTTCAGTGCTTTATTTGGTTTGCGGGTGCACTCTTTAACCCCTTAAGGACTGAGCCAAATGTACACGTTGTGATCAAAACAAAACCTGGCATTTGCGCTGGTCTGGGCCTACTGTGGCTCCCACGCCGATCGGTCCAAGTTCTCCTTGTTCTAACAACTCCCAACCTGCTGTTCCAGCCACATGCGGTCAGAGACTCCCACGCCAACTGGTCCAAGTTCTCCCTGCTCCAACAACTCCCATTACGCTGTTCCAGCCACATGCAGTCAGAGACTCCCACGATGATCGGACCAAGTTCTCCCTGCTCCAATAACTCCCATCACGCTGTTCCAGCCACATGCGGTCAAAGACTTACAAGCCGATTGGACCAAGTTCTCCCTGCTCCAACAACTCCCATCACGCTGTTCCAGACACATGCGGTCAGAGACTCCCACGCCAATCGGACCAAGTTCTCCCTGCTCCAACAACTCCAATCACGCTGTTCCAGCCACATGCGGTCAAAGACGCCCAAGCCGATTGGACCAAGTTCTCCCAGCTCCAACAACTCCCATCACGCTGTTCCAGCCACATGCGGTCAGAGACTCCCACGCCGATCGGACCAAGTTCTCCCTGCTCCAACAACTCCCATCACGCTGTTCCAGCCAAATGCAGTCAAAGACTACTCACCTCCTCTCCAGAACTGGCCGTTCGTTCCCGCCGGCGCTATGAGACCCCTTACCGGCTTCCCGGGCCTTTTCCTGGACCAAACCTCCATGTCCACCAAGTCTGGGTACTTTCCAGCTGCATAGCTGACCTCTCACCTCACAAGCTTCCGGGTCAAGTCGTCTGTTTCCTGTACCAGTCAAATGCACGAACCGTGAGTCTGCCTGTACGGGCCAAATCCATGAACACACAATTGTTCACACGTTTACGTTCTTACATATCGTCCACTCTGGACTTTTTCCCCGTTCAGGACTTAAGTCAGTTCACCTACTCCTGCCTGCTCTTTGTTCCATTCCTATTCGCTAGTTTCTTTTCGTGAAATTTCTACCGAACTAGTCTCCAGTCTCTCAGTTACATGCTTCCATCTAGCGGCCACCACAATCATAGTACCAATTTGTTAGTTTTACACTGTTCCCTGATACATGAATGTCCAGGTTCTTTTTTGAAAGTATTTAGCCTGCTACTAGTTATCCTTACATGACCCCTGTAGTTCGGTTATGTTTGCTATGTTTCTTGTTATTATTTACGATTGTGCACGGATATTGTCAGTTTCCCATTACTAATTCAGCTCTGGTAAGCGTTTAATATTCACTACGTATATTGCATTACCATCATATTTCGCATAAGTCTTATTTTATCACTCATGGACTTGGTACTGTTCTGAGGCAGTCATCACGTTCACATTTGTTACCATGTGTTATGGCCAATCTGTATACTTGCTCCCATGATAGGTATATTACTTATTTGGCGGACGACCACCTATTCGCTAAACCTTTTTGTAACACGCCACACTCCTATGTTCAGTATATGCATCGTCATGTTCCGTGGGACAAACCCTAGTGTACCAGGCTTTACCATACCATCATATGTTCCCCCTAACTCTATGTCAAAATAATCACGTATTATGCAAAACTCAAGCAAGTTCATCATCCTAACCGACCCGTGCTATTCAGGCATAGTATCACCAAACCTACAGCAACTCCACTCTAACTGTTCTATGTTACATCAGCCAACGCTCGCATGCAATTCCTCCACCAGGCCGTACACAGGCCCACGCCCGGGGATCCTTAATTCTCCACACATACACCCCCTTCCCGTGCTGGCACTACCATAATTAAATATTCTAAGTCCTACCGGGATAGCTTGCCCTCATAGCTTGGTATTTCATATCCCCCTATATGTATTTTAGCTACAGAAGTCACAGGACCAATTAGCGGTCACTCATGACTCTGCCTATCCCCCATTATTGTCGCAGTATTGGTTAAACACTCCCCATGGTCTCTGGTAGTGGCCTAGGATTCTCACCCTACTCACTTATAGGGATATTTGATTTATGTCCTATGAATCTTGTACCCACCATTGTAGGGTCAGGATTCTAACAACTATGTCCTCAGGTTACCTATTCATAGACCAGCCTCAAGAACAACCACCCCAATTATACAGGCATATTTCGTTCACAGTAAGTCAAGCCCAATTCCAGTTCCAACTTGCCTCCCACCATCGTTTCCCTTTAGGTTCTCCAATATCTCATTCCTCTGGCAAGGAAACCACATTCTACCCCAAGCAAGGTATGTTTACCCACCTCGCTACTACCCATTACCCGTCCCATTCACTGATCCGGTATGTCAACTGGCGGCCTGGTTCCCAGCTATGCCAGTAACTAGCCTCATCATTATCAATTCATCCGCATATGGAAGTATACGCCCCTCGGCCCAACACATGGCTAACGCCTCACATCAACCTCTCCAGGTTACGAGTTAGGGCCTCACCCAGCATGGCCTCTTATATTGACTCTTTTTACAGTCCCCGAGAGGCCAACGTTCTTGCCACACCTTTCAGTGGCCCCTGCCCACAAGGCCAAATCACATGAAGTCAAACAGTTGATATCCACTCTACTTGCCTCCATACATAACATCAACGATGGACTACAGAGACTGGAATCTCCACAGGCACTGACGCACATCCCAGCCACAGGACTCCCAAATCCCTCTCATGGTTATGTTATCCTTTCAAATCCCGCCCCTAGCACATCGGTTTACATTATTACTCCCTTGTACTTTGTGTCCCTGACCATACGCAAAGACATCTGGAAAGGTTAATTTTAGTCTCCTTACTGATTGCCTCCCACGATGGCTTAGAGTACAAGTCTCACTACTACGATGATCTGTACGTCTTTCTATACACCAGAATCCCAGACTTAATCAGAAACTCACTATCCCAGAATTCATCCTAGCCTTCAGACTTTCATGACGTAAGTGGCTCTACTTCTCCTCGCCACAGAGAAGGTTTGCATCGACAACCTGGAGTTTTACCTCTAAGCACACCCTTTCCGTCACTCAGTCGACTTCTACATCAAGGTTTCCACACACCAGTTCCACACAGGTCTGGTCACACTTCTGTCCAGTATTCACGAGTGTCAGCACCTTCAGTTCGCATTAATAGACCCCGCAACACAATCACGTTGCTTAAGAAGGTATTTGACAACCATATTAATTACCTGCCCCTAGACTCAACTCAATGATTTCCTCTAAGGAATTCTCCCAGCACTATGCCAAAGGGGTTGACCGGAGCTTGGGTGGGCAAGACAGACATTTCCTATGCCTCCAAGCTTCTACCTATTCAACCATCCCGAGGGCATGTTCGTTGCATTTTATGGAGGGATTGTCATGACTTTCCCACACGTGTAACTTTTAGAGCAAAGAGTAACCCCAAGCTGTTTGTCTTATTTGCTAACACACTATGTTGACTAACACTCAATATTAGCAAATGTCCTGCAGTCACCCGTTATCTTAGATAACTTCCTCGCGATAGAACGCCCTCACTCCGCTCTGGTTAGCATTCACAAGACGATGGCACTTTTCCTTACTATGGGTTCCACTTTCACAAACTGACCTTCTTAGGCATTCATCTTGACACTAATACGCTACAGAACATGTCCACCTACAGAGAAGGTACAGTGCATTGGAGTCCTGGGAACCTTTAATTCTGAAGAACACACTGGGAGGGAGGGGGGAGAATGGATCTACAGTCCTACTGGGCACATTGAAGTTCACCATGAGAATTATTCTGCACATTTATTTCCCGACCGCTGAGTCTTCTTCCCACCGACAGTTGCATTCTGGCACTAGTTGTAAGCAGACCTACACATATGGCTCAGGTTCATCCCACACTGGAATAGGAGGCCAGGTTATTCCCGCCATTTCTCATCATTTCCCAGTTACATGGACCAATGCGTCCGCACACACTGATTTCACAGCCAATTCAGTGACTTTTGGTTCTGAGATGCCTGGCCAGTTGAGACTCTTTAACTTTCCATTCCTCGTCAACATTTCTTTGGAATCTACCCCACAGTGGCCGCCTACAAGGCCTGGGGAGGTATGAGTGGATAGGGGAACCTGTCAAGTGCTTCTCTGACAATAAAGCAGCTGGCTATACCCACATTCCATGGCTTAATCCTGCACTAACTCGCCTCATTGCATTTGGCAGATTTCTGGATTGAGCTGCCCTCTCTGAATATACATCACGAGTATACAACAAGTTTACCACCGATTACCATAATACCGATATTCGTTCACTAGTTGCTATTGCGACACTCCTCCTTTTTGCCCACACAATTTAATAAATCTCTCTTAACACTACAAGACTTACCTGGCTGGAATACAATGCCATATCTTAAGTGCCTATCCTAGTACCAAAAAGTTCACATGCTCTTACCATATGTAATACGTAGGGACATAAGGACTATCCTACGGACAATAGGGTCAAAATGTCAGACCTTTACAGGTTATCACTCACTGGACCAAATCTCAATATGCCCCTATTTAACTGCAGGGCAAACCACTCACTACAGCTAAATTCATAATGTACCTCAGAACCCTCTTAACTAGGCGGGGACTGAACCCCAATGCCATTTCGGGACATTCCTCCAGAATCAGGGCAGCATCAGCTGCTTCCAGACAAATGTCCCTGCTCACACCACAAACATTAGGACGCTGGAAAAACACAGTATATTACTAGATACATACCACAACCAGAGCTAGAGTTGAGTAGGACAAGCCTTTACGAATCTTACAACGTATGAGGTGTAATAAGGTATCTTATTCAACTTTTTGCCCTCTTTTATTACAGGCTTACCCGATACGTCTCTTTCGGCACACCACAACCGACTTGCTCATATATCTAACTTATCATGTATACGGCTTTTGTTCCCGACTACAAATTGGAAGAGGAGAACACATGGAGGGGGGAGAAGAGGAGAACACGGGGGAGAAGAGGAGAGAAAGGGGGGGAGAAGAGGAGGACACAGGGGAAAGAAGAGAACACTGGGGGAGAAGAGGAGAACACTGGGGAGAAGAGAGAACACGGGAGGGGAGAAGAGGAGAACACGGAGGGGAGAAGAGGAGAACACGGGGAGAAGAGGAGAACACGGAGGGGAGAAGAGGAAAACACGGAGGGGAGAAGAGGAAAACACGGAGGGGAGAAGAGGAAAACACGGAGGGGAGAAGAGGAAAACACGGAGGGGAGAAGAGGAGAACACAGGGAGGTGGGGAAAAGAAGAGGAAAACACAGGGGGAGGGAAGAAGAGAACAACACAGGGAGGGGGGGAGAAGAAGAGGAAAACACAGAGAGCAGGGGAGAAGAGGAGAACACGGTAGGAGATGAGAACACCGGGGAGATGAGAAAACTGGGAGGGGATTAGAACACCGGGAGATGAGAACACAGGGGAGATGAGAACACGGGGAGAGATATGAGAACACGGTGGGGAGATGAGAACACTGGGGGATGAGAACACAGGAGGGTGTGAGGAGAATGTGGGGGGGTTGAGGAGAACGTGGGGGAGGGAGAGATCACTAAAGGAAGGAGGGGGGGTGGAGAGACCACTAGGGGAGGGGGGTGAGGAGAGACCACTAAGGGTGGGGGGAGACCACTAATGGAAAAGGAGATACAGAGGAGAGCAGAGACCACTAAGGGGAAGTTGGGGAGAAAAGGAGACCACTAAAGGAGGTGGGGAGGGAGGAGAGTAGAGACCACTAAAGGACAGGGGAGATCTCTAAGGGAAGAAAGGGAGGACAGGGGGCAGGACAGGGAGCTCTTTCACACTGCGCGCGCACACACACACACACAATGCATCCCTACACACACAGAAACACAACATGAGTCCCTTACACACAGATAAACACACAATGCATCTATTACACACACACATACAATGCAACCCTTACACATAAAGACAATGCATCCTTTGCACACACACAGAAACACACAATGCATCCCTTACACACACATGCAAACACACACAGAAACACACACTGCTTCTCTTACACACACACAGAAACACAATGCATCTCTTACACACACTCAATGCACCCCATACATACACACACACACACGCTGCATCCCTTACATACACAGAAACACACCTTGCATCCCTTATGCATACAAACACACCTTACACACAACCAGAAACACACAATACATCCCTTATACACAAACACACACTGCTTTCTATCCCTTAAACAAAAACACTACACATAAACACACCGCATCACCTACACAAACTGGTATCCCTAGACACTACATTCCATAAGCACACACATTATATCCTCTACAATAACACATAACACATCCCCTACACACTCCACTCCCTGTGAGTGAACTCATGGGTGGAACATGTAGGTGGACTTATGGGCATACTCACAGTCAGGCCCTGGGGCCCAGACCTTGAGCTGTGGAAGGGGCCACAAAAAATGGAGCTGCTTCACGTTCCCCTAGAACATTAACTTTTGTGACCACAGTTACAAACAGCCTCCAGAGGACCGTTGTTTAACGGATAATCAACAAATCTCAGACTTCAAAAATAATATCTCCTGCTGCAATATAGAGAACGGACTACAGATAAAAAAACAATATCCAAACCTCCAAAAACTGGAAGGTGAAACAAATGCATAACAACTATTACACTGAACTAAGTCTGCCATTATAATGAGGCGAATAATTTACCGTATATACTCGAGTATAAGCCAACCCGAATATAAGCCGAGGCCCCTAATTTTAGCACAAAAAACTGGGAAAACATATTGACTCGAGTATAAGTCTAGGGTGGGAAATGCAGCAGCTACTGGTAAATTTCTAAATAAAATTAGATCCCAATAAAATTACATTAATTAAATATTTATTTACAGTGTGTGTGTATTTAATGAATGCAGTGTATGTGTTTGTGTGTAGTGTGTGTATATAATGAATGCAAAATGTGTGTGTTTGTGTGTATGCAGTGTGTGTGTATATAATGCAGAGTATGTGTTTGTATGAATGCAGTGTGTGTATATAATGCAGAGTATGTGTTTGTATATAATGCAGAGTGTGTGTGTGACATTTTTATCATTCATATTTTTTTTTTTATTACGGTAAATCAAAACAAATATTTTTTCCACTTCCTGTATACCTCAGACTCAGGACCACCTTTAATCGATTGGACCCTGGGATAGCATTTGCTTGGACCCCCTGTAGCCTGCCCTCCTGCCCCCCCGCCCACCCTTCCCCCCCAACCTTAAGATCCCTGGTATGCAATCACAGCCTCCACCCCAACCTACTGATGGAACTAATGTAGAAGGGGCTGTGGTGCAAGAATTTTTTTTGGGTCACCCCTATAGCACAAGAGTGGAGAAAATATAGATATCCATCTGTCGTACAACTTCCACGATGCTATGCCAGCTGGGGATTTACCATTTAACCATTCTTGTAGAGTTGTATTTGTGAGCAGTGTTTATTTGAATGTAAGCATGTTTTTGTATATAGTATATGTGTACATGTCGGTGTATATTTGTATGTACCGTTACCATTGGAATGCAGCGGTGTACTTGTGTTTAGTGTTTGAATGCAGGGGGGTGTGTTCGTATGTAATGTTGGCTTTTAAATGCAGTTGTGCTTTTGTGTATTGAGTTGGTGTTTGTATATAATTTTAGTGTTTTAATAAAGGGGTGTGTTTGTATGTAACGTTTGTAATTGCATGCAGGGTGTGTTTGGATGCAGTGTTGTCTTTTAAATGCAGATGTACATTTGTGTGTAGTATTGGTGAGTGAAGGGTGTGTTTGTATACAATTTTGGGGTTTGTATTCAGGGGTGTGTTTGTATGTAATGATTGTGTTTGCAGCGGTGTGTTTGATTGCCTAGATGTATACAAATACATACTAACACAGATATACATACACATTGACAAGCATATACACACAAACACACTGATACATGCCCACACCTGGACATATGCACACACCTTGACACACAGCTACACACAAACACACTGATACATGCACAAATCTTAAAACACAGATACACACTAGTACAAGCACTCACTCAGATACACACACTTTGACACACAGATACACACACTTTGATACAGACACTGTCACAGATATGAATACACACAGACACACAGGTTTACATGCAGGGGTGTATTTGTGTGCAGTGTCGGCGTTGGAATGCTGGGATGTAGGCATTGCCACATACACACAGGAACAGACACACATGCAGTGGTGTATTTGTGTGCAATGTTGTTGGAACGCAGGGGTGTATTTGTGTGCAGTGTTAGCATTGGAATGCTGGGATGAATGCATTGCCACACGCATAGATACACACTTACACATACTGACACACACACACATATATATATATACATACTCACACACGCAGGTACACATAAACTTTGACACACAAGTACACATACACACAGATGTAAATGCACAGACTCACAAACACATATAGCCAGATACACACACACACACAGCTAGATACACAGCCACAGTCAGATATACACACCACAGCTAGATACACACACATATAGCCAGATAAACACACACAAATAGCCAGATGCACTGACTCAGACCCAGGTTCACACACGTGTCAATTTACATCATATTTTAGTCACCCTCTTTTCTCCTTACCTTTTTGGTACAGAAGGGTGGCTTCCCTGGGGGTCCAGTGTGAGCTGGATGGCCAAGGCTGATGGGAGTCTGACTTTGTAACGGACCGTTTCTCTCACAAGGGGATAAAATCGGTTTAGGCGATAATCCCCTTTCCCATAGACCAGCAGCTACTGCAATCACCAACCTCCTGAACTCCAAACTGCACGTATTCACCAACTCTCGAACAGCAGACACAGGAACCCTGGAAGCAGCCGAACAGGAAAAGCAATACAAACGGCTTACACTCCTGGCAGTCAGCACACAATCCAATTTCCCCAATAACGAGACGACACTTCGTTTTGAGGGTTAAGCAGAATCTGAGGTGCTGGCACACCCAGCCTGGTTTTTATTACAGTGTTTTCAAATACAGGACCGCCCACAGGGAGGTATAAAACAACCAATAACATCACAGTTACATCCCACATATTCCCTCCCCTTATCCTGAGAGGAAACTCAATTATACATACAGTTAAAACATACTTTCTACCCAACTTTCATAACTCTAAAACCATACATCACATTCACATAAAATTACACATTCACAATCAATCCATTCAGGGGAACAACATATTCAAAAATGGCACAAATCAGACAAGGGGTTCAAAAGTTAGTAAAAAGTCCTTTGTGACTAAATGAAGCATGGCTTTCTGGCCCAAACCAGTTTCAGAGTCTTCTATCCTGGAGATAAGTAATTCAATTATCTCCCAGGACAGACACAAGACTCCATTAAGCACATGGTTGCAAAAAGACACAAAACACTTTAAAATACATAAAGTCACCTTTTATACATAAAACACAGACATTTCACATATCCCCAGATAGCTCAGGTCTGAGCGCACATTATTAAGTGAATGGCGCTCAGACCACACGAATACAGTTTAATCGCCATGGAGCCAAAGTCTTTACAGTCAGTTTCATACAAATGGGCTCCATGGGATTCCTATCTGGGGTATAACACATTCAAACACATCTACCGAACCCCAGGCAGAAAAGCACGAATACAGCTTTTCTGCAGGCAAAAATAAAGTCTTTTAAAAGGGGGCCATAGTCAGATGGCAGGAGGCTGGCAACCAGGCTTCTCCAGTGCACAGTGGCGAGGTTGGTTTCGCCACAGACTTCCTCAGTCCCTTTCCTCCTCCTGTGTATGCCTCCTCCACCTCCCCAGCGGCACTTTGTTACTTGGGAGGAAGTGATCTCACTTTTCAGGCAACATGAAAGGGGCCCAGACCGGAGCACTCTTAAAGGGCTGAGGGCCCCTGATTACATCTGACTTGACCTATACTTGTTGACCTACATTAGCTAACAGGAAATGACTCTTACCTGTAACAGTTAAAAAGAAAGAGCTCAGATTGATTCAAACATGAATTTGTCATTATACAGGTTATAAAAACCTGTTTTCACTACACGAACAACTAGTCCTTCTGGCTTGTGTGAATAATTAAAATATTCAGTTATTAAAGTCTTACCCAGATGTGCAGCTTTTTAATTTGTACTAACAGATTATTATCTTTTTGTCATCATTATTATATTTGTGGGCGCGTTACATTTCCCTACCATACGAGTATTGTTCCTTTCGCTGTATCATCATTTCTTTATTTTTGTCTTCTTCAGTTTAACCCCTTAAGGACACATGACTGCGTTACATTTCCCTTTTATTTCTGAAGTTGTGTCCTTAAGGGGTTAACAATTATTATTGTTTTACAGTGTGTTATGGTTGATGCGCTTTAATGCATTACAGAAAGAGGAGGCTTACACATTCACGAGGTATTAACAGACTACATCAGCAGAAATGTTATGGAGCATACATCTCATAGAGTGAGGTAGTATAATACAGTGGATGGCCTTGGGAATCTTTAACTCTGTACGTTGTTGAAACCGCTGACATTTCTACCTTTTGGTAGTTGTTGTCACGAACGCACCCTACTCCAAGAGTGTGCGTGACGTAGTTGTGGTGGTGAAAGGGTTAAAGTACACTATTTGTCTGCACTAGACCGGAAATAATGACAAAATCCCCATTTAACACCACCCACACTTAAACATAATAATATAACTATTACTACTTTAATGCTGCCACCACCAAGACAATTTATAAATGGGGTGCCTTGGTCCCCCAGGTAAATCAATAATAAAACCCACCAAATATTACTTAATACAATATTTAAGGAATTATAAAAATACTAACTAGTCTCTTCAGGTAACGTGATTCTTAAACAGACAAAGGCAAAACTTAATAAATGAATGTTTATTATGAGCAAAAGATAGTCACAGTGCATATAAAAATATATGATAAACAAATTATTTACACCAACAACAGATAAAAACAAAAAGGATAAAATACAGAAGTCCTAATTACTCACTTAGGTTTTCAAAGTACAACTTCTGTCCAGGGGGTCTCTGGCAAGGAAAGATGGTGACTCACTCAAAATTAGATCTTGGCCCCAAGCAAGTACACCAACACCCTTCAGGATCATTAGATATATACCCTGTGGTTTATCAAGTCTTGCCCAGGGGTGGAGTTAAGGCGTACCTACAGTAATAATAACTGACCACCTCCTTTGTTCCAGACCACTGTCAATCCAAATGGAAACATTTGACTCTATCTTCTTTTTTGTACCTGCCACAGAAATAATAATTGCATCTACAAATTTGTTATTATTTTCCCATTCCATAGACATGTTGCACGTCCCACCCACGATCCAATAGGACGGACATCACAATTCCTTTCCCTAGGGTCAAGTTAGGCCACTCATGTTTGGACTTGGTTAGAAGATGGCGCTTGTCACATTCCAAATATAACAAAAATGAGGCTTAATTATTATTCTGTGGGGGTAAATATGAATGTTTTTTGTCCTTCATTTGGATATGATACTAGAACAAAGCTAATGGCATTTACATATCAAAGAGATTTACTCACCACTTACAAAGTACAGGCCAAATGGATGAAGAGACATTCAGACTTTTTCCAAGTGTAGAACCTCACACCTTGCAGACTTCACATCCATACAGTAAAATCCTTTTCACATTCCTATGCCATTCACACTACCCCTTCTGTCATCTGCCCTCTGTGGGGGTCCCAGCTTCAAAAGATGTAACCCCTGTTGACCTCAGCAATAGCATCTCTGTAATTTGTGCCATTTACTACACAAATTACATTAAAAGATGATATTCCATAGTGTAATAATAAATTATACACCCTTGCCGTGACAGTTGTACCTTAGCGTATTTCTATGATTACAATATCTGTCCCCCTTCATATCAGGTCAGTCCCGTCTCTCTTCCCACCCCTCCTCTGGGGTTACCACTATGTTACTTCATTGTAACCTGCCTTTCCCTTATGGTGCTACCAAAGGGGTGCATAAATGTGTATTCCCTCCGTGCATGCAAAGAGCATTCCCCATGTACTGTACCTCTGTCTCTCGGGTTAGCAATTTTAGTCTATACCTTTCCTATGCAAGATAAACTTTTACTATATACACTATATACAATGTGGTGCTATCTTAGAGTGTGAACTTGTGAGACTTGTGCATGTCAGCGAAGAATTGGAGGATTGTAGGTACATGGATGACCACTGCGGGGAATGTTATGGGTTGGAGCTTAGGTATATGTGGTGTGTGGTAGTGCATGGTCGATCTCTGTGGAGAGCAGTAGGTGATTTACTTGTCGTGTGGTTTGAATCGGTGGTGTGTAGAAGTTCATTTCAATCAACCTTTGTTCAGGTCGTGGGTTGGGTAAAGTATTTTTACCATTTTGTTCTGATGTCCAAAATGTTTTTCTCTGATCTAAGGTGTGATCGAGCCATAAATTGACAGTGATTTGCTGTAGGAGGGCACTTCATGATGGGTTATCAGTGTCTTTCCATGCTTTTGCGATTAAGGATGTGGCTGCTATTAGTGTATGGAACACTAAGTCATCATGGTGGAAGTCTGTTAGGCCCATGAATAGTAGCCCAAGTTCAGGCCGGAGTGTGAAGTCTATGTGTAGTAAGTACGAGATTAGCCTCTCCACCCTCTGCAAATACGGTTGGAGGTGTGTGTACGACCACCAGATATGGTGCATAGAACCTTTGTCTGTGTGCCATCTCCAGCACCTGTCTTAAGTTCTAGGGTACATTTGTGCCAGTCTTTATTGTACCATGTACCATCTTTAACCTATTTTCCTAATTAGCCCTACGTGCGTGGCGCATGTTGTCCTACCCTTAAGGACTGTGAAAGACTGTTGGCATTGGTGTTCGTTTAATGTGCAGTAGAAATCCGTCTGCTAGGACATTTGGTGCGTGTATTGTTGTTCAGTGGTGTGTTCGATTAGTATGTTATAGCATAGTGACAAAGCCTTGTTTTGGTTAGTTTAGGTCATACATGCTTTTTCAAAGAGTCTTATTTTAGTGGTGGGTACCTTCGCAGAGGTTGGTTGTGTAACATTGATTTAATTTGTAGGTGGGAGAAAATCGCTCTCCGTGGGAGGTTAAACTAGGTTATCAGGTCCGGTAGTTGTAGCAGTGCCCCCCCAGAGTACAATTGTAGTAATTAGTTGCATCTTCCATCCAAATGCAGTGGTCAAATGTTGGGTTTTGTCAGGGTATTTATATCGGCAGACATTTTGTGCTATGATAGAAACTAAAAGTGTATATTCTGAGTCACTCTGAACAGACCAGACTCCATTTTTGTTATTCCAAGTTAACAAAGAAGACACTAGATTTCTTTCTGTAAGACTGGCCTCTTTGCCAGAGCTAAGGAATGCATAGCATAGTATAAACAAGTGATAAGAAGAATATAATCAAATCTAAACCCAGACAATTGTGACAGAGAAGATTAAATAATAAAATTTAACTGTCTATATATATATATATATATAAGGTACCATTGTATGGAAAAGGGTAAACTTAGTTCATGGAATTGCAGACGCTAAGTCTGGACAAAACTTTAAGAAACCCTTTGAAATCTGAATTATGACCACTATCTAGATAGGCCAAAATGACGTCAAAATAGCCACCAGGAAAAGTTAACTCTTTCCTGGATAGGTATGTTTAGTGGGACAAGAATGCCCTCTATAGACCAAATACCTAATTTGCGATCTGGAAGATAACCACACCTCTAGTGCTTCTATTGGGTTATCAACTGATGACGTACAGAGAGTCTGGCCCTTTAAAAGTTAAGACAAAGGGAAGATAGAGATATACGAGAATAGGCAGGGTATGCAAGAGATGCAAAGGAGAGGAGAGAGGAATTGGAAGTTTGGGGACTCCAACTCGGACAACATCTGAGACTAACACTCTACTCCTAAAACTCTAACACTTAGAATTTACTGACTTTCACCAACACCTCCATGCAGAGAGACATCCAAATAAGTTCCTGAGACTATCTACCAATCGGATGAAATATCTACTCAACTGGTAATTATCCTGGTTTCATTTAATTAATTAAATTAATTAAAATGTATTAATAGCATTATATATGACTGGATAAAGCACGGTCAGATTTCCATATTAAGAAATCTTAGTTAACTAAAGAATATATAGTTATAAACATTCCATTCTGCAGGTGGAATTAAGAATAATTATATATTGATGTGATATTATCACGTGTTAGCATACCGCTGTTTTTATCCAGGTGTATTGATTTGCTCTAAATTAAGATAGATATATTTTAGACAAATTAAAAATCTGCTTATATAATATGTTAGATTCTCTTATTGGATGATTTCAGGAAATGACTAATGAACTGGGTTAAATGTTATTTTATTTAAAAATTACATAAGAATAGATCTTAACTACCTAGGAGATCTAGCCAGCATTGAAAGGGTTATTCTAACTGTCTGCTAAACTTTACGACCTTACGCTGCACTCTGAGGAATTCTGTTCTTCGCTGTGAAAAGTTTCACTTAAGTCTGTGTTAAGGATACCTCATAAATCGTCAGAATTCTTGACAGGAAATGCTATTTAGCCATTGTAACGTAATACCCATTTCTTTGTATTGCATATCATTTTATACTGGATATTCATTGATTATTGTCATGCATGTTACATGTTATTATTAATTAATTTGTCATATAAATAAAACTCTATTTTTATACATTGTGATATTAATTATATGAAATACATTCCACTTAACACGATAAACGTTCTTTGGGATCTGAGAATTGAATTAGTGGGCAATTCTCACTGTTACTATTATTATCCCATAAATATCCCCACATATTGGAGGCACTGCTGAGATCGTTTAAGTTGAAATTATATTTCATATATAATAATATTGGTGTAATTCATGCAATTTAATCTTGATATAGAAAAGAGTTTTGTATTGAGATTAAATCACTGTATAGAAATATGGCTGAATCCAGTAATACATCTGTAACAGATAATACTGAAATAATTGAAGACCTAAGAAAACATGCTCTAGTTCATATTCATAAACATATGAAAAATGATGCAACCTATGAGGTTTGGTTGAAAAGCATAGAATGGGAAGCTAGACACACCATTCTAACTGATGAACACATCATCATATATCTTAAAGAAATTGCTGAACAAAAGAACATAGAAAGGAAAATGGCGTACATAATACACTCTTGGCCTTTCTTTATGACAGCACTTCTTAAGGTGTTAGATGAAAACAAGTCATTGAATGCCAAATTGGACACGTACAGTGACGATCTGGGCATTCAAAATGGGAAATACCAAGATTTACTTGCTGAGCATAAAACTCGTCAGGCTGATCATGAAAAAGAAATGAAAGCTTTGATGGATAGATATGCACAGGAAATAAATCAGCTTAAAATGCAATTGGATGAGTATGAAAAGGAGAGTCAGAAATTAGACAATGAGGTTGGTAGTCATCATTCTGTGCCAAAAAGTTGCACAAGAATGCAAGAAAAGACTATTTGTAAATCCCCTCCTTATTATGATTTTCCCACACCAAACCAGGTTTTCATAAAACAGTCTGTAAGTAAAGATGTGAGTAATTCTAAAAAATCACCTGTGGAACAAGATTCCCCATCTCATGACATTACCAAGTCATCTTGGCAATCTTGGGCAGAACAGTTTGAAAAAGCTGTCTTGGCCAAACTTGAGAGGGAGAGTCCAATTCAAGGTGATAGGAATGAAAACAGACATGGTTCTGTACACTGGCAGGATTCTGATGCTCATCAGAATTGTGACAGTGAACAAGAAGATCAGAGTGATGGGAGTGAAAGTGATTGCACTGTCCACTCTGAAGGCCATGTAACTGATATGCCATCTGCACTGTTGTACGGGTCTAATTCCTCTTCAGCAGACAGATCGCATAGACGTTTACCCAAACACAGAAACAGAGGTCCTAAATCAACGACGCCTGTTTATGAAACGCCAAAGGTCATCAAATTCCTTAGAGAGACTGTCCCACAATTTTCTAGAGGTTCAGGAAACATATCTGAACATCTGGAAAATTATGATAGAGCAATGAATTCATTGGGCATGTATGATGACATTCATAAGAAATGGTTCATTACATGGACCTTTGATTCAATGTGCCGTGTTTATCTAGAAAGTCTTCAAGCTATACAGTTAATGTCCTGGTCCAAGATGAAATATGAAATAATCATGGAATATGGTAAGTATAAAACCATTGCTTCTGCAAAGAAGGCGCTTTATAACTTAAAGTGCCGTCCAGATCAAAGCCCCAGAGAATTTTTAATAATTCTTAAAAATGCATACTCCGTGGCCCAAAGAAAACCCAGGTATGAAAGCACAGACTTCAAAGATCTGTATTTTCATGCCATGCCGGTAAACATACAAATGAATCTCGCAAGAGATTACGATTGTAAGTTGCCATTAGAATGGCTAGTCAGTCAGTGTATGAAATTGTACACTATACACCATGCACATGACGAAAATCAGCCAAAGGTTAAGAAACCTGGTGATAAAATGGTGTCAGAGACTAAAATTCAGTTAGGTTTAGAAACCCAACAGAAAAAGAGGACCTATTCCGAGGTTTTGAAATCTCCAAAACCTCAGAAACAGGAAAATGCCGGAAGCAATTCTGCAAATTCCTCTAATAACTCTGAAAAGTCCAATACCAATGGGAATAAACGCCCCTGGGTTAATAAGAACCAAGGCAATTCCCAATGGAGAAGGAATCCTCAGGGAAATAGGAGATATGGAAACAGAAACAACCAATCTGCTTCCAATAACTCCCAACAGTCTCAGCCATCCCAACCAAATTCTAATGGGCAAAGACAAAACGGCAATGGGGGAAATAATTTGCGTCGTCAGGTTGGTCAATTGACAGACCAGATGGGCAAATTAATGGAGGAAATGACAAAGATCAACCAAGTCTTTGCTCTCAATCCTTTTTTAGGGATAGCTCCAATTGCAGAACTACCTGTGCAACCGCAGCAACAACAACAGGTGCCGCAGCAATAATAGCCACTGTGACTAAACAGGCTAGGTTATCAGTAGATGTAATGCCTAACCCTGTTTCCTTTCCAGGTACTAACAGTCAAATAAATAATAGTTGTGTTAGAAAACCTATTGCCTATACCGTCACTTCACTTCCGGGTGAAGGAGGCGCAACGTGTTCCTCTGTTTTTTCATTTCAGCCAAAGGCTAAAGAAGCCCCAGCAGCCACTAGTTTCCAGGATCCAGACCTGAAAGGGTTAACTGATGAGATGCCGACCACTAGTTCCCGCTTGACAGTTCAAGTTATTCCTAAGAAGGATGGGCCTGTGGGTAAGACTGAGCATTCCTCAGTACAGGTAGAAACTACTGCTGTGACCGGTAATGTAGGGAAAACAAGTAATATGTTGACACATTCTAAATTCTTATGTGAATTAGAAGAACATGAAGGAAGGGACTACATGTCTGTAGAAATACAGGATTCGCTACCCCAGCCTTTTAAAGGGTTAATAGATACTGGTTCACAAGCCACTATCTTATCCAATACCTACTTCCAGCAGGTAATGGACTTAGCAACGGATAAGCCGAAGCTAAGAGATTTCCCCAATGCTCTGTTGAGTGTAGGAGGAAATGCCCTTCATGTTATTGGCAATACCTGGTTAAAGTTTAAAATAGGTAACAAAACCTTTAGACACCCGGTGATAGTGGTAGATCTCCCCTATGACCGACTGATTCTGGGTATAGATATACTCAGAAGACTTAACACAATTATTGACTGTGTGAATGGAATTGTATGGTCACAAGCTAAGGTTCCCATAACCTATGAGAAATCACATGTACAATCTGATCGTAACTGCCATGTGATAGAAGAAAGACCTGACTCAATTGAGGTACATTTTAGAAATAGTCAGTCACCTGACGTGACTATCCTGCAGGTGAATGATGCAATCGCACCTGTAGATGAGCATTCCGTAAGAATTGCTCCAGAGAGGATCCAGAATGTCTCTCTGGAAGGTGATGTTTTAACCATTTCTCTCCACAGGGACTATGTTGAATCTGTAGATCTGGCAGGTCATGCTCAATTCCTTGCCAGAATTGAAAGGGTTAATAACAACTTATTCTTTCCTATGCAAATAAATGACTTAGGAAGAAGTAGGAATGCAAAGCTGGACTTAAAGAGTGAGAACAGCTATATTAGCAGAAGTCTGTTAAAGCAGATCGCTAATCCTAAAATGATCAGGTACGCTTCCCCACATGACAGGTGGATCCAGAACCTGGATGGCGAATCAGAGAGTCACAATGTGATAGCAAAATGTTTACTATCTATTTCCATCGGAAATAAGACCGTTAAACATTTATTCCTAGTGATAGACGAACCTCGCTATCAGGTTTACGTTGGCAATGATGTCATACATCGCTTTGCCATACACCTTGACCTGATTAATTCCAACTTGTGGACAAGGTTAAAAGGTAATCCTTGTGGATACCTACACGAGGAAAACGCCCTGAAATCAGGACAAATACTCCCATATGCGGTAAGTATCCAAGTTCCTGATGACATAACCATTCCACAGGGGACAAGTAATTTTCTTTTACCCCTACAGGTCAAGGAGGGTCAGAGATTGGAAAACTCTGATGCCCTAATCTGTTTATCCAACAGGATACAACAATTAGGGATGGTGGTAACACATACACCAATGGTAAGTATTGGTAAGAATCCCACCTATATCATGGTCAACAATGTTACACCCAATAGTGTTACTTTACCAAAAGGAACATTATTAGGTCTAGCATTGGATGTTGAGTACTATACATTTGGTTTCCAAAACCAAATTATAGGCCTCATCCCTGAAGAATACTTAACTGAGGACGAAATTGTCGATCAAATATTCCATTCCTCCCCAGAAGGATTATTCACTATCCTATCTGTATATCCCTTCAACGTCGAAGAAGGCTCGTGTAAAATCGAAGAAGCATCTATCACCTTCGATCATCCGCTCAATGAGCAGGAATCACAAGAGTATCTCGACCAAAGAGAAAAGGTAAGTCAACACCGAACTGACCTAACTTCTAGGCTTGAAGAAGCTTATGAGATAGGCCAGCCTGAAATCTTTCCAGGATTTCAGGAAAGGCTAGAAGAGCAAATATCTTTAGCTGACGGTTGCTCCAACGATGCTGAGCGGCAACAGCTAAAGGAAATCCTTTTGGAATTCCAAGATATTTTTGCCAAAGATTCCTACGACTGTGGGTTAACTAACCTCCACGTAGCCAGAATACAAACTGATCCAAATTTACCACCTGTATTTATCAAACAATATAGACTCCCATTAGCGTCATATGATGGTCTACAAGACATCATTCAGAATTTAAAGGAAAGGGGCATTATACGTCCAGTGCACAGTTCGTATAATAATCCGATCTTGGGGATTCTGAAACCTAATGGACAATGGCGTTTATGCGCTGACTTACGACAGCTAAATAAACGCGTCTATATGTCTGGTTGGCCAACGCCATACATAGACCAATGTTTGGTACAAATGCAGGGATCCAAAATATTCACTGCCATTGACTGTGCGCAGGGATATTGGACTGTACCAGTCCATAATGAAGACCAATACAAATTGGCCTTCACATTTGGAAAGCAGCAGTATACCTGGACCCGTATGCCTTTCGGTTATATAAACTCTGGTCATGAATTCGCTGTGTTCATGCATAAAGCTATGCCTGACGCACTCGAGAGAGGAACGTTATCATATGTCGACGATGTCTTGCTGAAAAGCACTTCCTTTGATAAGCATATCTTAGAGATTAGACATGTTCTCACTCAGTTAAGAGAGGCAGGGATTAAACTGTCTTTACAAAAGGCACAATGGTGTCGCACCCATGTCAATTTCCTCGGACATGAGGTAACTTCTGAAGGATTAAATCCCCAGAGGAAGAAGGTTGAAGCCGTACTAAAGGCTAAAACACCTTCAAACATCAGGGAATTAAGATCGTTCCTTGGTATGACTAACTACTCCCGTAAGTTTATAGATAACTATGCAGAAATAACTAAACCACTCTTACACCTGCTTAAAAAGGAAACTACCTGGAACTGGGGGGAGCCTCAGGACCAAGCGGTAAGTGAACTGAGGAGGAAGCTCACTCAGGCACCCTGTTTAGCATACCCAGAGGGGGGTAAACCCTTCTATCTGGAGACAGGATATACCGATTTAAGCATAAGTGCTGTTCTGTATCAGAAGCAGGACAGTTTAAACAAAGTTATTGCATATGCTAGCAAGACTTTGTCACCTGTTGAAGTTAAATTCAACACGTGTGAGAAGGCGTTATTGTCGACTGTCTGGGCACTACAAAATTTTCGTAGCTATATCCAAGGTGAGAAAATAATTGTAGAAACAGCTCACCAACCTCTACAGTATCTGCAGAGTGAAAGAATTAGAGACGGTAATCTCTCTAACAGTCGGATTACTGCATGGACTCTATCCTTACAGGGATGGCCGTTAGAAGTCCGTTATAAACATAATAAGAGAAGCCCAGTTGCCCAAGGTCTAGCAGAATTACATGACTGTACTGCCCCATCTCTGGATGATAATGACACCGGAGATGATTTCCTAGAAGAGCAATTGCTATCTCCTTATAAAGTTTATGACGAGGAATACTGTCGACCACTACCGTGGGTATACATTGATGGTTGTTCATATCACCACGTCGTTGGTGCAGAACGGAAGTTAGTTGCAGGTATCGGAATCGCCTGGACAGGTGATTATCCTAATGTATCTATAGGATACAATATTGGTCCCAAAAGCAGTCAGATAGCCGAACTCTATGCAGTATATAAGACCATTCAAATGGCAATAGAATATGGTATCAAAGAATTTGTTATTATAACTGATTCCAACTATGTTTGCAACAGTTTCAAGAATATCTGCCTAGCTGGAAACGTAACTGTAACGGATCGCCTGGCACCCCGACTTGGTACCTCCGTTGAAGGATGCTCCTAGCGCTTCCTGAGGTCTCCAAGCACTGCAGCAGACACCACAACCACCGAACCGGAGAAGCATATGAATCCTCTCAAGCATATGAATGCTGTAGACAGTTGAATAGGAACCATACGAATAGGTTTACTCTCCTAGCAGTCAAACTGGAACAGCATACAATTAAATCCTCCCCCAATAATGAGACAACACTTCACTTTGAGGGTTAAGCAGGAACTCCCTGTACTGTCACATACAGTCTCTTTTATTCCCAATCCACAAACATAGTACAGCCCACAGGGCGTTACAAAACAACCAATCACATCACAGTTACATCCCACATATTCCCTCCCCTTATCCTGAGAGGAAACTCAATTATACATACAGTTAAAACATACTTTCTACCCAACTTTCATAACTCCAAAACCATACATCACATTCACATAAAATTACATATTCACAATCAATCCATTCAGGGGAACAACATATTCAAAATGGCACAAATCAGACAAGGGGTTCAAAAGTTAGTAAAAAGTCCTTTGTGACTAAATGAAGCATGGCTTTCTGGCCCAAACCAGTTTCAGAGTCTTCTATCCTGGAGAGTAATTCAATTATCTCCCAGGACAGACACAAGACTCCATTAAGCACATGGTTGCAAAAAGACACAAAACACTTTAAAATACATAAAGTAACCTTTTCACATAACACACAGACATTTCACATATCCCCAGATAGCTGGGATCTGAGCGCACAAAACTACTGAAGAGCGTTCAGATCCTATTCACACAGTTCAATTGCTATGGAGCCGAAGTCTTTAACTACACAAATGGGCTCCATGGCATAGCTATCTGGGTTAACACATTCTCATAAAGTCTGGTCCATAGTCCAAAGGCAAGAGGCGGGCAAGCAGCCCCCTCCAAGGACACGTGGCGAGGCCGGTTTCGCCACATTTCTCCCCTTTACCATCCAGACTAACAGGGTATCTGACCTCCTGCCGGTCAGTGCCCTGGTTAGTCCAGCAACCCACCCACGAAGCACAAACAGCAATACAGCCCACCCACAATAACTGGTTACTACACCTGGATAAAATAGCAACTTGTCCATGTCCAGGTGCCTCACCACGGCTGTGCGGGGGGCTGGTAGACTGCCTTGGTGGGTTGCTGAGTGGGCAGAGACCAGCGGTACTCTGCCCGGGTGCCAGCGCTACCACTGAAGTAGCCTGGTTGGAGCCTGGTTGTGGGAGGGGGAGACCGACTGTCTCCCCTCTGGATACACTGCTCTGTGGCTGGGGGACAGGACCGACCGTCCCTACCCCTGGTGCTGCAAGTGCAGAGACTACAGTCCCATCTGCATAGTTGTGGGGCTTAACATCTCCCCTTGGTGGGTTAGGCTGCCGCTGGAGAGAGGGTGTAACAAGCTCCTCTCTCTGAACTGTAGACTGCCGCTGGGGAGAGGGGGTAACCTGCTCCTCTCCCTGACACTCTCTTTGCTGGTGGAGAGGGGGACCAACTGTCTCCCCTTTCAATATTTTGTCCTGCGGCTGGGGTGCGAGACAGGCGGTCTCTGCTTCCTGGGGTACACACTGCCGCTGGGGAGGAAGGACGGCACCTTCAGCTCCCTGGGGTACACACTGCCGCTGGGGAGGAAGGACGCCACCTTCTGCTCCCTGGGATACACACTGCCGCTGGGGAGGAAGGACGACCCCTTCGGCTCCCTGGGACTCACACTGCCGCTGGAGATCTGGGCCGACCGCCCAGCATCCCTGTAGGGCCGGTAGAGAGACCGCCGTCCCTTCTCCACCTGCCATCTGTGGGTCTTCCCAGGACCAGTCTGTGAGGTCCCTCAACATTTGCGAGTAAGGACCACCTGCTTCCGCACCTGGCAACTCTGGCTGCTGCTGGGGATCTGGGCCGGTCCCATCTCCACCTGCCTGTTGTGGTTCCTCACAGGACCAGTCTATGAGGACCCCTACTTCGGGTTCCTGCGGCCGCCTCAGGGGGAGACGGCTAGCCTCCTCGGATGCAGCCTCTACTCGGCTGCTGTAACACTCCTTCCGCTGAGCATACTCTCTCTCTTTCGCCAGCCGGAATTCTCGGGCCAGCCTTGTGTTTCGCTCGGCCGTGACCTGGTTCCAGATCACCCGGCGTACCTCCATGGGTAAATCATCCCCATACTGGGCCACTCGCTGCCTCACCTCGGCCATCCAATCATCGCCAGAGCCTTCCATACTTGTCTGCTCCAAGTCGCTGGATACCTCTGCTCCCAGGGGCGCTGCACGTGTGCTAGCGTTGCCCTCAATTTGTAACTCCACGAACTGTGTCTCTGAGCTGCTTTATCTCGCACTAGGACGCCATCCCACCACTGCCACCAATGTAACGGATCGCCTGGCACCCCGACTTGGTACCTCCGTTGAAGGATGCTCCTAGCGCTTCCTGAGGTCTCCAAGCACTGCAGCAGACACCACAACCACCGAACCGGAGAAGCATATGAATCCTCTCAAGCATATGAATGCTGTAGACAGTTGAATAGGAACCATACGAATAGGTTTACTCTCCTAGCAGTCAAACTGGAACAGCATACAATTAAATCCTCCCCCAATAATGAGACGACACTTCACTTTGAGGGTTAAGCAGGAACCCCCTGTACTGTCACATACAGTCTCTTTTATTCCCAATCCACAAACATAGTACAGCCCACAGGGCGTTACAAAACAACCAATCACATCACAGTTACATCCCACATATTCCCTCCCCTTATCCTGAGAGGAAACTCAATTATACATACAGTTAAAACATACTTTCTACCCAACTTTCATAACTCCAAAACCATACATCACATTCACATAAAATTACATATTCACAATCAATCCATTCAGGGGAACAACATATTCAAAAATGGCACAAATCAGACAAGGGGTTCAAAAGTTAGTAAAAAGTCCTTTGTGACTAAATGAAGCATGGCTTTCTGGCCCAAACCAGTTTCAGAGTCTTCTATCCTGGAGATAAGTAATTCAATTATCTCCCAGGACAGACACAAGACTCCATTAAGCACATGGTTGCAAAAAGACACAAAACACTTTAAAATACATAAAGTAACCTTTTCACATAACACACAGACATTTCACATATCACCAGATAGCTGGGAGCTGAGCGCACAAAACTACTGAAGAGCGTTCAGATCCTATTCACACAGTTCAATTGCTATGGAGCCGAAGTCTTTAACTACACAAATGGGCTCCATGGCATAGCTATCTGGGTTAACACATTCTCATAAAGTCTGGTCCATAGTCCAAAGGCGGGCAAGCAGCCCCCTCCAAGGACACGTGGCGAGGCCGGTTTCGCCACATTTCTCCCCTTTACCATCCAGACTAACAGGGTATCTGACCTCCTGCTGGTCAGTGCCCTAGTTAGTCCAGCAACCCACCCACGAAGCACAAACAGCAATACAGCCCACCCACAATAACTGGTTACTACACCTGGATAAAATAGCAACTTGTCCATGTCCAGATGCCTCACCACGGCTGTGCGGGGGGCTGGTAGACTGCCTTGGTGGGTTGCTGAGTGGGCAGAGACCAGCAGTACTCTGCCCGGGTGCCAGCGCTACCACTGAAGTAGCCTGGTTGGAGCCTGGTTGTGGGAGGGGGAGACCGACTGTCTCCCCTCTGGATACACTGCTCTGTGGCTGGGGGACAGGACCGACCGTCCCTACCCCTGGTGCTGCAAGTGCAGAGACTACAGTCCCATCTGCATAGTTGTGGGGCTTACCATCTCCCCTTGGTGGGTTAGGCTGCCGCTGGAGAGAGGGTGTAACAAGCTCCTCTCTCTGAAATGTAGACTGCCGCTGGGGAGAGGGGGTAACCTGCTTCTCTCCCTGACACTCTCTTTGCTGGTGGAGAGGGGGACCAACTGTCTCCCCTTTCAATATTTTGTCCTGCGGCTGGGGTGCGAGACAGACGGTCTCTGCTTCCTGGGGTACACACTGCTGCTGGGGAGGAAGGACGTCACCTTCTGCTCCCTGGGGTACACACTGCCGCTGGGGAGGAAGGACGACACCTTCAGCTCCCTGGGATGCACACTGCCGCTGGGGAGGAAGGACTGCACCTTCAGCTCCCTGGGGTACATACTGCCGCTGGAGATCTGGGCCGACCGCCCAGCATCCCTGTAGGGCCGGTTGAGAGACCGCCGTCCCATCTCCACCTGCCATCTGTGGGTCTTCCCAGGACCAGTCTGTGAGGTCCCTCA
>OW240919.1:134793189-134818529 GCA_933207985.1 Pelobates cultripes
ACACACACTGCCCCACAAACATTGTCCCCATACACACACTGCTGCCCCACAAACACTGTCCCCCATACACACACTGTCCCCATACACACACTGCCCCACAAACACTATCCCCATACACACACTGCCCCACAAACACTATCCCCATACACACACTGCCCCCATATGCACACACTGCCCCACAAACACTGTCCCCATACACACACTGCCCCACAAACACTGTCCCTGACATACACTGCCGCACTCACACACTTCACCCTTAACACACACAACTGCTCCTATACCCTATATCCCAGCAGACCCCAGGTAAATTGTCAAACTGTTCTTAAACGGTATGACTACTTACTCTGGGGTGGAATCCTGGCACTACTGACACCATAACTACTACACTGAGCTGTAGTGGTTATTGTGCCTGGATTATTTATTTAAATAATCTACAAGTGCCCCTCCCGAGATCAGGCTCTGGATCCGCCACTGCTCTACAATAACACATAACACATCCCCTACACACTCCACTCACTGTGAGTGAACTCATGGGTGGGTGGAACATATAAGTGGACTTATGAGTCGGCCTTCTTGGGCGCCAACAATCCTTGCACCTGCTCTGATCCTGGGCAGGTGCACCAGTCTACTGGTGACCCACAGGAGGGGAGTGCACTGATTTCACTGCACTCTCCTCCTGCCCATACCCGTCTTAACCGCAGTGCAAGTGCCCTCTGCCCCTAATTTACAGTGACTCACACTCACAGCAAGCAGTGCCTGGAGCCCTTTGCAGAGACAGGAACAAAGAGGTTCTGCGGCAGCTGGCCATCCTGCAAGCATTACATTAACCAGCTATTCCATATGCAGCCACCGGTGGCGCAGTGCTGGGAGAATGTGATTACTCTTCACTTCCTCCCAGCCTACAAGCAGCGCATGGGGGAGAGAGAGGAGGAGGCATGATTTAATCTTACAACAAATCCACTAAGCAAATCTTTATAAATTTGGGGGGATCAGCTCTGTTTCCACAGTTTATTGGTGTTTACTCTGATGTCTGTATTAATACTGAGGGATTTCTAAGTAGTAACGTCAGTGTGTGTCAGCAGGGTCAGCCGTTGGGGTGTGCACGCTGTGCGGACACACAGGGTGCCATGACAACAGAGGCGCCCGGCGGCCAACGCAGCTCCCAAGTTGGGGACACCAGAATATTCAATTTAAACGATTCGCTGGTGGTCCACTGGTGCGCACCAGCAGTAGGTGCAGTCAGATTATATCCTCTCCCTCGTGGTTCCGGCGCTCAGTTAGTGAGTCAGAGCACAGGCTCAGAGATTCTCAGTCTGAGCTCTGACAACATTGAAAGTCAGAGCCGTGAAGGAGCGGGTATTAGCATAACATCAATATGCGTTCTAAAACCAGGAGAAGGTGGGCATGGATGGTGAACTGATTTGGTGGTGCAATGGGCCACTTGACTGGTTTTGCACCCAGGTCTAAGGCTGCCAGCTCTCCCCTGCATGCGGATGCACTGAGCAGGCTACATAGTGGGCCATGGGGAGCAGAAAAGAACCATCAAAAGACCTGCGTAACAAGGTAGTGGAACTTTATAAAGATGGAAAAAGATATAAAAAGATATCCAAAGTCTTGAAAATGCCAGTCAGTGCTGTTCAATAATTTATTAAGAAGTGGAAAATTTGGGCATCTCTTGATACGAAGCTAAGCTCAGGTAGACCAAGAAAGATTTCAGCCACAACTGCCAGAAAATTGTTCAGGATACAAAGAAAAACCCTCAGGTAACCTGAGGAGAAATACAGGCTGCTCTGGAAAAATACAGTGTGTTTGTGTAGCGTTACTCACCTTCTCCAGGGGCCGGCCGCGGTCCTCTCTTCAAGCCGCGCGCGGCTCATCTGACGGCTCCACTAGCAAGGCGGGCAGTGACCGCGAGAAGCGGTCACGTGTCCCGCCTGAATCTAAGAGCGCGCCGCGAGTCTCGGGCGCGCTCTTAAAGAGACAGTGGGAGCCTAAATTATCAAAAGGCTCCCATTGGCCCCTGTCATGCCACACTCCCCATACACTTACCTTTTGGGGGTGTGGATATGACAGGAGCCAATCACATTAGTTTTAAAGCTATTTAAACTTACCTCTCCCTTTACTCCCTGCCCTATTGTGGTTTCTGTATCAGTTCCCTTTAGCGCTTGTTGTGTTCAGTTGTGTTTCTCCGTATTGACCTTGGCTTTGTTTCTGACTACGTTTTCTCTTTATCCTTATCTGTTCTGGTTGTCGGCTTGTTGTTTACTGTGTACCAGACCCCGGCTTGTCCTAGTTTACACTGTCTCTCCGTGCCCTTGATTTCGGATCGTTCCTGACTCTGTCTCCTCTCATATACGTCGAGTCCGGCCATTCTAAGGTCCGGTAGACGTATCTCTCCTCTGTGTTGTCTTCTGTTTAGCTAAATCCTGCGTGTTGGGGTATATTCTCGTTACAGTTTGTTTCAAGGAGCACAATACGACGATACTTGAACAAAAATGAGCTGCATGGTCGAGTTGCCAGAAAGAAGCCTTTACTGTGCCAATGCCACAAAAAAGCCCAGTTACAATATACCTGACAACACCTTGACATGCCTCACAGCTTCCACAAAAAAAGCTGGTTACAATATGCCCGAGGGGCAGGGGCGTACCTGGAGCATTTGGCACCAGGGCGAACCTATATTTCATGAGGGGGGTGATGAGGAGAGGGAGGGGGTGATTGTGAGAGGGACGGGATATGATTGTGAGAGGGAGGGGGGTGATGAGAGGGATGGGATCTGATTGTGAGAGGGAGGGGGTGTGATTGTAAGAGGGAGGTGGGTGATGATGTGAGGGAGGGGGTGATGATGAGAGGGATGGGGTCTGATTGTGAGAGGGAGGGGGGTGATGAGGAAAGGGAGGGGGTGATTGTGTGAGAGAGTGGGGTTATTGTGAGAGGGAGGGGGTGATTGATGATGACAGGGAATGCATGTGAGACACATGGTCTGCAGCTCTGCAAATTGCGGAGCTGCAGACCGGTCTCGGCTATGGGTGCAGGAAGGGCATTGCAGTCTGTCCTGGGCACCCCCCTAGTGAGTGGCACCTGGGACAGACCGCCCCTCTCCCCCCGCCCTCCCCTTAGTACGCTTTTGCCAAGGGGTTAACAAGGCCTATAGTAAAAAGAATACCATCCCCACTGTGAAGAATGGTGGTGGCTCACTGATGTTGTGGGGGGGGGGGGTGAGCTCTAATGGCAAGGGGAATCTTGTGAAAATTGATGGCAAGATGAATGCTGCATGCTATCAGAAAATACTTTGCATTGCACGAAGGCTGCGCATGGGACACTCTAGGACTTTATATGCATGACAATGACCCTAAGCACAAGGCAATGTTGACTCTCCAATGGTTACAGCAGAAAAGGGTGAAGGTTCTGGAGTGTCCATCAGTCTCCTGACCTTAGTATCATCGAGCCACTCTGGAGAGATCTCAAATGTGCTGTTCATGCAAGACGACCAAAGACTTTGCATGAACTGGAGGCATTTTGCCAAGACGAACGGGCAGCTATACCACCTGCAAGAATTAGGGGCCTCATAGACAACTATTACAAAAGACTGCATGCTGTCATTGATGCTAAAGGGGGCAATACGCAGTGTTAAGAACTAAGGGTATGCAGACTTTTGAACAGGGGTCATTTCATTTTATTTTGCCTTATGATTGTGTCATTCTGTTATAACCTACAGTTGAATATGAATCCCATAAGAAATATAAGAAATGTGTTTTGCCTGCTTACTCATGTTTTCTTTAAACAAATGGTACATATATTACCAATTCTCCAAGGGTATGCAAACTTTTAAGTACAACTGTAAGTTCAGACTACTAAAACTACTAATTCTGCTAAATAATTTTTTCACCCATGATTCCTTTAGGTTTTTGATCAAATGTTTTGCTGGCGCCCAGTCTGGACAGCAGTTACCTCCCATTACGATGTATTTATCATTTCCACCCTCTGGTCATTGTCCTGCAAGCAACCATTTGGACTTTGTGAATCCTGATGTATATGTGGAGGCTTATCAGCACAGAGCATTTAGGTGGGAATTGCGCTGTAATGTATTTACATTTCATGTGTATAGCAAAACCCAGACAATATGAAGTACTGTTCCTGCAAATTCATTATAGTGACATATTATTTCCATATGGTATTTGGTATCATTAGCCTAGCTTCATAAAAGTATTCCTGCACTCCAGATATTCCACAGAGCTGTACAAAGGATATGTAAGCATACAAGTAAGGAATGCAATTCCTAGGGAGTTTAAGGTTTTAATTCTTATTTATTTTAAAGTTTATTCGCTGAACACTAAATTGCGATCAACTGAACAATGAATTGCAATATTTTGGTTAAAATAGCCCAGCTGTAACTATTTTGGAGTTGGAGATTTTTTCCAAATCAACTGTTTGGTGTTCACTTTACAACCAAATAGTTTTTAGAAAATAAATATTTTATAAGGTTGTTTACTAAAATAGAAATTGTGGTAAATTCAAAGTTAATTTAAAATTTAAGGCCAATATAGCTGAACTGAAAAGATCCTCTATGTCAGCCATGCTTCCAGTTTGGCTATTTTGATTTAAACCCCTTAAGGACCGGCCTGTTTTTGCGATGTTGTACATTTGCGACCAGGCATCTTTTTACACTTTTGTGGTGTTTGTGTTTAGCTGTAATTTTCCGCGCTCTCATTTACTGTTCCCATACAAATTATATATTGTTTTTTTCAGGACAGAAAGGGCTTTCTTTACATACCATTATTTATATAATCTCATGAAAAAAAATACATGTTTTTTGACTTTTACTTGAAAAATCTTTTACTCATCTACAAAAGCAAATCAAAAAAACTGCTAAATAGATTCAAAATTGTGTCCTAAGTTTAAAAATATCCAGTGTTTACATGCTTTTTTGCTGTTTTGTTTGCATGTTATAGGGCTATAGGTAAAAGTAGGATATTGCGGTTTCAAAACATACATTTTTAAAATTTATCATAAGTGACATTGTAACACTATTATCGGTCATAAATCTCTGAATAACACCCCACATGTACATATTTTTTTTTTTTTAAAGTAGACCACCCAGGGTATTCAAAATGGGGTATGTCCAGACTGTTTTAGTAGCCACTTAGTCGCAAACACTGGCCAAATTTAGCGTTCATATTTGTTTGTGTGTGAAAAAAGTTAAAAAAACTAAATTGAACGCTAATTTTGGCCAGTGTTTGTGACCAAGTGGTTACTAAAAAAGACTGGACATACCCCATTTGCAATACCTTGGGTTGTCTTCTTTTGCAAATGGTATGCCATCATGGGGGTAATTCTCATTCCTGGGCTACCATACGCTCTCAAAGGCAACGTAACCAACCTGACCATTTTCAATGTAAAAATATTTGACCCATATATTTGGCCCTGTAACTAAGAGGGGACTGCGAAACTTAGCAAAGGAGTCCCCCATGAGTCTGTCATGGCTTACCTCCAAAACTCAAACCTACCCCCATATGTCCCCATTATCAGACACACATTAAAACACAAAATCTGTAACCTCATGTTTTCAGCCCTGATCAATTGCTGTCACATATATAATATCTCCGAGAACTTTAAAATCTGTTATAAGATATAGGACATCATTTGCTACAAATACTTGGGAAATTAACATTTATTTAAATGCATTTTCTAGACTCATTGCAGCAGCTGCACATAAATTGCAAAGCTTGGTCCAGTCTGGCAGTGAACAGTATCTGGCATGGAATAACACATCGGTGGAGCTGGTGACGGCCTCTATAGTAAGTATACATTAGCTTCATGAAGTTTTGGTGTATAGATCATGTCCCTGCAGTCTCACTGCTCAATTCACTGCCATTGAGCAGTTAAATCACTTTGTTTATATAGCCCTAGGAACACCTCCCTGCATGTTACTTAATAAACACTTCCTGTAAAGAATCATCTAATGTTTATACTTCCTTTATTGCAAATACTGTTTAATTTAGAATATCTGATATGTTGCTCTGTAACTAGCTTGCTAGACCCTGGACCATCTTGCGTGTTATTAAATTTCAATATACAGAGAAGGAGATCCAAACCTATAAAGTAAGTTACATCTGATTGAAAGTGAAACCATTTTTTTTAATGCATGATGTGTCAGTCATAGCCAGAGGAGTTGTGGGTAGGGCTGCATTAACAGAAACAAAAATGTAACTCCTAAATGGCAGATAATTGAGCAATGAAACTTCAGAGGCATGATCTTTACAATAAAACTGCTTCATTAAGCTAAAATTGTTTTCGTGACTATAGTGTCCCTTTAAGATTCAGATCTGGCATGTTAAACTTGCCATTTACTTTGTATTTGTCCCTATGCCCTCGTTATACCGGTAGGACTTTATAACCTCAGCACAAGGCACCTTTGTGACAGGTTACATGGGTCTTAATGCAGCACTGTCACTTTGTGGGGTTTTTTTTCTACATATAAGAGAAACTACTTTGTTCTTAGTTTTTAATTTATCTTTTGCAATATTTGGCAAGATACAGTTACAATTGTTAATGTAATTTATCCAAAAACCATCAGTCAAAAGAAGGGAAAACTGCAGATATCATTGGCACAGGAAAACAAAATGGTGGTGCCCAGATAATGAAATCCATTGCAAGAAAAAAAAAGATAAATATAAATAAAGGCTGGGAGTATAATTAATAATATGCAATGGGATAAAATGAGAAAAGCTTGGCTGCTTTAACTAGCCAGCCACCACAAATCCATTTGAATGCACTCTTATCCTCCAAGACAAATTAGACATGAAACTTTTTGACTGCAGTTGCTCTCCATAATAGGAGATAAAACTATGCTATGGCAGCTGGTGAAGCATGAAGGGAAGAGGGTGCTTAATTTAATAAGTTACAGCAGGTGTATCTGGTCTGTCTATGTAAAGAAAGTGAGACAGCTGGTGTCCCTTGCCTAGCCCTGGGATATGTTTGGCTAATTACTTCAGGTATCTGGACTAATTCACGGGAAGGAGAGCTGGGGTCTGTGTTAGGAGTTGCAGGCTAGCAAGATTGTGTATTGCAGAGTACAGAATATTTGATAGAGTCCTAACCTCAACATATGAGGAAAGGGATTTAGGGGTGATTATTTCTGATGACTTAAAGGTAGGCAGACAATGTAATAGAGCAGCAGGAAATGCTAGCAGAATGCTTGGTTGTATAGGGAGAGGTATTAACAGTAGAAAGAGGGAAGTGCTCATGCTATTGTACAGAACACTGGTGAGACCTCACTTGGAGTATTGTACACAGTACTGGAGACCGTATCTTCAGAAGGATATTGATACCTTAGAGAGGGTTCAGAGAAGGGCTACTAAACTGGTTCATGGATTTTGGGATAAAACTTACCAGGAAAGGTTAAAGGATCTTAACATGTATAGCTTGGAGGAAAGACGAGACAGGGGGGATATGATAGAATCATTTAAATATATAAAGGGAATCAACACAGTAAAGGAGGAGACTATATTTAAAAGAAGAAAAACTACCACAACAAGAGGACATAGTCTTAAATTAGAAGGACAAAGGTTTAAAAATAATATCAGGAAGTATTACTTTACTGAGAGGGTAGTGGATGCATGGAATAGCCTTCCAGATGAAGTGGTAGAGGTTAACAGTAAAGGAGTTTAAGCATGCGTGGGATAGGCATAAGGCTATCCTAACTATAAGATAAGACTAGGGACTAATGAAAGTATTTAGAAAATTGGGCAGACTAGATGGGCCGAATGGTTCTTATCTGCCGTCACATTCTATGTTTCTATGGGACAGCTCCAATCACCAGAGTTTCCTGGGTTGACACCAATCAGTGTCACCATTCGCAGAATACAATGGCTGGCAGAGATAAAGGCAGATTTTTAAAATCAAATTATTCTGAATTAAAAAAAAAAAGGAAAGTAATAAAAAAAACCTTTGCGAAGTTGTACAAGCATGTCAAAGAACATTGAAATAAGCCTATTGATCCCAATGGTTTCTATGGCCAATACTCCGCTTTCAGAAAATCACACCACATCACAGGACTAAGATCCCAGCACTAAATGTACCCCCTAAAACACAATGTAAGAGGCAATAGTTTAACTGGCTAGTATCTAATGTTCTTTATTAAAAATTTTTGGGTGAATAAGCTAAATAAATTAACGGTGCACATCATATAGACAATGTATCTAGCTATGAACATTATTTATAAAACATTGGGTAATTTTTTTTATTTAAAAAAAAAAAGGGGGGGTTATGTATGGAATATGTCACGTTTTGTCTCAGTATTATCTGGCCTGGTTACAAAGAGATCAGAAACATCTATATATAAATGTATAACATTGTACATAAACAGCCAGATTTGGAACATGCTAATTGCCCCTCACAAAATACTGAGATTTCTGGAACCGCCCCCATTCCTCCTCGGATTAGAAACTAAGATGATCATAAAAAGTGTATATAATCCGAGAAAACCTAAAAAACTGTGGAATACAGTTTGAGAGCCAAATCGAATTTGTAGCGGATTTACATTTTCTTTACCAGAAGCTATCTTGGAACTGGTAATATTAGGAAGTACTGGTACTTCACTTGTGTTAATTTTCTCCCTTTTAATATGTCTGTTCAAATTTGTTTGTAAAATATTTTGTATGCACTATTTTTTTTTCATAATAAATGTTCCTTTTTAACTTCTGCCTTGTTCTGGGAGAAGAATCACATTACTGCAGAGACCTAGGTAATAGTACTGTAATGCAGTTTTCATCTATGTACACCAAAACAAAACAAGTAAAAAGGAGCTTGACCAATGTCTAAAAAATGTATGAAAAGATAAATATTAGACTCTGAATGTCGGTGTTAGCTGGAAGATAACACAAGATGAGGTAATGTATGCTCTTTGATAGAACGCTGCACACCACTTATATTAATGGTCAGATAACAAATCCAAAGCCAATTGGCTAAACCTCTACCTACTCAGAAAAATGGATGATATATACAGAAATAGATGAAGGATATAAATTCCTCCAATTGTCCTAATCTCTGACTTTTTTGGGTGATGTCTATATCAGGAGTTGGATTTTCTTATATCGCACTGAGTAGTTGTCTAGGATACATGGAGCAGATGGCCGATGTAATTGATTCTACAAAATCGAAATATAGAGCTAGTAGAAGGTTGTTTGTGATTACAAATTGTTGCAATCTCTCCTCCTAATTTTGGTTAATGCAATTCAATATAGGAAACACTGTTTGAGAGAAGAAACTGGGCCAGATGGCTGTCAGTCTTAGGCTTCTATATTATCACAGTGTGGAAATATGTTGCAGAACGGAGAGAGTGGATGCATTTTAGGTAGCCATGACCCAGGATGTTTGAATGCATTGGATGCATTTTAGGCAGCCATGACCCAGGAAGGATCTCTAACAGCCATCTGAGGAGTGGCCAGTGAAGTTATCACTAGGCTGTAATGTGTAAACACTGCATTTTCTCTGAAAATACAGTGTTTACAGCAAAAAGCCTGAAGGTAATGTCGTGCGGTAACACTTCCAGGTTCCGCACTCCGCTGTGCGGAACTGGACCCCGCCCCCCTCTGACTCAGCTCTGACGGTATTTAGGGAGACCACGCCAGAGAGAGCGGGCTTGGTGATACTGGGAGCTACTTCCGCCAGACTTACCTCTCCACAGGCTCTGGCAATGTGGGTCCTATTTCCGAGTATGCACGCCGGCTCCTGGGACACGCCGGCTCTACAAACTCTGATGTCGTCCTAGCCTTCTGGACTAAGACAAGTATACTTCGTGCCATAGAGGATTACTGGAGAACAGAAACTCACTTCCTTACAAGTGGACCATATCGCTGAACTATTGGAGGACTACTCACATTAACCTTAAGTATATCTTTCAGCTATTTGTCTACATTATCATTTAATAATGAACTAATGCTTGCTTACTAAATCTTCACTGCTTCAAGCTACTAATTATATGGAGGACAACTCCCATCATGCTTATTCACAATGAACTGTTTCTTGCTTTGCAAATACACTCAGTGCTTCAAGCTACTAATTGTATGGAGGACAACTCCCATCATGCTTATTAACTATGAACTGTTCCTGCTTTGCAAATAGTCTCAACTACTTGCTTAAAGTTACTATTGAAGATTATTCTCATTAACCTAAAGAATGTTACTTAATGCATCTCTGAGGAAATACTTATTAATGAACTGTGTTGTTGATTACTTGCACTTCCTCTTATTGGATTATTGCCTAAATGCAATTCATTTAAGTTTAACACTTATTAAAACTTCGGTTGAATCAAGTTACCAGTGATTCTCTCTTTTCTTAAAGCTACAGTATTGATACTTTAAAGATTCTCCGTTTCTTCACTATTGTAATTAGGGAGTTTTACAAGCTGCAGTTGAGTTCCAATCCAAATCACCCAAGTAGCGTAACAATGATTCTACTCACCAGAACAAATCCAATAAGCTGTAGTTGTTCTAGTGACTATAGTGTCCCTTTAAAGCAACTGTTACTAATTAGTATCTTCTTTATACTCTGTCCGTTCTGCAACATATTTCTACACTGTGATAATATAGAAGCTTTAGCCTGACAGCCATCTGGCCCAGTTTCTTCTCTCAAACAGTGTTTCCTATATTGAATTGCATTAACCAAAATTAGGAGGAGAGATTGCAACAATTTGTAATCACAAACAACCTTCTACTAGCTCTATATTTCGATTTTGTAGAATCAATTACATCGGCCATCTGCTCCATGTATCCTAGACAACTACTCAGTGCGATATAAGAAAATCCAACTCCTGATATAGACATTACCCAATAAAGTCAGAGATAATGACAATTGGAGGAATTTATATCCTTAATCTATTGCTATATATCATCCATTTTTCTGAGTAGGTAGAGGTTTAGCCAATTGGCTTTGGATTTGTTATCTGACCATTAATATAGGTGGTGTGCAGCGTTCTATCAGAGAGCATACATTACCTCCTCTTGTGTTAAGCATTTGCTTGGGGCCCCCTGGACCCTGTCCCCCTTCTCAGGCATGCAATCACGTCCTCCACCTCAACGCAGTGGCAGGCCTAAAGTAGAGAGGTGCAAGAATCTTTGGGGGTCTCCCTGTTGCACGGGTGATTAAAAGGTAGATCCCCATCTGTCGTGCAACTCCAGAAATGCATTGACAGCTGGGGCTCTACCATTTACCCATGTTTGCAGGTCTGTATTTAGCACTAAGCAGTTTTTGTGTGTTTGAATGTAAACAGGTTTTTGTATAGAATATGTTTGCATGTGGTGTTGGCGTGATTGCAAGCATGTATTTGTGTAGTGTTGGTTTTTGAATGCAGGGGTGTATTTACACATAATTTTGGTGTGTAACACAGACATGTGTTTGTACGTAGTGTTGAAATTTGAATGCAGGGGTGTATTTGTGTGTAGTGTTAGTGTGTGAATGCTGAGATGTATGCACATATACACACACACACAAATATATACACACTGAAATGCGCGCAGATACACACAGACATACTGACACACATACACAGACATGCTGACCTACAAACATACTGACACATACACAGAAATACTGACACACAGACATGCTGACACACACACAGATATACTGACACACAAAGACATACTGACACACACAGATGACACACAGACATACTGACACAGACATACACTTTAAAACCCACCCTCCAGTTTCCTACCTTTCCTGATTATGGCTGAAGGTGTTGGGAGTTGGGGTCTAGTGCTCTCGGCCAGCCCCTTCCAATCTGCCTACTCTTCTTTCCTGCGCGCTCCTCTCTTTGTGGGAGTAAGTGATGCGCGGCTGTCACTTCCTCCCAGCCTGCTGCCGTAAAAAAGCAAGTGGCCCGCTCGTGCTGTTAAAGCGCCTCAGCGTGCGACCGAGCCCCTGCTGACAGAACCCCACCGGGTGGTCCTTTGTGCATGGGCCACCCGGTGGGCCTCCTTAGTGTGCGGATTACCGGTGCAGCTGGCCAGTTTGCCCCGCGTTAAAGACGGCCCTGCGTATACGAGCTATTATATTGTATATGTTAATGAGTAGTTTATGGTATTGTGTATGATACATATGAATGTGGGCTGTGTATGGGGGCTGCTTGTGGAATTGTGTGTGTGGATGGATATGTCACAGTGTGTGTTTGGTAGTGTGTGGGTACTCTTTGGGGTATTGCATGTGGGGTTGTGTGCATGTATGTGGATTGTTAGTGGTGTTTCGTTTGTGAGGATTGTGTGCATGTTTGTGTGTGGGCTGTCCGTATTATTTGTATGAGGGGAGGGTTATTCTGCATTTCTGTGTATATCTAGCAGTGTGGGTAGCTTCCAATGGGGACTAGGCCGACCAGGTACATGTCAAGGATAGGAGCTGCAACAGCAACTGCGAGATGCTCTACTACAGTGTAGATTCCTATTCACAAGTGCTGGGAGGAAGTGATCTGAGATCACTACCTCTACGTGCTGCAATGCATAAATTGAGGATTGTCCTTCACCAACTTTTCGGATTAGCAGATATCTGAAGTTTTACTGGGACTCCTGATAGGCAAGATCCTGTTTGGCTCTAGCAGCCTTGAGTGCCGTGCAAAGACACCATGAGTGCCGTGCATGGCATTAGTGCCGTAGGTTGCCTACCCCTGCCCTAGACACTACTGGAGTGTTTTTCTGGTTTAGCAGCTTCAGATTAGGCAAACAGGATAAACAGACCTCCCTGCCCTGTAAACTGTTCCATTATATACGATAAATATTACAAATCAAAAAGCAGGTCCTTTTAAAGTGCAATTGCTCTCAAGACACATATAATAAACCATAAATAAAAAAGTGCAAAATATTGCTCAAGTGCTCTGTGATATATTGCTTCTCAAACAATATTATGTGCAAAAACAGCAATCCCGTGCTAATGTATGAAAATGTAAGTAAAAAGCTCTAGTGCCTATAGTAATAGAAAAAGCACTTACACTGAATAATTCACTTATTGAAAACACACAATAAGGATGTCTCCTCCAATATTCACAGAATCATAAACTGTAAACAAGAAAAAAAGAGAATATATGGTGTAATACAGTATGCATAAAATATGTAAAAAGGCTAATATTGAAAACCCACTCACAAGTGGAGAGCATAGAAGCCTGCTCTGTCAGCGCGTATATATACACACACTCCAATCCAATCCAATAAATAGCAGCAGCAAGGAAAAGAATGTGGCAGCAAGTGACTTCTTTATTTCTGAAAATATTCTTAAAATAACTCTATGCCCATCACCTCCCGACTGGACCTCCTTCCCTGTGTTCAGATACAGTCCTCCCTCCTGTTCGCTGACGGTTAAGCAAAGACACGGGCTGTGAATGTCCCAAACACTTCCTGGTGGGCAGAGCTATGTCTGTGACACTGTGCGTGATGACGCGTTTCGCCTGGAATTGGCTTCCACAGATCACTCCCAAAGTCCTATTATAACCAATCATTGGTTCCTACTCAAAACTTCATGCAAATGAGTCCTTAAAGGGACACTATAGGCACCCAGACCACTTCAGCTCAATGAAGTGGTCTGGGTGCCAGGTCCCTCAGGTTTTAACCCTTAATCCAGCCTCTAGTGGCTGTCTTCCGGACAGCCACTAGAGGAGCATCTGCGACGCTGGAGGCGAATTTCGCCTCCATCGCGCCGAGCGTCCATAGGAAAGCATTGAGACATTGGACAAGGGAGCTGACGTCGGACAGGGAGGAGAGGTCACCAGCGCTGAGGGAGCCGGTGCTGGATTAAGTAACTGAAGGGGTTTTAACCTTTAGCACCACGGGAGGGGGAACCTGAGGGTCGAGGCACCCTCAGGGCACTATAGTGTCAGGAAAACCGCTTTGTTTTCCTGACACTATAGTGACCCTTTAATGAGAGTTCATCCCAAATCAAAGTGGTAAATCTACTAAACATTGTACAATGTTTAGTAGAAGTAAAGGTGTTTTCATCTCTACATTTGCTAAATGGTGTTTTGTGGGTTTTTAATTTAAATTGGTTGGGGTAACCGAAGACCCACATGTCCTTGCGGTGGCAACCTTTGTAAAAGAAATGGCATGGGTGTTGTTAATAGGGATTTTTGAAATCATTATATTGGTTCTGCTACAGACAAATAGTGATTTTTATTTTAATCATTTCCCCTACTGAACTAAACCATGTGTCCACTTAAAGAAGTGTTGGAATATAAATTAATGCACGTATATCTTCGAAGATTAAAGGGACACTGTGGGCAATGTAATTACCTCATTTTATTGAAGAGTTCATACTCTGGATTGCCCTGGCATCATCCTTCCATTGAGTATGAAGGACATGTGTAAACTCTGCCTGATCCATGCCTCCAGTACTGGCCTGGCTGTAGAGGCCAGGGACTCTTATTTAATGTTAATCTGCTTGATACTGATCTAAAGCTGAATTGTCAGTGCCAGGGAACTCCAAGCATTATAACCAAGTCAATGACATGAAATAGTTCTAGTGCCAATAGTGTTTAAGCCATGTTTTAAATATTATAAACAACAGACAAAAAAACTAAGTGATATAAAAAGTTCAAAACATAATTAAGTATAATGCCCTGCTCAGGAAAAGATCTAATAGGAGCCAAGCAAAAACTAATAGAATCAGAAAATATATGGCAATGGCTGCTACATTAACTCTCAATGACCAGTGGGCACCAGGAAGGGGGGAGCAAAAAACAAGCAAAAAAACTAAACTAAACCACAAGAGAGGCATCAGAGCATAAACATAATGTAAATGTAAGAAAATATAAAAAGAATAGATAACAATAGAGTGGGCAGCAAATAGTAAAATGCAATAGCCCTAATAACACATTAACTATTCTAACATTGTGTCATTCTGATTGGACAATACTGCACTGTTTTCCAGGCTCATACACACTACAAGACTGTGAAAATTTTTGTTGATGCACTGAATTCGGTTACACGAGAACCAGAAATCCAGAAGGCATTAAAGAGTCTCTGTGACTTGTACGCACTGCATGGAATATTTACCAATGCTGGAGATTTCCTACAGGATGGATATTTGTCTGGAAAACAACTGGATATGGTGACAACAGCCTACCTTAACCTCTTGCCTGTGATCCGGTGAGATTCCAAAATGTAAAAGTATTGAAATAAATGAATTCCTCACTACTGCCACATCTCATGCAATCCTGTTTTACAGGAAGGACGCAGTTCTTTTAGTAGATGCTTTTGACTACACGGATGCAGAGCTATTATCAGCGATTGGCAGTTATGATGGAAATGTCTATCACAACCTTCTAGAATGTGTTCAGAAAAATCCAGATAACAAGAAGGTAAATTCTATATTGGAATTTTATTTTGCACAATAAAAAACATACAGTGAGGGGAAAAAAGTATTTGATCCCCTGCTGATTTTGAACGTTTGCCCACTGACAAAGAAATGATCCTGCAAAAACCCTGCAATGGTAGACTATACTCACCAGAACAACTACATTAAGCTGTAGTTGTTCTGGTAACTATAGTGTCCCTTTATGTTTCATGTTTGTGCGTGCAAAGGGGTAGGGACTGTAGAGGGTGCCGAGAGGAAGGGGTTGCAGAGGGTACAGTGGGAAGGGACTGTAAAGGGTACAGGGGGGCAATAGTGGGTGCAGAGGAGGGACAGGCTGTAGTGGGTGCAAAGGGTAATAGGTGCTGTTGTCTTTGCAGGGGGAAATAGGAGCTGTAGTAAGTGCATAGGGTATAGGGGCTGTAGTGGGTGCATAGGGTATAGGGGATGTAGTGGGTGCCTGGGGCTATAGTGGGCGTAGGGGCTGCACTTGGAGCAGGGGGGTTAGGGGCTCCACTTGGAGCAGGGGTGGGGGGTAGGGGCTCCACTTGGAGCAGAGGAGTAAGGGCTCCACTTGGAGCAGGGGTAGGATCCGGGCAGGGGTAAGGGGCTCCACTTGGAGCAGGGAGTAGGGATCGGTTGGAGCAGGGGGTAAGGGGGCTGCAGAGGGAGAATGTGGGCATGGGGTGCAGTGAGAGCAGGAGGGTAGGTACTCTGATGAGGCAGTAGAGGGGCAAATTATATGATAAAACATTTTTAATTAAAAAAAATATTAATATGACTTAAAAAAATAAAGCCTTACCTCTCTGGTGGTCCTCTTCTGAAGGAACCTCACTGATCCAGGGCACTCAATGCTGACGTGCTGCCTGTAACTCTGCTCAGGGCAGCTCCGCACAGCTCTCTCTGACTGCTGATGTCACTTCCTGCAAAACAAGCCGCATGGAGCTGCCCTGAGCAGTTACAGGCAGCTCAGTGAGGCTGTGTTTGGAGACAGGCACACTGAGGGGCAGCCTAGTGGGGTCTTTGGAAGGCGCTTTAGCTGTCTTTCAGTGTGCCCTGCAAGGGCGATTATATTTTAGCAGCAGGGGCCCCGCGGAAGGCTGTGCGGGCCCTTTACTAAGTGCAGGCTGGCTGGGGAGATTGTTTAACTCCCCAGCTCAGCCATTACTGCACTGCAGCAGTGGCCGGGCCCCCAGAGCCTCGGGCCCTCGGTCCATGACCGATTTGCCTGAGTGCTCAGTCTGCACCTGCACCAACTGTTGTCCCCTTCTCACCAAGCTGCTTGGCGATGGTCTTGTAGCCCATTCCAGCCTTGTGTAGGTTAACAATCTTGTCCCTGACATCCTTGGACAGCTCTTTGGTCTTGGCCATGGTGGAGAGTTTGGAATCTGATTGATTGATTGATTGATTGCTTTAAGAAAGTGCTCCTAATCTCAGCTTGTTACCTGTATAAAAGACACCTGGGAGACAGAAATCTTGCTGATTGATAGGGGATCATATACTTATTTCACTCATTGACATGCAAATCAATTTAAAACCTTTTGACATGTTTTTCGGGATTTTTTTTTTTGTTATTCTGACTCTCACTGTTAAAATACACCTACCATTAAAATTCTAGACTGATCATTTCTTTGTCAGTGTGCAAACAGCAGGGGATCAAATACTTTTTCCCCTCACTGTATGCAATTTTACGTAAAAAACAAACAAAACCAAAAAACAACAAACATTCATGGACCTTACATACAACTTTCTGTAAGCATGATATGGGGGTTGACAGTAATTTAGAAAATCCCACCTATCAATATGCCAAGTGGTGAATTAGCATCAAACAGAAGGGCAACAAAGTCAAAATTCTGCACATTAGATGCTGCTGACAGACTGCTATTAATGGACCAAATAGAAAAAAAACAATTCTACTTTTTCTACTTTCACAACTAGAGATTCTGTGGTGGGATAAAATGTGGTTACCTCGCAGAATTTGCTGACATTGATTTATTCAGAGAACAAATACATGAAACATATTGTCTCTCTATTGGGGTGAAAAGGGATATGAAGAAAAAGGGTTTATAGATAGCTTGATAACTAATAGACAGGTGTTTTTGTTTGTTTTGTGGAATGTTGAAGTTATTAGTTTTAGAGAAAAAAGGGTAAATGAGATCAGGAAGTGATATAGATATATATAAACTGAACAATTGGAAACCAAAGCTGCATAGTGACTTGACTGCTTTTATTCAACAATTTGGAATTTATTAGTACATAAATAGTAGCTCGATGTGCTGCTATAAAGTGCAAGAAAAGGAAAAAATATGTTCCATAACATTTATACAAATAACTATTTTGTATTATTTAGACACTACTGATTATGTAAAGGAACACTCCAAGTACCATGACCATCACAGCTTGTTGTAGTGGTTATGGTGCGAGGAGTGTCCTGCATCCTCCAAGGGTAACTTGTCGTTTCAGATACGTCTGACAACTTACCAGGGTTCCGCTGAGCACCAGCAGCAGCAGTCTGTTTCATCAGAATCAAGTGTGCACCATTAAACAGGGCTATGATTATTGACTGAGAGAATCAGCAGAGTGCTTTCAGCCAATGAGACTGGCCTTGGGTTGGCCAGGCTTTGCTCATTGTGGACATCCAGCTTCTCCAACAAGAGAAGCTGGGTCTACAGTGTAGGTGCCTGGGGACCCAGATAAGTTGTCAAACCATTTTTACTTTCTCAGAGCAAATTAGCACCATAACCACTACAGCATGATGCTTGAAAAATTCCCTTAAGCTAAAAATGTATATAACTGTCAGTATGATGACACTTTATATCTATAAACCAGTGTATTATATGTGATCTCTCACACTTTGATGAACAACTATTATTCTTACAAATAGTTTGTAACAATTTAGGTTTCAGCCTAATACTAAATAAAGTTTGGTCTGGTTGGTGAAGGAATACATTAATTGTGTTTGTTCTCAGCAAAGAGGTATTGCCAGATAATCAGTAAAAAGATGGGTACATTCTGACCCACCTATGTTTAACTCATAGGAGTCAACGATGAACATTTTTAATCATACTTTTTTGTTTCTTTAGGTTAATCCTATGTTTGAGAGTCACCTGAAGCCTTACTTTCAAAGTGCCAAAGCAAAGCTGTAAAAAACAAGCAGTTTATGAAGCAGTTAATTCTGCAAATGAACATATTGTACATGGTATTGTAATGTATCTTGCAGGATGTTTATGTACATTAAAGAAATATAATTTCGATTTCATTTTAGCCAACTAAATCACATGTCAATCTTACATTATTCTTTGTACGTGAAACACAATCCTTTATTTACAAGAAACGACTTCAAAAGAAAAGTAACATTTGGAGCCTCCATTCACAGGGATTTAAATACATTTGGAAAAAAATAAAATAAAAATAAGCAAATAAAAGTGGGTCTATTAAATGAAAAAAAAAAAATACAAAGAAAGTAAAGCAATATATTTGCATATTTAAAATTACACAAAACCAAACTCTTTAGTAACAAACATTGAATTCTGCATTTATTAAATTTAAAATAAAACTTCAATAAGACTGGATTTTGAATACTGTAGTTTTTTAGTTTATTGAATTCTATTGTTTGACTTGATAAAGGCCTGGTAGGGTCAAAACGTTGCTGCTTTTACAACAATAAAGCTGCTATTTGTGTTATCCCGGAGTGCCTGAACTGTTATTTATTCTGCATATTTTCGAATTAGGCGTGACCAGCCCTAGCTTTAGAGCATCTGGGTTATTTGGTAAGTGCGTTATCCAGTATGGCTCTACTATTAATATACAAGGGGCATAAAGAAATGAAAAATCAAAGGAACAAAAAAACAGAGCCGCTTTAAGAAGAGATGCTGGGCTGAGTATATACAGTGGGTTTTCCTCAATGCAACTACATAGGCCAAGCAATGGTTCACAGTTTTTTCCTATGTAATTAACAATTAAGCATAACTATAATAATGTGTTTATACATTTCTTGCATCACAATTAGCTTATAATCCATGATATAGTTATAAAACAAAGATACAGGGCTTACCTAAAAAAAAACTTTTTTTTTTGTACTATATAGTAGTGAAGAGTAACCTAGGCACAGAAATTTCATCATAAGCTAGGGCTCTAATCCAAAGTTCTCCAAAGTAAGATTCAGCTGTAGAACTGCACTAATCATGTTGCTTTGTTGGTCTAAGCCAGCGTTTCCCAATTGGTGTTTCGAGAACAACATTGGGGTTCCGCCACAATTTGCCCATCGGGTGGCCCAAGCACTTAGGGCCATCCGATGGGTATCACTAAACAAAGGCCCGGTCAGGCGTTGCGGCCAGGCCCCTGCAGTATCGGATGCTGGGGGAAGTGACAGCCAGCTGCAACACACCAGAGATCAGCCAGCAGCCTCAGCTAGCAGGCAGCAACCTTAGCCATCACCCACCAGCCCAAGTTAGCAGCCTCAGCCATCAGCCCCAGCTAGCAGCCTCAGCCAGCAGCCTCAGCCAGCAGCACGCCAGCAGCACACCAACAGCACCCAGCCTCAGCCAGCAGCACACATGCCAGCAGCACTCCAACAGCCACCAGCTAGCAGCACAAAAGAAAGTCAGCCTCCTGAAAAGAGAAAATAACCTAACAGGAAGGTGGCTGTAAATACAAACATTATGACCTGTGTGCATGTGTCACTGTGTGTATCTGAGTGTGTGTACCTGTGTGTCAGTGTGTGTATCTGTGTGTATATGTAAGTTCCAGTATGTGAATCTGAGTGGGTATGTGCCAGTGTTTGTAAGTGCCAGTATGTGTGTATGTTTTAGTGTGTCAGTGTGTATCTGTGCTTGCGTGTTTGTGTATCTGTGTGCCAGTGTGTATATCTGTGTGTATCTGGCAGTGTGTGTATTTGAGTATGTGTGTATGTGTCAGTCTATATCTGTGTGTCAATGTATCTGTCAGTGTGTGTATCGAAGTGTGTATATGTGTATCAGTGTGTGTATGTGCCAGCGTGTTTACTTGAGTGTTTGTGTGTATGTGCCAGTTTGTGTATCTGTGTGTCAGATACATATACACACACACAGATACACCTTGACACACACCGGCACATACAAACACAGATACACACACTTTGACACACTGATACATACATATACACACACACACACACACAGATACACACTGTGTGTCAAGGTGTGTGTACCTGTTTGTCAGATACATATATATACACACACACACACGCAGATACACAGATAAACACTGGCACATACAAACACAAAAACACACACCAGCACATAAAAAAGGGCTATGCAACGGCACAAAAGGGATTTTTCTTTTGGGGGGGAGGTCCACGACGTTGATACACTATGTCAAAGGTTTCCACAGAAAAAATTAATTGGGAACCCCTGGTCTAAGCTGTCAAAGCACCATGAGAGTTGTATTGCTACAGCAGTGAATAAACAATTGGGTCATCCTTTCTCTAAGCCAAGATGTATGGGCAATATAGTTTATAAACACTGCTACATAAGCACCACAGAGTAAGAAAAATAATTTACAGAAAAAAAAAAAAAAAGAGTATTCTGTCACTGAGTGATAAAATATTACTGTAGTGTTTCTCAACCTTTTATGTGCAGCTTAAAATAATTCCTAAGTACTCCTGCCTCGAGAAAGTAATTTATATTGCTTTAAATTCCAAATGAAACGTGTAGACACTGACACTATTTAAGTTACTCCCATATTGGAAAACAAGCCTGAATAATGTCAGTAAATAATATTTTTACAATAAATATGACATAATGGGAAAATTGTGTATGTAAGTGTCACGATTCCGGAACCTAACACGCTAACAGGTCACAGACAGGAAGGGTGCTATACCGGTCCTTAGAGTGGCCGGACTAAGCACACTAAGAATAGTCAGGAGACAAGCCAAGTAAAGGGAGCCAGAAAACGGGAGAACGAGAAACAAGCCGAGGTCAAAGGAGTGGAGAAGACAGGATAATCGGAATAACGAGCCAAATAATCAGTAACCAGAGAGCAAGACGAGAACACTACGCTACAGGTATCACAAGACTACAACAGGGCACTGAGGGACAGGAAGGGTAAGTATAAATACCCTAGGTTTAATTCTGATTGGATAACTTCCAATCAGAATTAACAATCACACGTGGGGAATATCTATACCTCCCACTGTGATTGAGGTACTGTTTCTTTAACGCCGGGTCACTCACGTGACCCAGGCGTTTGCATAATTTAGTGTCCTCCCAGCATGCAGCGTTATACATGCTGCCGCTGGGGGGCGTGGAGGACGCGAGCAGCGAGCGGCAGAGAGGAGACGCTGCTCGCCGACAGGTGAGACGAGGGGAGACCGCGGGCGGCGACGGACTGAGGGTGAGTGCTGGATCCCTGACAGTAAGGAGGAGTATAAACTATTAATCTGAAGTATAAAAGACAAAATTAAACCAATACACACAACAGTAACACACAGAGGACATTGACACAAACACATCTACACACAGAGGACACTGGCACACACAGGCACACACACACACAGAGGAAATGGACACCGATACACAAACATTTACATACAGAGGAAATGGACACAGATACACCAACACATTTACATACCAAGGAAATGGACACGGGCACACACATTTACACACAAACATATAGCTCTGAGATAAAATATAGAAGACTAAATCAGAAAACAGAACCTTATTTTTATGTATTGGGCACTTGTTATTCTTGCGCAGTTATTGGATACCTTGTACAAGAACTACATTGCATCACCACTGCTCAAGTTACCCTATTATCCCTCCAACGGGGTCAAAATTTAACAACAGGATATGTCACCAAGCACTAGTGTGATGCTGTGGATACCATCTGCAGTAAACCAGCCCTCCTACATATGTTACAATTTGGGATTTTGGAGGGAAGTATAAGCTAGTGTAAATAATTGCAATTTACTCAATTTGTATATAGATTTTCCAAATGTTTGTTGATTGCCTACATTATTTGGTTTGGTTATTACACCCAGAACTCAGATTGTCTCTGAAAACAAATACTGCCTAGCTAATAAGCTGAGCTCCCACCACATCTAAAACCAGCCAAAGTCAGTGTGAGGTTGGCCTCGCCCGTAAACTCGTCCTTCTCAGTTTCCCAGGATCCAATGCGTGGATTGCCTCAGAAGATGGTGTAATTGTGCCAGATACCGCCAGAGAGAGTTTGGAATGGGTTAATGCATGCACCTGTCATCCCAGTGGTGAGGAGGATATCCAATTTGGCGAGTTCGGCTGTCGATGAAGACTGCCTAACTTGTCTAATTAGGCAATGGGAGTAATGCCAGAGCCAGTCTGGGATTATTTTGAGCTGGAGCTCCATGTGCTTCTGGCGTACCCCCTACTTTTGGTGTGCGTACCACAGATTGTAAAACAAGGGATTGAATATATATTGAATCTAACCTAGCAAAATGATCATTATATTTTGATTGAACTCTAAGGAAAATTTGTCTTTTAGTTTGAACCCCGATATACAACACACTAATATTAATGTTAAAAGGAAAGACCAGCTAAGAACTGCATATTTGTATTTGTTTTATTAGAATATTTCAAGCAGGGATCAAATATGTTAAATAATTAACCAGGATTAAAAAATAACAATCTTGACACTGAGCTTGCATATTTAACTCTGATCTAAACAAACAAAATTAAAAATCACCCCCAAAAAAAACCAAAAAACATTTTCACTGAAATTTGGGGCCCAGATTTTTACGCATAGAACTATATTTTTTTTTAGAACAGTTATTTTCTGGGAAACAGACTCGACACATCAGTAATCACAACCTGCACTCTGATAGGAAATATCAAAATGCTTCATTGTTGTTCATATAGTTCAGGAAATAAAGTCCATGATAAAGCATAATAAAGGGAGACTTTATAGAGCTGTCTATATTTGTTGTGGGGGGGATACTGTGCTTCTAGCAATGCCTAGACAGAACAGGAAAACTGTTACTGGCATTTAATACTGTTTGTGCTATTTAGTGTTATTTGTGAAACATTTGACAGACTCTCTAGGAGAAATAAAGTAATATTTAAAAAAAAAAGTAAAATTTTATAATGTATATAGATTTTTTAAAATGGGGAAAAAATAAAAATGCTTACATTAAGGGTTTTTTTTTTTCACTAAACCACAAACATTGCAAACTAATAATGAACCTTTACATGACTTTTGTAAATTTGTCCTAAAAGAAGACCAGATTATAAGAACAAAAGTGTCTTTTTTTTTTTTTTTTAATAAAGCACAAGACAGAAGTTACACTTTTATGATTTAAGAGTAATCTCAAGCTGATTTATAAGTGAAACGATTTTGCAGACAATTAAATACCCAGACATTCTGAGTGTGTTACACGTTCTTTGCAATATAATACCAGATATTGTTACAAATGTACTCCATTGGCATAGTAAATAACAATGATTAGCTGTTTAATAGGGTGAAAATGTCCTAGGTAATCTGAAAGCTACAGCACTCTGAAATCACCAAAAATGCGCCGGGAGTCAAGAGTTTGATCAAATGCTCTGATCTATTCTGGTTTGATTTTCATGTATAAATGGAAATTGCACAGAGAAGCATTTAAATACCATATTTTAGATAAGGTTTGCATTGTTTTTTTGTATTTTTTTTGTAACATTAAAGCAGGAAGGGATTATTATTAAACAGTTAACTTGTTTTATAGGCAAAAACATGCATGCCATATGCAGAAACATCTATGAAGCAGTGCCAGGTTTTCTAAATGTCCAGCTACAATGGCTGTTAATAAATAGGTGAGAACAAAAAAAAAGTGTTTCTTCATAACACTGCCTCGTCGGTATTGCGTACATGTGTTTCAGTCAGTCGTCAGTTTTTCGACCCAATCGACAAAATGTCCAGTTATGTTCTACAGTGTTCTCGTTTGCTCGTTCGCTCATGTGATGGACCCTAGTATTGCGAATTGTAAAGCCTTGCTTAGAGATGTACTCCATTAGATGGACTCTGAGAGAGACCTCCTGGTGGTAATCACATGGCCCAAATGTGAAAGAGACTTGACAATCTCTTGTGTCCATCATGTGTTTGTTCCACTTGGTAAAGTTATTGGCAATACCTTCCAGTAAGGCGTGCACCTTGGTTGTAATGGTAAGTTGAGTTATTATGACAGCAACGGGGTTAGAATATTTTGAGAGCTTTCTGGTGCTTGACAATTCCACTACTTCTTCATATGTGTCTGTAGGATAGAGGGGTTTGGGGTCATTGAGACATTGTATTAGGGGCTCAATCTGATAGAAATCTGCTTCTTTCCGAAGCAAGTCACATTCCTTAAAGTCCACTGGTAATGTCAGTTCTGATGATCGTAGGAAATTTAACACGTACCGGAACAGTGCTCCATCACGATCAATGAAGTAGTTGCCTTGTGAGTCCCTGGCAGTGGGGAAATCTCCCCTAAACATAGCTCCCAACATTGAATCTGGATAGCGAGTCAATGTGGACACAGATGTGGTATAGACATGACCTCCAACATTTAGTGTGACTGGATCAGTCATCTAAAACCCAAGAACAGTATAAAATATTAAACTTCACACAAAAAATGCTAAAAGGTTCAGCAGAACAGCAAAGCTAGGATAAGAAAAAAAATAAAGACCAGTTTATCAAATATTCCAAAAATCTGTGTAATATTATAAGCTTGTATGTACTTCTAATAATTAAAGGGGCACTCTACATACCATAGTTTCCTTAGCTCAAAATAGTGCTTTTAGAAGAAAGAGTCTCTGGGTGCAACTTTTCCTCTCTTCTTTTTCAAACCATTTCGGAGTAATTTATATAACCTCTCCTTGCTGACATTAGTGAATTACACCTCAGCATTACTATTTTATTACTGGTGGTCAGGTTTAACAATGCAGCCTAGAGTATTTGGATGCCGGGGAGAGCACTGTTTGTTTGTTAGTTAAAGTGGATGTGTCACCTCCTGTGTTTTTTGCATAGTTCACAAAGACCCCTGA
>OW240919.1:134824457-134843031 GCA_933207985.1 Pelobates cultripes
CGTATTAAAGTGTGAAACTTAACTTTTTGCCCTCTTTTTACAGGCCTACCTGAATGTCTGTTTCAGCACACCACAACAGACTTAGGCACCACTAACATAACTCGGCTTATTGTCCCCGACCACAAATGGAAAGGCTGAGCCTGTAGGCAGAGCCTATATTTGTAGGAGGGGATATTCCTATAAATACACAGGTAGCCCCTTCCTCTGGGCTGAGACGGTCTGGTTCACACCACCCACCACTCCCTTTATCAAGCCATTTAAATTGGTGGGACCTCTTTTTAACAGTCCTACCTGAATGTCTGCCTGTTTCGGCACATCACAACCGACTTGTGCACCACTAACATAACTCTGCTTATTGTTCCCGACCACAAATATATATATAAAAAATATAGCATTAACACAGATTAAGTGACTTTCACAATTGTGCTCTCTTTTATTCAATTTCCAACTCTGTGCTAAAGGGTTACTTCAACTCTTTTGAGTGGCAGCTTTCCTGTGAAAAGTTCCCTAATGGATAGTGTAACGGATCGCCTGGCACCCCAACTGGGTACCTCCATTGAAAGATGCTCCTAGCGCTTCTTGAGGACTCCAAGCACTGCAGCAGACGCCACAATAACCGAACCAGAGAAGCGTATACCTTCTCTCAAGCATATGAATGCTGTAGACAGTTGAATAGGAACCATACAAATAGGTTTACTCTCCTAGCAGTCAAACTGGAACAGCATACAATAAATCCTTCCCCCAATAATGGATAGTGTAACGGATCACAACACTTCACTTTGAGGGTTAAAACAGGAACTATCAAATACTAGTATAGACTAAAGGGGTGGCACAACAAACATGAACCATACAACCTGTATACACTATAACACAGTTCTTCAAAGAATCTAAAACATGAAAAAAATCACATAATAGTGAAGTATGTACAGGAATATATGATTCAGTCCCGTAGATAGAGAACTTACAAGACCGTGCTGTAGATCTGCGCTTGTCTCCCTTCCATAGGGTATTAAAGTAGCGTATTCTTTCTCAGTGGGCTTGTGTGTATGGACCAAAAGGGCGTAGATTCAGAACACCCAATCCTCAAATAAAAAGAGGTATATAGAGCAGTATTGCAAACAAAGATAGATTTATTAATACAAATTGCACTTACATCAAGTGAAGATTATAGCAGCATATCACCACTCACAAGTGGTACCGAGGAAAAGAAGTCCCTCTGTGATAGTATAAAAATATATAAAAAGTTATTATATACTAAAAACAATAAAATAACAAAAAAGAAGAAAAAAGGTATTCCTGATCAATATCCAACGCGTTTCGTCTATGTAGACTTCTTCAGGGATAAGAAAGTGTCCAGAAAGTCCTTCTTTTATAAGGCTCCAAAAAGATCTTGAAAATGCCGCGGAAAAACCTTTACTTCCGGGTTTCGGTCTTGCCTCATTCTGATTGGTTGAACAAAATAACCCTCTCGAACGGATGTAGAACCAGATCTCACTTCCGCGTTCCATACTGGAACGCAAAACGTCCATAACACATGATACAATATCCTAAGCGGTACTTCCGCGTTCCACCGTGGAACGCACGGAAGACCCGACAGCCGATCGGCTGTAAGGAGAACCGGGCGTCCCAAGCTGGAAAGCTGTCCCTAAACTCTACCCAACACAATATAGCATCAAAAACGAAAAATACAAAACACAAAAAAAAAAATATAATATAAAAAATAATCTACAAAGAAATATGTACTGCAAAGAAATATAAAGAAATATAATGAATGTAAAAATAAAAATAAAAATAAATATGAAAATAAAAATAAAAATAAAAATAAAAATAATAATAAAATTAAATTAAATAAAATAAAAATAAAAGTATATATATATTTAATTTAATTTTATTATTATTTTTATTTTTATTTTTATTTTTATTTTCATATTTATTTTTATTTTTATTTTTACATTCATTATATTTCTTTATATTTCTTTGCAGTACATATTTCTTTGTAGATTATTTTTTATATTATATTTTTTTTTTTGTGTTTTGTATTTTTCGTTTTTGATGCTATATTGTGTTGGGTAGAGTTTAGGGACAGCTTTCCAGCTTGGGACGCCCGGTTCTCCTTACAGCCGATCGGCTGTCGGGTCTTCCGTGCGTTCCACGGTGGAACGCGGAAGTACCGCTTAGGATATTGTATCATGTGTTATGGACGTTTTGCGTTCCAGTATGGAACGCGGAAGTGAGATCTGGTTCTACATCCGTTCGAGAGGGTTATTTTGTTCAACCAATCAGAATGAGGCAAGACCGAAACCCGGAAGTAAAGGTTTTTCCGCGGCATTTTCAAGATCTTTTTGGAGCCTTATAAAAGAAGGACTTTCTGGACACTTTCTTATCCCTGAAGAAGTCTACATAGACGAAACGCGTTGGATATTGATCAGGAATACCTTTTTTCTTCTTTTTTGTTATTTTATTGTTTTTAGTATATAATAACTTTTTATATATTTTTATACTATCACAGAGGGACTTCTTTTCCTCGGTACCACTTGTGAGTGGTGATATGCTGCTATAATCTTCACTTGATGTAAGTGCAATTTGTATTAATAAATCTATCTTTGTTTGCAATACTGCTCTATATACCTCTTTTTATTTGAGGATTGGGTGTTCTGAATCTACGCCTTTTTGGTCCATACACACAAGCCCACTGAGAAAGAATACGCTATTTTAATACCCTATGGAAGGGAGACAAGCGCAGATCTACAGCACGGTCTTGTAAGTTCTCTATCTACAGGACTGAATCATATATTCCTGTACATACTTCACTATTATGTGATTTTTTTCATGTTTTAGATTCTTTGAAGAACTGTGTTATAGTGTATACAGGTTGTATGGTTCATGTTTGTTGTGCCACCCCTTTAGTCTATACTAGTATTTGATAGTTCCTGTTTTAACCCTCAAAGTGAAGTGTTGTGATCCGTTACACTATCCATTATTGGGGGAAGGATTTATTGTATGCTGTTCCAGTTTGACTGCTAGGAGAGTAAACCTATTTGTATGGTTCCTATTCAACTGTCTACAGCATTCATATGCTTGAGAGAAGGTATACGCTTCTCTGGTTCGGTTATTGTGGCGTCTGCTGCAGTGCTTGGAGTCCTCAAGAAGCGCTAGGAGCATCTTTCAATGGAGGTACCCAGTTGGGGTGCCAGGCGATCCGTTACACTATCCATTAGGGAACTTTTCACAGGAAAGCTGCCACTCAAAAGAGTTGAAGTAACCCTTTAGCACAGAGTTGGAAATTGAATAAAAGAGAGCACAATTGTGAAAGTCACTTAATCTGTGTTAATGCTATATTTTTTATATATATATTTGTGGTCGGGAACAATAAGCAGAGTTATGTTAGTGGTGCACAAGTCGGTTGTGATGTGCCGAAACAGGCAGACATTCAGGTAGGACTGTTAAAAAGAGGTCCCACCAATTTAAATGGCTTGATAAAGGGAGTGGTGGGTGGTGTGAACCAGACCGTCTCAGCCCAGAGGAAGGGGCTACCTGTGTATTTATAGGAATATCCCCTCCTACAAATATAGGCTCTGCCTACAGGCTCAGCCTTTCCATTTGTGGTCGGGGACAATAAGCCGAGTTATGTTAGTGGTGCCTAAGTCTGTTGTGGTGTGCTGAAACAGACATTCAGGTAGGCCTGTAAAAAGAGGGCAAAAAGTTAAGTTTCACACTTTAATACGTGTCTACATTATGCTATCAATACTTTACATTTTATCAGCATTTATAACCATGCTTGAAAGAGAAAATTTGTTAGTGGGAGATACTCTATAACACCAAGATACTGGCTGACCTATGTTATGCCAAGTGGCGAAACAATTAAGCTAAATTGGTGACTTGGAAACCTAACCTGCTGCCACGTGGCAATAAGAGGCTCTACCTATGATTTGGCCCGTTGGGTATGTTTGCCACCGAGTGTTGTGGCGGGGTGTTGGCCTCTCGGTGAGGATTAAAGAGATTCAAAATAAGTTGGCCATGACAGGTGTGGCCCTACGTACGTTTCGGTGCAGAGAGATGCACCTTCGTCAGGGGCCCCTCTGCACCGAAACGTACGTTGGGCGTTTTTTCTGCACTGGGCACTGGTGTTTGGAGCACCATGATCACCATTTAATTTAACTTTATTTTATATCGTTTTCTTCTTTTCTTTCCTATGCCTATCTAGCTAGCTTTACAGGGAGAGAGGCTTTATTAATGCTAATTATCAGTCTGTTTTTGACTGATTTTTTTACTTCTATTTTCAGTCCTTATCTCTCTCTGTTTTTCTTAATATGTTTCTAGTGTGACCAGGATACTTCCTAGGATGCATGGATTATAGAGACTTAGCTACTGTATACTCCTATCCCTATAGCAGATTACAATAAAGCTTAATTATAAGGGGGAGTGAGGTTATCTTTTTTACTACCTCTTGATCTATACTACCCTGGGCTGGCATAGGATTGTAGGTTCACTTGTATATACTTTGTTTAATTAGGGTCTCTGACCATATTATTTCTAATAGCCAGGTTCTATATTTGGAACATCGCGCTATACATAGATATATTTTTCCAGTCAATGCAGTAAGTTTCATTCATATAATTGAGACGGTCTGCATATTTCTTTGTTCTTGTGTTTATATTTGGGGTTAAGCCCCTCTGAGACAGCTGGAGTCTCATACTGGTACGTTGGTCTCTGCGTGACCCCTGCAGCCACTGCCCCCCTTTTGGGGAGGTTTTGAGGTGGTGGGTGCGGCGGCTATACAGGGACTTGGAACGTTGTGTTCCTTGCTCTCTTTTTTGGTATAAAGTGTAGCGGATGGCACTAGGCGACCCTACAAAAATACTGTATAAAGCTGCATACGTGTATCTGCTGTAATTTCTGTGTATTTAAAAAGAATTGTATTCCTCTGATTGTTCGGTAGTTTAATTCCCTTAGTTTATTCGAATGAAACTACCGAACAACCAGACCTCCCTGTGTGAAGTGTGTCCTCAATTACCCGTTGCAACATTGTTGCGAACGGGTAATTGAACAGTAAGTAGCCGTCCTTTGTTCTCGGGGGTGGCCGCCATTCGACAAACGAACACGTGGCGGCGGCCATTTTAAAACTCCCGAACAGCGGTGTTTTGCCGTCGAGTGTCTGGAACTAAAATCGGACACTCGAGTAGGCGAACACCGCTGAGACCTCCACAAGCCCTGGTCCGTTCGGTTCCAAACTACCGAACGGCCCCTCGTTCGGTAAATAGAGAATACCGAACGAGGGGATTCAGGCGAACCCCCCCTAGCCTCTATAGCTAGAGGCTTTCGTGTATTTTATTCCCTTATGCCAGGACCGACCGCAAGGCCCATTCACATGGAACCGAATTCGGCTATCTCTGTTCGTGCGGTCGGTCATTTTATTCCCTCCATACTTTTCCCGAACCCCTGGTCTGATCTGGGTGATTTTTGGATATGTTGTTCACCCAGATCAGGGCTATCAGGGGATGTAGGATTTAAAGGGGTACCCCTACGTTTAGGGGTACATCCAGAAATGGGGGGAATTGGTGTGCTGGATAAGGGGATTATGATGCTGGCTGAGGGGAGGGGATGTGTGGGAGGTTACCAGGACAGGATTGGCTACTGTAATAATTACTGTAAATCCCTCCCTTGCATGGGAGCATGCTTTATAAGGAGACTGTGATTAAAGGCTTGTCAGTTATGCTCCTGAAACTGTGTGTCGTCCAGTTATTGGGATTGCTGTTGGGATATTGCTGTATTTTACCTGCTGGAAACCCTGCCTTTGGATTTACTATTTACTTGTTCCTGAGTCTCACTTGGATTATAAGCGGAGATAACCTGGGTAATATTGCATCTCCGCTACATTGGTTGGCAGCGCTGGGATCCAGACTCACAGAGGAACAAGCCTAAATGGAGTACGGATGGAGATTGATTTTGCCACACTAAAACGCTCCACGCTAAAAGACCTTCTGGAGGCAAGGGGTATCCAAGCCAGCAATAAGACAAAAGCGGCACTTATCACTGAACTGATGGCGGAGTACCGAATGGAAGACGATTCGGTTCCCGAACAGGGGAATTCGGGAGAAACACCGGAACAAAGGGAGTTCCAGAGGCAGGTACAATTTCGGCTGTCTTTCTATGGGGAACACCCTCCAACAGAGATTATTTCCAAAACGATAACGGAGGTCCAGGAATTTATACTGAGGAATCAAACAGCGGCCCCAGAACGCAGCTCTGCAGTAAATATGCCACATGAAGGTAAGCCGAAAATACCGTACCAGGCTTTTAAAACATATGTGGAGGCAGAGGAAGATATAGACGCTTTCCTGCAAGATTTCGAGAGACTGTGTGCACTGCATAGAATCAGCGCAGAGGACTGGGTACCTATTTTGGCAGGGAGGTTAACTGGGAGGGCAGCTGAGGCATACCGGACTGTACCGAATGATGAAATACGGAATTACCACAAAGTGAAAGAAATTATATTGGCCAGGTATGCTATAACACCAGAAGCATACCGGCAGAGATTCAGGGATTTAAAGAAGGTGGAGAAAGACTCACATGCTGAGTGGGCATGCAGACTACAACGAGCAGTCTTGGGGTGGGTGCAAGCGAGCAAGGCACGGTCTATGGAGGATGTATTGCAAATGGTACTGCTGGAGCAATTTTATGAAGGAGTAACCAGCGAGGTACAGGAGTGGGTAAGAGACAGAAACCCTACCTCCCTTACCGAAGCAGCCAGGAAGGCAGACGAGTACCTGGATGCACGCAGGCAGCAAAAACCTGCAGCTCCAAAAGTACCTTTTAAAACCTTTGGGGGAAACAACTACACGCCAGCTCTACCAAGATCACTACCACCACCACCACCACCCGCTGCACAGCCACGTTTCCGCCAGCCCACGTCGGGCCCTTGCCACCACTGCCAGAAGTGGGGACATTATAAAAGGGAATGCCCCCAGTTGCGGGACCGTTCCACCTGGATCCGACCCGGTCCACCACCACCACCGAGAGCCGCCGCAGCCCATCACTACCAGGACATCGCGGCCACACCGTATGGTTCAGCAGTTCCCATCACAACCGTAGAGCAGTGGGAGGTACTGCACGAGGCAGATCCCGTCCAGGCTAACGCAGACAACCGCCAGCACCACAGGCAGACCGTATATCTGGAGGGTAAAGCGGTTCAGGGGCTACGTGACTCAGGAGCCACCATCACCCTGGTAAAAAGTCACCTGGTCTCAGACCAAGCTAAACTTAGTAAGACTGTGGCCGTCAGGGTAGCCGGGGAGCAGTATACCGGCTACCCACAGCAAGGGTACATTTGCATTGGGGAGCGGGGGCAGGGCATGTGGAGGTGGGGTTGATGCCGCAGTTACCGGTGGAGGTTTTATTGGGGAACGATCTGGGGAGGCTCACATCTGCTTTTGAGCCCCAGACACCCACCACAGGAGAAGCTCACCCTGTGGTCACTCGACAACAGGCCCGCACCCAGGACTACAACACACTCCCGGAGGTCCAGGTAAGAGATCCTTCCCCTTCCCCTGACTGTGTTCCCTGGGCCCCTCCTAGCGAATTTGCAGCTGAGGTAGTGACTGATCCCACTTTGCAGGTGTATAGGGACAAGGTGACAGCAGACACGCCTGGGGGGGAGGGCGAAAGGTTTATTTGGGACAACCAGCTGTTATATCGGGAGACGGATAAGCAGGTATCCGGATCAGACCCGATTGTGATGAGGCAGTTAGTGGTACCTCAGCAGTACCGGGCGGAGTTACTGCGGATAGCCCATGACATTCCGCTATCTGGACATTTAGGGGTCAGCAGGACCCGATACAGGTTAACCCAAAGTTTCTTTTGGCCGGGAATTAGCCAGGAGGTGCGCAGGTATTGCAACACGTGCGATACCTGTCAAAGGGTGGGGAAAAGGGGGGACCGGCGCAAGGCCAAGTTACATCCCTCCCCATAATCGAGGAACCCTTTAGCAGGGTAGCAGTTGACCTAATAGGACCCCTCAACAAAGCAAGCCCGTCAGGTAAAAGATTTATCCTGACCGTAGTAGATTATGCCACTAGATATCCAGAGGCGGTGGGCCTGACGAATATACAGGCTGAGACAGTAGCCGAAGCCCTGATGAAGATATTCTCCCGGGTGGGACTCCCCAGGGAGATTGTCTCCGATCAGGGCACCCAGTTCACCGCCGAAGTCACGCAGCGCCTCTGGAAGTTTTGTGACATTAAGCCGGTCATTAGTTCCCCTTACCACCCCCAGACGATTGGGCTCTGTGAACGTTTCAACGGTACATTGAAACAAATGCTCCGAACCTTCGCAGAGACCCACAAGGACTGGGAGAAGTTCCTGCCGCACCTCCTCTTTGCTTACCGGGAGGTGCCGCAGGAATCCACGGGGTTCTCTCCATTTGAACTATTGTTTGGCCGCAGGGTACAAGGGCCTTTAGATTTGATCAGAGAGCATTGGGAGGGAGAACGGAGCACTGACGGTACCCCCATCATACCCTATGTGTTGGCATTCCGAGACCGCCTGGAGGCCTTAACTCAGACGGTACGCGAGAATTTGCAGGCGGCTCAGACACGCCAACGCACATGGTATGATCGGGGCGCCAGGGACCGTAGCTTTCAGGTCGGGCAGAAGGTGTTAATCTTAAAACCTGTCCGACACGATAAGCTACAGGCCGCCTGGCAGGGCCCTTATAAGGTGGTGGAACAACGGTGTGACACCACTTATATAATCGGCTCGTGCGCTGGTACTGGGGGGCGACGCATGCTCCATGTGAACATGATGAAGCCCTACCAGGAGCGCTCGGAGGAAGTGACCGCTATATGTGCGCCTAACTCCGAGGAGTTTGACAGTTTACCTCTCCCTGATCTGCTGGGAGAGGGTCAGTTATCCGGGGACTTAGGGGAGGTCACCCTGGGGGATCGGTTGAGCCCACAGGAGCGGAGCGAGGTACAACAGCTGTTGAGGGAGAAGCAGGATATCTTCTCTAATGTACCTGGTTACACTCCTCTGGCCACTCACCGAGTAGACACCCCAGGACAACTTCCCATGCGTCAGACCCCATACCGCATCCCAGAGGCGGTACGGGCGAACATGCGCAAGGAGATCGATGAGATGCTCCAGCTGGGGGTGATTGAGCCCTCCGACAGCCCCTGGGCATCTCCAGTAGTACTAGTACCAAAGCGGGACGGCACGACCCGGTTTTGTGTAGACTACCGGAGATTAAATGAGAAGACGGTATCGGACGCCTATCCTATGCCCAGGATAGATGAACTCCTGGATCGGATGGCGAGGGGGCACTATCTCACCACAATTGACTTGTGTAAAGGGTATTGGCAAATACCCTTGGCACAAGACGCCATCCCTAAGTCGGCCTTTGTCACCCCATTCGGCTTGTACCAATTTAAGGTCATGCCGCTTGGGATGAAAAACGCCCCGGCTACTTTTCAGCGGATGGTGGACCGCCTCCTAGATGGGTTCCAGGATTATACCTGCGCATACCTCAACGATATTGCCATTTTCAGCAATACCTGGCAGGAACACCTGACCCATATAGGAGCGGTCTTAGATAGGATTAGGGCCGCTGGTTTAACGCTGAAACCAGCCAAATGCAGCATAGGAATGGCTGAAGTACAGTACCTAGGTCATCGGGTAGGATGCGGCAAGCAAAAGCCGGAACCAGCCAAAGTAGAGGCTGTAGCTCAATGGCCTACCCCTAGGACTAAGACCCAGGTGTTAGCGTTCTTAGGAACGGCCGGATACTATCGGAAATTTGTCCCGAATTACAGTGCCCTGGCCAAACCTCTCACCGACTTGACCCGTAAAAACCTACCCCGCCAAGTAACCTGGACCCCGGAGTGTGAACAGGCATTTCAGCTGTTAAAAGATGCATTGACAAATGCCCCTGTCTTGGCAGCTCCCAATCCAACTAAACGTTTTCTTGTCCACACAGACGCTTCTATGTTTGGATTGGGAGCAGTATTAAGCCAAGTCGGGGCCGATGGCGGAGAACATCCCGTGGCTTACATCAGCCGGAAACTGTTACCTCGAGAAGTAAGCTACGCCGCCATCGAGAAAGAATGCCTGGCTGTGGTGTGGGCCCCGAAGAAATTACAGCCCTATTTGTACGGACAAGCTTTTTCCCTGCTCACGGATCACAACCCGTTAGTATGGCTAAACCGGGTGGCTGGGGACAATGCCCGGCTGCTGCGCTGGAGTCTGGCGCTGCAGCCCTTTGACTTTAATATCCAGTACCGCCCGGGCAAACAGAATGGAAATGCTGATGGGTTGTCTCGACAAACTGACCTAGAGAAATGATCCGTGAGCCTCCCCGGACATCCTCAAGCCGATCCGTGTTGGATCAGACTGTGTATGCCGGCTTGTGGGCAAGGGGGAGCAGTGTAGCGGATGGCACCAGGCGACCCTACAAAAATACTGTATAAAGCTGCATCCGTGTATCTGCTGTATTTTCTGTGTATTAAAAAGAATTGTATTCCTCTGATTGTTCGGTAGTTTCATTCCCTTAGTTTATTCAATGAAACTACCGAACAACCAGACCTCCCCTGTGTGAAGTGTGTCCTCAATTACCCGTTGCAACATTGTTGCGAACGGGTAATTGAACAGTAAGTAGCCGTCCTTTGTTCTCGGGGGTGGCCGCCATTCGACAAACGAACACGTGGCGGCGGCCATTTTAAAACTCCCGAACAGCGGTGTTTTGCCGTCGAGTGTCTGGAACTAAAATCGGACACTCGAGTAGGCGAACACCGCTGAGACCTCCACAGCCCTGGTCCGTTCGGTTCCAAACTACCGAACGGCCCCTCGTTCGGTAAATAGAGAATACCGAACGAGGGGATTCAGGCGAACCCCCCCCAGCCTCTATCGCTAGAGGCTTTCGTGTATTTTATTCCCTTATGCCAGGACCGACCGCAAGGCCCATTCACATGGAACCGAATTCGGCTAGCTCTGTTCGTGCGGTCGGTCATTTTATTCCCTCCATACTTTTCCCGAACCCCTGGTCCGATCTGGGTGATTTTTGGATATGTTGTTCACCCAGATCAGGGCTACCCAGGGATGTATGATTTAAAGGGGTACCCCTACGTTTAGGGGTACATCCAGAAATGGGGGGAATTGGTGTGCTGGCTAAGGGGATTATGATGCTGGCTGAGGGGAGGGGATGTGTGGGAGGTTACCAGGACAGGATTGGCTACTGTAATAATTACTGTAATCCCTCCCTTGCATGGGAGCATGCTTTATAAGGAGACTGATTAAAGGCTTGTCAGTTATGCTCCTGAAACTGTGTGTCGTCCAGTTATTGGGATTGCTGTTGGGATATTGCTGTATTTTACCTGCTGGAAACCTTGCCTGTGGATTTACTATTTACTTGTTCCTGAGTCCCACTTGGATTATAAGCGGAGATAACCTGGGTACTATTGCATCTCCGCTACACACATCATCCAGCACTCACACACACGTCATCCAGCGCGCACACACACATCATCCAGCACACGCTGCATTCATTATACACACTCTGCATTCATTATACACACTCTGCATTCATTATACACACTACATTCACTATACACACTACATTCACTATACACACTACATTCACTATACACACTCTGCATTCACTACAAACACACTACATACACTGCATTCATTGTACACACTCTGCACTCACTACAAACACTAAATTCATTATACACAATTTGCACTTACTACAAACACACTACATTCATTATACACACTCTGCATTCATTATACACACTCTGCACTCACTACAAAAACACTACATTCACTATACACACTGCATTCACTATACACACTGCACTCACTACAAACACACTACATTTATTATACACACTGCACTCACTACAAATACACTACATTTGTTATACTCACTGCACTCACTACAAATACACTACATTCATTATACACACTCTGCACTCACTTAAAACACACTGCATTCATTATACACACTCTGCACTCACTACAAATACACTACAATTATTATTCACACTGCACTCACTACAAACACACTACATTTATTATTCATACTCTGCATTCACTACAAACACACTACATTCATTATACACACCCTGCACTGCACTATATGCATAGGAGTGTAATTTTTTTTTTTTTAAGGGGGGGGGGAGGCGGGAATCTTGGGTGAGTTCCCACACCTTTTTCCCCAGGACTTGACCCCTGATGAAACGCATTGATTGCGAGGGAGCTGGTCACTAGATGCGGACTGTATTTTGAAATATTTTTTGAATAAAAATGTTTTAACATGCACAGAGTGAGCAGTGCTATCACTGTGGTAACCAGTATTCCTTCACTTACATAGGAACAGCAATAACGTAAGCAGTCTCCCACTCTCCCACTCAAAGCTGTTGCAATTTCCACTGGCAGTAGCTAGATAGGTACAACAGTAACCTAAACATAACACCCCCTTCTTCCACCCTCCACACCCCCCAAAAAAAAAATTAGCTTCTTCTCCATTTCATTGCCCTTTTTGGTACCAGGAATGGAACTTCAAATCCCAAAGTAACCAAACATTCTCATCCATCATTCTAGTCAATACGGAATTTGACCGATCCACAGATTGGCATAAAGTCAGACGAATTGTGTTTCAGGTAAAATCGAATGCACAAGTCTAGTTAATAACCCAATTTATTTTTTTACCCAAAAGCAATTGGGGCACATTATTTTGGAAGTTAACCAATCACATAGAGTAACAAAAGTTGGGTCTAGTTGATAAATGCACTTAAGTATAATAGGGTTTCTCAAATTACAGAGAAATGTATTTACTAAATAGTGATTTGAGGGAAATGGACAACTTTGTAAAATTTAAACCTCAAGAAATAAATTGGAAAAATTGGGATGTTCTTAAACTACGCTACGTTTTCCCGTTTACAAGTCTGGTTTCCATTAAACCAAATTATATGCATTACTGGAGTGAATATGCTCGCAAAATGTGACAATGTTTATTCAAATTTAAATAAGTACCTTTCAAACCTGTAATAGGCTCAGCGGGATTTTTAAAATTTTATAAAATCATTTCTTTCAGTACTCGCTGTTATCAGAGACCCTGCTTTCAGTCGAGAGAATCACTATTTCAAGACACGACAAGAACAATATGAGGGAGCCGTCCGAAATTCTTTCCACCTGAAAAAGAAAATGACCGAATATGGTTGGGCCACTGATGGACCAGAGGTTTCATACGCTTACAGGTTTTTTGCTCTATTTTGTTTTCACTTAGTCTAATCTTACTCTTACTTTCGCTGGGTAATCTTACTGGGGGTTACCCAGTTGTATCTAATGTGTTTTTTGAAAAGAAAAAAAAAAGAAACAACTGGATAATCCATGAATCCTGGACAGGTAGCGGAGCCTTGAGGACCTCGTTGGGAACCACTGAAATAGACATAAACAATGAAACAGATGACAAAATGTATATACTTCCAAGCAGGATACTTTGATTTCAGCTACTGACAAACAGCAAACTGTGATTAGTTTTGCCAATGCTGTTTGGCATTGAACGAAAGCCTGTGTTATTTATCTGAATGTATGACCGGTGAGGTGGTTGGTTAGGTTACAGCTATGAATGGGAAATAGATAGCCCTATGATATTAGTGTGAAACTGGTGGTTAGGTTACTGCTGTGTCTAGCCAGTGTCAATGCCACTTACACAAACTTTGATTAACTTATTTATATCAAATTATTTTACGGATTTGTGTTTGTTTTTTGTTTTTTTCAATTTCTTGTGGGAGACAGCATTACTTGTAATTTGCAAAGTGCAATTGTCACGGTCTCCGGAACAAGACACACTGACAGAACACAGACACAGGAAGTGAAGTACTGGTCCTTAGAGTGGCTAGGCTGTGCACACAGAGAGAAGTCAGAATACAAGCCAAAGTCAGAGGCAACCAGAGAGACATAATAATCAATAAGGCAAGCCAAGGTCAAGGGTCGGAGAAAACAGGATAAATGGTGAGAGACAAGCCACAATTCGGTAACCAGACAATTGGACAGAGTATACGCGCTATTGGGCTATCAAAAGACCACAAAAGGGCAACAAGACACGGAAGAGGTAGGTTTAAATATGCTTAGGAGGCTTCTGATTGACTAACCTTCAATCGGAATGAATTATAACACATGACCTGTAACATCATATTTGACATCATATTAGATTATCTGGGGTTGCTATATCTCTTGTGCAGAGAGAGTTGGCCTGTATTTGACAAAAATGTTTTGTTTGTTTTCTTAGCTTCCTTTTTCATTTGTTTTAGACACAAACAATAAAAATTAGGGTTTAACTTCTATATAAGCTTGTCATTCACATTTAACACTATAAAATATGCTGTACAAGAGGTCTGTCCAATGATATGTGCTTGTTCAATCAAGGTGGAAAACAAACCGATTAACATGATTGATGGTTAGGGGACAGCGGCTAAAATGTTAAGTGACCAATAGAGGGTGAATCAGTAAAACATCTACATTTCAAAGCAGGATTTTCCCTGACATTTTCCGTTTGAGCAATTGAGGGAGACAGACCAGCAGACAGGGATTGAAATTTAAGTGCTTTACCTGTGTGGGAGCGGGACATAAAATATATAGAAAAATGGAGGCACAGTAAAAATATATTTACACTGATCAGCCACAACATTAAAACCACCTGCCTAATATCATGTAGGTCCCCCTGTTGCAGCCAATACAGCACAGCGTAGAAGCATGGAATCCACAAGACCTCAGAACATGTCCTGTGGTATTTGGCACCAAGACATTAGCAGCAGATCCTTTAAGTCTTGCAAGTTGCAAGGTGGAGCCTCCATGGATCAGCTTTGTTGTTCCAGCACATCCCACAGATGCTCAATTGGATTGAGATCTAGGGAATTTGGAGGCCAAGGCAACACCTTGTACTCTTGGTCATGTTCCTCAAACCATTCTTGAACAATGTTTGCAGTGTGGCAGGGTGCATTGTGCTTCTGAAAGAGGCCGCTGCCATCAGAGAACATGTAACGGATTCCCTATACTCCAGCTGAGTATATCCGTTGTAAATCTCCCGAGTCCCAAGTGAAATAGGGATTATAACCCTGAGCTACCCAAAACATACAATATGAAAAATACACATATAGGAAGCCCCACAAATAGTATATCCCCAGATAGCCGGGATCTAAGCACCCAAGTTGTCCAAATAGCGCTCAGATCACACGAACACAGCCGAATCAACACGGGGGTAAAGTTTTGACCGATCGCACATGTGGCATCTGCCCAAATCAGTTCCAGAGAATCAGTGGTAGCAGTCGGTCATACCAAACAGCGCTCTCCTGGCTTGTCGTGGGAAGAAGCAGGCTCGTATGAAATTACCGGTGTTTGCGAGGTCAAGTGTCCAACTTCTAGTTCCAGACACTCAAAGACCAGGCTCTGCTGCCTGTGTTTGTGCGAAAAGATGGCAGCCGTTTTCCAGCGCACGTGTTGTTCGGTTATGTGAATCCATGTGGTTACCATTATCTCCGCTTGGCGGTAGGTCGCTCCTCTGCTCTGCAGGGTTTCCCTAAAGCTTGTACATAGGTGGTCAAATGTCTCCAGGGGGGACCTGGGTTGCTGGGTGCGGGTGTTCTGCTCTCTGTGCTTACGTCTGCATGGCTTGATGGTCAGACTCCGCCTCCGAGACTTGCTGTTTTGCAGATGATCTGACCAAGTCATCTAGCCATCACTATTTGGACTTGTCAAAGTCACTCAGATTGCACATTTGCCCATTTTTCTTGATTCCAACACTTACGTTCAAGAACTTACTGTTCACTCGTTGCCAAATATATCCCACCCCATGACAGGTGTTATTGTAACGATTTAATCAATGTTATTCACTTCACCTGTCAGTGGTTTTACTGTTGTGGCTGATCAGTGTACTTCCAAGCAGAATTGTGTCAGAAACTTTGATTCCAGCTATTGGCAGACCAACATACAGCTATAGGTATACCATTGTGTGAGATTAGAAGCCTGTGTCATTGATCCTAGTGTGTGACTGATGAGGTGATTTGTTAGATTACTGCTGCACCTTTCCAGTCAGTGTCAACTGATTTGTGATTTTTATTGAGTGGGAGAGTCAGACAGAGTAACCATTGATTTGGAGTTGCAGTAGCATTAGTTCTTGGCTTTGTAGAAAGAGAAAATCTTTTTTTTTATTTTTATGAGTGTTCAGTCCAGTGTGCTGCAGGCAGAGTACTTTATCATTGAAGATAAAAGCCTCTTTTACTTTAACAGGGTGCTTTTCAGTGTACGGTGTTTGGTGTGGTGTAGTTTTTTTAAATCTGAAAGTCAAAGACGATAACATTACAGGGTAAATCCGCCAAGCAGCAATCTATTTTTCCACTTAAACATCTATTTTAGCTTATGTTAGTTCACACAATACACGTTCTTATCCCAATTTATTTTAATACTAAAAACAAATCCACTATCATTAATGTCACAACCAAATTCCAAGAAAAAAGTGTTACCAAGAAAAAAGTGAAGGGTTCGTGTTCTCCAATCCACCACCAGCTGTAATGCCAAGGTCTCTCAGAGTCTTAACACCTCTTCCTCGGCCTTGAAGACTTATGGCATCTCCACTACCACAAGTACAACCACTCTTGGAAATATTCAGCCTCAGAATAGTAGGAGTAGGATGTCTGTTATGTCCGATTTACTTTTCTCTTCCATTTTATGGTGATTAAAGTTCTTTTTCTCTTTAACTCTTAACGCCGTTAGGGAGTTCTATGCCATCCCCATTTTAATGGGCTTTAAAGCCGGGATGGCGGCATAGAATGCCATAACGGATTTCATCCCTAGTGCCCGAGGTGTACTCACCTCCGCCTCTGCAATTTCTTAAGAGTGATCACATGGCAGGCATAGCTGCCTATGGAGCTGCCTGCAGGGGGACCTCCTAAACTGACAGGAAAAAAAAAACATGTTAATGCAATCAGGAGGGGAAAAAAGAAAATATATATATATATATATATATATATATATCCATCCTGGTAAAATGTTTTATTCATAAATAAATATATCTTTTTATATTATATATATATATATATATATATATATATATATATATATATATATATATATATTATATATAAAAAACATTTTACCAGGATGGATACATTGAGATTTCTTTCGTTTTCAAGTATGTCTATATATATATATATATTATATACACATACAGTAATTGTATACATTATATATGTAATATGTATATATGTAATGTATAAAATAATACATTAAATAAATTAAATATTTAAAAAGTATATATATATATATATATATATATATATGCAATTTAATTCTAAAAGTATTCTGATAATATATATATATTGTTATCAAAATACATTGAGAATGAGGGGGCATGGCTGATGACGAGCCAAACCAGACATGCTTTAGTGAGGCTCCCACACGGACCCACTAAAAAGTGATTTTTATCCTATCGGCAAAAATATACTTAACCATACCCTTCACGCTCCGGAGACAAACCATGGGACGCAGGCACAAGAAATCCCGCCTGACATAAGACTTCGATAGGCCCCTAAGATGGTGCCTGAGGCACGAAACGAGGCTGAGGTCTCTGAAGAATCCCAGGGGGAAGCTGATTCCACGGCATCGGTCAGCTCAGACAGCGTATACAGGGAATCTGAATAGAAGACTCTTCCCCATCCACCAAGGGGGATATTAAGAGGTTATTAATACAGCTGAGGCAGGTGTGGAAGAAAGATCTACAGGAGACACAGGACGAAGTAGGAATTATACACACAAAAGTCAAAGCTGTGGAAACAAGAGAGAAGGCTAGAGAAAGCCAAATACTGGAAACTAAGAACCAAATGAAGGAGCTTAGCCACCAAATCCAGATGCTGCACAAGATGGTCACTGTGTTAGAGACTAGACACAGGAGACGCAATATCAGCCTAAGAGGTATCCATGAATGAATTGGGGGATAGGAAATGCAGTCCTTCACGTGGAAGCTAGTGGCCACTATGGGCCTCAAGGGGGAGACAGACCCCTCACTGGTGATGGCAGCGTTCAGGGTCAGGAAGGCGATGTCATCGTCATCAGAGATATATCGCTCGCTCCAGAACCCTGGGAACAGTGCACTACAAAGGCTGTGAGCACCCTATATGGAGGCCTTCCATTCCGGGTGTTGTTGGAGAAAAGACAGCTGGCCCGATCACCAGGAGACAGAGATCACTCCATCAAGTATCGCTGGGGGGTGGAGGGCTCTCTAATAGTCAAGAAAGAGGACGGCATACTCACATTGACCTCTGGATGATCCAGAGACTTTACTACACCAGCTATCATTATCAGAGGAGCCACAAATGAAGACCATACAAAGATCAGAGGAATGTCAGCCAGCAGGCACTGCAGGAGTGGGGAATTCGCAACGCAAGACCCACCAGTCTGGGACCTCAGTCCGCAGGCTGCAGTCTAGGAACACACCAGACACTCTACTTCCAATGATCCCCTTGGGTCAGGGCCGGTGCAAGGATTTTTGCCACCCCCCGTGTTCTCCTCTTCTTCTCCCCCCTCC
>OW240919.1:134843131-134871253 GCA_933207985.1 Pelobates cultripes
TCCCCCTCCCTCCCATCTTCTCCCCCCTCCCTCCCTGTAATCATGTTCTACTCACCTCCCCTTCCCTGTAGCTTGGCCGAGCTCCTCTCCGGTCCGTGACCCGGCGGGACTGACAGGAAGTGCACACTCAGTGTGCACTTCCTGTCAGTCCCGCCGGGTCGCGGACCGGAAAGGAGCTCGGCCACGCTACAGCAAGGCAGGGGAGGTGAGGCAGTGCAGCAGCCGTCTGAGCACTCTCTATACAGCGCTCAGGCGGCTGCAGAATTTAAAGGGTCGGCGATGGGGGCGCAGGGCGCCCCTTCCTATATGGCGCCCTAGGCGGCTGCCTAGTTCGCCTTATAGGAAGCACCAGCCCTGCCTTGGGTATTAGCTAACCCTATCCAGCATATTTAGACGTACAGATTGCATAACCCCTAATATAACCTAAACCCAAAGTGATGGTTATTATGCTTGACTAGACATATCATATCCATAATGCTTTCCCTTTAGTTATAGGAATATTGTTTCCTCTTCAGATGTACCTTGTCATGTGATGCCATGTATGCTTTAGTTTCTTCCTACTATATATATATATATAAATAAAATGACAGATGTATATTGAATGCATAAATACCAATAAAATCCAAACTGAAAAATAAAAACACTTAGAATGAAATTACATATATATATACACATATATATATATATATATATATATATATATAAAAATAATATTTTATAAATAAATAATATATACACAGACACACACACCTACATATAGATATAATTAAACATAATCTATGTTTATATTTATGTAATCTTTTAACATAATTAAGTCATTTAATTTATTAGAATTTGAGGGACCAGCCTGACAAGCCAGGCAGCAAGTCCAAAGAAATTAATTTGCAAGTCCTGTGTTTATCCCTGTAACTTTCCAAACCACCACAAAACCTGGACATGGGGTGTATTATTGTCCTTGGGAGACTTCGCTAAACACAAAGGTGTGTGTTATAAAACATTAAAACTTATCATACCGATGATATCACCAGTAAAAGGGCAGTTTTTGTATAAAAAATTCAAACAAACAAATATGAACGCTAACTTTGGCCAGCATTTGTAACTACTTAAAAACACTGGACATACCCAATTTTGAATATCTTGGGTATTCTACTTTTTCAAATGGTATGCCATGGTGGGGTTAATTTTATTTGCCAAGATTTCAACATCGCCAATCTGGCAAATTTCAATTAGCAAAAATAGAAATTGGCAAATCTTATATTTGACCCTGTAACTTTCCAAAACACCATAAAACCTGTACATGAGGGGTCCTGTTGTACTCATGAGACATTACTCTACAGAAATATTAGTGTTTTAGAGCAGTAAAATGTATAATACTGATGATAAAGGGCAGTTTATTTGTGAAAAATGCAAACAAACTAATATAAACAATAATTATGGCCAGGGTTTGTGACTACTAAAAAAAGACTGGACATATACCCCATTTTGAATACCCTGGGTTGTCTACTTTTACAAAAGGTATGCCAATATGGGGTTAATTTTCATTCCTGGGCTACCATGCGGTCTCAAAGGCAACATAGGTCCAGCAAACCAATCTGGCAAATTTCAATGGTAATGGTAAAAGCCCTATATTTGACCTCTGTAAGTTTCCAAAAACTCATAAAACCTGTACATTGGGGGTACTGTGGTACTCATGAGACATTGCTGAATACAAATATGTGTATTTTATTGCAGTAAAATCTAACAGAATGACATTCACAGTTAAAATATCATGCTGAACTTGAAAAATAAATTTTCTTAATATCTCTTTAGATTTTATTCACATTCAGTTATGTTTCATAAATACATATGTGATATAAAATGAAAGCCCTGTTTCTCCTGAACAAAATGATATATAATAAGCGTTGGCGCACTTAATATGACAGAGATGAATCGTGTTTGAACAACAAATTCCAGGTTTTGTTCACATTTTGTTTTGATTACAGCTTGTACAATTGGCTCCGTCCTTTAAGGGGTTAATTTTATGCATCTATTGGTAAATCAAGCAAAAATCTGTAGTTGCAACTGCAGTCACCACAAGTAGTAAAAGCATGTTTATAAACATGCAGAGCTTCCCCACACACAGACTGAGAATACCATTAGCAGCAGCCGAACTAGTACAGCTACCGTTAGTCCTTCTAGAACTCCCAAGAAGCAGTTAAGAAAGAGATCAGCAGAGACGCGTTTGCTGGTTCTATCAGAGACAACCTTTACTGAAGAGGTAGAGCAGAGAACTAAAGTAGTGTCCACCATATCTGGTCTGATATCGCTTTTCCACCACTGCTGACAAAGCTGATTTACCTCTGTCCCACACAACTATAAGCTGGAGGTATTGCAAGAGAAGAGAGCATGTAGAGGACATACAGAAATCACTATTTTCTCTAAGCTAATGCGTACTCTTCTCCTGCATCTTCGTCACTTTGTCCAAGTTTATCTCTCTCTGCTTTTGAATTGCCTCATCCCCAATATCATTGTTGCTACCACAACCATTTCCATTAATATTACTCAATTAACATATGCTATTGAGGCTAGCTTCACGACAGCTTCTACTGACACACTGTTACTGGCTGAATGTATTGTGAATGTTTTGTGCTGCTGAAGCGAAGTTTAGGATCACTCCAAGTGTCCCCAAGAAGGGTAATATGCAAAGTTCAAATTGTAAGGCAAAGAAGTTAGTAGAGGGAGAGTAACCTCATGGTCATCTCATTAGTGCCAGTATTAAACTACATCTGCAACAACACCACAACCCTTTATTACTAAATGAAGAAAACAAACAACAAAAAGTACAAAGTCAGCGAGCAGGTCCACTGGTACTGCAACTGAATCTGTTAGGTTCTACCCATCACCTACCACCAGTGGTAGCTCTTTAACTACTACTACTACACTTTGGCAATGCAGGGTAGCTGTTGAGCATAATGCTAATAGTGTCAAGTTGGACAGGAACGCATGATGGGTTCTAAACTTTGATTTCCCACCTTAGTGAATAATCCTCTATATGTCAAATTAAATGAATTAATATAATAAGAAAACAGCATTTCCAGCTTGGCTATTTTAGCCCTGAAATTAAATTTTACACAATTTCCAGCTTGCGTATCGATTTTACAAAGCATGAAATCGTTTGTAATAATGTTGGAGATATAAAGTGTATCAGTAATTATAGACTTTAATTTCAGCATTTAAACCTCTTCTCTTTGAATGTTTTCTACTGTATCTAGGCAAGTCCTAAGCAAATTAGCTCAATAGAAACCTTCCAAAACGTATACTAGAGTGAGATTCAAATTTAAGGCCAAACTAGTTGCTCTAGAAAAATTAAACAAGTCAGATATGCTTCCAGTTTGGCTACTTTGACCTTAAATTTGAAATTCACTTTGAATGCTTGGCAATTTCCACTTTACTAAATATCCCTGTTTGATATTCTTATCCTTTGATGCTCTGCATTTTGTATATTATTTCTCTCATTCTATGATTTTTTTTCCCTTTATGTCTGATTATAGAGCACTTTCAGGAGAATTGGCTATTAACATCCATAGTATCTTTATAAAGTCTGTTATAGCGTTTGGAACAGATGAACAAATTGCAAAGTGGGCCGTGCTTGCCAATAATTATAATATTCTAGGAACCTATGCACAGACCGAGCTAGGACATGGTACGTTCAGTTTTCTTGTTTACCGCTACATCTTTTTTATCATTACATTTCAGCGGCCCCCCCCTCCCTCCTGCCCCCCATCCCATGTCACTGAAGGGGTTAAATCCCCTTCAGCTACTTACCTGAATCCAGTGCCGATGTCCCTTGGCGCTGGGTCAGGCTCCACCCACGCTCCTCCCCTGCCGACGTCAACCGGCAGGGGAGACCTAATGCGTTTGGATTCCGGAAGTGCCCCCAGTGGCGGTCTCTTAGACAGGCATTGGGGGCAGACAGAGCTGCAATATAACCATTGCAGTTCTCTGGAAGTGCAATGTTTTACATTAAAGCACTAAGTGCAAAAGGGTCACAGCACCCAGACTACTTTAATTAGCTGAAGTGGTCTGGGTGCCTGGAGTGTCCCTTTAACTGGACTCAAGGTATCTGCATCAAAGTTAAAATACAGTTTTCAACTACACCAAGGAGCACACACAAACAGATTTAAGACCAAAATAACCAGAGAAGAAACATTCTCCAAGCCAGCAATGCTTCCATATTAAGTACTTTGACCTTTAATTTGAAAACTACTTCATCCTCTAACATCCTCTGTGAGAAAAAGATGAACTCTATCCATCAAAAAATATGGTGACACTGACTGTAGAACATAAACATTTGTTACATTTGACTTTTGTTTAAATTTACCATCTGCAGGAACATATCTCCGTGGTTTGGAAACAACAGCAACATTTGACATCAAGACACAAGAGTTTATAATAAACACTCCTCAAATAACTGCTACTAAATGGTGGCCTGGAGACAGTAAGTTATTAAAATAATATATAATTTTTTTAAGAGTGCCAAAATAGCTTCTGGCTATTTTTAATTTCAGTTTTTTTCAATTAAATATTACAAATAGATATCATCACGTACAAACAAAATTAACAAGATAATCAAAATGAACTCTCAAGAACAAACATCACATGAAAAACAAACATCATGAGTGAATCAGTATACCCAAATACAAAATAAATAAATCACTGTTTAGTAGATATACCCCAAATTAAAACTTGCATACATTTAATTATACATATTTTCAGTGACGTATATCTAAAACAGCTTGCAAAATCTGCTGTTCTCTTGTCTGCTGCCTTTGCAAGTCCTCCCTTTATAACCCCACGGAGACTTTCTTTGGCTTTCCAATCATAGACTTTCTTCTTTTTTTTTTCAAAATTCTTAATTTACAGTTTTTATACATTGCGAAGAACAAAAAGAAAACAGAACATGTCGATATGACAAGGTTAGGAAAACACTGTATAGAGTGCATCTACAGTAGCAACCAGTTTTGGCTGTTTTGGACAGGTGTCAGTCGGAGCTGACCTGTACCATTTTGCTTGGGTGTTTGGTACTTTCTTCCACTTGTGTCAGGTTCCAATCACAGGTTTTCTAATGCAGGTCAAAGAGTAGTCTTTGCAAGCCAGATGCTTTGGTGGAATTGCTGCCTTTTGAGTTGAGCTCCACTGAGCTAACCAAACCAGGAAGCAACAGGACCAGTTGTCTGATTGACAGCTAAGGGGATATAACCAGGTTTAATATATAAAAATGCCCATTTCTATTGACATTTGCACCTTTTGCAAATTAAAAATAATAGGACACATTCTTTACATATAATGCTTTTAAGCAAGCTAAAGTGCTTTAGGGTCTGAAGTGTCCTTCAAATCCTGGCAATGGGGGCCCAGTCACCTAAATGGTGACTAGGACACCATAACATGAGAAATACACATTTGTATTCCTCATGCTATAGTGTTCCTTTAAAGCTCCTGTTCTGAATATGTAATGTAAACATATTATGTGCTCATTGGAAACAAGAAAAATGGTCTCAGACCCTAAGTGAGAAAGGCAATAGGTGCAAAAAAATAGAAAATAAAATAGAGGGGTTTATAGTTTCAGCTGAGACACAGGCTCACAGACAGTCACAGTGAAAGAATGGGGTAATATCACTTAAATTTTAATAGTATTGTCAAATGCTGCTAACGTAAGGTGGGTGGACAATATCATCTCCCTTTGTACTTCACCTACGAAATACAATTTAAAAAAAACAACTTATAACTATTGTCGCTCTTCACTCATGAATTTGTGCTTTCTTTCCACAGTGGGTAGAACATGCACCCACGCTGTTGTCTTGGCACAGCTAATCATTAAGGATAAGAACTACGGAATGCATCCTTTTATAGTGCAAATCCGGAGCCGAAAAGACCATTCTGCCTTACCAGGTAAACTATCACTTCAGGGCAATATACTCACTTGAAAGGACACATTAAGTACCATAACCACTACAGCTGATTAAAATAAAAAGGTATTTGTCAATTCAGTATCTCTGAGCACAGCCAAATCACTTTTACGTTAAAAACAAAGGTGAAACTTGGGGGCTTTCTTGTTGTGGTGTAGCGCTATATTTAAATAGAAAGGTAGTGATAAAAACTTGGTATATATCAATACTACCTTGAAATTCCTTATGTCTTTATATTCACATAAGAGTATAAATTCTACAAGACATAAAAAACAGACAAACCAAACATAGTGCAAACTGTATAATAAAGTCCGTTATAGAAAATTAGGAAGGGAAAATTTCCCACTCACAATTTTAGGAGCTAATATGAAATAGCTCAATATCTGCGCTCTTGGGGTCCGTAAAGGCGACCCTCACCCTTCTTGTGTATAGATCTCCTTGATTTCCTATAGAAGTAGAAACCGTATATGGTGCAGTATCGTAATAATTATCAATGTGAGATAAATGTAAAATGTAATACTCACAAAATTAGAGCCATCCAGATCGGCTCTAATCCACACACTTGTGTAGTTGAGGACTACACACCTTCTTTGTGAAAAATGAATAAAAAGTAGCAGGGAAATGCCAATATATAGTATAAAAGATAAATAATTTTATTATAACGGTAATTGTATAAAAATATATATATATATATATAAAAAACAATAAAAAACAATATCAAATTGGCATAAAATCCAAAAGTCCAAAGTCTCACAGTCTCTCCAGTACGCGTTTCGCCCTACAGGCTTCCTCAGCTGGATGTGGTGATTCAAACTTCCCATGGATTCTCCCTGCTATATGTACCCCTCTCAGGGGTGAGATAATTAGTGTCCAGGCTTGTATTTTCGCGGGCAATCACCATAGAAACGGTGACGCCCTGCGTTTCAAGCCTTTTTTCTATTCATTTCCGGGTTTTCTGTTCCGTTGCGTCACTTCCGGTTTCGCCGATACGTCACTTCCTTGCGTTCCACCATGCGGTTCACTGTGCGTTCCACCATGCGGTTCACCATTTATTTCCCCAGGATTTCCGGGTCGGCGGTTTTTTGAAGGGAAATATAAGTTCAAATGAATTTAACATATCTGTGGAATTGGCAAGCTTTCTTTGTCTAACATATACAAGCCTTATATTGGTACATCCATACCCTTAATAATTAAATTTCATTTTATAGTGTTTTTTTCCTTCTATTCCTATTTCTTGTATAAGTGTATTAATATAAAATGACCATTTTACAGGCATATTGTGATCTTATGTCATTATTGAAAAGATGAATTCTTAAGAGATAATGGGTATTAATAAATGAATCAGTGGTTATACAATTAAAACACCTTATAAATGTCTAATTCCAGATATTATAAAAGTTGAAACATAATTCAGTCAATGTTCACATAGTAATAAAAAAGTAATAATTCAATAAAGGGAGGTATGAGTGCAACCATAAAATAATTTTGCATTTATTTTAAAAAATGTCACATCTCGAAGTCTGCATTTAGACCATTCGGGATTAAAGTATTTAATTTAAAGATCCACTCCATCTCTATTTTACTCATTTTGCTATCAAAGTTGCCTCCCCTCCAATCCTTTTTGACTTTTATAATTCCTAAAAACGTAGTGTCTTTCATGTCGCATTTATGTGCAATTTTGTAGTGTAAAGAGACGCTATGTTTTTCAAAACCTTTTAAAATATTACGACTATGTTCTTCAATTCTGATATGTAGGGGTCTGGTGGTTTTCCCTATATAACATAGACCACAAGGGCAGGTCATTAAGTAAATGAGGTTTTTTGAGTGGCAACTCAGAAAATCTTTAATTTGATATTCTTTACCATCTTTATCTTTAAAAAGCTTTATATGTCTTTTTTTATTATTTGACCTTTTGCACGCTAAGCATTGGCCACACCCAAAAAATCCCTTATCCGAATTTAAAAAAGTATTCGTACTTTTCTTTTCCTTTAAAAAGCTTGAAGTCAAAGAATGGCGTAAATTGTCAACCCCTCTGTGTATAAATTTAGGTCTTTCTGGAAGAAAAGGTTTTACACCTGGATCTTGTAATAAAATTGGCCAGAACTTAGAGATATTTTTCTTACTTTTTTGTTATCTGTGCTGAAGTTGCATATAAAAGGGAGTTCCATAAATGTATTTTCCCTTTTATCCTTATATTTCAAAAGTTTCTCTCTTTCTATCATTCTTACTTCTTTCCTGGCCATTTCTAATTTTAACTCTTCATATCCTTTCTCTATAAAATCTTCTTTAATTTTAATAGATTGGGTCTCAAATACAGTTGGATCCGTACAATTACGCCTAATACGTAGAAATTGTCCTCTGGGGGCATTCTCAAGCCACGGAGAGTAGTGGCAACTTTCTCTCTCTATGTAGCTATTGGCTTCTACCGTCTTAAAATAGTTTCTAGTTTTAATCTTGTTTTCTTCAATGTATATCACTAAATCTAAGAAAATTATTTCCGTCTTGCTCCAATTGCTACTGAGCGTTATACCCCAGGTATTCTCATTTAAAAAATTTAAAAATTCAATAAGATCTTTTTCTTCTCCTTTCCATACAAAGAAAATATCGTCAATGTAACGACCATAGGTAACCAAGCTTTCTCCCCAGCCATGAGTGCCATAAATAAACGTATTTTCCCAATGGGCCATGAATAAATTGGCATAGCTGGGGGCAAACTTGGTTCCCATGGCCGTCCCATTAATCTGGAGGTAGAAGTCCTCTCCATACCAAAAATAATTGTTATTTAGAATTAACTCAATCCCTTCTAAGATATATTTAGTTTTACTATCTGTAAAATCTGGACTTTCACTTAAAAAATGTTTAACAGCATTACAACCATATTGGTGTGGAATGTTACTATAGAGAGCTGCAACGTCACTTGTAACTAAAAAGCAGTCACTATTCCAAGTGCAATTTTCCAAAAGATTTAAAACCATAATGGTATCTTTAATATATGAGGTAGTCTTTTTTACTAATGGTTGGAGATGAATATCTACATAATGCGACAATCTGCTAGATATTGAATCAATCCCTGCCACTATTGGTCGGCCTGGGGGATTCACAATGTCTTTATGAACCTTGGGGAGGAAATAGAACACTGGGATTTTAGGATATTTCATATTTAAATAGTTGTATTCTTTTTCGTTTAAGATTTCTAACTCTATCCCTTTTTTAAAAAAACTTTGAAATACTTGGTTCATCTCGTTACTCGGATTATGTGTCAATTTTTTATAGGTACATTCGTCATTTAATATTCTTTTTGCTTCTTTACAGTAAAATTCTTTTGACATTAAGACAATTCCCCCCCCCCTTATCAGCTGGTTTAATAACCAAATCGGAATCCGTTTTCAAATCTTTTAACGCCTTTCTTTCTTGCATAGTTAAATTATGGTTGAATTTTTCTTTTTTGTCCAGTTTTTTAACTTCTGTCATAACCATTGTTTCGAAAGTTACCATTTTTTCTGAGACCATATGTTTTGGATAAAACTGTGATTTTTCCTTTAAATTAGTATGTTTTAATTCTTCATCTCTATTTAATTGTGATTCTATGGGATTTTTTGCAAAAAATTTTTTTAAACAAAGGTTTCTTTACAAGAAATAGGAATAGAAGGAAAAAAACACTATAGAATGAAATTTAATTATTAAGGGTATGGATGTACCAATATAAGGCTTGTATATGTTAGACAAAGAAAGCTTGCCAATTCCACAGATATGTTAAATTCATTTGAACTTATATTTCCCTTCAAAAAACCGCCGACCCGGAAATCCTGGGGAAATAAATGGTGAACCGCATGGTGGAACGCACAGTGAACCGCATGGTGGAACGCAAGGAAGTGACGTATCGGCGAAACCGGAAGTGACGCAACGGAACAGAAAACCCGGAAATGAATAGAAAAAAGGCTTGAAACGCAGGGCGTCACCGTTTCTATGGTGATTGCCCGCGAAAATACAAGCCTGGACACTAATTATCTCACCCCTGAGAGGGGTACATATAGCAGGGAGAATCCATGGGAAGTTTGAATCACCACATCCAGCTGAGGAAGCCTGTAGGGCGAAACGCGTACTGGAGAGACTGTGAGACTTTGGACTTTTGGATTTTATGCCAATTTGATATTGTTTTTTATTGTTTTTATATATATATATATATATATTTTTTTATACAATTACCGTTATAATAAAATTATTTATCTTTTATACTATATATTGGCATTTCCCTGCTACTTTTTATTCATTTTTCACAAAGAAGGTGTGTAGTCCTCAACTACACAAGTGTGTGGATTAGAGCCGATCTGGATGGCTCTAATTTTGTGAGTATTACATTTTACATTTATCTCACATTGATAATTATTACGATACTGCACCATATACGGTTTCTACTTCTATAGGAAATCAAGGAGATCTATACACAAGAAGGGTGAGGGTCGCCTTTACGGACCCCAAGAGCGCAGATATTGAGCTATTTCATATTAGCTCCTAAAATTGTGAGTGGGAAATTTTCCCTTCCTAATTTTCTATAACGGACTTTATTATACAGTTTGCACTATGTTTGGTTTGTCTGTTTTTTATGTCTTGTAGAATTTATACTCTTATGTGAATATAAAGACATAAGGAATTTCAAGGTAGTATTGATATATACCAAGTTTTTATCACTACCTTTCTATTTAAATATAGCGCTACACCACAAAGTTTTTTGGGTTCCTATTCTTGTAAGATAAGAATTTGGTGTGATAGCAGCTACTTCAGTTATTTGGAACACAGTTCACTGGTTGGGGAATATTTAGCGCTGGTACACCCCCTCTCGGCTTTCTTGTTGTGTTTATTTTTTTAATCAAACCACTTGAAACAGAAAAATGGAGAGATTGGTTCTTAAGCACTACAATAACCTGTTGCAAATATAGCTATAGTTTCTATTACAATTTATTGCTATTTTTAGATGTACAAGAATTGCATCAAAATTTCACTATCCGAATAACTCCAAAAAAGACTACTGAATTTAAAAAAAATTAATAACAAAAAAGTCAAGTAGAACCTTAGAATTCCAGGGTTTAAATAATTAGCAGAAAGGGGAGAGGTAAAGACACTCATAATAAAGAAGGATATATGCAGTAAATCATTCAAGGATTATCAGAACTTTGTGCAAAATATACAGTAAATGTAAAACAAAAAGTGATCAACTGCGCCAAGAATGATAGGTATAGCCAGTGATGGAGACAATCTGATATTGTGATGTTTACACAGAACTGTTAGAATATATGTACTGAGATTAAGTTCTAATAATTCAACTTGTATACCTCGGAAAAAATAAAATAAAACAAACAAACAAGTATTAAGTGCAATCTGTATTGACTCTAAGCAGAATCTAGTTTTACAGTGAACAAATTCACACCTTTTAGAGATATTCAGAGTCCTGCTGTGTCACACATGGACGGTACAATCTCCTTCAGAGAATATGTGTAGATCCAACGAGCTGCACAGTGGTTATCCAATATATAAAGGTAAAAGAGAGAAAAAGACTCCAATAGTGCAGATCATACAGGTAAACATATATTAGTAATAAAGTATCCTACTTATAATTGTAGAGTATAGACTTGCTGTAGTAGTAGGGGCCTTGGTGGTATAATCCTCACCTGGGATATACAGAAACCAAGAATATTCCCGCACAAAATAAAGGAAATTGGGTATAGTATTATACCAAAACTTTACTTTATTATATTGATAAACAGTAAGCAATAACAACAATATAATGTATACATTTCTCCCAACAGAGCTTTCTCGGAAGTGTGGTAAGTCCAATAATGCTCCAGTTTATATATGTAAATAGTCAATTATCGGATATAGACGTCCGATGTTAATAAGGGGCATGCTGGTCTCTCTTCCTCAATTGTATTGAGTTGTGCAGGTCGCCCGGAAATGACGCAAGCGCATCTAGTGTGCTATTGGAGGCCATTATATAGCATTGTTTTATATTATATTACTTACCATGTATGGTTTATTAGATTGATAAAAATCATAAAGTTAATTAAGTAAAGTTTTGCTATAATATTATACCCCCATTTCCTTTATTATTTTTGTGCTGGACTATTACTGGTTCCTGTATATCCGAGGTGGGGAATATACCACCAAGGCCTTGCACTACGAGAGCAAGTTGTACAATTGTAAGTAGGATATAGTATCACGAATATATACTTACCTATATGATCTGCACTATTGGAGTATTTTTCTCTCTTTTATCCTCATATATTTGGATAACCACTGTGCAACTCATTGGATCTAAATACATCCTGAGACGGGGATTGTATTGTCCAGGCATGACAAAGCAAAGCTCTGAATAGTTTTAAAAAGTGTAAGTTTGTTCACTCTAAAACTAGATTAGAATTGAAAAGAGTCAATACATATTGCACTATTACTTGTTTATTTTTTTTTTTATGAGGTATACAAGTTGATTTATTCAGTTAATCTCAGTACATATATTCTAACATTTCTGTGAAAACATCACAATATCAGATTGTCTCTATCACTGGCTATACCTATCATTTTTGGCGCAATTTATCACTTTTTGTTTTACATTTATATTATTAGCGTCCAACATTTCACTAGCCAGGGGATACAAAATGGAGTGTTTGCACTGTTTGATTCAATGTCTCTCTACACAAGTAAGAAAATGTTAGGAATCTCTTCAATTAAAACACTGATTTAAAGTTTAGCAATATAAGGTAAATATTCAATTTTAAAATTATGTATGAAAATGTCAGAGACCTCTCAAGGTCACTTTGCACATAGGCCAGATATGAATGTTAGAACAAGTTGGCTTTTATGTGATGCTTTGCTCAGCATCCACACATCCCTTTGAGTGTATCTAATAACCCTTCTTGTGTCCTTCTCCAAATACCCCTTCACCCTCTCCTTCCTTACCTCTTGTCAGTTTATTAATCCTCTTACTGCTTTCTATCCATACACAAACACAATGACATGCATACTTACACATAACTATACCTAAACACTTAGTTATATGCATATACCCAGAGGCACACAACTACACACATACATTGTCACATACATTTACAGGCACACATTTATCAAAAATCCCACTTACCTACATTGGCCCTGGAGGCAGAAGTGAAGGTTGGACTTACAATTCAGTTCTTGCTTCACCATCAGCATGCAGCACCCACAACTCACTACCTGCAGTGATGTAGTTCCCTCCCTGATAAACTATGGTAGAGTATAATGAAGGTGGGGGACTCTGTGAATTCCCTTCTGTCACCTAGGGAGGACTGCCCCCACTTGGCAAACTACTGGAAAATCTAAAGTTTTGAATTATGACACAGGTATTCATTAAACATCTTCTACCAGGTATAACAGTTGGAGATATTGGGCCTAAAATGGGTCTTGAATCCCTGGACAACGGATTTCTTAAGATGAGGAACATTCGTATTCAAAAGGAAAACATGCTGAGCAGATATTCTGAGGTATTTAAATGTACAAGGGCCCAAAAGAAAAGCTCCATAATTCTTTTTTTATTATTATTATTATAAATATTTTATTGACTTTTTAAAAATATATTACATAAATTCCACAAAACATTTCTGGACTAATACATCACAGTATCTATTTCTGTCTTAAAAAATATCCATTGGATTTTCACTCATTTAGACAATAATACTTTAAATATGTAAGGATGCAAACATGTAACTTGGACATAACCTGAACATAATTAACAATACAAATTAGAATGAAGATACAATGCAGACCAGGAGTTACCTTTTAGATTCCTCTTCGAGTTAACTATTCATGCCTCTCAAGAATTTCGTATATTAAGTATAGTACATTTTTGCAACGTGTATAACATTTCCTTTGTCTCAGTATTACATTATTCCCAACCATCAATCATAAAGATCTTGTTTTTTGTGTTGTTGAGGGTTTAAATGAGACAGTTTCTTTTCCATCCGAAATTGGAATTTCAGTTGATATAAGTAATTTTTTTTTTAAAGGGAATACATGATTTCCAATTTCTGGCGATCATTGTCGCGATAAGACAGTGAATTGCCAGACATCGGTTTTCTTTTGAAAATACATCAAGTTTCATAGGTAATAACGCCGTCTCTGGACCCCATTTCACCTTTTCATTGGATAAGACCTTAAAACTATCGAATGCCCACTTCCATATTACTTTGACTATAGGACATGACCACGATATTTGTATAAAGGTAACTGCAGGATTTCCACATCTCCAACAGTTCGGGATATAATCAGAATACATCTTGGATAGTCTAGATGGAACTAAATACCCCTTATACATGATCTTATATTGGCATTCTATTAAATTAAGGCAGTGTATATTTTTATATAACTGTCGTAATGCCGCATACCATTCAAATTCTGAAATCTTGACTCCTAGCTCCCGATAATATTGGCATAATATGTATGTTTGATAATCTGATAATTTAGACCTCCCTTACGTTGTTTCTTCGCCAGGACCAATGCACTTATCCTAGGTTGTTTTACACACACACACACACACACACACACATATATGTTACAAAACTAGCTTTGACCATATACAGCCAGCTCTTAGGGATCTTAAGCGATAGCATCATGAATAGGTAAGACCATTTTGGGATTGTATATGAATTAATGGTATTAATTCTACCAAGCCATGATGATTCCACCGATCGCCATTCTTTCAAGGTTTTGTTAGTGTACTTCAATAATTTTAGAACATTAACTTCCATCGTCCTTTCTACCTTTGCCGATATTTTTCCAAGATAATTTAATTCTTTCCTTGTCCAAATAAAATTGAATTGTTTGCTTAAGTCTTCAATGATATTGTCTATGTTAATGGTTAGTGCAGTCATTTTTGACACATTTAATTTGCAATTTGATATAACACTATAATTTATTTCTTGCATTAGACATGGAAGAGAAGTTGTGGGCGACGTTTATGAAATCAAGATGTCATCAGCATATAAATATATTTGTGTGTCCTGTTCTTTGATACTAAAACCTTTTATCCCTTTTTTCTCTCTGATATTCATTGCTAATGGCCCGACTGATAGAATATAAAGCAGAGGAGACAGGGGACAACCTTTACATAGATCGAACCATCCTGCACAAATATTAGCTCCAATCGTCCTAGCAGAGGAAATCAAATACAATGCCATTATAGCTCCATGAATCCATCCCTCTAAACCAAAAAAATCTTAAAACATTGCCTAGATAGCCCCAATTGACCCTGTCAAAGGCCTTCTCTGCGTCTAAAACAGGACCTGCTAGAATGATCTAGTATATCCAGGATTCTTCTTGTGCAATTGCTAGCAGATCTACTTGGTACAAAACCTATTTGATCTAAATGCACATTTTATTTTTTATTATCAGCTTAATTCGTTCAGCTATTATAGAGGCATATCATTTCATATCAATATTTATTCGTGATATTGGTCTGTAATTGCTCACATCTGTTGCGATTTTGTTGGGTTTTAATATCAGCAGAAGATTTGCCGGCAATAACTCTTTGGGAATATTTTTACTTATAGCTATTTCATTAAACTAGGTGGTCAGAGGCTGAATAAGTTCTGTTTTTAATGTTTTATAATATAGATTACTAAATCTATCCAGGCCTGGTGTTTTATCCGCATCTAATTTTTATATTTCTCTTTCGACTTCATTAGTGGTAAAATAGGCATTTAATATTTGTCTTAATTTTTTTTTTTTATATTCCTATATTTTAAATAACACATTTTTAAAATTGGAATATACAGTACACAAAACAAAGGAATAGCAATACATAATTTCATCATATTAAATTTTAATTTGGAAAAAATCTCCAACATTTGATACAAACTTTTAATTTTCTAATTAGTCATGGTTGGTCATTTATACAAACAAAATATAGTGAATCACAAACACTATAGAATAACCCTTGTGGCTATCAAACGGGGAAAAACTTTTTTTTTTAAAAATAATTACCCCTAGTAGGGATGTGTAAAAGACTCCTCAAGGTCTTCAATATAAATATAAAACAGTAGAAAACACACCCTAATCAAATATAAAGGGAGACCAATGGTGCAGACTAAAAATTAAAAAAAATTAAAAAAACATCAAACCATAAAAAATATTTAAAAAAAAATACACTCACAAACAAAGATATTAGTAGGCAGGATATAAATAGTCTTCTTAAAGTGCTTCGTCTCTTCTTAATGTAGAAAATGCTTAAAACAGAGCACAAAGACAGACCATAGTGTGTAACTGTATAATATTAAAAATGTAACTTTTATTGGATACACTTACAAAGTGATAGTGGTTATCAGGCTCTTCACATCATATATCAAAGTCTTCCATCAAAATAATAACCCTCAGGATACACAGAAGAGTGGAGACAGAGAAGATGGAGAGGCCCACAGTAAAAACAATGAATAAAAGCTTGCCACCCTACGCGTTTCGTCAAAATGACTTCATCAGGGGCTTGTAGCAGCATAAAATAAAATACAACAAAGTACACAATAAATATCCTGCCTGTAAAAGTCTGTGACCAATCCTGGCGGTGTCTTCAGTCAAGCGCATCTGTAATTAATCTCCTCCACCGGGTTTCAATCTTCTTTTCGCGCTTTCGAAGGCGCGTGCGCTCCAAGCCTCGTTCTCACGTGAAACCGGAAATGCGTACATCTATATCCGGAACGCAAATGCGTTCCACTTCTGTCCGGAACCGGAAGGAAAGAAACAAAATAGGGCGCAGTCTTTACCCTTCCCTCCGAGGCCAAAAGAAAACCAGTATTGGGAAAAAGGTTCCATTTGTGACACATAGGGAACACTCACCAGGAAAAAAAGAAAATATATCAGAAAACAAACAACAAAGATAAAATGATTAAAATAAAACGAATATATTATCAATAAAAATGATAAATATAGAGAATAAACTATAAAAAACATGCCATATCAAAGTCTACATTCATACCCTCTGGTTGCATTGTTTTTAAAGTATGAATCCAGAAACCTTCTCTTTGCCTTAATTTTAGTACCAAATTTCCCCCTCTTGCATCTAAAGACACCTTTTCAATCCCTACACATGAAAAAGTGCTTGGATTAAAATTTTGACATCTAATGCAGTGAACAGGAACTGAATGGGTTAATACTTGGTTTTTAATATTATTGAAATGTTCTAAAAATCTTTTTTTCACAGGTCTAATAGTTCGCCCAACATATTGGGTTCCACACCCACATGTAAGGAGATAAACTACATGTGTAGAGTTACATGTGATATGTTCTTTGATTTTAAAATTCTTTTTTGTTTTTGAACTACAAAAATTATAAAACTTTTGGTTCTTGAAATGACAACTTTTACACAAACCACAAGTATAAAACCCCTCAGATTTTTTTGTATTTTCTTTATTCCCATTTTTAAAAGTGCTTGGTGCCAAAACATTTTTAAAACTTTTCCCTTTCCTAAAAATAATTTGTGGGGCAAGGGGGAGTTCAGTTTTTAAAATATCATCTTCTAATAAAAGAGGCCAGTGTTTATTTAATATTTTCTTAATTTCTTTAGCATGAGTATTATATTGAGTATTAAAAGAGAAGGCAAATTTATTATTAACCGTCGTGACTTGTTTTTCCTTATTAATTAATAGATCTCCTCTTTCTTTATTATAGGAATGCATAATCTCCTTATTTATAAAATTGTTCGCATATCCCTTTTCTAAAAACTTGTTTTTAAGGAAAGAGGCCTGATCTAAAAAGGTTTTTTCATCCGTACAATTTTATAAATAAGGAGATTATGCATTCCTATAATAAAGAAAGAGGAGATCTATTAATTAATAAGGAAAAACAAGTCACGACGGTTAATAATAAATTTGCCTTCTCTTTTAATACTCAATATAATACTCATGCTAAAGAAATTAAGAAAATATTAAATAAACACTGGCCTCTTTTATTAGAAGATGATATTTTAAAAACTGAACTCCCCCTTGCCCCACAAATTATTTTTAGGAAAGGGAAAAGTTTTAAAAATGTTTTGGCACCAAGCACTTTTAAAAATGGGAATAAAGAAAATACAAAAAAATCTGAGGGGTTTTATACTTGTGGTTTGTGTAAAAGTTGTCATTTCAAGAACCAAAAGTTTTATAATTTTTGTAGTTCAAAAACAAAAAAGAATTTTAAAATCAAAGAACATATCACATGTAACTCTACACATGTAGTTTATCTCCTTACATGTGGGTGTGGAACCCAATATGTTGGGCGAACTATTAGACCTGTGAAAAAAAGATTTTTAGAACATTTCAATAATATTAAAAACCAAGTATTAACCCATTCAGTTCCTGTTCACTGCATTAGATGTCAAAATTTTAATCCAAGCACTTTTTCATGTGTAGGGATTGAAAAGGTGTCTTTAGATGCAAGAGGGGGAGATTTGGTACTAAAATTAAGGCAAAGAGAAGGTTTCTGGATTCATACTTTAAAAACAATGCAACCAGAGGGTATGAATGTAGACTTTGATATGGCATGTTTTTTATAGTTTATTCTCTATATTTATCATTTTTATTGATAATATATTCGTTTTATTTTAATCATTTTATCTTTGTTGTTTGTTTTCTGATATATTTTTTTTTTTCCTGGTGAGTGTTCCCTATGTGTCACAAATGGAACCTTTTTCCCAATACTGGTTTTCTTTTGGCCTCGGAGGGAAGGGTAAAGACTGCGCCCTATTTTGTTTCTTTCCTTCCGGTTCCGGACAGAAGTGGAACGCATTTGCGTTCCGGATATAGATGTACGCATTTCCGGTTTCACGTGAGAACGAGGCTTGGAGCGCACGCGCCTCCGAAAGCGCGAAAAGAAGATTGAAACCCGGTGGAGGAGATTAATTACAGATGCGCTTGACTGAAGACACCGCCAGGATTGGTCACAGACTTTTACAGGCAGGATATTTATTGTGTACTTTGTTGTATTTTATTTTATGCTGCTACAAGCCCCTGATGAAGTCATTTTGACGAAACGCGTAGGGTGGCAAGCTTTTATTCATTGTTTTTACTGTGGGCCTCTCCATCTTCTCTGTCTCCACTCTTCTGTGTATCCTGAGGGTTATTATTTTGATGGAAGACTTTGATATATGATGTGAAGAGCCTGATAACTACTATCACTTTGTAAGTGTATCCAATAAAAGTTACATTTTTAATATTATACAGTTACACACTATGGTCTGTCTTTGTGCTCTGTTTTAAGCATTTTCTACATTAAGAAGAGACGAAGCACTTTAAGAAGACTATTTATATCCTGCCTACTAATATCTTTGTTTGTGAGTGTATTTTTTTTTTAAATATTTTTTATGGTTTGATGTTTTTTTAATTTTTAGTCTGCACCATTGGTCTCCCTTTATATTTGATTAGGGTGTGTTTTCTACTGTTTTATGGTTGGTCATTTGTAATTCAGTATCACAAAACGAAATCCCATTCCCTTATCATTTTTCACCTAAAATGTTTACTGATATCACAAATTTCCTGTCTAATATAATATATATATATCTTACACATTTTATTGGCAGGTACTCTCGGATGGCACCTACGTGAAGCGTGGAAGTGATAAGATAAATTACTTCATAATGATAGCTATGCGAGTGGCCATTCTTACTAATGAAGTCATGTCTAGCCTGATGAAAGCTTGCATCATTTCTGTCCGATATTCTGCTGTCCGTCGCCAGTCAGAGTTAAAACCAGGGTATGTTGATTTGCCATGACTTAGAACAGAGTTTAATGTTTGAAGGGGCTCTTAGAGCATGGATTTTCTGAAAGGAACACTTACAGTACAGCAAAAATACAGCAAGCTCTATTGGTTATGGTGTCAGGACTGCCCAAGCACCCTCATAAGCAACTAAGTTTGACTTCTTACCTGGAGTCTGCTGGGCACCAGTCACTTCCTGCTGGGAGAACTGAAAGATGCTGCATGGAGCTTAATTTGCTCTCCTTGCCATGCAGGGCAGGGAGCATTAACTGATCTGTCTCAGAAAGTGAAACAGTGGTGCAGGGGCAGCCAAACATTAGTGGCATGGAATCTTCTTTTTATATAGCCAGATCTACCATCTTATCTGCATGGCTTTAAAGGAACACTCCAAATATCTAAAGCACCTTAGCTTGCTGAAGCGCTCTTTAAGTGAAGATTGTGTTCTTTTTATTCATTTTACAAAACGTGCCGATTTCAATAGAAATTTGCACTTATCTAAACTAACCTTGTTATACAGTCGGGGAGAGTGTCAATCAGACAACTGTTCCTGTTACTTTCTGGTTTGGTTAGCTTGGTGGATCTAAACACAACAGGCAATTGCCCCGGGAACTTGTCTTGCAAAGGCTTCTCCCTGGGCTGCATTGGGTAATCTGCCAAGGTTATTAACCAAAGTCCAAATGGCACGGAACCGAATGAGTAAAAAACGTCTGGCTGCATACGGGGTCATTAAAGTAGCAAAATCCAGACATTGTTTACACTATTTAACAATGTTGGTTTGGTGCTCGATATAGGTCCAGGTTTTAGTCGGACCAAAATCTGTTAGATGATGGAAATCCGGATCAGGATGCTACAAATCCAGGCCTGGTTTAAAAAAAAAAAAAAAATCAGAACTGCTTGCTCAGTGCCAATAAGGTTAACCCTGAGTAGCATGAGGCTTAAGCTTATGGCGGCTAGCCAGACGCCACATTGAAAAGTAAAATAAATAAATAAGTAAATTAGTTTAAAAAGCTTACTGGGGCCAAAATAACCCCCTTTCTTATGTGCACACCACCTGTCAGAGCCCTGATGGGCTGCCTTAGAAGCCAAACAATCAATCACAGTGCTTTGACTGATATTGCATAGCGTAGGATTTTGAGGCACTGACAGCAAGGTCAATTCAGCTTTCTTGGTGCGATTGATAAACAGGAAAAAAAAAACAACAACAATTGTAACAAACGAAAAACAAACAATAGACATCACACAAAAAAACAACAGCAGGATTTGTAGAAACTTGAGAATTGATGAAGTCCCCTCAAGAGCTCCAGATAACATCCCTAATCCGAAAATTAAACTGAAACAGAAGAAAAAATATGTGAAGGGTATCCTTATGTTAACAAAGGATGCATAACATCCAGATGTAAATATCAAAATAGTGTCAAAGATAGAAAATTTCCAAAATATACAGATATACAGTAATATAAAATTATAGGTAACAAGATAAAATAATAAACAATAGCAAGTCATAGAGAGAATAATAAAAATAAAGGGAAAAGAGAGAAAATATTTACTCCTGCCATTATTAACATTAAGATTACATAGGCTTTAGTGTAGCTTTAATCTACAATTTTATTAAATGACAGGAGGCTTTATATGTTGTTACTTCAAAGCACAGAGAAAAGTGAAAAAATAAACAGGAGGAGAAGGTCTAAATTAAAAATTGAGAAACATATCCTCCCTAGCCCAATATACAGAAGAGAAAATGTTGGGCAAATATGTGTCACAAGAAAAAGCTCAGGAAACTGCCGCACCCCAGACTTAATCTGTAACAAAATTAGAGGCATAAGATTTAGTACACATATCAAGCCAAGTGATGGTTGAAAACAGCTTGTAAGGATGCACAAACTAAATGAATAGTTGTACCAATCGAGAGGAACATATGGATAAGTAACCACAAGGTACCAAAGAACGGTAGAAACAACGCAAAGTTTTGGAATATTGTAAAAGAACAGATAAAAATTGAAAGTGGTATCTAATCTCATCTGGCACAAGATGGAAAAAATCCCCTTTTTGAGGAAAAAGAAAACCTACCTCATTGTTTGGCCAATTACAATGAAAGCATTGAACACTAAATCTACATTCCAAAGGTGGCAATATTTAGGAACCAGAGGATGAAAATATTCCATGCCAGAGTCTGCAAATAATGGTATCCTAGTGAATATGGATTCCCTGAACCAGAATATAAGCAACTGAGATAGCTGACCACATCGAGTTGATGGAAACTACGAAATCAGCAGCGGGTTCCTTGTAAGCCAATTTTAGTAAATCTGAATACCAGGCTCTGCTAGAATAAGGTGATCAGTAAAATTGACACTCCCTGTAATTGCATCTAATGTAGAAACCTCAGAGTCATGGCAAATGGAGGGAATGCATATGCTCCTTGAAGTGACAAAACATGCAGTAAGGTGTCTAGGGCTGTGCAACCTGGATCCAGAAGAAAGTTGGATATTAGCAATAGGTCTGAGAGGCAATGAACTATGAATGGGTCCAGTAAGTTGATGAATCAATAAAGGATCCTCTCGTCCACTTGCTATTGCCTTTACAATATCTGAAGAACCAATCCACCATGAGGTTTAATTTACTAGAGAAAGGATTAAAATTCGCACCCACTAAAGCACTTGACAAATTTAGTGTTTATGTCGATTTGAATAGATTCAAGAGAAATATGTGTTTAAAGAATTTTTTTCTAAAAACCCTATAAATAGGATAAATGAAAATATAGAAAGCCCTGGAGTTGTACATACGGAACTTAAAGCTAAATCTTCGTTTTACCCTAAGTTTTGTATCTCAGATGAGATGACAACTTTTGAGAAAATGGTAATGAAGGATATAGAAAGAATAAAAAAAACAAAGTGTAAACAGTTCAATCTTAACTATGGGGAAAGACAAGCGTTAAAAGAATTAAGGCAGGATGACTCGCTGATTATAAAACCAGCAGATAAGGGTGGGGGCATTGTCATTCAAGATAAGGAAGAATACATCAAGGAGGCTTATAGACTCCTAGGGGATCAACATATGTATACAATTCTGAAGAAAGTCCCTACTAATGACATCAAAACTACATATGAGAGCCTCATAGAGGAAGGAAGGGAATCTAGTATTCTAAATGAGAAAGAACATAGGTTTTTAAATGTGATACAACCCAAAATACAATTTTTTTACCATCTTCCTAAGATCCACAAAGATAGGTCAAAACCCCCTGGGAGACCCATCGTATCTGGGATTGGATCTATCTCGAGTAGATTATCCCAATACGTTGATAGATGCCTTCAACCAGTGGTCATCAAGAGCCCAAGTTATCTAAAGGATACCTCTAATATTCTCCAAGTTTTGACTAACCATCAGTGGAAAAAGGGAAGCTTTTTAGTGACAGCTGACGTTAGTTCACTGTACACTATCATTTCTCATGACAAGGGGTGCCAAGCAACTAAATATTTTCTACAAGAATCAGGAACATTTCCTAGTAGCCAAATAGATTTTTTGGTCAAAAGTATCAGATGGATATTGACTAACAATTATTTTTGGTTTAACGACTCTTTTTATTTGCAGATATGTGGAACGGCGATGGGCACGAGGTTCGCGCCCAGTTACGCAAATTTATTCATGGCCCTGTGGGAACAGGACTTTATATATAGTGAAGGTGAATGGAGCGCGAACCTCGCAGCCTATCGCCGTTACATTGATGACATATTTTTCATTTGGCAAGGAGATGAAACCTCTCTGGCGTCCTTTTTAGCCTATTTAAACAGCAATGACTGGGGCATTAAACTGGTATCTAATTATAGTAAAATCCAAGTAGAATTTTTAGATCTACAGATTTATGTGGAAAATATTTAAATTAAAAATGTGCACTTTCTTTAAACCTGTAGATGTTAACAGCTACATTGGAGAGAAAAGTTGCCATTTCTCTCCATGGCTATTGAATGCCCTGAAAGCGCAGTTACTTAGGATAAGACGCAATTGTACAGAGGAGTCAAAATTCCAAATACAATCCCATAAAATTATGGAGGATTTTAAAGAAAAAGGGTATAATGAGACATTATTGACAAAGCACTTAAAGAGGTCGAACTAAGAGATAGAAAGGATCTAATTAAATATAATGTTAAAGACAAAGAAGAAGCCCAAACAATAGGATTGATTTGTGATTTTAATTGCAGAAGTAGGGAATTTAGGAGAATAGTCTCTAAATATTGGGCAATTTTAAGAAATGACCCCCTTCTGACTAGCATTCTCCCCGAAAAAACAAAAATAATTTATAGAGGAGTGAACAAAACACTTTGACATCTAACCACATACCCCCAAAAAGGCATAATAGTAACTTTCTCAATGAATCAAAAGGTTTCTATAGTTGTGGACATTGTGGTGCATGCAAGAATTCTAGAAGTAGGAAGAGAATAATAAAAGAATTCTTACACCCTCATAATGAAAAGATTTCATTCAAAATAAAAGAATTAATTACATGCCAATCCACGAAGGTTATTTACCTTTTGACATGTCCTTGTGGATTGGCGTATGTAGGACGTACGAAAAGAAATTTACACACCAGAATACAGGAGCACATTACAAATATCAGAAATGGTTTTGAAAAGCACAGTGTTTCCTTACATTTTAAAAACAAACATGAGTGCGATCCCACTGGACTACAATTCCATGCGATACAGAGAATATTACCTGACTGGAGGGGGGGGGAGATTTTATTAAGAGACTTTGTAAAAAAGAAATGCAGTGGATTTTTAATTTAAACACTATGCAGCCTAATGGTCTAAATGATGATTTTGAACTTTGTCATTTTTTATCATAGATTTTTTACAAATAATTGATAATATTTTTCTTTTTTTAAATCCTTTTTTAATTTTATATCATCATTAGTCCAGGGCTCCTAGTGATTACTGTATTAATATATATTTCTTTGTAATCTTTTGCACTGAATATTTTTTCACTTGTTGGTGAATGTGTGCACTGGCACTTTAAAGGATCACTATCACAATATTGTGTGCTTTACATATACTGTTCTTATATAAGTATAGATATTACTATTATTGTCTCTTCTTGTAATGTTAAGTATTGGGATTATGCACATTAGATGGTATAAGAATGGATTCTGCCCAATTTTAAAATGGACGTTAATAACAATACACGTCCGTTGACTGATTTATGTATTAACAGATTTTATAACCATTATTATAACATTAAGAGTTTTATATACATTGTATTAACATATGTGCTGATACTATTGTTTTTATTTCCTTTCCTTTAAATGTTGTGTATTAGTCATTATATATACCGGACTCCAATGTATAAGGTGGGCGTTTGCCCAGTTTCAAAATGGACGCTAGTGAAAACCACATGTCTGTTTAGAGACATGCCCATTCTGATGATGCGGCACGGGTCACGTGGGACGCCGCAAAACCGGAAGTAGGACGACAACCAATGGAAATAAGTCTATGAAAAGCCATTACGATGAGGGGATTGGATAATGAGATAACGAGCATACCAATCAAGAGGAAGATCACGATATTTAAATCACCACAAGCAGCAAACACATCACCGATTGAGAAAGCTGTCACAGTACAGCGAAACGCATCTCGGCTTGAAGATAGGAATATCCATATTTTTAATACATATATTTTTTATTATATTTATATAATTTTGTTTATTTTTGTTTGTAATTTGTTTACATATTAAATTTTGTTTTAAACTGATATCCATCTTCCATTGTTGCTGCTTAAAGAAGGGTGGTAGCCTCCTTAAAGGCACAGATACCTACACACCAGGAGCCAGATATAGGGCTCCCTACCAGGTGAGAAGCCAATACTTTATATCCATTTCTTGTCATTGGGATTCACTGCACTAGGATCTCTCCCCTCCTTTGTGTTTCTCTTTTATAAAAGGGATCCACTGACGAATAGAGAATCGATTTGGATTTTGTGTCGCCAGAAGTACACATCTGCTGTTGTGATCTGAGCCTATCCTAGAGGGCTCAATGACATGTGAGTGGGTCTTTATAGAACATTCAACTATTGTGCCCATTTTTCTACGTTACTTGCACCATTTTTGTATTTACATCTGTTTCAGATACATTGTTCCAGAAGTTCTTTATATACATTTGTATACATACCCATATGGGTGAGTTGGCCACATTTTGAGTGCTCCACATGTACACCAGAGGTGGTTTTTTGTCAATTCCTCACTGAGTGTTCACTTGATCTATACGAGGTTTATTGCTGCTGGAAGGCATTTCACCCTAACAATATAGCTTTTGAAACAAAAACGATATATGTCCTTTCTAACCTCAGAAACAGCGTGAGATCATACTGCTCCAAGCTGACTGATATATTGAACTGTGGACACACTGGTGAGATGTAGTGATGTCGCGAACCCGAAATTTTCGGTTCGCGAACGGCGAACGCGAACTTCCGCAAATGTTCGCGAACCGGCGAACCGCCCGAAACGCCATTGACTTCAATGGGGAGGCGAATTTTAAACACACAGGGACTCTTTCTGGCCACAATAGGGATGGAAAAGTTGTTTCAAGGGGACTAACACCTGGACTGTGGCATGCCGGAGGGGGATCCATGGCAAAACTCCCATGGAAAATTACACAGTTGATACAGAGTCTGGTTTTAATCCATAAGGGCAGAAATCACCTAACATTCCTAAATCACAATCAATATGGATTGACACCTGACATATGACATATTGACACCTTGACATATGGATTGACACCTGTCCTAAGGATCCCTGATACACACTGACACAGAGCAGAATAGGGAATGTTACCTCAACATAGGGTCACTTGGCAGATATGGATTGACACCTGTCCTAAGGATCCCTGATACACACTGACACAGATCAGAATAGGGACTGTTCCTCCTACATCGGGTCACTTGGCAGATATGGATTGACACCTGTCCTAAGGTTCCCTGGTACACACTGACACAGAGCAGAATAGGGACTGGTCCCCCAACATCGGGTCACTTGGCAGATATGGATTGACACCTTGTTACAAACTGCCATTTGTAACGGGCCCTTTAAATGGCAAATTGCCCTGCTTCCCTGGGTTGTGGAGAAGCCTACTTGCCAGCCTCCTCCCGCATGACTATGGCCCCTGGGAGATTGTGAAAATGTATGCACTTTTATTTGGTGTGTATGGCCCTTTAAGACTGTCGGTGGGCATATTGGGGCTTATGGACTCTTTATGTGACTGGTGCTGGCCCTTAAAACACCTTTTTTGGGACATCAGGAAGATTGGGACACTGCCCCTTTAAGGCCGTGTCCCCAGACTTGTTGGGGACACGGCCCCTTTAAGACGGTGTCCCCTGTGTCCCCAGACCTGGTGCAAACCCTTTGTGCCTGCCTTGCTATTTCCCACTTGGTTCAGTAAATGGGAAATTATTTCAGCTGCAGAGACTAAGTCCCATTCGGCGATGGGACTTAGTCTTTTTTTCAGCCGTTTTTTTCAGCCTTATTTCAGTTGCAGAGACTAAGTCCCATTCGGCGATGGGACTTAGTCGTTTTTTCAGCCTGAAATAGACCGACCTCACAGCCCAAATCTATGGAACTGTTTTGGGCAGGAAAATGTGCTTGCGGTCGGTCATAAAGGGACCTCCAGCTAACTTTTTAACCCCTGGATGGATTTGGCTGATTTTTGGTTATGTTTATGTTTCAAGTGTGCTGATTCCAAATATGTAATTATGAAGATGGGATGTGTAGTTTTAAAGTTACAGGGTATGGCTAAAAACTGTATTTTTACTGCCTGTGTTTAATTATGTTAATCTCTTCCCAAACGTCATTTCGTTCAAAGCACTGGCGGATCCAGGGGGGGGGCAACGGGGCAATTGCCCCCCCCGAGAAATCCGCCGGTCTCCCTCCCCTGCCAGCCCTGCAATGTGCCTGCGGACCGGAGGGGAGATCAGAGCTCTCCCTCCCCGGTCCGCAGGCACTGTGCTGAGAGCCGGCAGGGGAGGGAGAGGGAGGACCCGGGAGCTCAGTCTGCAGCTCCTCCGGGTCCTCCTCTCGCGATATTTGGAGCGTTGCCGCGGTTACCACGGCAACGCTCCAAATCTCGCGAGAGTGAACTCTAGCCCGGGAGCGCGGGCTAGAGTTCACTCTGACCACTGGGACCACCAGGGAATCACCACTGGGACCACCAGGGAATCACCACTGGGACCACCAGGGAATCACCACTGGGACCACCAGGGAATCACCACTGGGACCACCAGGGATGAAAATATGTCCCCCCTCCTCCTCCATAAAGGTAAGAAGGGAGGGGGGACATAGAATATTTGCTTTTTTTAATTAAATAAAGATATATATTATTTTAAAAAGCCCCCCCCTACCCTTAACACACACACACACATAGCCCCCATGCTGCCCCCCCATACAAACATACTGCCCC
>OW240919.1:134871353-134952565 GCA_933207985.1 Pelobates cultripes
GGAGAGTAACCTCATGGTCATCTCATTAGTGCCAGTATTAAACTACATCTGCAACAACACCACAACCCTTTATTACTAAATGAAGAAAACAAACAACAAAAAGTACAAAGTCAGCCAGCAGGTCCACTGGTACTGCAACTGAATCTGTTAGGTTCTACCCATCACCTACCACCAGTGGTAGCTCTTTAACTACTACTACTACACTTAGGCAATGCAGGGTAGCTGTTGAGCATAGTGCTAATAGTGTCAAGTTGGACAGGAACGCATGATGGGTTCTAAACTTTGATTTTCCACCTTAGTGAATAACCCTCTATATGTCAAATTAAATGAATTAATATAATAAGAAAACAGCATTTCCAGCTTGGCTATTTTAGCCCTGAAATTAAATTTTACACAATTTCCAGCTTGCGTATCGATTTTACAAAGCATGAAATCGTTTGTAATAATGTTGGAGATATAAAGTGTATCAGTAATTATAGACTTTCATTTCAGCATTTAAACCTCTTCTCTTTGAATGTTTTCTACTGTATCTAGGCAAGTCCTAAGCAAATTAGCTCAATAGAAACCTTCCAAAACGTATACTAGAGTGAGATTCAAATTTAAGGCCAAACTAGTTGCTCTAGAAAAATTAACCAAGTCAGATATGCTTCCAGTTTGGCTACTTTGACCTTAAATTTGAAATTCACTTTGAATGCTTGGCAATTTCCACTTTACTAAATATCCCTGTTTGATATTCTTATCCTTTGATGCTCTGCATTTTGTATATTATTTCTCTCATTCTATGATTTTTTTTCCCTTTATGTCTGATTATAGAGCACTTTCAGGAGAATTGGCTATTAACATCCATAGTATCTTTATAAAGTCTGTTATAGCGTTTGGAACAGATGAACAAATTGCAAAGTGGGCCGTGCTTGCCAATAATTATAATATTCTAGGAACCTATGCACAGACCGAGCTAGGACATGGTACGTTCAGTTTTCTTGTTTACCGCTACATCTTTTTTATCATTACATTTCAGCGGCCCCCCCCCTCCCTCCTGCCCCCCATCCCATGTCACTCAAGGGGTTAAATCCACTTCAGCTACTTACCTGAATCCAGTGCCGATGTCCCTTGGCGCTGGGTCAGGCTCCACCCACGCTCCTCCCCTGCCGACGTCAACCGGCAGGGGAGACCTAATGCGTTTGGATTCCGGAAGTGCCCCCAGTGGCGGTCTCTTAGACAGCCATTGGGGGCAGACAGAGCTGCAATATAACCATTGCAGTTCTCTGGAAGTGCAATGTTTTACATTAAAGCACTAAGTGCAAAAGGGTCACAGCACCCAGACTACTTTAATTAGCTGAAGTGGTATGGGTGCCTGGAGTGTCCCTTTAACTGGACTCAAGGTATCTGCATCAAAGTTAAAATACAGTTTTCAACTACACCAAGGAGCACACACAAACAGATTTAAGACCAAAATAACCAGAGAAGAAACATTCTCCAAGCCAGCAATGCTTCCAGATTAACTACTTTGACCTTTAATTTGAAAACTACTTCATCCTCTAACATCCTCTGTGAGAAAAAGATGAACTCTACCCATCAAAAAATATGGTGACACTGACTGTAGAACATAAACATTTGTTACATTTGACTTTTGTTAAATTTCCCATCTGCAGGAACATATCTCCGTGGTTTGGAAACAACAGCAACATTTGACATCAAGACACAAGAATTTATAATAAACACTCCTCAAATAACTGCTACTAAATGGTGGCCTGGAGACAGTAAGTTATTAAAATAATATATAATTTTTTTAAGAGTGCCAAAATAGCTTCTGGCTATTTTTAATTTCAGTTTTTTTCAATTAAATATTACAAATATATATCATCACGTACAAACAAAATTAACAAGAGAATCAAAATGAACTCTCAAGAACAAACATCACATGAAAAACAAACATCATGAGTGAATCAGTATACCCAAATACAAAATAAATAAATCACTGTTTAGTAGATATACCCCAAATTAAAACTTGCATGCTATTTAATTATACATATTTTCAGTGACGTATATCTAAAACAGCTTGCAAAATCTGCTGTTCTCTTGTCTGCTGCCTTTGCAAGTCCTCCCTTTATAACCCCACGGAGACTTTCTTTGGCTTTCCAATCATAGACTTTCTTCTTTTTTTTTTTCAAAATTCTTAATTTACAGTTTTTATACATTGCGAAGAACAAAAAGAAAACAGAACATGTCGATATGACAAGGTTAGGAAAACACTGTATAGAGTGCATCTACAGTAGCAACCAGTTTTGGCTGTCGTTTTGGACAGGTGTCAGTCGGAGCTGACCTGTACCAATTTACTTGGGTGTTTGGTACTTTCTTCCACTTGTGTCAGGTTCCAATCACAGGTTTTCTAATGCAGGTCAAAGAGTAGTCTTTGCAAGCCAGATGCTTTGGTGGAATTGCTGCCTTTTTAGTTGAGCTCCACTGAGCTAACCAAACCAGGAAGCAACAGGACCAGTTGTCTGATTGACAGCTAAGGGGATATAACCAGGTTAATATATAAAAATGCCCATTTCTATTGACATTTGCACCTTTTGCAAATTAAAAATAATAGGACACATTCTTTACATATAATGCTTTTAAGCAAGCTAAAGTGCTTTAGGGTCTGAAGTGTCCTTCAAATCCTGGCAATGGGGGCCCAGTCACCTAAATGGTGACTAGGACACCATAACATGAGAAATACACATTTGTATTCCTCATGCTATAGTGTTCCTTTAAAGCTCCTGTTCTGAATATGTAATATAAACATATTATGTGCTCATTGGAAACAAGAAAAATGGTCTCAGACCCTAAGTGAGAAAGGCAATAGGTGCAAAAAAATAGAAAATAAAATAGAGGGGTTTATAGTTTCAGCTGAGACACAGGCTCACAGTCACAGTGAAAGAATGGGGTAATATCACTTAAATTTTAATAGTATTGTCAAATGCTGCTAACGTAAGGTGGGTGGGCAATATCATCTCCCTTTGTACTTCACATATGAAATACAATTTAAAAAAAAACAACTTAGAACTATTGTCGCTCTTCACTCATGAATTTGTGCTTTCTTTCCACAGTGGGTAGAACATGCACCCATGCTGTTGTGTTTGCACAGCTAATCATTAAGGATAAGAATTACGGAATGCATCCTTTTATAGTGCAAATCCGGAGCCGAAAAGACCATTCTGCCTTACCAGGTAAACTATCACTTCAGGGCAATATACTCACTTGAAAGGACACATTAAGTACCATAACCACTACAGCTGATTAAAATAAGGGGGTATTTGTCAATTCGGTATCTCTGAGCACAGCCAAATCACTTTTACGTTAAAAACAAAGGTGAAACTTGGGGGCTTTCTTGTTGTTGTGTTTATTTTTTTAATCAAACCACTTGAAACAGAAAAATGGAGAGATTGGTTCTTAAGCACTACAATAACCTGTTGCAAATATAGCTATAGTTTCTATTACAATTTATTGCTATTTTTAGATGTACAAGAATTGCATCAAAATTTCACTATCCGAATAACTCCAAAAAAGACTACTGAATTTAAAAAAAATTAATAACAAAAAAAGTAAAGTAGAACCTTAGAATTCCAGGGTTTAAATAATTAGCAGAAAGGGGAGAGGTAAAGACACTCATAATAAAGAAGGATATGTGCAGTAAATCATTCAAGGATTATCAGAACTTTGTGCAAAATATACAGGAAATGTAAAACAAAGTGATCAACTGCGCCAAGAATGATAGGTATAGCCAGTGATGGAGACAATCTGATATTGTGATGTTTACACAGAACTGTTAGAATATATGTACTGAGATTAAGTTCTAATAACTCAACTTGTATACCTCGGAAAAAATAAAATAAACAAACAAGTATTAAGTGCAATCTGTATTGACTCTAAGTAGAATCTAGTTTTACAGTGAACAAATTCACACCTTTTAGAGATATTCAGAGTCCTGCTGTGTCACACATGGACGGTACAATCTCCTTCAGAGAATATGTGTAGATCCAACGAGCTGCACAGTGGTTATCCAATATATAAAGGTAAAAGAGAGAAAAAGACTCCAATAGTGCAGATCATACAGGTAAACATATATTAGTAATAAAGTATCCTACTTATAATTGTAGAGTATAGACTTGCTGTAGTAGTAGGGGCCTTGGTGGTATAATCCTCACCTGGGATATACAGAAACCAAGAATATTCCCGCACAAAATAAAGGAAATTGGGTATAGTATTATACCAAAACTTTACTTTATTATATTGATAAACAGTAAGCAATAACAACAATATAATGTATACATTTCTCCCAACAGAGCTTTCTCGGAAGTGTGGTAAGTCCAATAATGCTCCAGTTTATATATGTAAATAGTCAATTATCGGATATAGACGTCCGATGTTAATAAGGGGCATGCTCGTCTCTCTTCCTCAATTGTATTGAGTTGTGCAGGTCGCCCGGAAATGACGCAAGCGCATCTAGTGTGCTATTGGAGGCCAATGCATATAGCATTGTTTTATATTATATTACTTACCATTTATGGTTTATTAGATTGATAAAAATCATAAAGTTAATTAAGTAAAGTTTTGCTATAATATTATACCCCCATTTCCTTTATTATTTTTGTGATGGACTATTACTGGTTCGTGTATATCCAAGGTGGGGAATATACCACCCGGGCCTTGCACTACGAGAGCAAGTTGTACAATTGTAAGTAGGATATATTATCACGAATATATACTTACCTATATGATCTGCACTATTGGAGTATTTTTCTCTCTTTTATCCTCATATATTTGGATAACCACTGTGCAACTCATTGGATCTAAATACATCCTGAGACGGGGATTGTATTGTCCAGGCGTGACAAAGCAAAGCTCTGAATAGTTTTAAAAAGTGTGAGTTTGTTCAGTGTAAAACTAGATTATAATTGAAAAGAGTCAATGCATATTGCACTATTACTTGTTTATTTATTTTATTTTTTTATGAGGTATACAAGTTGATTTATTCAGTTAATCTCAGTACATATATTCTAACATTTCTTTGAAAACATCACAATATCAGATTGTCTCTATCACTGGCTATACCTATCATCCTTGGCGCAATTTATCACTTTTTGTTTTACATTTATATTATTAGCGTCCAACATTTCACTAGCCAGGGGATACAAAATGGAGTGTTTGCACTGTTTGATTCAATGTCTCTCTACACAAGTAAGAAAATGTTAGGAATCTCTTCAATTAAAACACTGATTTAAAAAGTTTAGCAATATAAGGTAAATATTCAATTTTAAAATTATGTATGAAAATGTCAGAGACCTCTCAAGGTCACTTTGCACATAGGCCAGATATGAATGTTAGAACAAGTTGGCTTTTATGTGATGCTTTGCTCAGCATCCACACATCCCTTTGAGTGTATCTAATAACCCTTCTTGTGTGCTTCTCCAAATACCCCTTCACCCTCTCCTTCCTTACCTCTTGTCAGTTTATTAATCCTCTTACTGCTTTCTATCCATACACAAACACAATGACATGCATACTTACACATAACTATACCTAAACACTTAGTTATATGCATATACCCAGAGGCACACAACTACACACATACATTGTCACATACATTTACAGGCACACATTTATCAAAAATCCCACTTACCTACATTGGCCCTGGAGGCAGAAGTGAAGGTTGGACTTACAATTCAGTTCTTGCTTCACCATCAGCATGCAGCACCCACAACTCACTACCTGCAGTGATGTAGTTCCCTCCCTGATAAACTATGGTAGAGTATAATGAAGGTGGGGGACTCCCTTGAATTCCCTTCTGTCACCTAGGGAGGACTGCCCCCACTTGGCAAACTACTGGAAAATCTAAAGTTTTGAATTATGACACAGGTATTCATTAAACATCTTCTACCAGGTATAACAGTTGGAGATATTGGGCCTAAAATGGGTCTTGAATCCCTGGACAACGGATTTCTTAAGATGAGGAACATTCGTATTCAAAAGGAAAACATGCTGAGCAGATATTCTGAGGTATTTAAATGTACAAGGGCCCAAAAGAAAAGCTCCATAATTCTTTTTTTATTATTATTATTATAAATATTTTATTGACTTTTTAAAAATATATTACATAAATTCCACAAAACATTTCTGGACTAATACATCACAGTATCTATTTCTGTCTTAAAAAATATCCATTGGATTTTCACTCATTTAGACAATAATACTTTAAATATGTAAGGATGCAAACATGTAACTTGGACATAACCTGAACATAATTAACAATACAAATTAGAATGAAGATACAATGCAGACCAGGAGTTACCTTTTAGATTCCTCTTCGAGTTAACTATTCATGCCTCTCAAGAATTTCGTATATTAAGTATAGTACATTTTTGCAACGTGTATAACATTTCCTTTGTCTCAGTATTACATTATTCCCAACCATCAATCATAAAGATCTTGTTTTTTGTGTTGTTGAGGGTTTAAATGAGACAGTTTCTTTTCCATCCGAAATTGGAATTTCAGTTGATATAAGTAATTTTTTTTTTAAAGGGAATACATGATTTCCAATTTCTGGCGATCATTGTCGCGATAAGACAGTGAATTGCCAGACATCGGTTTTCTTTTGAAAATACATCAAGTTTCATAGGTAATAACGCAGTCTCTGGACCCCATTTCACCTTTTCATTGGATAAGACCTTAAAACTATCGAATGCCCACTTCCATATTACTTTGACTATAGGACATGACCACGATATTTGTATAAAGGTAACTGCAGGATTTCCACATCTCCAACAGTTCGGGATATAATCAGAATACATCTTGGATAGTCTAGATGGAACTAAATACTCCTTATACATGATCTTATATTGGCATTCTATTAAATTAAGGCAGTGTATATTTTTATATAACTGTCGTAATGCCGCATACCATTCAAATTCTGAAATCTTGACTCCTAGCTCCCGATAATATTGGCATAATATGTATGTTTGATAATCTGATAATTTAGACCTCCCTTACGTTGTTTCTTCGCCAGAACCAATGCACTTATCCTAGGTTGTTTTACACACACACACACACACACACACACACACACACACACATATATGTTACAAAACTAGCTTTGACCATATACAGCCAGCTCTTAGGGATCTTAAGCGATAGCATCATGAATAGGTAAGACCATTTTGGGATTGTATATGAATTAATGGTATTAATTCTACCAAGCCATGATGATTCCACCGATCGCCATTCTTTCAAGGTTTTGTTAGTGTACTTCAATAATTTTAGAACATTAACTTCCATCGTCCTTTCTACCTTTGCCGATATTTTTCCAAGATAATTTAATTCTTTCCTTGTCCAAATAAAATTGAATTGTTTGCTTAAGTCTTCAATGATATTGTCTATGTTAATGGTTAGTGCAGTCATTTTTGACACATTTAATTTGCAATTTGATATAACACTATAGTTTATTTCTTGCATTAGACATGGAAGAGAAGTTGTGGGCGACGTTTATGAAATCAAGATGTCATCAGCATATAAATATATTTGTGTGTCCTGTTCTTTGATACTAAAACCTTTTATCCCTTTTTTCTCTCTGATATTCATTGCTAATGGCCCGACTGATAGAATATAAAGCAGAGGAGACAGGGGACAACCTTTACATAGATCGAACCATCCTGCACAAATATTAGCTCCAATCGTCCTAGCAGAAGAAATCAAATACAATGCCATTATAGCTCCATGAATCCATCCCTCTAAACCAAAAAAATCTTAAAACATTGCCTAGATAGCCCCAATTGACCCTGTCAAAGGCCTTCTCTGCGTCTAAAACAGGACCTGCTAGAATGATCCAGTATATCCAGGATTCTTCTTGTGCAATTGCTAGCAGATCTACTTGGTACAAAACCTATTTGATCTAAATGCACATTTTATTTTTTATTATCAGCTTAATTCGTTCAGCTATTATAGAGGCATATCATTTCATATCAATATTTATTCGTGATATTGGTCTGTAATTGCTCACATCTGTTGCGATTTTGTTGGGTTTTAATATCAGCAGAAGATTTGCCGGCAATAACTCTTTGGGAATATTTTTACTTATAGCTATTTCATTAAACTAGGTGGTCAGAGGCTGAATAAGTTCTGTTTTTAATGTTTTATAATATAGATTACTAAATCTATCCAGGCCTGGTGTTTTATCCGCATCTAATTTTTCTATTTCTCTTTCGACTTCATTAGTGGTAAAATAGGCATTTAATATTTGTCTTAATTTTTTTTTTTTTATATTCCTATATTTTAAATAACACATTTTTAAAATTGGAATATACAGTACACAAAACAAAGGAATAGCAATACATAATTTCATCATATTAAATTTTAATTTGGAAAAAATCTCCAACATTTGATACAAACTTTTAATTTTCTAATTAGTCATGGTTGGTCATTTGTAATTCAGTATCACAAAACGAAATCCCATTCCCTTATCATTTTTCACCTAAAATGTTTACTGATATCACAAATTTCCTGTCTAATATAATATATATATATCTTACACATTTTATTGGCAGGTACTCTCGGATGGCACCTACGTGAAGCGTGGAAGTGATAAGATAAATTACTTCATAATGATAGCTATGCGAGTGGCCATTCTTACTAATGAAGTCATGTCTAGCCTGATGAAAGCTTGCATCATTTCTGTCCGATATTCTGCTGTCCGTCGCCAGTCAGAGTTAAAACCAGGGTATGTTGATTTGCCATGACTTAGAACAGAGTTTAATGTTTGAAGGGGCTCTTAGAGCATGGATTTTCTGAAAGGAACACTTACAGTACAGCAAAAATACAGCAAGCTCTATTGGTTATGGTGTCAGGACTGCCCAAGCACCCTCATAAGCAACTAAGTTTGACTTCTTACCTGGAGTCTGCTGGGCACCAGTCACTTCCTGCTGGGAGAACTGAAAGATGCTGCATGGAGCTTAATTTGCTCTCCTTGCCATGCAGGGCAGGGAGCATTAACTGATCTGTCTCAGAAAGTGAAACAGTGGTGCAGGGGCAGCCAAACATTAGTGGCATGGAATCTTCTTTTTATATAGCCAGATCTACCATCTTATCTGCATGGCTTTAAAGGAACACTCCAAATATCTAAAGCACCTTAGCTTGCTGAAGCGCTCTTTAAGTGAAGATTGTGTTCTTTTTATTCATTTTACAAAACGTGCCGATTTCAATAGAAATTTGCACTTATCTAAACTAACCTTGTTATACAGTCGGGGAGAGTGTCAATCAGACAACTGTTCCTGTTACTTTCTGGTTTGGTTAGCTTGGTGGATCTAAACACAACAGGCAATTGCCCCGGGAACTTGTCTTGCAAAGGCTTCTCCCTGGGCTGCATTGGGTAATCTGCCAAGGTTATTAACCAAAGTCCAAATGGCACGGAACCGAATGAGTAAAAAACGTCTGGCTGCATACGGGGTCATTAAAGTAGCAAAATCCAGACATTGTTTACACTATTTAACAATGTTGGTTTGGTGCTCGATATAGGTCCAGGTTTTAGTCGGACCAAAATCTGCTAGATGATGGAAATCCGGATCAGGATGCTACAAATCCAGGCCTGGTTTAAAAAAAAAAAAAAAATCAGAACTGCTTGCTCAGTGCCAATAAGGTTAACCCTGAGTAGCATGAGGCTTAAGCTTATGGCGGCTAGCCAGACGCCACATTGAAAAGTAAAATAAATAAATAAGTAAATTAGTTTAAAAAGCTTACTGGGGCCAAAATAACCCCCTTTCTTATGTGCACACCACCTGTCAGAGCCCTGATGGGCTGCCTTAGAAGCCAAACAATCAATCACAGTGCTTTGACTGATATTGCATAGCGTAGGATTTTGAGGCACTGACAGCAAGGTCAATTCAGCTTTCTTGGTGCGATTGATAAACAGGAAAAAAAAAACAACAACAATTGTAACAAACGAAAAACAAACAATAGACATCACACAAAAAAACAACAGCAGGATTTGTAGAAACTTGAGAATTGATGAAGTCCCCTCAAGAGCTCCAGATAACATCCCTAATCCGAAAATTAAACTGAAACAGAAGAAAAAATATGTGAAGGGTATCCTTATGTTAACAAAGGATGCATAACATCCAGATGTAAATATCAAAATAGTGTCAAAGATAGAAAATTTCCAAAATATACAGATATACAGTAATATAAAATTATAGGTAACGAGATAAAATAATAAACAATAGCAAGTCATAGAGAGAATAATAAAAATAAAGGGAAAAGAGAGAAAATATTTACTCCTGCCATTATTAACATTAAGATTACATAGGCTTTAGTGTAGCTTTAATCTACAATTTTATTAAATGACAGGAGGCTTTATATGTTGTTACTTCAAAGCACAGAGAAAAGTGAAAAAATAAACAGGAGGAGAAGGTCTAAATTAAAAATTGAGAAACATATCCTCCCTAGCCCAATAAACAGAAGAGAAAATGTTGGACAAATATGTGTCACAAGAAAAAGCTCAGGAAACTGCCGCACCCCAGACTTAATCTGTAACAAAATTAGAGGCATAAGATTTAGTACACATATCAAGCCAAGTGATGGTTGAAAACAGCTTGTAAGGATGCACAAACTAAATGAATAGTTGTACCAATCGAGAGGAACATATGGATAAGTAACCACAAGGTACCAAAGAACGGTAGAAACAACGCAAAGTTTTGGAATATTGTAAAAGAACAGATAAAAATTGAAAGTGGTATCTAATCTCATCTGGCACAAGATGGAAAAAATCCCCTTTTTGAGGAAAAAGAAAACCTACCTCATTGTTTGGCCAATTACAATGAAAGCATTGAACACTAAATCTACATTCCAAAGGTGGCAATATTTAGGAACCAGAGGATGAAAATATTCCATGCCAGAGTCTGCAAATAATGGTATCCTAGTGAATATGGATTCCCTGAACCAGAATATAAGCAACTGAGATAGCTGACCACATCGAGTTGATGGAAACTACGAAATCAGCAGCGGGTTCCTTGTAAGCCAATTTTAGTAAATCTGAATACCAGGCTCTGCTAGAATAAGGTGATCAGTAAAATTGACACTCACTGTAATTGCATCTAATGTAGAAACCTCAGAGTCATGGCAAATGGAGGGAAGGCATATGCTCCTTGAAGTGACAAAACATGCAGTAAGGTGTCTAGGGCTGTGCAACCTGGATCCAGAAGAAATTTGGATATTAGCAATAGGTCTGAGAGGCAATGAACTATGAATGGGTCCAGTAAGTTGATGAATCAATAAAGGATCCTCTCGTCCACTTGCTATTGCCTTTACAATATCTGAAGAACCAATCCACCATGAGGTTTAATTTACTAGAGAAAGGATTAAAATTCGCACCCACTAAAGCACTTGACAAATTTAGTGTTTATGTCGATTTGAATAGATTCAAGAGAAATATGTGTTTAAAGATTTTTTTTCTAAAAACCCTATAAATAGGATAAATGAAAATATAGAAAGCCCTGGAGTTGTACATACGGAACTTAAAGCTAAATCTTCGTTTTACCCTAAGTTTTGTATCTCAGATGAGATGACAACTTTTGAGAAAATGGTAATGAAGGATATAGAAAGAATAAAAAAAACAAAGTGTAAACAGTTCAATCTTAACTATGGGGAAAGACAAGCGTTAAAAGAATTAAGGCAGGATGACTCGCTGATTATAAAACCAGCAGATAAGGGTGGGGGCATTGTCATTCAAGATAAGGAAGAATACATCAAGGAGGCTTATAGACTCCTAGGGGATCAACATATGTATACAATTCTGAAGAAAGTCCCTACTAATGACATCAAAACTACATATGAGAGCCTCATAGAGGAAGGAAGGGAATCTAGTATTCTAAATGAGAAAGAACATAGGTTTTTAAATGTGATACAACCCAAAATACAATTTTTTTACCATCTTCCTAAGATCCACAAAGATAGGTCAAAACCCCCTGGGAGACCCATCGTATCTGGGATTGGATCTATCTCGAGTAGATTATCCCAATACGTTGATAGATGCCTTCAACCAGTGGTCATCAAGAGCCCAAGTTATCTAAAGGATACCTCTAATATTCTCCAAGTTTTGACTAACCATCAGTGGAAAAAGGGAAGCTTTTTAGTGACAGCTGACGTTAGTTCACTGTACACTATCATTTCTCATGACAAGGGGTGCCAAGCAACTAAATATTTTCTACAAGAATCAGGAACATTTCCTAGTAGCCAAATAGATTTTTTGGTCAAAAGTATCAGATGGATATTGACTAACAATTATTTTTGGTTTAACGACTTTTTATTTGCAGATATGTGGAACGGCGATGGGCACGAGGTTCGCGCCCAGTTACGCGAATTTATTCATGGCCCTGTGGGAACAGGACTTTATATATAGTGAAGGTGAATGGAGCGCGAACCTCGCAGCCTATCGCCGTTACATTGATGACATATTTTTCATTTGGCAAGGAGATGAAACCTCTCTGGCGTCCTTTTTAGCCTATTTAAACAGCAATGACTGGGGCATTAAACTGGTATCTAATTATAGTAAAATCCAAGTAGAATTTTTAGATCTACAGATTTATGTGGAAAATATTTAAATTAAAAATGTGCACTTTCTTTAAACCTGTAGATGTTAACAGCTACATTGGAGAGAAAAGTTGCCATTTCTCTCCATGGCTATTGAATGCCCTGAAAGCGCAGTTACTTAGGATAAGACGCAATTGTACAGAGGAGTCAAAATTCCAAATACAATCCCATAAAATTATGGAGGATTTTAAAGAAAAAGGGTATAATGAGACATTATTGACAAAAGCACTTAAAGAGGTCGAACTAAGAGATAGAAAGGATCTAATTAAATATAATGTTAAAAACAAAGAAGAAGCCCAAACAATAGGATTGATTTGTGATTTTAATTGCAGAAGTAGGGAATTTAGGAGAATAGTCTCTAAATATTGGGCAATTTTAAGAAATGACCCCCTTCTGACTAGCATTCTCCCCGAAAAAACAAAAATAATTTATAGAGGAGTGAACAAAACACTTTGACATCTAACCACATACCCCCAAAAAGGCATAATAGTAACTTTCTCAATGAATCAAAAGGTTTCTATAGTTGTGGACATTGTGGTGCATGCAAGAATTCTAGAAGTAGGAAGAGAATAATAAAAGAATTCTTACACCCTCATAATGAAAAGATTTCATTCAAAATAAAAGAATTAATTACATGCCAATCCACGAAGGTTATTTACCTTTTGACATGTCCTTGTGGATTGGCGTATGTAGGACGTACGAAAAGAAATTTACACACCAGAATACAGGAGCACATTACAAATATCAGAAATGGTTTTGAAAAGCACAGTGTTTCCTTACATTTTAAAAACAAACATGAGTGCGATCCCACTGGACTACAATTCCATGCGATACAGAGAATATTACCTGACTGGAGGGGGGGGGAGATTTTATTAAGAGACTTTGTAAAAAAGAAATGCAGTGGATTTTTAATTTAAACACTATGCAGCCTAATGGTCTAAATGATGATTTTGAACTTTGTCATTTATCATCATAGATTTTTTACAAATAATTGATAATATTTTTCTTTTTTTAAATCCTTTTTTAATTTTATATCATCATTAGTCCAGGGCTCCTAGTGATTACTGTATTAATATATATTTCTTTGTAATCTTTTGCACTGAATATTTTTTCACTTGTTGGTGAATGCGTGCACTGGCACTTTAAAGGATCACTATCACAATATTGTGTGCTTTACATATACTGTTCTTATATAAGTATAGATATTACTATTATTGTCTCTTCTTGTAATGTTAAGTATTGGGATTATGCACATTAGATGGTATAAGAATGGATTCTGCCCAATTTTAAAATGGACGTTAATAACAATACACGTCCGTTGACTGATTTATGTATTAACAGATTTTATAACCATTATTATAACATTAAGAGTTTTATATACATTGTATTAACATATGTGCTGATACTATTGTTTTTATTTCCTTTCCTTTAAATGTTGTGTATTAGTCATTATATATACCGGACTCCAATGTATAAGGTGGGCGTTTGCCCAGTTTCAAAATGGACGCTAGTGAAAACCACATGTCTGTTTAGAGACATGCCCATTCTGATGATGCGGCACGGGTCACGTGGGACGCCGCAAAACCGGAAGTAGGACGACAACCAATGGAAATAAGTCTATGAAAAGCCATTACGATGAGGGGATTGGATAATGAGATAACGAGCATACCAATCAAGAGGAAGATCACGATATTTAAATCACCACAAGCAGCAAACACATCACCGATTGAGAAAGCTGTCACAGTACAGCGAAACGCATCTCGGCTTGAAGATAGGAATATCCATATTTTTAATACATATATTTTTTATTATATTTATATAATTTTGTTTATTTTTGTTTGTAATTTGTTTACATATTAAATTTTGTTTTAAACTGATATCCATCTTCCATTGTTGCTCCTTAAAGGCACAGATACCTACACACCAGGAGCCAGGTATAGGGCTCCCTACCAGGTGAGAAGCCAATACTTTATATCCATTTCTTGTCATTGGGATTCACTGCACTAGGATCTCTCCCCTCCTTTGTGTTTCTCTTTTATAAAAGGGATCCACTGACGAATAGAGAATCGATTTGGATTTTGTGTCGCCAGAAGTACACATCTGCTGTTGTGATCTGAGCCTATCCTAGAGGGCTCAATGACATGTGAGTGGGTCTTTATAGAACATTCAACTATTGTGCCCATTTTTCTACGTTACTTGCACCATTTTTGTATTTACATCTGTTTCAGATACATTGTTCCAGAAGTTCTTTATATACATTTGTATACATACCCATATGGGTGAGTTGGCCACATTTTGAGTGCTCCACATGTACACCAGAGGTGGTTTTTTGTCAATTCCTCACTGAGTGTTCACTTGATCTATACGAGGTTTATTGCTGCTGGAAGGCATTTCACCCTAACAATATAGCTTTTGAAACAAAAACGATATATGTCCTTTCTAACCTCAGAAACAGCGTGAGATCATACTGCTCCAAGCTGACTGATATATTGAACTGTGGACACACTGGTGAGATGTTTAGCCAAACTGCGAACAGCAAAAGTGCCTGATATCACTTCCAAGCAATTGATATATAGTCCTGTATCCACCTACTAAGACCCGCCTGTGGTCTGTGCAGGTCGCACTCCAGCCCCACAGACTGCCATCTGACTTGAGAATGAAGTCTGATAATGGTTTGAAGAAAGCCCTGCCATTCCAGCCTTTTAATGTAAGGGCACCACCGAAGTTCCTCCCTGACTTTGTGAATAAGAGAAACAATCGGGCCACAGGCATGACTCCATAGTGCAAAGGACCCATGTAAGTCGCCTGAATGGACGATGAGAGAAGGCCAACCAAGTGCACCAACATGCACAGTGGTACATGCTCCTTTTGAAAAATCATCCTGATTATTTTAGTTTTCAACATGTTATTGCAATGCGGTAAGTTGAGATAGATTCACTGAACACAATTCTCTGCTTCTATCCTAAATCCCAGCAATTAGACAACCTGCAATTGATAACTGGAGGTCTTGCGAAGCTGCATGACAGGTGCTGGGAATTTTTGGGGCTGGTCCCCGCCTTTTTGTGTAAAACTGCCCCCTTTCTGTGTGACTATGCATATTGTGGACATCGCTACTGACACAACTCATGTAACTGGTTACTCAACCTCAGGACTCTCGCACTTCCGTATTCGCATAGGTAGAAGTTGGGAGGTATGTACTGCTAATAAGACATGATTTACAACTACTTGTAATCATGTCTGTCTTTTATAATGAAAATGGTTTCCAGAGGCTGAGCTCACAAGCCCCCTTACAGCATTAAATTTACACTACAGAATGTCCTGGTTTATGCACTGGGGCATTGTTTCCATGTTTACCATGATCTGCTGGTCAACTGTCAAAGATAGCGATCAACTTTAAAGACGATCCAAATACCACCGTCCTGCACCACCGTTGTTAGCTCAATGCTGAGAACATCAAGCTTTCATAGGTGACCAGTTGTATTGCTAGTTGTATTGATAAATATTGATCATCGCTTTTTAAAGCTATGTAGTTAAAAAAAAAAAAATACACTGTATCCTATGATTTTGCAATATTTTGGGCACAGAATCTTCCAAAACACATTGCAGGTGTCTATCACGTGACTTGGACGCTCTTTGGGCATCTAGCCAGTGCTCTGAAGTGGGCTGATGTCTTGTATTTTTAATAAGCTGGACTCTCGCATGTATGAAATGTGCATGTCTGTCACGGCACAGCCCGAGCCCTGCAGACAGCAAGGCATGGCCGCCCTTTTAACAGACCTGGCTGGGTTTGAACTCACAGCTCCAGTCAGGTTCTCTGCCGTGCTGTCCACCAGGGGGCTTCAGTTTCTGTTTGCATTTTTCTGCTTCCTGTCCACCTGGCCCTGGATTAAGCAGCACTGATCCACCTGCAGCTCTTTTCCAATTAGGGTCAGCTGCACGTAATTAGCAGGCTGTAAAAGCCAGCCCTGCCTGAGACCTAGTATCTGGTCATTTTGCCTGTTTGGTGTTTCCTGCCGGATCTTTGATTTGCTACTGACTGATTTTCCGGACTCTGACCTCTGCCTGATTTACGGACTTTGTTACTCCGCTGCCAGCCCTGACTACTTCTTCTCACCTTAACCTGCCTTTGGATTTTCCCTTAATCTGTACTGTGTTTTGGATTTTGCCTGCTTCCTGTGCCATCTCCTGCAACTGGACTGGCCCACCGGGATACCAGGACATTTCCTGGTGGGCCGCGGCACCTGGGGCTGGGCTGACAGCCCTTATTAGTGAGCAGGCTCCTGTGATCCTGGCCAGCTATGTGTGAGGGCCCCATGGGAGCAGGGGGAGCAAGGCGGCCGGCACAGCTCACACGCCGGGATCATAATATATATATATATATATATTTATATATTATTATCATTGCCATTTATATAGGGCCAACAGATTCCGTAGCGCTTTACAATATTTTGAGAGGGGGGATGTAACAATAAATAGGACAATTACAAGAAAACTTACAGGAACGATAGGTTGAAGCGGACCCTTCTCTCTCTCTCTATATCTATATCTATATCTATATATATATAAATGTAAAGAGAAGGTGCACTCACAGGTCTTAAAATATGTTCAATTTTATTTTACATGCAAAAAATACATGTGCAAAAAATCTACAAGTGAATCGAATTCACTTGTAGATTTTTTGCACATGTATTTTTTGCATGTAAAATAAAATTGAACATATTTTAAGACCTGTGAGTGCACCTTCTCTTTACATTTTTATATGCACAACGCCAAGGTCAGCACCCAGGCAAGAGTTATTGGTTTTTTCAGTAAAGGGTGAGTGCCAAGCTTCATTTCTTATATATCTCCTAGTGTGCGGCGGGGGCCCTGGTAACTGCAGCATGGGAAGCAGTTGCTTCCCCAACAACCAGCCTCCAGGAGCTCCAAGGGATGTGGAGGTAAGAAGCAGGTCAGTGTGTGTGTGTGACTGCGTGCGTGTGTGACTGCGTGCGTGCATGTGTGTGTGTGCGGCTGTCTGCGCGCGTGCCTGCGTGTGCGGCTGTCTGCGCGCATGCCTGTGTGTGCGGCTGTCTGCGCGCGTGCCTGTGTGTGCGGCTGTGTGCCTGTGTGCGCTTGACTATCTGCCTGTGTGTGTGTGTGTGTGTGTGACTGTCTGCCTGTGTGTGTGACTGTGTGTGTGTGACTGCCTGTGTGTGTGACTGTGTGTGTGTGTTTGTGTGTGTGACTGTCTGCCTGTGTGTGTGTGACTGTGTGTGTGTGACTGCCTGTGTGACTGTCTGCCTGTGTGTGTATGTGACTGTCTGCCTGTGTGTGTGTGTGACTGTCTGCCTGTGTGTGTGACTGTGTGTGTGTGTGTGTGTGTGTGTGTGGCTGTCTGCCTGTGTGTGTGTGTGGCTGACTATGTGTGTGGATGTTTGCCTCGGGGTCAGTGACTGTCTGCCTCTGTGTGTGTGGATGTCTTTGTGTGTGTGTGCATCTGCTAGTGAGTGAGCCTGTGTGTGTGTGTGCCTGCTAGTGAGTTAGCCTGTGTGTGTGTGTGCCTGCTAGTGAGTTTGTGTGTGTGTGTGTGCCTGCTAGTGAGTGAGCTTGTATGTGTGTCAGTGAGCTAGTCTGTAGGGATCATGTGTGTGCGTGTTAGTGAGCTAGTCTGTAAGGAGCATGGATGTGTCGGAGCCTGTCTGTTGTCAGAATATTTATATCAACAGATATTTTGTGCTAAAAAGAAATTAAAAGTGTATGTTGCCAGAGTCACTCAGACTCCATTTTGCCATCTTCAGGATAACAGACACATAGTTTCTTCTTATTTTCTGTAACTAGCCACTTGCTTGAGCTAAAGAATGTATTATCTAAACACAGACACTAGTGACAGAGAAGACTAAGTAATTCATTTTACTTTCTAAATTTTACAATGTTCCATTGTAGTAAGGGGTGAAATTGAGTTTAGAACGGTCAATTTTACAAGTTACGATCAAAGTAGTTGCCACAAAGACTGGGACAAACGCTTTGAACTGACAGCAAATCTAAGTTATGGTAGTCATTTTAGATAAGCCAAATGACGTCAAAATCGTCATCAGGAAACGTTAACTCGTTCCTGGATAGGAAGGTTTCGTTAGACGAGACTACCATCTATGGATCAAATACCTAAATTGCAATCCATAGATTGGACACACTTACGGCTTCCTATTGGTTTATCAACTAATGACGTACAAAGAGTCTGGTCCTTTAAAAGTAAGGACAAAGGGAGACAGATATACACAGAGATGCAGAGAGATCCAGGACATTTTCTGGGACTACCTACTCATCTGATAAGAATATCTACATAACTGGTATTTATGCTGGTTTTATTTAATTAATTTAAATTAATAAAATGTACTAATAGCATGATATATGACTGTATAAATCACGGTCAGATTTCCATGTGTTCTAGCTATTACTATACACCTGGATTGGTTACCTATGAGACTTAGGACGCATGATGCTCAACCTTTTGGTTTAGAATTTGTCAGGCAGTCTTTCTTTCTTATAGTAGACACCTGTTTTCTGTAATTGTCTCTAGATGGTTTACCATTTAAACTCCTTTCTCCCATCTGTCCTTTTTTAATTGTGTTTTCCTTTAGGATTATTAAAGGTAGGGACCCCCTTCCCCTCAATTATTACTCTCCCACTGAGGACTTATTTTAGTCCCCTCTCTTTCTCTCTTTTTTATAGTTAGGTAAAACCCCTTTTTGTATGATTATAATAGCTGGGGAGCAGATGTGCTGTGTAGAAAATTGCAGATTAATTTACTCCTAGCCAAGGCTGACCAGAGCTATTGTGTATTAATCGGTGATGTATTCTTCCTTAACCTTTGTTAATATTAATTAATTATAATATTTATCTATGTAATAAAATCTATTTTACTCACATTGGTGTGATTCTTTGCATCCCAGAAAATAGCAAAACATCAGTGCCTGGCACACCCCAGGTTAGTTGTCCAACCATTAGTAAATTATCTGACTCCTTATATTAGCAGAGCACACTGTAGTGGTAATGGCCTTTGAAGTGTTCCTTTAAAACATTGCCAATTATGGAAAGGTAAGAATTAAGGCTAGGGTTCTTTTATTCTCCAGGATATACATACTGGTCTCCCGAGAATGGTGGGAGCTATTTTGCAGGAGCCCAGCAGCTTTTTGCAGCTGCTGCCCTTTATTCAAGCATTCCCGTTAGTGATATGCCAGGAGAAGAGCTGGAGAGATAACAACTGTCTCCCGAGTCCCTAACCCAACTCCCGGCATGTTATCATGGGCAGAGTGGCTGAATTAATGGCTCTAATGCAATTTCTTCTGTCATTGTACACTGTCATTTACACCATGAATCACAATGTGTGGTGTCATCTACTGATACAGTATAGAATTAGTTCTAACCGTTGCAGTGTGTATATGCTGATGGCCTTGAAAGTATGATGGCAATTGTAGCTCTACAGGTAGTCATATACCTTACACATACATACATATATATATACTCACACACTATCTATGCTGCAATGCAAATTTGTGTTATAAAACCCTCAAATAGTATGTAATTTAGAAATAATGTAACAGCTCTTATCTGTTAGCTAAATATTAGGTTCTGCAAAAAATGTTGAGAGTTCTTCTTTAACGGTTATCAAAGTATGTCTTTACTTTCTACAGTGATAAGGAGTCAAAAATCATTGATTACCAAACTCAGCAACAAAAGTTGTTTCCGCTTGTTGCTACGTGCTACGCCATTCAATTCACAATAAAATATGTCAACAAAGTTTACAACAATGTGTCCAAGATGATTAAAGCAGAAAATTTTGACTCTGTCCCAGAGGTACGGTACAAATTGTTATACAAGGAGAATGTGATTTTTTTTTTCCTAATAAAGAACAACAGAAGGGGATATTTATCAAAGTATACTAACAATTTTAAGTCTACGTTTCTGATCACTTCTGGCGCTATTTATTAAATCTGTCACATTTTTTCCATCTATAATACACCATGTTTCTGCCAATGTAACAGATTTATCAGTCTTTGCACAACCTTGTCTGACAAAAAAGTGTCCTGCTTTACTTCTCGTTTTTCCACCACTCTAAATGTGTCGGACTTCTGAAATGGAAATGTGTGTGAAACTTTTAGTATATACTATATAGACAAGTGTGACTTTTTAGGCTACTATTAATAAATACGATCAAACTAATGATGGAATAATTCTCTAAACTACTGCTTGGTGGATTTACTACTGTAACGTTATTGTGTTTGAATATTATTCCGCGCTCTACGGTTTTAACTTGGAAGCCCATCTGCTGATATGCGTACTGATTAGGATTAGTTGTAGGGTTTGTGGTAGAGTAAAGGTTAATTCTGGGTTAGTCATTGCTGTAGGTATATGAATAGGTTAAGGTAGGTTTATGATGAGAGGTAGTGTATGCATACGTTTAGGGGTAGGATTTGTATAGCACTAAACATTAGTGTTAAAGGAACACTATAGTCACCTAAATTACTTTAGCTAAATAAAGCAGTTTTAGTGTATAGATCATTTCCCTGCAATTGCACTGCTCAATTCACTGTCATTTAGGAGTTAAATCACTGTTTCTGTTTATGCAGCCCTAGCCACACCTCCCCTGGCTATGATTGACAGACCCTGCATGAAAAAAAAATGGGTTTCACTTTCAAACAGATGTAATTTACCTTAAATAATTGTATCTCAATCTCAAAATTGAACTTTAATCACATACAGGAGGCTCTTGCAGGGTCTAGCAAGCTATTAACATAGCAAGGGATAAGAAAATCTTAATTAAACAGAACTTGCAATAAAGAAAGCCTAAATAGGGCTCTCTTTACAGGGAGTGTTTATGGAAGGCTGTGCAAGTCACATGCAGGGAGGTGTGACTAGGATTCATAAACAAAGGGATTTAACTCCTAAATGGCAGAGGATTGAGCAGTGAGGCTGCAGGGGCATGTTCTATACACCAAAACTGCTTAATTAAGCTAAAGTTGTTCAGGTGATTAGAGTGTCCCTTTAAACTACCAAAAAGTTATTTAGATTCTATATATAGGATTAATTTACAATCAGGACTGCACTAAATGTGTAAAAATTGCTATAAGAACAAACATGTATTCACACTCACACAGTGTTGTATTAGGTAAACATAGGATATAAAAATAAAGTCCTCTCTGTCCTTTAAAAGAAACAATAGGTATGGAGGCACATGAAAAAAAAAAATCAGCTTCCTCTCCCTTCAGTCCTCTTTTTTGGCACCATAGGCTGAGCCTGAACCCATAGTCCCGAAGCATCAAAACATGTTCAGACATCGCCTATTTGTTTGCTTGGTTTTACGTCTGCATGATGCTTTGGTAATAAAGAATTTGTCTGACATCTAATGCACAATATTTTAAAATATAGATGTGCTAGCTTTAGCAGGTCTGCCACCAGGAGAGGGAGAAGGGGGAGGCAGGGGGGGAATGTCCATTATGCAGTTTGTCAGGATGTGCTCAGGGATGAAAGGTTGCCCATACTCTGAACGCTGTTAATATATTTTTCACAAACTTTGTAAGGCAGCTAAAGGATGTTCCAAACACCATAACCACAATAGCCATCAGAGAGCCGGAGCAAAATACCTGCAGTGCACGGCTTAGCTCATTGCTAACAGAAGCTCCTAAGCAGGATGTTCCCCCTCTCAGAGCACCTGAGAGGCGGAGAGGAGTTGTACCTGTAAAATCCCAGGTAAGTATCAATTTGCAAACAGTTTGACTGCTTACAATGGGGGGGTTGTTAGGGTACTGCTGGCACCACATTTACAACAGTGCACGTTAGTGGTTATGGTGCATGGAGAGTTCTTTTAACTGCCTTGCAAATATTGCATTTCTTCTCTTCTGCACAGTAAAAATAGTTGGTACTAATCTGTACATGTGCAAAAGAGCCCAGGTTCTTACTGGCTTCCGGCATCACGTGCTTTCAGCAGCCTTTTTTTCTATCCTAACTCTTTCTGATTTACTATTCCTTGGTTTGGTGCAGTTCTAAGATGGATATATATCCAAATACCCACTTCATAGGCAAATTTACCATGGCACCATTACCAGGACCTATATAACCTGTATTTGTCAGTCAATCTATCGCAGAGGTCAGCACTGACACAAAGGGTTTCTAATGCTCTTTCTCTAAATGTAAAGTGTATCAATTTCTCCCCAGCTTCATGCCATCACGTCGAGTGTCAAAGCCTATGCAACAGAAATTTGTGCCAATGGAGTGGAGGTGTGTCGGAAGGCCTGTGGGGGCCACGGATATTCTCTTTTTAGTGGTCTCCCTACCCTGTACACAACAGCAGTTGCTGCGTGCACATACGAAGGGGAAAATACTGTCCTACACCTGCAGACAGCAAGGTATCCATGTTAAACATCTTTGACCAGTATATAAGTCCAAACTACTAAAACTGCTAATTCTGCAAAATTATTTTTTTTTCACATGATTCCTTTAGGTTTTTGATCAAATGTTTTGCTGGCGCCCAGTCTGGACAGCAGTTACCTCCCATTACGGTGTATTTATCATTTCCACCCTCTGGTCATTGTCCTGCAAGCAACCATTTGGACTTTGTGAATCCGGATTTATATGTGGAGGCTTATCAGCACAGAGCGTTTAGGTGGGAAGTGCACCATAATGTATTTACATTTCATAACTGTGTATAGGAAAAACAGCCAATATCAAGTACTGTTCTTGCAAATTCATTATATTAACATATTTTTACTATTGTATGTTATGGTAGTAATAGCTTACTAAAGCTATTGCAGAACTACAGCATTCTCCACAGAGCTGTACAAAGGGTACAAAAGAATGCAATACCTAAGGAGGATAAGGTTTAGAATTTACTCCCTAAACAGTGAATTGTGGTGAACTGAAAACTGAATTGCAAATTTTAACTAAAATAGTCCAGATATGAATGTTTTGTAGATTTTTTTTTCAATACTTATTATCTTATCATATGGTTTTTAGTAAATACATCACTTATAGGGTCATTTCCCAAAGTGAGAATTGTCAGGAATTCAAAATGAATTCAAAGTGTGCAAAAGAGCTCCAGTACACCGAGTACCTCCGCCAAGTCTGCTTCCTCACTACCACAAGGGACCCTGGAACACTTCAGCCCCAGCTTGACTGGGATCTCTCCGTAACTCTTCCACCCAACCTAGCTCTCTTCTTACATGCAGGTATCGTCCTCTCTGCCTTTGCCTCTTCAGTTTCTTTCTAAAGGCATTTGCGGCTCTCGGGTCTAGCTCCATTTTTGACTTGTCATAGGCTAGAGGGATCGTGCATCATAGGCTAGAGAGATCGTGCAGCCAGTCAACAGGTCCAAAGACTCTGTTGCTGGAAAACCTAAATATCCATACAGGACACACAATTCCAAAAGAGACTAATATACCAATTCCTTATTTTGGAGACTTCGGGGACTAGTACTTATATATTTGGTGGCAAGCATTTAAAATACAAATATATAGAACATTGGAGAACGAGCAACTATAATTAATACATGATCTATATAATACAAATAACATTTTCAAACACACTAAAACACAATAATATATACATTTAACGGTCATTTGGTTGCCTACATTTGCACACCAGCATTCTGCAACTGTACCAACTTCTATTCAGCCAGCAGATGGCGCTGCAAAGTTATCAAGTAACAATGAAAAGTTTGTTTTTTAATTGCTACCATCACAAGCCCTTTGTTTCAGGGCTCTTTGGACCAGGTTCATAGTCTGTGGGTGCGAGAGGCTGGCCTACAAGCCTCTCCAAAAGGCCATGGCACGGGAGCTTCTGTCACAAAGTGAATTAAAAAATTATGGTCAAGGAAGCAGAACTGGAAAATTCTCTAATGTTTGCTATGCTAGTTTTAGATACACTTTAGAAGGCATCTGGTTGTTTGCAATAACCTGTTGAAGGATAAAAATGCTAGCGCAATTCATAATATTATATGAAGTTTGACATTCATTATACACTTGATGATATATCCTCTATTGTTTTAAAATATGTTTGTTTTTTTTAACAATAACCTATTTCCTGTAGACTCTGTAAGCAGCTTGGCAGCTGCTTTTAAGTGCTGCTACAAAGTATATTTGGAGATATTCTGGAACGTTTTATTGAATCTTCAACTGTCTAAGATTTTTCTTTTTACAGGTAAGAGTCATCTAGGAAGGTTTTAGATTTAGCAAGGTTTGATTTCATGTTGATAATTGGTAAGGCAATTGATTTAGTTAGGTGTTTGCTATTGTTTGCAAATCATCACAGGCCCACTCAGGTGTAACATTCTTAGGCGCTGGTGCCTTTAGGAGTGTATATAAGGGTTGTATATATTAGCTTGGCTAATAAAGCTTGGCAGCTGCTTGTAAGTGCTGCTACAAAGTGTATTTGGAGATATTCTTGAGGTAATCTGAGTTACACAGAAGGTGGGGGCAAAAAAGTAAACTGTTTGATTTAAACGCCTCATCTCATTAAAATGGCAGACTTTGTTCAGTGTAATAGTTCTTACGCATTTGTTTCACGTTCCACTTTTTGGAGGTTTGGATGTTGTCTATATATTGCAGCAGGAGATTGCATTTTTTAAGTCTGAGATTTGTAAATGGTCTGTTGCAAATCCACTGCCGCAGAGATGTCCTAGGAATGGCAGATGGATTACTGTAGGATCTGGTAGACGTAGAGATGTGGACAAAAGGCATACTACACAGTCTGTGTGTTTACATAATTCATTTACTGCACTTTCAGTTTGTGGTGGTGTTACGGAGACAGGCTCAGGCACCGAGTTTGTGGAACCACCACCCTCTATGCCTAATGTGAGCAAGAGTGCAGCCAATAACAAAAAGTACAAGGTTAGGCCTGATAGAAAGCAATTGTTGTTGGGGGATTCTATCTTAAAAGGTGTGGAGTTGGACAATAGTGGTTTTGTGAGAGGTCTTCCTGGAGCTACTGCTCACAGAGACAGGAGACATTTGTAATATTGTTAAAGCAAAGCAGAAAGGGGAATTGGATGTACTTGTCCATCTAGGGACAAATGACTTGGCTTGTGATGAGGTTTCTGAGGTAACTAAAGTGGTTTGTGTCCTTGCCAATGATATATGGCAGGTTGTGTACACACTGTCATTCTCTCTCTGAAGTTCTGCCTGTGCATAACCTATAGAATGATAGGCGGATGCGTATTAGGGACTTTAACTTGTGGCTTGGAGCAAGGATTTGGCTTTGTTTCTCATGGTAGCTCTATTTGGAATAGAAATGAACTGTACAAAAACAATGGTTTCCATCTTTCTCAAGAGGGAACAAATGTTCTCAGTGAGCAGTTCAGAGGTTTTGATAGGATGTATTTAAACTAGATGTGGGGGCAAAATGGTGATAACATCAATCAAATTGCCCCTCAAAACAAGGACAGAAGGTACCTGCAGGGCCGCCATCAGGCGGTGACAACGATGACAGTTGTCACAGGCCCGGCGGCACTTGGGGCCCTGACCGTCCAAGCCCCACGTGGAGCGGTGAAACTGCCGCAGGTGCATCTGCACCGGGGCCCATCAGGTGGCCCAAGCATTTAGGGCCTCCCGATGAGCCCTATATCTTCAGGGGCCGGTCAGCGCTGTCATAGTGTGACCGGGCCCCTTTAAAAATGCTGTTGGGAGGAAGTGACGGCCGGTCACTTCCTCCCAGCTTACTGCGTGCGGGAAGGGGAGAGACATCCGCTCCCATCATCCCCAGCCACCGTCCTGCAACTTAAAGGTAAGGAATAGGAGGGTGGCTGAAAAATTAGGTGTATGTGTGTATGTATATCAGAATGTATGTATGTGTCTGCATGTATGTCAGTTTGTATGTATATATCTAAGTATGTATGTGTGTATCTATCTATGTATGTGTGGTGTGTGTGTGTGTGTATGCCTGTATGTATATATCTATCAGTATGTATGTATGTGTGTATGTATGTCTGTGTGTGTATGTCAGTATGTGTGTATGTATATATCAGTATGTATGTATCTATGTGTGTATGCATGTATATATCTATGTGCGTGTGTATGCCTGTATGTAGGTATCTATCAGTATGTATGTCAGTATGCATGTATGTATGTGTGTGTCAGTATGCGAGTATGTATGTACGTCAGTGTGTGTGTGTGTATCTCTATCTCCTTATGCATGTGTGTGTCTGTATATGTGTGTGTCTGTTTCGGTATATGTGTGTCAGTATGTCTGTTTCAGTATTTGTGTATCTTTCTGTGTGTGTGTGTCCTTTTGTGTCTGTGTGTATTCCTGTGGGCAGGATTTGGAGGCGTGGCTTGGAGGCGGGCACCCGGGGCCCAGTCCTTGAGCTGTGTTAGGGGCCCCAGAATTTCTGATGAAGGCCCTGGGTACCTGTAGCCAGGGCCGGACTGGCCCACCGGGATACCGGGAAATTTCCTGGTGGGCCGTCGGCTCCTGGGGCCGGGCAGACACCTGGGTCTGCTGTCGGCCGCTGGGGAGGTCTTCTGGCGGCCGCTGGAGGATTTGTCCTGGTGGCCGCTGGGGGAGCTGCGCTGGCTCTGCTCCCCAGCGCGCAGCTGAATGAGACCGGTCAAGTCCTCCAGCGGCCGCCAGAAGACCTCCCCAGCGGCCTCCAGAAGACCTCCCCCTGGTGTCAGGTACTAGTAATGTGTCTGTCTGTGTTATGGTGTCTGTCTGTATGGTGTCTGTCTGTCTGTATGGTGTGTGTGTCTGTCTGTCTGTATGGTGTGTGTGTCTGTCTGTCTGTGTCATTGTGTGTGTGTGTCTGTCTGTGTCATAGTGTCTGTCTGTATGGTGTGTGTGTCTGTCCATCATGGGGTGTGTGTCTGTCCATCATGGGGTGTGTGTGTGTGTGTGTGTGTGTGTCTGTCCGTCATGGGGTGTGTGTGTGTGTGTGTCTGTCTGTCATGGGGTGTGTGTGTGTCTGTCTGTCTGTCATGTGTGTGTGTGTGTGTGTCATGGGGTGTGCGTGTCTGTCTGTCCGGGTCATTGGGGTGTGTGTCTGTCTGTCCGTCCATCATGGGGTGTGTGTGTGTGTCTGTCCGTCCGTCATGGGGTGTGTGTGTCTGTCTGTCCGTCTGTCATGGTGTGTGTGTGTGTGTCTGTGTCATGGGGTGTGTATCTGTCATGGTATATGTGTGTTTCTGTGTCTGTCATGGTGTAAATGTGTGTTTAAAAATAGTGTTTTTGCTCACCTTTTTTTTTTCCCCACGCAGCGTGCTGGTCTCCCTCGACTGGCCCTGCCTCTATAGCTGAGATCATCAAGCTTGATGATCTCAGCCAATCCAATGCTTTGCCATAGGATTGGCTGCAAAACGCCACTCCAATTAGCATCTCCTCATAGAGATGCATTGAATCAATGTATCTCTATGGGGAACGTTCAGCACCTACAGAGTGTGGAGGCCATGAATGTAGGTGCACTAACACAGGAAGCACCTCTAGTGACCGTCTGAGTGACTGTCACTAGCAGTCACTTTGAAGCAAGGTAAACACTGCCTTTTCTCTGAAAAGCCTGTAGGGACATGCTATAGACACCAGTATCACCACATTAAGCTGTGTGTGCGTCTGCTAGTGAGTGAGTGAGCTTGCTTGCATGCGTGTGCCTGCTAGTGAGTGAGCTTGTGTTTTTATGTCAATGAGCTGATGTATATCAGTAAGATTGTTTGTCTATGAGGCTGTGTATCAATGAGCTTGTGTGTGTCATTGAGATGTCAGTGAAATTGCCTGTGTCTGCATGTGAGTATGCTTACTGTATAATTAAACTTTTTACCCTGAAAGGACCAATATTTTATATTAGAAAAAGCAATTATATATATATACATATATATATATATTACTCAATCATCTGTCCTGGCAAGACGTAGCCTTACATATTACACGCGACAATATATGGCGCAGTGACTTATGGGGCTGGCACAAAATTTTTTTCCAGGGCTGCTTTGTATCCCCAGTCCGGCCCTGCCTGTAGCAAGTGTGTTAAAAAATAATGAGCTTAGAGTCATGTCTACAAATGCTCGCAGTTTAGGGACTTGTGGCAATAATGGCAACAGATAAAATTTATATTTAGTCGCTGTTACGGAGACATGGTATAATGAGAAAAATGACTGGGACATAGCAATACCAGGGTACTCTTTATATAGGTAGTTAAATATTTATCTAGTAGATATAAATCCAACAATTTTTTAAGAACCTCAAAGCTTTTCAATTGTTGTTCACTATAAAGATCTTTTATCTTATAGTTAAATTTTTTTTACCAGCTTACCAAGTTAATCTCTAACACATAGTGTTCTTAAGACCTTAAACTAAGGTTCTCAAAGTTTTTTATTAATAGAGCATAAAGCGGAAACTGCCCTACTTCATCTTACGGGTTTAGAAATGGTAATCTTGATATTGTGATTATACATTGTCTAATGGCAACTAAAATATTAATTGCTAGATTTTGGAAAAGTACTGAGATTCCTACTAGAGATCAAGTTAAAGCTTAATTACTATACCAATTTGAGATAGAAAAAGGGTTGATCCTCATGAATGATTATTTTAACGTTAATATTCTGACGCCATATTCCAACCTTATTGACAAGATCAGAGGGTTTTAATGAGGTGAGCTTAATGGAAGAACGTATTATGACTTACCTAGATTCAGATGAAAGCCAGTATTGGATTATACCCCATGGGCTCTTTGACCATATATTTGATACTAGTTGTAATTGTTATGGGATTTTTGACCTGTCATATTCCTATATTATCTTGGAACAGTTTTGTTTGTATTGTATGTCCTATTTTTGTGGGTATTGGTTTTTGTTGGAGTGTGATTCTCCTATACTTCGATATTGCATATTAAATTTTTACACTTTGGAAGGTTTATCTTTTACATATATATGATGTAATTTGCCATACCTGGGTGTGTTTTACCCGGGAAAGAATGTTTTTTTTTTGTAGTACCTTTCTCGGGTTGTGTACTGTGTGTGTGTGTGTGTGTGTGTGTGTGGATTACTCAGTCTAATTTTCTGTGTCTGTGTGCATTGTAACATAATTAAGTATTTCTGTTTTCACCCTTCATCATGTTTTAACTGATGTTTGGGTGGGCTTCTATATATCACAGACCAATCTGGGGGGAAAAAGAGAGAGGCTTGAGTAATATTGTGACTGATCACTGAATATCAGTGCCCTTTAAATGGACACTGTAAGCACTCTATCTGCTTTATATAATTAAAATGGTTATAGTGTCTGTAGTCTAATTGTGCTGTCCTTTCATTTGTCATTAAACAGTTTTTAATGTTTTATTGCTAAACAAGAGTCCACAGAGTCCATCCCCTCTGTGCTGCCAGGGCTAATGAGGAAGTATTAGCATGAGTAGAAATGGGCAGCTGTGATTGTGACTGCTTTTAGCTCGCATTGCTAGTATAAATGGGTATGACTGCAAGTGTGTAATATCTGCCTTAGCCATACTTCCAGAAGGGGCCAGATTGTGGGTGGCTATGAAGCATTATTCAGTAATGAAATGGTTTTAGTGACTACTTTGTCCCTCTCAACATATTATAAGATATATATAATACAACATTTGCTACAAATACTTGGAAAATTAACATTTATTTAAATGCATTTCTAGTCTCATTGCATCAGCTGCACATAAACTGCAAAGCTTGGTCCAGTCTGGCAGTGAACAGTATCTGGCATGGAATAACACATCGGTGGAGCTGGTGAAGGCCTCAATAGTAAGTACTCGTGTAGACTCATATATACTTCATGCTGCATCTTTCTTTAATTAATTAAGGTGGACTTATAACCTTGGTACTTATGGAACAGTGAAACTTGCCATTTACCTTATGATATACAGTATGTCCCTATGCCCTCAACACACAGGTAGGACTTTATACCCCCAGCAAAAGACACGTGTCACTGAATACAGGGGCCTTTAAAACGGCACTGTCACATTGCAGGTTTTTTGTTTTTTTTAATATGGATCAATTTTTGTCCGTCTATTTTCCCTTATTTTTATTTTAATCTTTTTTTTTTTAATATACTTATATGGAAAAGTGGCAACTACTTTTTCTTATATTGAGCATGATTTTTGGCAATCTTTGGCACTGGGCAGAGCTTTACCAAGATACCATTACACTTGCCAAGGTAATTTATCCACAATCAAAATAATCCAACAAGAGGGCAAATGGCAGATATCATGGACATGGAAGAACAAAATGGCGGTGCCCAGATGATGAGATCCAGTGCAAGCAAAAAGGTAATACATATAAATAAAGGCAAGTGTTGCTTTAACTTACAGGCCACCACCAATCCAGTTACATGCCTCCTTATTCTCTAAGACAAATTGAATATTAAATGGACACTATAGTCACCAGCAGGGCCGCCATCAGAAATTGTGGGGCCCCTAACACAGCTCAAGGTCTGGGCCCCCGTGTGCCCGCCTCCAAGCCCCACCCCCAAATTCCACCCACAGGAATACACACACACAGACACAAAAGGACACAGACACACAGAAAGATACACACATACTAACAGACACAAATACTGAAACAGACATACATATAGATACATACACAGATACACACACACACACACACTGACATACAGACACACTGTTGAACATACATACTCACATACTGACACACATACTGACATACATACACATAAATATATACTGACATATATACATAATGGCATACATACACATACATACTGATATACATACACACACAGATATATACATACACAGATACACGCATACTGACATGCATACTTGCAGACACACACACAGACATACACACATACACACACACTGACACACAGACACTGACACACACATACATACTGACATACGCACACACAGACTGACATACGCACACACAGACATACTGACATACGCACACACAGACATACTGACATACACACAGACACACACAGACAGACACACACAGACAGACAGACACACACAGACACACAGACACTGACACACACAGACATACACACACATACATACTGACATACACACACATACATACTGACATACACACACATACACACACACACACATACACACACACACACACATAGTGACATACACACACAGACATACACACACAGGCATACACACACACAGACATACTGACATACAGACATACTTGCAGACACACACACAGACATACTGACATACAGACATACTTGCAGACACACACACACCTCATTTATCAGCCACCCTCCTCTTACCTTTAAGTTGCAGGAGGGTGGCTGGGGATGATGGGAGTGGATGCCTCTGGTGTCCCTCTCCTCCGCTCTCCCCCCGCGCGGAGTAAGCTGGGAGGAAGTGACCGGCCGTCACTTCCTCCCAGCAGCACTTGCGGTGTTTAGCCGCAATTTTTTTATTTATTTTTTTTAAGGGGCCCGGTCGCGCAATCACCCGGCGCAGCGCTGACCGGGCCCCTGAAGATACAGTGCCCATCGGGTGGCCCTAAATGCTTGGGCCACCTGATGGGCCACAGTGCAGATGCACCTGCAGCAGTTTCGCCGCTCCACGTGGGGCCCGGGCGGCCGGGCCCCTCAGGGCCGCCGGGCCCTTGACAACCATCACGGTTGTCACCCCCTGATGGCGGCCCTGCACACAGACATACATGCTGACATACACACAGACTTACACACACACACAGACATACACACACACACAGACATACATACTGACATACACACCCACACACAGACATACTGACATACAGACATACTTGCAGACACACACACACACACACTTCATTTATCAGCCACCCTCCTCTTACCTTTAAGTTGCAGGAGGGTGGCTGGGGATGATGGGAGTGGATGCCTCAGGTGTCCCTCTCCTCCGCTCTCCCCCCGCGCGGAGTAAGCTGAGAGGAAGTGACCAGCCGTCACTTCCTCCCAGCAGCACTTGCAGTGTTTAAAAAAAATAAAAATTGTGGCTAAAGGGGCCCGGTTGCGCAATCACCCGGCACAGCGCTGACTGGGCCCCTGAAGATACAGGGCCCATCGGGTGGCCCTAAATGCTTGGGCCACCTGATAGGCCCCGGTGCAGATGCACCTGCGGCAGTTTCGACGCTCCACGTCGGGCCGGGCGGCCGGGCCCCCCAGGGCCACCGGGCCCATGACAACCATCACGGTTGTCACCCCCTGATGGCAGCCCTGGTCACCAGAACAACTACAGCTTATTGTATTTGTTCTGGTGAGTAGAATCATTACCTTCAGGCTTTTGCAGTAAACACTGTCTTTTCAGGGAAAAGGCAGTGTTTACATTACAGCCTAGGGATAGCTCCAGTGGACAGTCCTCAGATGGCTACTAGAGGTGCTTCCTGGGGCAGTGCTACTCAGTGTCTCCACCCTCTGCATGCAGACACTGAATGCTCTTGAGATACATTGATTCAATGCTTCTATATGAGGAGATGCTGATTAGACAGGGCTGTGCCCCTGATCTGCCTCCTTGACACTCTTAGCCAATACAATGTTTTCCTATGGGAAAGTATTGTGATTGGCTCAGTTCAACACTTCTGATGATGTCAGCCAAGCAGGCAGGTCAGGTGCAGAGCCAGCAGCAGCAGACTAGAATAAAAGTAAGATTTTACTATATCTGGGGGGGAAGGGGGGCATATGGTGTTTTTAACACTATAGAGTCAGGAATACATGTTTGTGTTCCTGACCCTATAGTGTTCCTTTAACTCCTTAAGGAAAGCGCTTCAGAAGCTTGTCTTATGCTTAAGGACAAAGGCCATTTTTGCATTTTTTGTTGCTGTTTATATTCAAACGCAATTTGCATCTCTGTCATTTATTGCACCAACACATATTATACATCGTTTTTTAGAGGGTAAACAGGGCTTTAATTTGAGGTCACATATACATAGATACATTCTCATTAATTATATAAAAATGGCAAAAAAGTGAAAAACAAAAAATAAATTTTTTCACAGTTTTGGCAATAATTACGTGTGCTTAATATGTCCAGCTTAGAAAAAGTAATTCAAAATAAATTCATTTATGTGTCTTGATTTATAGAGTACATCATATGTCTAGGATTTCAGCTTATTTTGAAAGCTACAAGTAACAAAATACAAGGACTAAAATAAAATTTCAATTTGCAACAATTTTAGAATTTGGTATGTTTGTCTTGTAGGTTTAGTAGCCATCACAGAAAACAAAATTGCCACACAAAAGTATATATTTATATAAAGTAGCACAGGCTATTTAAGGCCATTTCATCGCCAATCTCTGCTAAATATTGGAGTAAAATTGTGTTTTTTCTTTATTTTGGCATATACACGTATTAAAGGTTTTTGTAATGTGTATTTCGTAAAGCTGGTGTGTGCTATTCCTGCACAGAACCCCATATTGTATTCAGCTACATCTGCCGAGTATAACAATACCCCCATTGTATGCCTTTGGAACTTTTCTGTAAAGCTACAGTGCTATATAAAAGAGACAAGGCTATTTCAGTTTTTATAGTTAGAATTTTCGTAGATGGATTTGACGGGCCTATGTCTCATTTTAGGGTATTCTAGCAGTGTGACTGTTCACATAACCCCACAAAGGGCTTTCATTTGATGAAGCAGACACCCCAGGGTATCTTATATGGTTTATATTGTGCCTCAACTTGTCACCATTTTTTTCACCAATTTATGTCAATGTTTGTGGTGAGGGGACAAAAAAAAGGCTTACACTTGATATGTACCACCGTCATGAAAATCCCCAAATTATACTCAGTTACACCTGAGTAAATCAATATGCCCAATGTATGACCTAGACACTATTTTGTGAAGTTACAGTGCTGTAAAAGAGACGTGACAAGTTCCGGTTTTTAAGTGTGAATTTTCATGGAGGGTCTTGATGCATCCGTATCCCACTTTGGAGCACTTGAGCAGGCTACATATTAAAACTACACCATAAAGGCATACCATTTCTTAAAGAAGACATCTCAGGGTATTTCAAAAGACATATTTTGAACCTTAGTGTGGAATTATTTTTCCGCTAGCTTGTACCAAATGTAGTGGTAATAAGCGTTTTTTTTCTGCCTTTTTGACACACAAAGTGAGTTTGCACAGTATATTTTGCAAACCTTATGTGCTACGACTGTTTAATACTTCAAATGTTGCTCAGCTATGTCGGCTGAGTACAGCAATACCCCCGTATGTACCTTTGCCAGGTATATGTGGATGTTGAGGGGGCACATTTGAGATGCAGCCAGTTTTTTTTCTAACTTTGAAGTTTTACGCTGTGTCCATGTTCCATTTTGGAGTAGTTTAGATGGTTGGTTATTGAAACTTCCCAACAAACACATAGTACTTATTAAAGAATACACCCTGGGGTAATTCAAAAGGCGTATTTTTTTTTTTTATTGCTTTTAATTTTTTTTTAATCTTTCCTAAACTTTCTTAAAATTATTTTTTTTTTATTTTTATTATTTTACAGATTTAACATTTTTATAAGCTTTTTTTTACCGTTAACCCCTAACTAGCTGTAAGCAGCACTATTGGTAAATTCCCCAATAACTCCCACCCACCCCAGCTAGCAAAATATATCATTTTAAAATATTTAAATTCATGAATTAAATAAATTGAACCCCTGAGGGTTAAAAAAAAAATAAAAAATTAAGTTAACCATAAGGGGTTTAAAAAAAAAAAAAAAAAAATCAGATCACAGTATAATACTGTGATCTGTATTTTGATCACTGTATGTAGTGATCAACTGGCAGGGAAGGGGTTAATTTTTATTAGGACTGGGTAGTGGGGGGAGCGATTTTTTTTTAACTTTTTAAAAAAAATGTTATTAAAACAAACTTTTTTTAAAACTTTTAAAAAAACAAAAAAACGACATCAGATACAGTAAAATGTATACCCTGCCAATTGATTACTGTAGTCTGTGATCAACTGGCAGGGAAAGGGTTAATTTGTATTTATAATGGGTAAAAGGGGGTGAGGTTTTAATTTAACTTTATTTTTTTACAGAGAGAAGATCATCACTGATCCATCTCCCTGCACTTCACACTGAACCCGGTAGCGCAGGGAGGCGGATCGTGAGTCCCTGCAGCACATGTGCTCGCTCTGAGAGCCCGTCAGAGCGATCACTGCTGCAGGGGCAGCGCGATCGGGTGCTCCCGGTCTGCCTCTAATACAGAGGCAGACCAAAGCACCGTTAACCCCGCGATCGCCACAATCTGGGATTAATTTTAATGCACGACGGACCTGGTCCGTCACTTGTCGTTAAGGGCTTCCCCAGTGTGTCGGACCAGGTCGGTCACTCGTCATTGATGGGTTAAAAGACTTAGTATGGAATACGCAGTGTTCTTACACAAACTACATTTTCATTGCGCATTCTCACAGGGGAGAGAAAAGAAAACAAGACTGGCATCAGAACAAACATTATATAAATGTAAGAAAATATAAAAAGAATAGATAACAATAGAGTGGGCAGCAAAGAGTAAAATGCATTAGCACTAATAACACATTAACTGTTCTAACATTGTGTAATTCTGATTGGACAATACTGCACTGTTTTCCAGGCTCATACACACTACATGACAGTGAAATTTTTTGTTGATGCACTGAATTCGGTTACACGAGAACCAGAAATCCAGAAGATATTAAAGAGTCTCTGTGACTTGTACGCACTGCATGGAATATTTACCAATGCTGGAGATTTCCTACAGGATGGATATTTGTCTGGAAAACAACTGGATATGGTGACAACAGCCTACCTTAACCTCTTGCCTGTGATCCGGTAAGTTTCAAAATGTAAAGTATTGAAATAAATGAATTCCTCACTACTGCCACATCTCATGCAATCCTGTTTTACAGGAAGGACGCAGTTCTTTTAGTAGATGCTTTTGACTTCACGGATGCAGAGCTATTATCAGCGATTGGCAGTTATGATGGAAATGTCTATCACAACCTTCTAGAATGTGTTCAGAAAAATCCAAATAACAAGAAGGTAAATTCTTTAATATATAAAAATTTTGGAACTTATATAAAAGTATCTGTAAGCATGAAATGAGTTTTGATAGTTAACAATTTAGAAGCATATCACCTATCATGTCGTGTGGGGAATTAATATTAAAGAGAAAGTCAAGAAAATTAAGTGTCTGTACTGAAAGACAAAAAAAAAACATTTACTTTCATTAACTTGAGATTCTGTTGGGGAAAGTGTGGTTACAGTTCATTGACATTGAAACCGTGCTCACAGCTAATGAGAGTGGCTCTGAATTGGCCTGGCTTAATTCAGTGCAGATATCCAGCATGGGAAGCTGTGTTTCAAACGCGAGCACCAAGAGTACTCAGGTAAGTTGTCAAACCATTTTAAAAACAGATTGACAAATAACTCTGGGGGCCACCATGGTACTCTGGGCATCATAAGGAATATTAGTGATATTGCAGAAGGTCTTGATGGTAAGGTATGTCTTTTTGCTGATGATACTAAGATATGTAACAGGGTTGATGTTCCAGGAGGGATAAGCCAAATGACAAATGATTTAGGTAAACTAGAAAAATGGTCAGAATTGTGGCAACTGACATTTAATGTGGATAAGTGCAAGATAATGCATCTTGGACGCAAAAACCCAAGGGCAGAGTACAGAATATTTGATAGAGTCCTAACCTCAACATCTGAGGAAAGGGATTTAGGGTGATTATTTCTGATGACTTAAAGGTAGGCAGACAATGTAATAGAGCAGCAGGAAATGCTAGCAGAATGCTTGGTTGTATAGGAGAGGTATTAGCAGTAGAAAGAGGGAAGTGCTCATGCCATTGTACAGACCTCACTTGGAGTATTGTACACAGTACTGGAGACCGTATCTTCAGAAGGATATTGATACCTTAGAGAGGGTTCAGAGAAGGGCTACTAAACTGGTTCATGGATTGCGGGATAAAACTTACCAGGAAAGGTTAAAGATCTTAACATGTATAGCTTGGAGGAAAGACGAGACAGGGGGGATATGATAGAAACATTTAAATATATAAAGGGAATCAACACAGTAAAGGAGGAGACTATATTTAAAAGAAGAAAACTACCACAACAAGAGGACATAGTCTTAAATTAGAGGGACAAAGGTTTAAAAATAATATCAGGAAGTATTACTTTACTGAGAGGGTAGTGGATGCATGGAATAGCCTTCCAGCTGAAGTGATAGAGGTTAACACAGTAAAGGAGTTTAAGCATGCATGGGATAGGCATAAGGCTATCCTAACTATAAGATAAGGCTAGGGACTAATGAAAGTTTTTAGAAAATTGGGCAGACTAGATGGGCCGAATGGTTCTTATCTGCCGTCACATTCTATGTTTCTATGTTTCTATGTTTCTACCTCCAGCCTAACTTAAGGGGTTAAACTGTAAACGAATGGTTTAACCTCAAACTGTTGAATATGGCTCTTGATCGCTCTGCCAACCAACATCTTTAGCAGCCCAAGTCAGGAAGCCTCAGACAGGGGTGACACTGATAGGTTAAGAGTGTCAGCTGACTCGCAAAGTGGCTTGAGAATTGCATGTATTTTTCTAAATTCATTATGTGAACAGGGAGCTACTGATACAATGAGAGTTGCTCCCTTGTCTGAGGATTTTTGATTCAAGCCATGGACTGTGGCAGATGTTGATAGGAAGATTGCATGGGTATCACATTCAACACTTTAGGGTTAAACAGAGTGTCCCTTTTAGCTACAAATTACATTTTATATCCATAAACTAATGATGGCCATGTGTGATCTCTCATACTGTGTTGGCAAAAGTTCTTGTAGATAGTTTATCACAAATTAGGTTTGAACCTCACATTAAACAAAGTGTGTTCTTGTTGTGAAGGAATACATTAATTTTGTTTTTTTCTCAGCAAGGATATATTGATAATTAGTGGGGCTGGTAAATTCTGACCCACAGAGGAGGAGATAAAACTTCTAAAGTAAGGTAACATCATAATGAAAATGAAACTTTTTTCCCATGCAGGCTGTGTTGGTCTTAGCCAAGGGAGGTGTTGCTAGGGCTGCATTGACAGAAACAAAAGGTGCTTTAACTCCTAAATGGCAGAGAATTGAGTGAGACTGCAGGGGCATTATCTGTACACTAAAATTGCTTAATTAAGTTAAGGTTGTTTTGATGCCTATAGAGTCCCTTTAATGTTTAGGAACAATATCAGTGAAAAGACATGTTGATTAGAACAGTGGTTGGTTCCTAACAGAGTACCCTCAAGGAACACCTATTGTCCATGATTTAGGCATTTCCCAATTCTGCTCCAATGAGAATACTGACAAAAACTGGACCTTTTGCGTACCTTGAGGACTGGGTTAGCAACTACTATTTTTTTTATTTGACAATGTAGTGCTTGTTCATTTTTGAATGGCTTTCCTTCTTTTTTTAAATTATACTTTGTTCCTTTAGGTTAATCCTATGTTTGAGAGTGACCTGAAGCCTTATTTACAAAGTACCCAGGCAAAGCTGTAAAAACTCCAAGATGTGATTATAAGGGTACTAGTCAAAGTACCAACAACATATGCTCCTTTGAATTTCACCTATACATTGTGCTAGAAACTTTGAGTAGATATTTCAGTCTCTTGAACTCTGCTGCTAAATTGTTCTGTAGTGCACCACCAGGAACAATGTATCTGTTAAGGCAGTCATCTTGTTTATGGAAATGGGCGAGCAAGAGGATGACCTGTCCCATTACTGTTGCTCTCATTTTCTGTCACATCCATAAATGGAATAAGAACTGACACTAGGTTACCTTTTATTGTCCAGTCCTCACTACCTAGAGGGTAGTCAATGCCAATGGAGTGGTTGAAAGCTAGACTATGGATTCCATGTTCCAAAATTCTTCCCAGCATGCCCAAAATAGAGTTCCACCTTGGGCTGATATCCTTTTGAAGACGATGTGTGGGAAACGCTGTTTTTGCTTGCTCCCACCTCAAGAGTTGGCTAGCCTTCAAACTACTGTGGAAATGCCTGGCAATCCACCTTTATCAAGTGTGGTTGCCACTTTTGTGTTGCCTTAAGGAATTGGATATTTCACTACAAGTTTGTAGAACAGCAGTACAAAGAACAGGAATTACAAAGGAACGATCTTCAGATGGAAACACATTGTTTTACCACAATGCTTAATGAACATTCCCCTAGACATACAGAGCTATATATATTTTATGTTAAAGGGTGTCAGTCTCATGTCCTGCTTTCTACTTCTGCATTTCTTATTACGTAGCTAAAGTAATACTGTATACATCGCTTGAAAGACCAAATGGTCAGTAGGCCGGATTATAATACAAGATACTCCTGCTTTGAAAGGGTTACACTTGCATTTTTTAAACATACAATATTTTTCTATTCTTGTGTTCATCCACCTGACACCAGCTTTCGCTATCTGTTATGAACATTCTGCACTTGGAAAAAAATAGCATTCTTTCTAGCACCTGCAACTTGTAGCTAGGTTCCTAATCTCATACGGTCAGTTGTATCCATTAACAAGAAAGTAACAGCATTATGAAAAATTATAATTTTGGTTCTGAGACTCCTACGAGTGTTTAATGTTTCTGTTGATGTATACACCCCTAGACAAACTGTGTTTTATATATACAATGTACTACACATTTAACCTTCGAATGCTTATTGATAATCCATCTGAAATGGTGTGACTTCTTTGAGTATTCCCTGCAGCTGATTACACAGACAAAGGAAAGCAGAAATGCGTTAAGTGCATAAGTCCATGGCAGCGTAAGGGTTTCCAGCCTAACAAGAGCCTTGACCATGGTAGCAGCTGTGTCACTGACTACAATATTGGTGACTGCCTCCTCTTCCAAGCAAGCTGCCAGCATTAAAGGACCACTCTAGGCACCCAGACCACTTCAGCTTAATGAAGTGGTCTGGGTGCCAGGTCCAGCTAGGGTTAACCCATTTTTTTTGGGTTAATCCTTCCTCCAATTCCTCTAGTGGCTGTCTCATTGACAGCCGCTAGAGGCGCTTGCATGATTCTCACTGTGAAAATCACAGTGAGAACACGCAAGCGTCCATAGGAAAGCATTGTAAATTGTAAATGCTTTCCTATGAGACCGGCTGAGTGCGCGCGCAGCTCCTGCCGTGCGTGCGTATTCAGCCAAAGGGGAGGAGAGCTCCCCGCCCAGCGCTGGAAAAAGGTAAGTTATAACCCCTTTCCTCTCCCCAGAGCCGGGCAGGAGGGGGTCCCTGAGGGTGGGGGCACCCTCAGGGCACTATAGTGCCAGGAAAACGAGTATGTTTTCCTGGCACTATAGTGGTCCTTTAATCGGATTGCCTGAAATATGTTTTCTTAATTATGCTTTTCATTCATTACTTCATCAAGAAAGATTGATAACCCTGCTGGCCTACAAACTATCAGGATACAAGAAGACCAGCAGCAGATATAGATCAACAACCTACCAAAAGACACGGTGGTAAAGGATATAAGGGTGCATTAGAGTTTGCTAAAGATAGAAATCAGAAGTCGTAAAACTACGCAATTCAGACCAGTAGAACAACACACAGCCTTATATGTAAATCAATAAGACAGGACAAGAATAAATCATGGTCAGAAACATAGCTGCTTCAGGAACAAAGATCAGCAACAATAGCAAATCACGCTTAACCCCATCACTGCCTAGTGTTTTGCAAAAGAAACATCTCCAGAATCCGAACATTTAGGGTGTCCTGGAAAGTAATGTGTAAACAGGCCCGGGCAGGCCATCAGGCATACCGGGCAAATGCACATCAATCAAGCCATAAGATTTGCCTTTCATATCCATAAATCTTCTTTATTCTTAGCTCCAATTTATGGATTGAAAAGCCTTAGAGTGACGGTATTTCTTACATTTGTGTATATATATATTTGCGACCAGAGCACCAGGTACATTATATTTAATAGTTGGCGTGCACACACACACACATATACACATACATACATACACACACACACACATCGAAATTTGCACGAGGAGGAAATAGAGATCCTCAAATTAGGACTCTCATTTGTTCCCACGGCTAACCCTAATAAATTTACATGGAATGTGGAACTCTTTAATTTTGGCAGGAATATGCACCTGAAAGACCACTTTAATAAACCACAAATACAGCAACAACGAAATCAAAATCAAAAAGAAGCTATGTTACAGCTTAAACCAAGATCCAATTCTGACCCACCAAACAACAGGGCGAACATTAAAACATTTTTGTCTACAGTTCAATTTGAAACAACAGAGGAAATGAAAACGACCATGTCACACACGTAATAATTTAAGCAAAAAACAACGACAACTACTTGACAATTTGGCACGTGATCCATCTATCGTAATCTGCCCCACCGATAAGGGCGGGGGCATAGTTATCATGGATTATGAGAAATATGTAGTGGAAGTGAAAAGACAATTACAAGATGAGAGTACATACAGACTACAAAGGGATGACCCCACGAAGGAAATACAGGCGAGATTAGAGGATGACTTAAAGGACCACTCTAGGCACCCATACCACTTCAGCTTAATGAAGTGGTCTGGGTGCCAGGTCCAGCTAGGGTTAACCCATTTTTTCATAAACATAGCAGTTTACACCAGCGCCCATCCAACAAATTTGAAAAATTCTATAACTAGAGCACAATTCCTCAGGGTTATGAGAAACAATTCAAAGGAAAATGTAAAACCGCAACAAATACTTGAAATGAAGATGAAATTTCTGGAAAGAGGGTGCAGTGAAAGAGTCTTAAATAGAGCCTTGGAGGAAGCAAATAAAAAAGCGACCATGCAACAAGACACCACTATAAACACACAAATGGGCTGGGGGGGAAAGAGACACACAAATGGGCTGGGGGGAAAGAGACACACAAAGGGGCTGGGGGGAAAGAGACACAAAGGGGCTGGGGAGAAGGAGACACGGGGCTGGGGAGAAGGAGACACAACGGGGCTGGGGAGAAGGAGACACAACGGGGCTAGGGAGAAAGAGACACAACGGGGCTAGGGAGAAAGAGACACAACGGGGCTAGGGAGAAAGAGACACAACGGGGCTAGGGAGAAAGAGACACAACGGGGCTGGGGAGAAGGAGACACAAAGGGGCTGGGGAGAAGGAGAAATGAGGGAGCTGGAAGGGGAGAATGAGTCACATGGGGGAGCGGGGGAATGAGACACATGGAGGGAAGCCACAGTGCAATCTTTGCACTGGGGCCTGTGGCTTCATAAGATGTCTCACCCCACAATACACTGCCATGGTGGATTCACTATAGAGCAGTGTTCCCCAACCCAGTCCTCGTGGACCACCAACAGTGCAGGATTTATGTATTTCCTTGTTTTATTCCAATGGAGATACTGACAAATCCTGGACTGTTGGTGGTCCATGAGGACTGGGTTGGGGAACACTTCTAAAAATGCTTAAAAAAAAACCCCACTTCTTTAATCACAAACACTTGACTTTTAGGTCTGCTTTTTATAAAAGTGCTTTGAGTCTCACAGGAGAAAAGTGCTACAATAATCACAAATTATTATTATCATTATATAATCTGGAAATTCTGGCTAACGGAACAAACAAATTCACTAGTGAAATTCAATTCAGTCCATTTTAAAGTGCCCCTAAATGTATTCAGGGTAATACATGCTCACATCTAGAACTTCTGCCTCTAGAACCCCACCACCCAACAACAACTGTGAAACTATTTTGCACACATAAACGGCACTGTTATGACCACATGCATTTTTTTTTAACCCCCCTCTCAACTCAACTACATTTCATTGTCACCCACCAATCAGAGTGCTAGGGCAGGTAAACATTCAGGTAAGGCTCAAAATTTACTTGTCAGAGCACTATGATTGGTTGGCTTAAGACAGTAAGTCTATGGCCCCCACCATATGGCTGCTAATGGGTGGGAGCCGGAAGGGGAAAAAGTAGATCCCCCCTTTTAACACTTAGGGCCCCCACCCGCTGCTACAGGATAGGGGCCTGAGGGGGAGACAACAGGTCTCCCCTCCATTTGTCACTTAAGGTCCCCATCAACTGCTAATAGGCTGGTGGAGGGGGAGGGACACTAGACACGGTTTTTAATCTCCCTTATTTACTAACACTAAGTAAAATATAACCTAGTACTAGTAAAGTGGGCTAGAAGACCAATTTGGGTCTTTCAGCTTTTTAGTAGATAGCTCCCTAATCACGTGGGAATTAGGGGACTATCTACTAAATGGCTGCAAGATGCAGCTGCGGCAAGAATCAATCACAGAATGAAATTCCGAACCGAACAAAATTACCAAATATCATGCAAACACGAATGGACAAACTGTAGGCATTCGGTTCGCACAAAATTTGGTGAATTTGAAGGAGCCCTGTCTATATGACAGGACATTCCAGAATAGTGAAAGGAGGCACAGAGGAAGGGTGAGTATTGTGGTAGAATTTATTTGACCACAGGAAATGGAGATGGCGTAAGCTCCTCTTTTGTAAATAACAATGATTAACTGTCTAATAGGGTAAAACAAGTTCTCTGAAAGTAACAGCAAACTGAAATCACGAAATTTTTTCACCACTTTTGTCTATTTGAAGTGTTTAGCTTGTGTTTGAAGCTGTGGATGACTCTGGCTTGGAACGTGCTTAGTCGGGAGATTTTCAAAGGAGAAATAGCAGTGAGACAGAAATTGGAGAATATTTGACTATTTGGGGATAAAAAAGTTGTATTGCTGTAGTTACTGAGCTATGTGTAACATGGTGTGAGTTTTAATGCAATGAGGCCAGTGATATACTCCCACCCACCAGACATTACTGTGGAGCACTGATAAATTCACCTACTATACACATTAATGTACGTTTTATTGCTGTGGAGCTCTGTTAATAAGGGCATACACACTGCACATTACTGTGCTGAGGCTCAGGGGCGTACCTAGGGGAGGTGAAACTGACTGCTGCCGAAGAGGGCGCAATATCAGTTGTCAGCAGGGCCAACCCATGCATAGGTACTGTCTGATATGGCCAGGGCTGTCTAACACGGGTCAAAAAGGGCAGCTGCCTTGAGTCCAGTTATATCTCGGGGGCCCAAAGCAGCTGCCCCTTAAGCCTGTAATGTTCGTTTCTTCATGCTGTCTACCGGACATCACGATGGGAGGGCGGGGACCAGGCGGCCCAAGCAAATGCTTGCCCAGGGTCCAATCAACATTAAAGACGACAATGGCTCCAGGCAGCACTTTCGCAGGGATGATGAAACTCATGAGCAGGGCCGGCATAGGGGAGTTTGGGGGACTTGCACCCTCTACACTGGTACCTTCTGTACCTGCTTTATGGACTGTAGAAGACACAGCTTTGTCAGCCAAACAAAAGGTAATCCAGGTATTGCCATACATTTAACCTTTCTGAGTGTCTGCAGCAGCAGAGGATAACTTGCCAGTCAAAAGGCATATTGAGTACTTTTTCATGAGAAGTGATTATTATTCATCATCCTGTTCATATTTTTTAATATACTAACTGTATTGATAACAAAAAAGTAAAAAGTTGTAAAATGCCTTTTGAAAATGCACTGTATTCTTCCACGCAGTAAGTGGTCCATTTTTTTTTTTTTATTCTTTCATTTTGAGTGCATGAGTTAATGCAGCTTACTCTGCCACAATAGCATTCGTAAGCATGGTAATAACACAGCATTTCACAAATATGGCATTTAAGTAGTGCACATTTTTAGGTATTTAGATACCTATACGTCTATCGGTTATGTATAACAGTTGAACTTGAAACCTAATGACAGACTTGAATATTACTAGATAAAGCAGAACAGCCTTTGGGTTGCGTGTCGGCTTGGAAACAATTAGATTATAACAATGCATGTGTGCTTCATTAATTGAGGAGAACATAGGATAATCATATGCATGAAGATTAAATGTGGTATGAACATAATGAAAATAACTGAAAATTACAAATAGCACGGTGCATGTGTGATGCATTGATATATGCAAGTATAGGATGATCAATGCAAGGTGACACATAAGTTAGTAGCGGAGAGCAGGAGTCACTGGATGTAAAAGCATGTATATAGTATTGCTGCCAGCATAAAATAAACAAAAATGATCACTCAAAATAATTGCCAGATACTCTTTAGTCGGCTTTCACTGGTGCCATGTAACTTCAGGCCGGACTGTTGTATGCCTGGCAGAGCAAGTCCCGAATCATCCGATCCCCACTCTAGGGAAGCTCATGGGGCCTGTTTGGCAATCTTCGGTAGGGTGATGGGAGTGAAGGAAAACAGGTCCTCCGCCCGAGGCTGGTATGCTCACTTGGGGGAGCCAATACAGCTCCTCGCTCCTGCTGATCAATGTACATATAGTTGTGGCGGGACCGCTGCTATTCGTGGGTTTTGTCCTTCTTATGTATGTGTGTTGCCTGTATATTCGTGTGCTTTGCCTGCTCCCTGTTAGGGAGTGCTTCCACGAAGGGAATCAATTCGCCTCCTGAACGGGGACTACCTAAATGAACCACTTGGAATGTTGATTAGTACGTTCACAATTCATAACAAGGTGTAAAACCATAAACCGTCAGAGAGGCCATCGTATAGATGAACATCAACCAGGAGGCGCATTCGTGGATGGTGTCTCACCTCGTTTGGTTCCTGTACGAGGACCTCCCCGGTACCTATTGGAATGTTCACACCAATAAATTAGAACGTTAACAACTCGCAACATAAGTGTGAAACCGCAAGGAAAATAATTAATGAGTGCTCCCAGGGGGAGCATTCGTAACCTGAAAGGAGACGCTTTCTTTGTCTGGTTTCCCACAGGGAACCCGCAAGCAGAGGCGTTTCGAGGCAGGTACCATTATGGGGGTCCCTGGGATTGGTGTGGGCATCCTTTGGGGACAATGGCTGGTTTGGCAGGCTTTCTGTAGCTGGGAGTCAAGGAGGCGGGAAGCTTTCCCGCGCAGTGACTCCCAGGTGCAGAGGCTTAAAGGACCACTCTAGGCACCCAGACCACTTCAGCTTAATGAAGTGGTCTGGGTGCCAGGTCCCTCTAGGATTAACCCCTTTTATTTATTTTTTTCTAAACATAGCAGTTTCAGAGAATCCTCTAGTGGCTGTCTCATTGACAGCCGCTAGAGGTGTTTGCGTGCTTCTCACTGTTTAAATCACAGTGAGAAGACGCAAGCGTCCATAAGAAAGCATTGTAAATGCTTTCCTATGAGACCGGTTGAATGCGCGCGCAGCTCCTGCCGCGCATGTGAATTCAGCCAAAGAGGAGGATCGGAGGCAGAGAGGAGGAGAGCCCCCCCCCCCCACCCGGCGCTGGAAAAAAAGGTAAGTTTAACCCTTTTCCTTGCCATCCAGCCCAGCGGGGCACCCTCAGGGCACTATAGTGCCAGGAAAACAGGTATGTTTTCCTGGCACTATAGTGGTCCTTTAAGGGATGAGGACCCTATAGGCGGGTGGTGCGAACAGGGGACAAACGAGCTCCTGGGAAGAAGACCTCCTGTCACCAGAAGTGGGAAGCCACGTGGTTGGGTGGCAGGAACAGGGGACAAAGGGACTGGAGTTCCATTTCTGCAATACTATCCCTGGGAGGAGACACTGTCGTTGTGTGGTGTAAGCCCCTTGCGTTGGGTTTTACATAAAAGCCGAGTGTGACAAAGTTTTTTTGTACCTCCAAAACTGTGTCTCGTCCAGTTACTTGGGGAAAATGGGTCTCTTTACATGGTTCCTGTTCGGCTGAAAGAAGGGAATTAGCAGAGGTAACCGGTCAGGTTACCCAGCGGTCCGTTACAATAGTTAACTAGAATATTAAATTATCAGCTTGCAAGTCTGGTGTGAGTATGGTTAAATCCCTGCTCACTCCAGGGAGACCCAGGTATCAATCAATAATTGGGGCTCCCCTCTGTCAGAAGAGGTCAGACTGACAGATAAGCTGTATATAAAAAATGAGTGCTGCATACAGGTCTTTAGATCCATTAAATTCACAGCTCAGCTGAGTTGATTCGCTAGCTGCCAGTTGCCCAAATACACTCCCAGAGTCTCAACAGACCCCCACAGGGACTAAATTTGCCCCCTTGCCGAATATGATCAGTGGGGATTTAGCAGTTGCCTAGCACTGACCACATTGTAATCGGTAGGGAATGCATGTTGTTTAAGGGTTAGGGTATGTATATGGTAAGAGGGGTTGCATAGTGTAAGAGCACTATGAATTATGTCAGCTTTGTTAGTTGCAGTATACTGCATCTTGAATGTTCTAGGTTTACCATCTCTGCTTAGATTAGGTATTTTTGTTTATATAAATTTATATTGTTACATATTCCACTGCACTTTACAGTTTGAGTACAGGGACAAATAAACGATTGCAAATGTTAGAGGTTAGCGGAAGAGTCCAAGCACTGTAATTACTACAGCTGTAGTGGTTACGATGCCATGAGAGCCCTGGCACCTCCGCACTGGCAGTAGTTTAACTATTTTGGAACGGTTTAACTCTTTACCTGGCGGTCAATCTGCTGGGTTAGGTTCCGCTACCTGCCTCAATGAGATCAAGAGTCTGTCTGTCTAAGCTCAGCTCTGTAGTGCAGGTCTTATCTCATTGGCTTAGAGCTATTATCACTGCAGGTTTAGCTCAGTGGCTAATGGAAGCCCCTGTGAGCTGCAGTAGTTATTGGAGTGCTTGTTTTATGATGGCTCTTTTTAAACAAGGTGAGGATGTCAGATATAAGTACAACAAGAGGAATAGTAGCATTGGGGGGAAAAAGTGGAATAAAGGTTAAAGGACAGTATGATGGAGTGGGGGGGGGTGGGGTGCGGAGGTTGCAGTGCTGTTCAATGGTAATGATGTTCCCCTTGAGATAAATTAGCATTAGAGATGGTAACAGGGGATCGAAAAATCACTGGCTGAGCGGAGTGACGGAGAATTAGTGTAGAATTGTAGAGGTGTTAAGAGCTTTGTAGATAAGTGTTAATGTTTATTATCTAGTTCTAAACAGGAAGCCAAAGTAATGTTTTGCCATGGTGGCAGTTAATAGAAGTGACAAAGAAAATCCTTCTTTGGTTACTTAGCACCACCCAGGAGCTGTACATTTATATAGTGTTTCTTTGACCACTGTGTGTTAATCCCCCTTACTCCAATGCTTATTGTAACATGGCATTGTGGGTCTCCGACTTCTAAGTAGCATCAATTTACCTTGACAGCATGACCAGAAATTGATTACATCTCTGTGTTACAAATAATCAAATACATTTTTTTAGTCAGTGTAGACACCATTTTGACCATCGTTGAATATTATGGATTTGCATAATGAAATTGTTTACATGTTTACACTGGTTTTAAACATCGACGATAGGTTGTATTTACATTACACTAGTTCCTATATGGCTCATGTCCCAACATGGGGAATACGGGAATCAAGTAGATTACTTTTGAATGTGGCTAGTCAGCCCATTCCTCCTGCTGCTAGTCATATCACACTAATTGCCAGACAAGAAAGCAAAGCATTGTGAAAGAGAATATAAATAAAAAAACTAAATATGGGGATGAGCCAAATTAGAAGCAGGAGTACACCTATATGGATGTAAGAAATTGATATGCAAAATTGCAATATTGTATGTATATAACTTTCCGTGCATGTGACTGGTTTCACAACGTGTTGATCATCTACTTGATAACAGTGTGATAAGGATCAAAGCTTTCAGTTGCATTTTACAACACTCAGCTAAAACAAAGGCTTACATCCCTCCAGCAGTTCTCCTGCCAACCAGTTTTTTCATGCATGTTATCAGAAAAATCAGAGTAATTAACATCTAGGTGTAACCATTGAAGTGTGTGTTTTCCCAAGCTATCCTATAATAAATAAAGAATGCACACCACAAGACCATAAAAAGTCTATCTGTATTTATTACATCACAAGTAAATATACAATACTAATACAGCAGTCAACGAATCAATAGGCAAATAATAAACAATAGTAAATATTTACCATATTCCACAAGCCTAATCGGGCAGAAACACGAATCAAACAAACCCCCCAACGTTTCGGCTCCTCCTGGTAGCCTTTATCAAGGGTATCTATATGATATGTTTTCCCAAGCTATCCTGTCTTTAAAAGAAGTCCAGGCCTGCTCCCAACCTACCCAAAAACCAACCACATGGTCACATGGTCACATCTCACACAATGTTACAGTATAGCTGGAGTGAAGAGATCAAAGGGAAAGACTTGTGTAAAGACAGCACTCTCTGGAAAAAGGGGAACGGATAAACCACGTTTGGGAGGGAAAGGGGATTCTGCAAGAATGTAGTTAATGACTGCAAGAATTAGTCTTTAACCCCTTAAGGACACATGACTGTGTGACATGTCATGATTCCCTTTTATTCCAGAAGTTTGGTCCTTAAGGGGTTAAAAGAACAGCAGCCAAGTAGGTTGGCCTCCTCTCTCCTCTCGTTGTCTCTTTTGGGGAGGACAGCGCAGCAAGCGCCATGGTGAACCGAGAGAGACTTTTACTATGTATCTTTTGGTTTTGGACTGGATGTGGTTATAATGTGTTTTGTGTATATCCTTCTAAAATCTGTAACAGTATCCTAAATCAATATTAACAATACATTTTGTTATACACTTGTGTTTGTGTCTTATTTGTCACACATTCCCTAAAAGAATATCCTTGTAAGAGGGTCATCATTTCTTACATGGTGATTAACACCTACACAAAAAACGAATGTGCACCTTACTAAATAGAACCGATATACCTAAAATATAACCTTTATTATTATTATTATTAATAAAAACTGAGTCTAAGTGAAGATCAGATAAATGAAATTTTAAATAGCAAGAAAACGTACGAAACAGTCCTTCTGAAAAGTACATGTAGTAGGGTGAAATAAAGAAAATGCAACGGTGTATAAAAATCTCTGCTAACCATAAAAGTGATACAAAGTAATAAATATATCAATCTGGATATAGAAGGGAAACAGCTCCCCCTGTTAATCTCCCTCAATAGGTGAAAATAGTAAAAACAGGTATAGAAGGTACTGATCATACTGTGCTTTCGAGGGCAGCCCTTAAATAAAGCTAAGATTTGAAACCCCCCAGATCTTAAGAAAACAGTGTATACACAAGAATAGGATAGAAAGCACGAGAAATCCATGCTAAATAACAAGGACTAAAATCTCAATAAGTGGCTTCTCCATCATAGGAATCTATTAAAGAGGAGATCTGATAAAGATATGTTGAAAGCTTATGGGCTAATGCATCATCAGCAGAATCTGTTCAACCCTTGGGTCACAGGTTCGAATCCCAGCAGGGTTGACTCGGCCCTTCATCCTCCCGAAGTAGATAAAATGAATACCATTAAATTGGGTAATAGTAACAACCCCTGAACGTTAGGCTAAAGTAACATCCCCAGGACGTACTTGAAAACAAGAGTAATCTGAATGTGCCTTTCCTGGTTAAATGCGTTTTTTTATTATTATTATTGCTACTATTATGAGCCTCTGCATAGTGGTTTTAACCAACTATGTAGGTCTTTTTGGCAGTGGCTATCTACCAACTCCAATCTATCCATCACCATGCCTATTGTGTCACAACCCCTCACATTGCCACTTCCCAACTCACCGAGTCAGATGCAAAGGGCAAAATGGCATTGTATGCAGGAGGCCAATTTTCTTTAAGCTGCAACCACCTAGGATCATTCGATCCCTGCACAGCTACCACCACCTGAGACTCCAGGTGAGACAGCAGAAACCGTGCGCAGCTCTGGATCTGGGACAATTGAAGATTATGCTAGCGCAGTGTACTAATAATCTTAATTTTAATAATGACAGGAGGCGAATATTTTGCATTAACTTTCTTTACTAACTCAATAGCAGCAAAGAAAAAAAAAACTGTTGAAATAAAGAACCAGAGCGAGTCAGAGTATATATAAGTCCAAGCATGACCAATCATTTCCTCTTGATTAATGCGACATTACAAGTTCAAATGTAACAAATAACATGTCCGATCCAGCTTGAGCCAACTTGAAACCGATAATGGAATTGAGTTATCCTAGTAATCCATAAGACTTGTTAAACTGAAAGAATAGGGAGCCTAGTATCAGTGATACGGAATCGACCATATGAAAACATAAGTCTTTATATATATATATATCCTTATAATGACTAATCTGACTAACAATAAATGTTAACATATAGAGTCAATCCACAATGATATAAACATCAGCAATCCAAACCATAGTTCATACCAGTAAATGTTTAATCTTTAGAATTAGACTAGTACCCATTAATTCTAATTTACCTCAGATTAGGGTGGGAACGTCAAGTCGAAAAGGGGGGGGGGAGAAATATTTGCCTCCTGTCATTATTAAAATTAAGATTATTAGTACACTGCGCTAGCATAATCTTCAATTTTACAACATGACAGGAGGCTTCATATTTAGCAATTTTAACGCTTAAGTAGAAGAGCGAATGCGGTGTTGGACGACGGTCTGAGAGGGAGGCAAGAGACTTGCCATGGGAAGCCGTGCCGCTGTAACCGAAGGAAGGGGCGGCTGACTTACCTCTGCACGGGGAATGTTCGTAATTCGATGTGGTGCCCATTGACCTTCTGTAACACCCATAGCAGCTCTGGGTAGTTTTGCACAATTCTGGGAACAAACAGAAACACGGCCGGCAGTCATGTTTAGTTGAGACATTGATAAGTGTTGGTCTCTTACCTGTGGGGACTCTTGCGTGGGTATATGCGCGACCACCCCGTCGTCTGTCTGTGCCCCTTTGGAAGTAGGGGTAGTGTAGTCTAGAGCCGGTGTGCTGGTAAGCTTGTTGCGGGTAAACTGCTTTGGGTGCCCTATACGGGGTCTGATGGTCCGAATCGGCTGGTGGCACGGCCCGTTACCGATCAGCCCTGGGAGAAAAACCCCTTGAAGGGTTGTCCCTGAAGACCTTGCACGTGGATGTGCGGATCTGTTCAGCGAGGTGAACCCGTTAACCTGCTTATTCAGCTCTTTCATAAATGCCTCACCAAAATTTTACCCTATGCCTGTGGGCCCAATTCTTTTACCCCCAGATTGGCCTGTTTGGGGTCAAAGGGGAAAAGTGCTGCGCGGCACCGCTCTATTGAGAGGGCCGTATTGGTATTCTCGAGAAAGCAGAAACCCCTCTGGGTCCATTCTCGTATATCATGTGTCCATTCACGCACCATGTCGGCAGTAAATGAGTCTGCTCTGGCGTAAGCTTCATTCGCCAAGTATATCACATGGGCCAGTGGCCCCATCTCGTCCAGGAGCTTGTTTTGCGCCCCTTTAAAGCATCTCTCGACCCCTTTGTGCGGGTCGTCCCTTCACTCCATAAAGGCCAGCATGAGTTGGTCAAACTCTGGCGTGAAAAGCCACCTTGTTTGGCAGGGGTGGTCTGGGGCACCCCACTCTCGTCCATTTGTGGACGTGTTTCTCCAGGGACTTGCGGGTCCAAAGTGCCTAACCCTGAGGAGGTGCTCAGACAGGGCCCATTCCCCGGAGTGGGGGTGCCATATGTTCCTGGGGTCAAACATCCTCTGCCCAGTGGTGTCCACGAATATCTCCTGTTCCTGTGTAGCAACTGTAGCGGACGGCTCCACATCTCCTTTACACTGGGGCTCACCCAGGGAGGTCTCCTTGACGTAGGTGTTGGAGCCCCAATCGCCCTCATCAGAATCTAAGACCTCTGCCTGCCACTCATCCATGAGTGGAGAGGGATTGGGGCATATCTTTGTCCTCATCTGAGGAAATCTCTCGCGTTTTGTATGTGGGACCGTGATCGTAGGGCACTTACTGCGCTTCAGCAGTGCCTTGCCCTTGTTAGCATAATTTTGGACTCCTCGCCCGTCTAGTGGCGTTTCGCCGGGCGTTGTCTCTCCTTGTAATCATCTGATTCATCTGAGTCCTCCCTGGTGTGGGAATGATTGCCAACCAGCTTGATAGGTTCAGAGGCCGTTGGTAATTGTCACGGTAGTTTACCCCTACACGCAGGATTTAGTTCAACAATCGACAAATAGAACAGATACGACTTACCGGACCTTAGAATGGCCGGACTCGCCGTATAGCAGAGAATAGACAGAGTCAAGTACAAGCCGAGGTCAAGGGAGCAAAGAGACAGCGAGAACAAAAACTAGCCAAGGTCTGGTACACAGTAGTCAGTAAGCCGGCAAACAAGACAAAACAGGGATAGAGAGCTAAACGGAGTCAGATACAAAGCCAAGGTCAAGCATGAAAATCACAACTGAACACAACAAGCGCTAAAGGGAACTGAAACAGAAACCACGATAGGGCAGGGAGTTAAGGGAGAGGTAAGTATAAATACCCTAAACTTTACTTTGATTGGCCCCTGTCATATCCACGCCCCCAAAATGTAAGTGTCTGGGGAATGTGGGAGCACATTTCATTTTTTGGCTCCCACTGCCCTTTTAAGAGCGTGCCCGAGACGCGCGGCACGCTCTTAGAGCTAGGCGGAACACGTGACCGCATTTTGCGGTCCGTGCCCGCCTTCATTTGGGAGCTGCGCGCGGCGGGAAGTGAAGACCTCGGCCGGCCCCTGGGTAAGGTAAGTACCGCTACAGTAATACCTTAGCCATTGCCTTCTCCAGGACGCAGCAACTGCGTTGATCAGGTTTTGAAGGTCAATCGGGTTCATGTGTCCATGATTCGGGCACTAACAGGCACAGGTATGAGGGTTGAAGTGACCTCGTGGGAGGGACGTAGACAAGCAGGTAGGCCGTATAATGTTTGTCGCCCAGTGGCGTGGAAAAAAGCAGACTCTCTAACGCTGGGGTTCACCCAGGAATTCGGAACTGCTTTAACAGGTTTCGCTAGGCAGCACTCAGGGAATTACCCAAATGGTTCACCCCTTGCCAGACTACTAGGGTATACCTTAACTGGCAGTCCCACTCCCCAGGGGTAGTCAAACCAACCTGTGAAGGTCCCTGTGAGAAAACTGGAATCATCTCTGGTCATTTTTGTAGAAAATCCTCAGCCGGTTTGCCTTATCGTGATGAGTGTGGTATTCCGCCAAAACTACACCAACAAAAATGGTTGCCACGGGTCTCACGAGAGACCCGGGGTAGCTGACAGGAAAAAAGCCTGCGAAAACCGTTCATGGGGAAGGTGAGTATACAGATACTGCTTATAGCATGCGGCAGAAAAGTAACAAACGGCTGTTCGTTTTGCCGAACGCATGTTGAATTCACGGACGGAATTCATATAAATAAACGGTTTGTGCAAAACTAGACGAATGGGTGGGCTTGGTCGGCCCGTTCGTGTAGAAAGGCATGAACATTAATTGTCTGCTCCGTTCGCACAAATATAGTGCGAACAGGTGGGAGAGTCAGTCAGACGTCTGTTCGTGCCCTGCAGTGCGCGAACAGAGTGACTGCCCGCTCTGTATGCACAGATTACAGTGCGGGAAAGGAGTAAAAGTAGCGAACGTAGCCACCATAAGGAGGGGGGGGAGGGAAGAAAGGGGAAACGCTGTTGCCTCAGAAGAGGCTTCTAATGAAAAGAGAATAAAAATATCACATGGAAAAATGCTATCCAATATTCCATAATCTGGACATACTGACCTTGCTATTCCTGTCTATCTAAGTCTCACAAGCTACAATACAGCACAGAGATTATATTTATTCTCCGTTACTGGAGGGAGAGGGGTTAACCCCTCCAACGGTTAACAGCCCAATGGGTATTAAATAATAAGGGATCCCCTGCCACCTCCAGGACAGTAACATAAACACAATAAGATAATAATAATAATGAAATAATTCTAATGCTGCTATACAGTCTATAAATATACATACATATAAAATACATCAGAAATATGACACATTGAAAGATAGTACAGTGTCTCTTTAACTATAAGATTATAATACATTTGAAAATTGACAGTTACGAAATTAGTACTCTGACCTGACTTGTGATGGAGCAGCAAAGAAAGAGGAAATGAAGGGTCATGCTTGGACTTATATATACTCTGACTCACTCTGATTGGATCTTTATTTTTTTTATTACAGTTTTTTGGTTTTTTTCTTTGCTGCTATGGAGTTAGTAAAGAAAGTTAATGCAAAATATGAAGCCTCCTGTCATGTTGTAAAATTCAGAGCACCATGAATGAGGAGCATGGTGCTTATACCCGCATGGAGTCAGACAGTTTTTGCGGGACACTTCCTCTGCACGCAGTTCATTTTGCTGTGGAGGTTTTCCTTTTATCTGTTTTTTTCCTATATTTCTTTTATCTTACTCAATGCACTGCTAAGTCCATGGAAAAGATATTAGATTGTTTGATCTTTGACCAGAGTGCTACTCTATGAGTAACTATCTTAGAGTTCTGTACAGCATTAATCTTATGTTAAACCTAGCCCAACAATTAGTTAATTGGCTATTCTTAGAATTCTAAAAAAAGAATAAAAAAAAAAAAATAGATGTCTGTTACCCACCCAGAATTATCTGAGATAATCATTATTCCAAATATACGGATAATGCTGGTAAAATGTCTGTCTGTAATAAGCTCTCATCTCAATAAAAAAAAATGATTTATAAAATTATTAAAGGACCACTATAGTGCCAGGAAAATATACTCGTTTTCCTGGCACTATAGTGCCCTGAGGGTGCCCCCACCCTCAGTGTCCCCCTCCCGCCGGGCTCTGGGGAGAGGAAGGGGTTAAAATCTTACCTTTCTCCAGCGCCGGGCGGGGAGCTTTCCTCCTCCTACCTAGCGACGTCATCGGCTGAATGCGCATGCGTGGCAGAAGCCGCGCGCGCATTCAGCCAGTTCATAGGAAAGCATTTAAGTATCAAAAGTATCAAAAAAGCCAAAGTTGCCAGGCGGAATCTGTTATCTGGTGCCCAACCGTCTAACAATTTGTCCCTGCTGGTGTTTAAAAATCAACTCCAGAGAGCCCAAAATTAAACACGCAACCAATTGTAGTTAGACAGCATTAGAGGATGAGGATTTCCAGTGGAAATGTGACTGAACGGGGAAGAATTCTGGGGACATTATTAGCATTCCAATGTCTTTGCTAAAAAACAGAATACAGGTATTTTTTAATATTGGAAGTTCCGTTTTAAAAATGTACATGCCACTTCAATATTTAAATGTGTGTGTGTTTACTTTTTAATACATTATTTTTAACCCCTTAAGGCCAGAGGCAATTGTAAGAATTCTGATCAAAACAAAACCTAGAATTTGACTATATGCCTGTTCAACCAGAATTCACCTCTTTCATATTACCCACACATATTCAATATCATTTTGTTCAGGAAAGACAGGGCTTCCATTTCACATGGCAGTTTTTTTGTGACACATGCAAAAAAATAAGCCAAATATAAATGTTGTCTACATTGGCAAATGACATGCCATGATGGGTTTAATTTTAATTCCTGGGCTGCCATACAGTTTTAAAGGCAACATAGACCCATCAAACCAATCTGGCAAATCTCAATGTGTAAAAAATGAGAAACGGACAAGCTCTTTATTTGACCCTGTAACCTTCCAAAACACCATAAAACCTCTACACGATGGGCATTGTTGTAGTTGTGAGACATCACAGCATACAAGTATGTGTGTTTTATTGCGGTAAAAGCGAACACTTATCAGGGCGCCTTGTGAGAAATACAAACAAAATAGTGCAAAGCAGACGCCTTGGGACTAGAGATGTCGCGAACTGCTCGCCGAACTGTTCGCGAACTGTCCGCCGGCGAACAATAGTGTGTTCGCGTTGGGCGAACATATGCGATTTCCAGTCCGCCCCCTATTCGTCATCATTGAGTACACTTTGACCCGGAACCTCACAGTCAGCAAACACGTCCTGGGAGGGAGGGTCTGCTGCTGATTGGCTGGAATGTGTCTGCTGACTGTGAGGTTCCGGGTCAAAGTGTACTCAATGATGACGAATAGGGGGCGGACCGGAAATCGCATATGTTCGCCCAACGCGAACACGCTATTGTTCGCCGGCGGACAGTTCGCGAACAGTTCGGCGAGCAGTTCGCGACATCTCTACTTGGGACTCGCTTGGAATGTGCCAGGTGACAGTGCAGTAACAGTACAGTACGATCTCTTCTACTGGTATACAAATCACAGTGCACTACAATGATTCTCTCATGGATTCTTTTGTTGATTACTTGATTTTAATTTCTTTATATTTCTCTTTGCTAAAAAGGCAGTGTTTTAACAGTGTAACCGAATTGCTTGAGAATGTACTGATTATTGAAGCATTCACGATGTTCAGCTGTATGGACCTCTGCTTGAAAATGCCAATAAACTATTTATGGGGGGGGGGAAAATAAATAAAATCAAAACACTTTTATGGTAGTCACAGTTAAAATGTTATGCACAACTTGGAAAATATCTAACTTTCTCAGTTTTATTTCCAGTTATGTTCCGTATATAAAGCCCTATTTCTCCTGTGAAAAATGATACGTAACAAGTGTGGGTGCACTTAATATCAAAGAGGTCAATTACGTTTGAGCAGACATATAGCTCAAATTCTATCGTTTGTTTTGTTTTTAATTTGGTCAGAACTTGTACATTTGGCTCAGTCCTTAAGGGGTTAATACAAAATGCAACAAAGTAACAGTCACATAAACGTTAACCTTAAAGATGATTAGATAGACAAACATTTATCAGATATCTCTTTTATATCTAGAATGTGTTACTTCTCACCCAGTTTGCTAAACATAGCTCATTGTTGTGACCTTAGCTCTGAGTCATAGGTCTGTACATGGGAGGGGTTAAGGGAGTGCAAAAACCAGACTTGCACACCCCCAGGGTGTTTCACAATCCCTAGGAAACATCCCCTCCTCACACCAGCCAATAGTTATCCTTAGTTAAGAGCTATAGTGTTCAGTGATCACAACCCAGGAAGGCAGAGTGCATGAAATCCACCATGGCTTGGTTTAAAGCAAACGCAGGCAGAGATGTTAATCCTGAACTTGCAAGTGAGAGGGAATCCCCTTCTTTTAATGTGGAAACTCTCACTAATGTGCTGGATGGATCTGCAGATGAGACACGTCTGCGGAGATCAGTTGGTGAGTGTAACTCATTTTAATTATCATTATTTATATAGCGCCAACATATTCTGCAGCGCAGTGAATTACATCATTAGTGAATGTTGTAATTACCCTGCCTGTCTGCGTATCTGATTTTCAGCCCTCAGAACACCCATGTGTTAATGCAGAAGATTACTTCCCAAGTTAATGTTCCAGTTAGGCAACTCCTATCACTCTTTGCAAACTACTCACTGATGGGAGCTGTGGTATGATTAGTAGTGAGTTAAGAACAGGTAGAATTGCCATGGCAACAAAATGTGGTGGTCAATGCAATCTGTTTGAGTGTATTTTGTCATTTCAATATCAAGCTAGGTTCCATTACTAAAGGATTCATGGTAACATTTCTAGGCTGTGATTATAGCCGCATTGAAAATCTTTTAAATTCGTGAATTTTGCAATGTGGGTTTTACAACACTGTAATCTGATGTTTAATAAATAATGCTACCAAGGTTATTCATTAAACAAGAATAGAAAAGGAAAATGGAGGCATGTCATTGCCCTGTGCTCAAGTATAGAGTTTCTCTAATTACATAGAAACATGTTCAATAAACAGTGATTTGAAGGTAATGGAAGATATGAAAAAAAAAAAAAATACCTCTACTAGAAGGTAGTATGTGATACAATAAAGGGTCTTCGTGATGAGCAGCTCAACACTTAATGTAGGATACCCTTTTATCCACAATACATAAAATAGTAAGTGTACGCGAAGATACATAAAATGACAACAACAAAAAAAAACAAGGTTAACAATAATAGTGCAGATGGTACATAAAAGTTATAATCTTGTGTTAAATGTAAAGCTAGAACCACTTTTTTATTTTCTATAGCAATATATATATATATATATATATTTGTTAAACTAATTTGCATATGCCCACCCAGAATCCTTTGCGGTTGTAACATCACTGCTGATTTGGGATTTCTGTGGGAAAAGCAAGTCTTATGGCTTGACTGGTGTGCAGATTTTTGTTTAGCATTGTATTAATTATCCACATACTTCAGGTGGAAGGGGTTTTCAATCACAATTTTTCCCCACCATAACCTATTTAGATTTTGCTTCCCAAGCACTACCAAGCCTCAACAAGCAAACCAGTAACCAACCTCATGCTGAAGAGTTGCATTAACAACGAAACAGCTGTCCATGAGTGGTTCACTGGTTTTGCATCTTTTCCTAAATTGTGTTCCAAGTAGTTGTATACTGCAAACACAGATTAAAAGGAATCCATGTTTAAAATGGAATGAGGCAAAAATGTGATTCTTTGTTAAACTAATTTGCATATGCCCACCCAGAATCCTTTGCGGTTGTAACATCACTGCTGATTTGGGATTTCTGTGGGAAAAACAAGTCTTATGGCTTGACTGGTGTGCAGATTTTTGTTTAGCATTGTATTAACTATCCACATACTTCAGGTGGAAGGGGTTTTCAATCACAATTTTTCCCCACCATAACATATATATATATATATATATATATATATATATATATATATATATATATATATATATATATATATGTGTGTGTGTTTTAATCTGTAATACATTTTTAATATTATTCCAACAAAGTCCTCTGAAGCCTTAGGGGAATCTTCATTGGGGTGGTGACATCCCCAGAAAATTGGCACTTTGCATATTACCCTTTGGATTTGAAGGCTCTAACAAAGGTGAGCTTAATACTTCCCATTAGATTTAAGTTCACCACTTTACAATACTACACATTGGTTGTTTTTTCTTCCTATATCCCCTGAGGAGGAGACGATAAGGTGAGAGTGGTGGTGTGTTGATGCCCTAATAACAAAAAGGTCCATTTTACGGAGCCTATACTATAAAGGCTCCAGAACATGAGTGTAGCTTTTCGTTTAACACTAGATTATAACTTTTTTAGACCATCTGCACTATTATTTTTTGCCTTGTTTTTTTTGTCATTTTATGTATCTTCGAGTACACTTCAATACTTTGCGGGGGTAAACTTGGTACCCAACGGGCCAGACATTATTTCTGAGCGCTACACCATTAGGTATTTTATGCCATATTTTCTTTAAACCACAATAAACAAGTTGGAGAAATGGGGATAGTCTTGCGTTTTCCCATTTGCAAGTCCAGTTTCCATTTGCCAAAAGCATATGCAATGTGTTTACTAAAATTTAATATATGCTATAAAAATGTGACAATATTTAGTCCAATTTGAACAGGTGCCTTTTTAACCTTTAATATGCTTTTTAATTTTCTTATTATTTTTTTTGTTTGTTTAGTGCTTGCTGTTATCAGAGACCCTGCTTTCAGCCGAGAGAATCTTTATTTTAAGACACGACAAGAGCGATATGAGGGAGCCATCCGAAATTCTTTCCACCTGAGAAAGAAAATGACCGAATACGGTTGGACCACTGATGGACCAGAGATTTCATACGTTTACAGGTTATTTGCTCTATTTTGTTTTAACTGGTTTTATGACTGATATTGATACTATGGAAATTGACGAGGCGCCGTCACTTCTTAAAAACGTTACACCAGTGTATAAAAAGCACAGAAAATCACTTAGAGCATATCATAAAGAAGGTTAACACAAGTTACATTTTCTTTTAAATGTACATTAAGGATTTTTCAAATGACATCACACTTGGCTCAGTCTTGGTACAGCCAGGGCACACGATAAAAATGTGAACCATTGTTCCATTTCTGCTCTTTTCTGTATGCTCTCTCAATGACGACTAACAAAAGGACAGAGCCTACAATGATTGACAGGGAGCTAAGACAGGAATAAAGACGTGGGAATTTATAAATTTAAAGGGACAATATTGTCGTCACCAAAACAACTTTAGTTTAATGAAGCAGTTTTTGTGTATAGTTTATGCCTCTGAAGTCTCACGGCTCAATTCTCTGCCATTTACGAGTTCAATCACTTTTGTATCTGTTTATGCAGCCCTAGCCACACCTCCCCTGGCTGTGACTGACACAGCCTACATTTAAAATAAAATTGTTTCATTTTCAAATCAGATGTAACTTAAACGTTTTTATCCACTGCTCTGTAAATGGAACTTTAATTACACTCAAGAAACGCATGTAGGCTTTACAATCTATTAACAGAGCAAGAGATAAAAAATTCTAAATTAAACAGAATTTGCAATAAAGGAAGTATAAACATTAGATAACTCTTTACAGAACATTTTTAGGAAAGCTGTGTAAGTCACATGCAGGGAGGTGTGACTAAGGCTGCATAAAAAAGTGGTTCAACTCCTAAATAGCAAAGAATTGAGCAGTAAGACTACAGGGGCACGTACTATATACACAATAAAATGCTTCATTAAGCTAAAGTTGTTTTGGTGACTATAGTGTCCCTTTTAATTTAATTTTCCACTCTTCATAGATATGTTTACAAGGATCAGTAAAAACATAATACTAAAAAAGTGACATAGTAAAGTATAGCCAAAGTATGGTTGAATATAGTATACTTAATACTGTGCAGCATACATATTTTTTTTTTTTTATTTTAACTTCCATAATGTACTTTTTAACACATACGTACCTAAACAAACATTATATTTTTACAAATATCTTTCATAAATCAGTATATAAATAATTTTCTCTGTGTTATGTGGTTTTGGATGCATTTACATAGTGATTTTTCATGTTTTAACATCTGCAGATTCCAAGACATTAATTAGGGTGTGGTTATAGTTTAATATTGCAAGGTACATGTCTGATTATATATTATGTATGTGTAATGAAGCCAAAGTTGTTTTTTAGTTGGAAACAAAGCTCACTTTCTATGCAGATGGCTGTCACAATATACAAAACTGTAACCAGTTCTAAATTAAAATATTACTGCGTTCCGTTATTATAAGGATACAAATCCCATAAAGTATATGTGAGAAATTAAATTCAAGAAGGTAGTTACAAAACATCTAAGTTGTTAAGGGACACTATAGTCACCCAGACCACTTCAGCTCAATGAAGTGGTCTGGGTGCCAGGTCCCCCAGGTTTTTACCCTTGAGATGCAAACATATCAGTTTCACAGAAACTGCTATGTTTACAGGTGGGGTTAAGCCAGCCACTAGAGGAAGACAGACACTAGAGGTGCATCTGCGATGCTGGAGGCATATTATGCGTCCATCACGCAGAGCGTCCATAGAAAAGCGTTGCGAAATGCTTTCCTATGGACACTTTGAATGCGTGAGCGGCACTTGCCACGCATGCAGCTGCGCGGACGTCGGCAGAGGGAGCTGACGTCGGCGAGGTAGGAGAGGTCACCGGCGCTGGAATAAAGTAAGTGGCTGAAGGGGTTTTAACACCTTCAGTGCCACGGGAGGGGGACCCTGAGGGTGGATGTCCCCCAAGGGTTATATAGTGTCAGGAAAACCACTTTATTTTCCTGACACTAGTGATCCTTTAATCAACTTACAGAAATGAACACCAAAATGCACGTTTGCAGTAAACCCACCCATACGGACGACATTGTGAATAAATGATAGATTACAATGCAGAGAAATGATTGATAGGAGCGAAATCTGTTCTATCTCATGGTGTTATGGAGCTTTGTGGTATAGGAGCGTAATTAGTTTGGTCTGTGTCGTTTCCTCGTAGCAGAGCTTTTCGAAGAAGGTTAGCTTTGTGTTTGCTGCTATTTGGATCTCTGGTGTACGGGTGAAGTCCCTGCAGGTACCAGAAATAGTCCCTAGTTTGTAGTGGGGCCTTAGTGTTGAGATGTTCAAAGGTGACTATGTGATTGTTTACGTATAGGGGTAGGTATCGTTGCAGTCCTGTGGCTTCTATACCTCTGAAGTCCCTGGCTGTTAGTCCCAGAGGGAACGCTCGGTTCCTGAGGACTGGGGTTAGAGGTGAGGGATCCTTTCCCAGTACAAATTTACCCTTTACCTGGTCCCAGATTTGCAGGCTGGGCAAGCTGTCCTCAAGATAGGTGCTTGGGACACTTTAATTTTACGAAAGGTTAAGTAACTTAAGAATAGGTGTTTACACAACTAAAATGTAATTTAGAACAAGAACTTATTTACACTGACTGATTTCTAAACACATTTATTGTTGTTTAAAGACACATTACTGTGAGAATCATTCTTGTGTTATATGGCTCAGGCAGCATTGTATTTAGCGCAAGGCTGACAAGGCATTTGGCTTGGTCAGCACTTTCAGGGGGTGGCAAATAAATCCACCCTCAGCCGCCCTGGCAGATGCCTTGCCAGTCTCTTGTCCTGAGAGGCCCAGGAGCTGGCAGGCTGGCCACCTTGGGGACTCCTGTGACTGGCATCTGCTAAGGCAGGCATCTCTCCTGAGCTCTCCCCTGCTCAGCTCCCTTGTGCGCACTACAGTGATCCTGGAGCCAGAATATGACGTCACTCCAACCCCAGCATCATTAAGAGGTACGCGAGGGAGTTGAGCAGGAGAATCTCAGCTCCCTCACCGCCTGCCTCCACCATTCCCTTGTCTGCTGAGCAGGAGGATCAGAGCTCCCTCACCGCTTGCTGTGCCTACAGAGCTGCAACCAGCCCACTAGACCCCAGGGAAGAATCCACTCCAGCACTCCCAAAGGTAGGAACGCAGGGTGGATTGAAATATGAACAAAACAAACAAAAATTGTAAGTGCGCTAGTGTGTGTGTGTGTTAGTGAGTGTGTTATTGTATGTGTCTGTTAGTGAGTTAGAGTGTGTGTCTGTCAAAGAGAGTGTGTGTGTGTATATATATGTGTGTGTATGCGTGTGTCAATGTGTGTAGCGGTCACAGAGTGTGTCTCAGTGAATGTGTGTTTGACACTGAGTGTGTCATTGAGTATGTGTATGCGTCTGTCAGTGAGTGTGTATGCGTGTTTTGTCAGTGAGTGTCAGTGTATGTGTGTGTCGGTAACTGTGAATGTGTGTTTCAGTGAAAGTTTGTGTAGGGTAAACAGTATGTGTTACAATGACTGTGTAAGTGAGAGTATGTCAGTGCATGCATCAGTGAGGGCACGTGACTGTCAGGAATAGAAATTTGGAAGGGGGAGGGAGGTACCCAAGTTTTGTCATGCCTAGGGCAGCACAAAAACAGAATACACCACTAGACTCTGGCACACCAACCATATGGGGCTTCAAGAAGAGAGGGACATTATTATAGAAAAGAGGACCAGAGGGGTTTATGACGAAAATAGGGACTATCCCTCCTAAATTAGAACAATAAGGAGGTATGCATTTTCCTCACTCTGTCTTAAGAGACACAGGTAATTATTTTTTCTTTTATTTCTTCTTTTCCAGCAGCCAAACCAGCTGCACACGGTGAAAAGTCTTAAAAGGACAAAATAGGCACCTAGACCACGTTATCTCATTTAACTGGCCTTGGTGCAGTGCCATTGTCTGTTTAACCCTGCAATGTAAAACATTGCAGTTTCCAAAAAACTGAAATGTTTACATTGCAGGGTTAAGTCCACCTCTAGTGGTTGTGTTACAGACAGCCATAAGAGGCATTTCCTGGTGCCTAACAGAGTTTTTTTTTTTTTTTTTAAACCAGGTAAATACATGTTTTTATTTGCGAAACAAAGTTTTACTGGTTTTACAAAAGACAAAAATGCAATGCACAGAGTTTTTTTTTTTAAACTTTTTTATTGAGGTATTAAAAGCAGTACAATGAGGTCAGCAGCACAATGAGGTCAACAAAACAACAGGTTCTTTTACAGGTACAAGAACATCAACGTTATTGATAGTGGGGCGAGACCAGTGAAGTTCCCATTTTTGTGTTGTATAGGGGGGGGGGGTTTGGTGTGTGTAGGTGAGGTTCATACGGCTTTGACGTCTGTTAACCTAGCGGTGCAATACGGGAGGTATGCCAGAATACAATGCATGTTAGAGAGTGCAGGGTGTGGGATGATGTTCCAGCCGGTCATCGGGCATTGTGTGTAGGTGCACGCTGTTATCCTGTGGCAGGAGTGAAGCAATAGTGCATGGGTGAGGGCACTGAATGGTGGCATGTTTAGGTGCATAGCAGTTTGGGGGGTCTATACGGCCTATCAGCCTGGGAGGTGGGCTATGCACGAGGGAAGACAGGGGTTTAGGTCTAGCTGGAGAAGTGGTATCAGACAACTTGTCCCTGATTTCCTTGGAGGAATTGGAGCCAAGGGGTCCAGGTAGTGAGGTATTCGTCATATTTGAGAGTGAAGGAGTAGGAAAGTTCCTCCATTATTCTAATGGAGTCAACCCTGGCGATCCAGGCTCTGATAGTTGGGGCTGTAGTCTGTTTCCACATTGTGGGGATTAGAGCGTTGGCAGCCGTTAGGAGGTGGTTGAGTAAGATGCGATTGTGTTTGTTTAGTGGTTGGGGGTATGATGGGAATAGCATGGTTTCAGGAGTGTCGGGAAGGTTCACGCCAGTGATGGTGCGTATGAGGTTGGCCATCTGTCTCCAGTAATCCTGGATTACGGGGCAGAGCCACCAGATATGTCCTGAGGTTCCCTCAGTTTGTTTGCATCTCCAACATGTTTTGGGTGTGTTAGGGAAGAATCTGTTGATGCGAGTCGGCGTGTAGTGCCATTTGGCAACTCTCTTGTAGTTGCTTTTGTGGGTGCTATTGCTCTTGGACGTATGGAAAATGTTGTGGAAGATTTTGTGCCAGTTTTTAGCCGGTATTTGTGTGGACAGTTCTTTGTCCCAGTGTGTGGTGTAAGTTGACAGGATTTCGTCCTGGCTGTGGCGGATTGTTTTGTAGAAGGATGAGATTAGTCCCTTACGTAGTGTGTGGTGGGAGCACAGTATTTCGAAAGGCGTGGGATTTCTGTGTCCCTGGAGGAGTATAGGGTCCGGGTGTAGGAAGTGTGTAATTTGCGCGTGTCTAAATCTAAGCATGCTAGAGGGTTCGGCATTGGGGGTGAGGTCCTCTAGTGGGATGATCCCTTTGTCTTTGCGGACATCCCCTAGAGTGAGTGTGTGGGTCTGTTTAGGGAAGCTTTGGAGAGCGATTGGGTTAGAGCCTGGCATGAAGGCTGGATTGTCGGTGAGTGGGTAGAGCGGAGACGTGTGTGGAGCTATATATTGGTCCCTCCTTATGTTATGCCAGGTTCGTAGGGTATGAGGGATTGTCGGATGTAGCTCTGAGTTGTGTGTTGTTATGTTGGGCTTTTTTCCTAGCCAGGGTGCCAGGTGTATTGGTGTTGAGAAGAAGCTGGCTTCAATCCTTACCCATTGTGTGTCGTTACGGGGGTGTGCCCATTCGTATATTCGTGAAAGTGTGATAGCCTTGTGGTACGCCTCCAGGTCAGGGAGACCTAGGCCCCCTCTCTGTTTGCTTTTGGTGAGGCAGTCATATCGGAGTCTGGGGGGGTTGTCAGCCCATATGAATGTTGTAAACGTCCGCTTAGCTTGTGCGAAGAATGAGGTAGGAATTTTGATGGGGAGGGTTTGGAGCAGGTAGAGAAATTTGGGGAGTACATTCATTTTGAGGATGTGGGTCCTGCAAAGCCATCCGAATTGTGGCCTGTTCCAGGCCTTAAGGTCTGCCGCAATCTTAGCAAGGAGAGGGGGAAAATTGATGTCGTAGGTGCGGTCTAGGGAGGTAGTGAGGTGGACCCCAAGGTATTTGACCGAATCTGAGGGCCATTGGAATGGGTATGTGTTGCGGAGTAGTGATCGGGTGTTGTGGGATATGTTAAGGGGGAGTATCTCGCTTTTGCTAACGTTGATTTTGTAGTTGGAGACTTGGTGGTATAGGTCAATTTGTTGCATGAGGTGGGTCAGTGATGTCACCGGGTTTGAGATTGTGAACAGAAGGTCGTCAGCAAACGCTGTGACCTTGAATTTGCTTCGTGCTATTGTAAGGCCCGTTATATCGGGGCAGTCCCTAATTCCCTGCAGGAATGGTTCCATTGTGAGAATAAATAACAGGGGGGATAGGGGGCATCCTTGCCTCGTGCCGTTGGTTATTTGAAACACGTCCGAAAGTTGGCCATTAACCCTGATCCGTGCTCCTGGTTTGGAGTAAATGGCTGAGAGCCACCTGCTCCAGTTTGGGCCGAAACCTAGCGCTTGCAATGTCAGTTTAAGCATAGTCCAGTCCACCCTGTCAAATGCCTTTTCGGCATCTATGGTAAGTATGAGGCTTTGGGATTGCGCCGATTTGGCGGTGTAAATGAGGCTAAGCAGTTTCGTTGTATTGTTTTTTGCCTTGCGACCGGGCACGAAACCGGATTGATCGGGGTGGATTAGCCCCTTGAGTAGCGGTTGGAGTCGTTCGGCTAGGATCTTTGTGAATATCTTAAGGTCGCCGTTAATCAGAGAGATGGGGCGGTAGCTCCCACATTCTTCGGGGTCTTTCCCCGGTTTGTGTATGAGGGTAATGTGGGCTTCTAGGGATTCGGTTGGGAGATTATGCCCGGATGTGAGGGCGTTAAATGCGTCTACGAATGGAGTTTTAAGGACACTGACGAACGTTTTATAGTATTTAGCTGTGAAGCCGTCCGGTCCTGGGCTTTTCCCTAGGGGGAGTCGTTTAACTACTGCCGTGAATTCTTCAGGTGTCAAGGGGCTGTCGAAGGTTTGTCTGATATTCGGGGGGATAGTATGGGTGATCCTCGTGGCTAGGAAATTGGTCACATCCTCACCAGAGGGCGGGGTTTGTCTCAGGTTGTACAGGCCTGTTTAAAAAGTATGGAATTCCTTAAGTATGTTTGGTAGGAGGTGCGTGCGTGTGCCGTCTTTTTGTTTGATCGTGGTGATGTATGTCCGTTGGTTGGTTTGTTGGAGTTCTCTCGCTAGTAACCTACCACATTTTCCTCCTTGTGTGTAGTAGGTGTGTTTGGTGCGAAGCAGCGTTCGTTTAACCTTGGAGTTAAGAAGTGTTTGCAGTGTCGTGCGTTTGTCCACTAGTTGTTTGTATGTGTCCAGGGACATGTTTTGTTTGTGGGTTTGTTCTAATTGGCGTATGTCCACTAGTAGGTCAGCTGTCTGCGCTTCTCTCTGTTTTTTGAGTTTGAAAGCTAGCGCTATAATGTGGCCCCTTAGTACCGCCTTGTGGGCCTCCCAAATGATTGGTGGGGGGGAGACTGTGGGCTTATTTTCCTCGAAGTAGTGCTGTAATGTGTCAGTGAGTGATGTATTGATGGTTGGGTTGTTTAGTAGGGTGTCATTCAGTTTCCATTGGTTGCGGTTGGGTGTCAATAAGGGGACCTGAACAACCAGTGACAATGGTGCATGGTCCGACCAGGTGATAGGGCCATAGTTGCAGGACTGGATTAGGTGTAGGTGCCTGTGGTGGAGAAAGAGCATATCTAGTCTAGAATAGGTATGTTTTACCGAGGAGTAGTAAGAGTAATCCTTGGTGTGTGGGTGGGTGATCCTCCAGCTGTCAAACAGGCAGGCTTTATCTAGTAATTGGGTCATCCTGAGTCTGATGTGGGCGTTGTACGATGTGGACATGGATGTGGTGTCTAGGTTCGAGTCCAGGGACATGTTTAGATCCCCTCCCATTATCAGGATACCTTCCATGTGTTTTTCAATTTTGGTAATGTATTTCGACAGGTGCGTGCCTTGTTTGGCGTTGGGTAGATACATGTTGGCAAATGTCACCACAGTGTTGCCTATCTTACCTTTCACTATGAGGAGCCTACCATTGGGGTCCGCATAGTGACTTATGTGGGTGTAGGGTACGTGTGAACCTATAAGGATGGCTACCCCTCTAGTCTTGGCCTCTTTGTAGCACCCATAGTATCCTGTAGGGTAGTGGCGGTTACGAACTGTGATGGTTGAGCCCAATTTAAGGTGGGTTTCTTGGAGGAAAGCTATGTCTGCCTTTAGGCTGCGTAGCTCTCGGAGGGTCAGCGCTCTTTTCATGGGGGAATTGAGGCCCCTGATGTTGAGGGTGACTACTGTAAGGCTGGCCATGTTGACTGCAGGGGGGGGTGTCATGTTGTGGTGGTCTTGAGTGGGTATGTGGCAATCAAAACGAAGTAAAAACAGTATTAACAATATAACAGTGAAAGAAACTATATACAAAGCAGCTCTTACACTTGTAGAGCTGGAAGTTGGGGTGTTTTGAAATGTGGAGTCAGTCAGCCTTGGTTGACGGTGGCTTTCCCTTTGGTGGCTATTAAGTCCAGGGGAAGTTGAGTCGGCACCGCTTAGGCTTTAGGTGACTCTCCACTTAGTTGTAGAGTAACCGAATTAGTTCAGTGTGGGGGGGGGTTTGGTGATGTAACGGTACGTCTTTCCATAGGGAGAGACGGGCAATCCATGGTGTGCTAAATGGTGATTTGGATTGGTAAATCGGGCTTGGAGGTGTGTATAGTTTATGGGACCATTCGGTGTGTACCGGTCGCATCAGGTGTGGGCATTGGGGCGCTCAATGGCTAGGGTCGGAGTGGCTCGTTAGGGCCGGTCCGGTACCTGGGCCATAGTTAGTGCGCGAATACCATCTTCCAACTCTGCAAGGACTTAAGACTTACAGCACAGTATTATGGTTAGGATATCAGCACAGAAAACATTTGGAACATACTCATAAAACAGTCATCATAGTTCCTTCAGACATTACGCAATTCGGTTCAACTCTACCCAGAAGCATACTAGGAGCCTGTCAAGCCTCGGGAAGGGTTGAAGGGTGGGGGGAGGAAATAGAGAGGGGTGAGAGGGGAAGGGGTGCATGAAGGTGGGAAGGGTGGGGGGGAAGAGGTTAGAGGAGACAAGATGTGCTCAAACATTGTAAACCAACTGAAGAGTAAGAAAGATACCCGTCCGAAGGTCTTCTACTGGACTTCCCACCGGCATGTCATTGCCGTTCAGCATGCAGAGTACCCAAAGTTTGTGGGGTCGTGTGTAGGAGTCCGTACCGCGGTTAAGGTTAAGTCCTGGATTCGTATCAGAGGCAGTACGATGCTAAAGTGGAGTTTGGTGGGATCTCTGGTTCTGTTACGGAGTGGGAGAGCTGGTCCGTCTGTTGTATCGTTGGGGATGCTAAAATGATCCTTTGCAGAGAGTGTGTGTAGGAATCTTGGCCTCCGGGGTAAGATGCGTCATTTTAGTGGCCCATGGTGGTGGGAGTCCAGGGAAGTGCGTGAGGCTTGTTCATGCTTGTGATCCAAACTGGGCCAGGTTGAGGCTGGCAATGAGGTCAGTTCTTTGAACAGTGTCTCAGTTGTCCATGTTCGCAGGTTGGGTCCTGAAGTCTTGGTAGGGGTAAGTGGCGTCCGGTAGCGATGGTATGGAGCGTTCTTTATTGGGCGGGGGGTCCTGTTCTCGGTCTGTGTCCCCCTGGGTGAGTGGTTTGGTCGTTGTAGCGTCTCTTCGACGGGGTTTGTCCTCTCAGTCGTGGGGCATTGTGCTGCGGAGGCTGGTGTAACGGACCATACCAGTCAGGGATATGGACTTCTGGCAGGTCAAGGGCTGAGGTAAATGTTTGTGTATCTTCGGCTGATGAGAGGGTGGCAGTGACCCCGTTGTGTGTTGCTGTGATGGCGAGGGGGAATCCCCATCTGTAGCGTATATTCCTGGATCTTAGGAGGTCAGTGAGTGGCTTCATGACCCGTCTTGCTTAGAGAGTCATCCAGGATAGGTCTGGGTATATCTGTACTGGTCGCCCATGGTACAGCAGTGGTTGGGAGGTCTGGCGGAGGCTCCTTAGGATGTCCTCTTTGATGCTGTAATAGTGCAGCCTGCAGATCACATCTCTGGGGGAGTCCCCCCCAGGGCTCCTGGGTTTGAGTGCTCTGTGCGCTCTGTCTAGCAGGATGGGCATTGTTGTGTCTCGTTGGAGGATTAGGTTAAAGAGTTCTTGCAGTGTGGAGTGGAGGTCTTCCCCCTCAGCCTCAGGTAGGCCTTTAACCCTTAAGTTGTTACGGCGCCCTCTATTGTCCAGGTCGTCAAGTGCTCTGTATATAGCTGCCATTTGTGTGTTATGAGCTGTCACTGTACTTTGCAGGGCTTGTAATTGTGTGCATGTGCAGTCATGTTCATTTTCTAGGGAGTTAACCCTGTCACTGACCTGTCTGACTTCTGTGGAGATGTCATCCATCTTCTTTTGAAAGGTCACTTCGAGTTTCTGCAGCATAGTAGCCAGATCCTGCTTGGAAGGGAGATTCCTGAGTAGTGCTTTCAAATCTTTGTCTCGATCAATGTCAGACGTGAGAGAGAAGCTGTCTGATGCCGCCGGGCTGGAGGGCCCTGAGGAGTGCTCCGCCGGGTCGTCCGTCGCCCTGATCCTTGAAATATTTAGTGAGGTTGCTGGATTTCGCCACGGAGTGTTTGCCCGCCGTGTTAGGGGCTGTTGAGAGGCGTTTGGGGTGTCCCATGTTGCAGGAGGTGCCCGATGGATGCGGATTGCCCTGAGTCTCTTTCGGAGCTCTGCTAGCAAGCGTCCATTCGCGCTCGTGGTTAGCTCCGCCCCATCGCCTAACAGAGTTTTACTCCATGAGAGTACATTTGAAATCTACCACCGGGGGGATAGTAAAGTACTATTTTCACAGCTTGTCTATTTGTACCTGTAATCCTCCACAATTCACATTTATATTTTGCAAACAAAACTTTAACAGCTAAAGTTGTCACCTCTTGTCTTTGGATGTTTTCCACTCTAAGTAAGTAATTCCGAGCAAAAAAAGTTTGATGGACACCTTACACCAAAGTGAGAATTATCAGCAATTCAAAATGAATCTCAAATTTAAGGTTAAAGTAGTCAAGCATGAAATTTTCTCAGCCAAGTCAGCTATGCTTCCAGTGTAGTTACTTTGGCCTTATATTTGACATTCACTGTGAATTCCTGACAGATCACACTAAAACTGTCTGATACTCAGAACTCTGTATCTTGTATGTTATTTTCTGCCTAATTCCGTTTACTAATTTCCATTTGTGTCTGATTACAGATCACTTTCAGGAGAATTGGCTCTTAATGTCCACGGTGTCTTTTTAAAGTCTGTTATGGCGTTGGGCACAGATGAACAAATTGCAAAGTGGGCCGTACTTGCCAGTAATTATAATATTATAGGAACCTATGCACAGACCGAGCTAGGACACGGTACGTTATGTTTGCTTGTTTACCAAGTACATATGTTTAACAGCAGAAGAATCAAACACTTTTTTTTTTTTTTTTTTTTTTAAAGGTCTTGTGTGTTTCAGAAAATACATTTTTCTTGGGGGGGAAAAAAAATAAAAAAATAAAACCACTTAAACCATACCCCACAACATTGGTGTCCTAGGAATCAGGATGCCAGTGGGATGGGTATAGAAGGGTGCAGGTTAGTTATGCAAATTGCAACAATGAGGATAAAAATAATTGGCAGGTCAGCCAACCACACACTGTTTCAGCTGTCTCTGAATGATCTAAGGATAGAGCATGTGCATTGAGAAGCCTGACTGACTGAAAGTCTATGTCAGGGAAAGCGTGGAGGGCTGCCAAATCTTGCAGACAGGTCACAGCTGTTTGCAAGCATTTATTTTACATATATACTCCCAATGTAAACATGGATTTATCAATGGAGTGTCCCTTCAAGTTATAAACTGCTGAAATAGCTTATTCAATCATCATTGGCAACACAATTGTTAAAACATATGTAAATATTTGATTCCATATTGATGTAATTTAAAGGGGTAATATCACCCCAATATTAATATTCTAATAAATCTCACAATATTTGTAAAGACACCCACAGTTTAATACAGCCATAAATTCTTATACAAAAACGTATGATGTTTTCTCTATAAACTCTCAGCAGAGCTGGATTACCCATAAAATGGATAAGATTCGCCAAGGGGTTAGACAGGAGTTTTCGGAACTATGAATTTCTATAAATTTGCTTGTTCCGATTTATTTTCCATATATGAAGAATGAAGAGAGGGCTCTGAGATGTAATCTACCTAAGGTTTTTTTTGTGATCTTAGTCTTAAGGATCTCAATTTATTATGATGGGCTATATCTAAAGTTTTTGCTTTCATTTTGCAGAGAGTATGAACAGATGTCATGATTGAGAAAGCTCTTTTAGTTTCCATCTGACTGCTATTTCTGATTAAATAATGTTCCAACAAGGTAGCAATATGCATATTACAACTGTGCTGCTAATGTTTTTTTACATTAATGTAGGCTGTACTTAAAAGCAAACTTCAAGCACCATAACAACTATAGTACCGTATAGTGGTTCTGAATCTAGGAGTGCCCTGGTAGTTAAACGGTTTTGGAAAAATAGGACTTCTTACCTGTGGCTGCTCCATGCATACAGAAGATCTGGAATGTCATGCTTAGAAGACTTTGTTAGCTCTCCTGAGCTAGCTCATTGGCTGAGAGCATCAGCTGTGTCTTTGGTCAGGAAGAGAGCTTCTGGTTTTCCTGTAGCTCTAGAGAAGTTAAGAGGTGGCACTTGGTGGACCCCAGTTAAGAAGTCAAACTGTTAAAATCAACAAAATATTTTCTCCAGTAAAATGATGGGTTCAATTGCAGTGAGTTGTTTTGTTTATTTTTTCCATTAAATATTGTATAAAATATTCAACAGATTTATCTTGACCTTTAATTTTCAGGAGAGGCAATATCAATGGTATGATTAAACTTGGAAAACCCTTGTAAATACTGTGATAATAAGAAATCGAAGTTTAGTAGATATGACTTGGAGCAAACGATATCTAGTGAGGGTTATAGCCAGGGTCATCTACCAGAGTTTGTCTGTTAGGGTTAGCCTTGATTGTTGCCTTTTAGATCCATCCGGTTGAGAAGAGTAATAAATAATTAAGTCCAATTCAGACGGATATCAGTCCAGCGAAAGCATATAATAGTTATGGGGATTTGGAGAAGAGTTGGGATACTTGTCCATGTTTTAGAGAGGAAATCATAGTTTAAGTAGTGCCGGGTCATACAAATATCCGTCCGAATATTAGGAAAAAACAGAAGCAAGTAGTTATGGAAATCCAAATTGCTACCTTGTTATCTATCCATAATGAAATAAAGGATAGGGAGTCCAGAGAGCTTTAGTTGGAACACTAATCTGGACAGAGACACGAAGATTAGAGAGGTAGGTTTGGAGGTGTGGTTGAAGGACAAAGTGAGAAAACCGATGCTAGATAATCAAACAGAGAATTGTCAACCAGACTCAGTAAACGAGCAGTGAATAGAGGATAGAGGACTGTTTAAAAAGGGAGTGTGAAATTAAGCTGTTAAAGAAATATATTATAAACGTTAAATAGAGAAAATGGCTAGCCTGTTGAAAGAGTAGTGCATTAAAACTTAGATGTCTCTAATGGTACATTGTAAAAGACCTTGGTGTATGCTTTTAGGGGCTATAAAATGACAATATGGGAAATAATATGACACCGTTCTAAAACTAGTTTGTTTACATACAATCAGGAGCACCAGTATACTCCTGGCACCATAACCACTATGGCATGCTGAAGTGGTTATAGAGTTTGGAGTGTTCTATTAAAAATAAACAGGATTATAGTATCAATCATAAATTGCAGTGTTGTCCTATAAAATGTATTGTAACTTCAGAAGAAATGACACATACCTATACCTAATTAAATTTAGTGTTTGTTGTGTTTGCTCAATTGCAAGGCTGATTGACTTCCTATGCTAAATGTAAAAGCCCCATGATCCTTTGCATTCAGCCTGTGATTGTAGAAAACAGGCAAGCACGGGGCACCTAGAGAAAATGGTGGTGCCAATTGAGCTAATTAAAGGACCACTATAGTGCCGGGAAAACATACTCGTTTTCCTGGCACTATAGTGCCCTGAGGGTGCCCCCACCCTCAAGGTCCCCCTCCTCCTCTCCGCCTCCGATCCTCCTCTTCGGCTGAATGTGCATGCGCGGCAGGAGCTGCGTGCGCATTCAGCCAGTCTCATAGGAAAGCATTCAGAATGCTTTCCTATGGACGCTGGCGTCTTCTCACTGTGATTTTTCACAGTGAGAAGCACGCAAACGCCTCTAGCGGCTGTCAATGAGACAGCCACTAGCGGCTTTATTAACCCATTTATAACGTTTTCTCTGAAACTGCTATGTTTATAAAAAAAAAAAAGGGTTAATCCTAGAGGGACCTGGCACCCAGACCACTTCATTAAGCTGAAGTGGCCTGGGTGCCTAGAGTGGTCCTTTAAGTGTTTTTCTAATCACCTCCACTGCATACCTCAGCCTTCAAAATTCTTCATGCGCATTATTAAAGTGAGAAAAAGAGCAACTCTCCCCACCAAAAAATATGATTGCTCTTGTTTATGTATCTACTGGCTGTAACTGAATATACATTTGTTCAAATTTGACTTTTGTTTTAAATTTACCATCTGCAGGAACATATCTCCGTGGTTTGGAAACAACAGCAACTTTTGACAACAAGACACAAGAATTTATAATAAACACCCCTCAAATAACTGCTGCTAAATGGTGGCCTGGAGACAGTAAGCTAATACAATTTATATTTTTTAATTCTTTTATTTAGAAATTTTAAATTGTCATCACATCACTTGATAATTGGCATGTGTTTATAACCTTATTCATGAATAAAGGGAATACAAATTCAAATAACAGAAAAGAAAAAGGAAATATAATGTAACAGAATTTAAATTTAGAATACGTATTGTCAATGATGCTCAAACATTGTACTCTATGGATTTCAAGATCAGAGACAACATGGGTTTACTTCAGGGAGATCATGCCAAACAAATCTTATTGATTTTTTTGATTGGGTAACTAAAATTATAGATCAGGGTGGTGCAGTAGACATTGCTTACCTAGATTTCAGTAAGGCTTTTGACACTGTTGCACATAGAAGGCTTATCAATAAACTGCAATCTTTAAGTTTGGATTCAAATATTGTTGAATGGGTAAGGCAGTGGCTGAGTGACAGGCAACAGAGGGTTGTAGTTAATGGAATATATTCGAAGCTTGGACTTGTCACCAGTGGGGTACCTCAGGGATCTGTACTTGGACCCATTCTCTTTAATATTTTTATTAGTGATATTGCAGAAGGTCTTGATGGTAAGGTATGTCTTTTTGCTGATGATACTAAGATATGTAACAGGGTTGATGTTCCAGGAGGGATAAGCCAAATGACAAATGATTTAGGTAAACTAGAAAAATGGTCAGAATTGTGGCAACTGACATTTAATGTGGATAAGTGCAAGATAATGCATCTTGGACGTAAAAACCCAAGGGCATAGTACAGAATATTTGATAGAGTCCTAACCTCAACATATGAGGAAAGGGATTTAGGGGTGATTATTTCTGATGACTTAAAGGTAGGCAGACAATGTAATAGAGCAGCAGGAAATGCTAGCAGAATGCTTGGTTGTATAGGGAGAGGTATTAGCAGTAGAAAGAGGAAGTGCTCATGCCATTGTACAGAACACTGGTGAGACCTCACTTGGAGTATTGTACACAGTACTGGAGACCGTATCTCAGAAGGATATTGATACCTTAGAGAGGGTTCAGAGAAGGGCTACTAAACTGGTTCATGGATTGCGGGATAAAACTTACCAGGAAAGGTTAAAGGATCTTAACATGTATAGCTTGGAGGAAAGACGAGACAGGGGGGATATGATAGAAACATTTAAATATATAAAGGGAATCAACACAGTAAAGGAGGAGACTATATTTAAAAGAAGAAAAACTACCACAACAAGAGGACATAGTCTTAAATTAGAGGGACAAAGGTTTAAAAATAATATCAGGAAGTATTACTTTACTGAGAGGGTAGTGGATGCATGGAATAGCCTTCCAGCTGAAGTGGTAGAGGTTAACACAGTAAAGGAGTTTAAGCATGCGTGGGATAGCATAAGGCTATCCTAACTATAAGATAAGACTAGGGACTAATGAAAGTATTTAGAAAATTGGGCAGACTAGATGGGCCGAATGGTTCTTATCTGCCGTCACATTCTATGTTTCTATGTTTCTATGTTTCTAAGGTCTTGTGCACCCACATGCACGTTCTTATTACATTACTACTCTGCAACTTGATACTGAGATGATTTTACAAAAACTACCATGGCAGGAAAAACTTGAGAAGGGGCCAACTGGGTTGTTCAACCTGTCCCACCAGTAGTATACTTTATAAATATACTTTCTTGGGAAAAGGGCGGAATATGTGCAACGACCCATAATGTGCAAAAGACAGACAGGAAACGTAAGAAAAGGAGAGAAAGAGAAGTATTAAGGCTATAGTAAAAAAGTGTTGTCCAATGTAGGATGTTGAAGTTGGATATGATATCCAAGGGTCCTAAATGTTGTGGAATTTTTTTGTTTTGTGGATAAAAGCTGTAAGTATGTCAATTTCTACCACGTCTCTCACTTTCTTGTGGACTATTGCCATAGTGGTAGTTTGGGCTATTTCCCCATTGTTCAGCAATATCTTGTCTCGTAGCTAATGCAATCTTTGCTAGCATTTTGTTTTGAGTTCTAGTAAGGTTACCGTATTTATTGGCGTATAACACGCACCGGCGTATAACACGCACCTCATTTTAAGAAGGAAATTTCAGGGAAAAAAAACTTAAATTTCAAATAAAGAACTTTGAAGCAAAATAAGGGTAGCTCAGAACTTTTTTCTGTTAATATTATTATCTTACTCCCCTCTCCCCCCCCTTCTTACTCCCCCCTCCCCCCTTTTTACTCCCCCCTCCCCCTCTTCTTACCCCCTTTTTACTCCCCCTCTTCTTACCCCCTCTCCCCCCTCTTCCCCTCTTTCTTACTCCCCCACTCCCCTCTTCTTGCCCCCCTTTCTTGCCTCCCCCCTCCCCTCTTCCCCCCTTCCCTGCCTCCCCCCTCCCCCCTTTCTTGCTCCCCCCTCCCTCTTCTTACCCCCCTCCCCTCTTCTTGCCTCCTTTCTTGCCCCTCCCCTCTTTACCCCACTTGCTTCTTGCTCCCCCCTCCCCTCTTCTTGCCCCACTTTTCTTGCTCCCCCTCCCCCTTTCTTCTCCCCCTCCCTCTTCTTGCCCCCCCTCACTCTCTTTTTTGCCCCTCCCCTGTAGCGTGGCCGAGCTGCTCTGCTGTCCGCGGGAGTGATAGGAAGGTGCACGCTTACCCATAATCCTTTGCGGTAGTAACATCACTGCAGATTTCTGTGGGAAAAGCAAGTCTTATGGCTTGACTGGTGTGCAGATTTGTGTTTAACATTGTATTAACTCTCTCTCTCTCTCTCTCTATCTATATATATATATGTGTGTGTGTATAAAGGTCCACCTTTCAAGGTATTTTTATGTTCAATAAATGTTTATGAATATAAAGAACAAGTACACAATTGTATAAGGATATACACAGATCATGCAAATAAATTTAGATAATTTGTAATTATAAAAAACCAAAGTGAAACAGTGTCAACTCATAGTAACATTCAAAGACGAAACGTATGCAATTAGGAGGCCTATAAGGACAGAACAATAGATGTATGTAAACAGCTTATTAGACCATTGTATTAGGTCAGGAGGTTAAACATTGGAGCAATAAGGAACCAGAAAGTTAATCGAGGCAGAGAAGGAAAGGAAGGAGAGAGTAAGAGAAAGAGAGGAAAGGAACATGAGGACACCCTTTAATTATGTGAGAGGGCAGTACCAAGGGTATGTAATTAAATATTTTTAGTTCTGTTTTATTAGATTTATGATCCTTTGGAAGAAGTATTTGGGTTTTGCTTACCCCTGGTCCTGATATATGTCATATATTTTCACACTCTTTTGGCTCACAGTGAGAGTGTAGGTAATAATACGAGGCTTTTAAATTATTGTCAAATACTGCTTGCAAGGGGTGGGTGGGGGATATTAAAACACAACAAAAAAGCAACTTACAACTATAGTTCTAGTTCATTCATGAATGTTTACTTCCTTTTCACAGTGGGTAAGTCATGCACCCATGCTGTTGTCTTGGCACAGCTAATCATCAAAGATAAGAATTACGGAATGCATCCTTTCATCGTGCAAGTTCGGAGCCTAAAAGACCACTCTGCCTTACCAGGTAAACTATCACTTCAGAGCAATATCCTCACTTAAAGGGACAACTCAAGTACCATAACCACGACAGCTTATTGTTACAGGGTTTATGTGTCAATTCAGTATCCCTAAAGAGTAACTGCAATTTAGCACAGCCTAATCATGTATATCTTAACAATATAGGTACCCAGACCCAGTGGCGAACTAAGGGGGGGGCAGCCCACCCAGGTGCCACTCACTAGGGGGGTGCCATGACTGCCAGTGTCATAAGTCACTCCCCATCAATTATTATTGTGCGGGCCTTTGCAGCTGCACTTTACAGCACTGACTGCATTAATATGGAGGAGCATGGGGAGGTGTGTTACAGCGTTGCGCAATGTGATGTCGACGTGCGCCGCTGCCGCCTTCATGGATCTCCAGAACGTGAGGCACCAGTGGTCGGAGCAGAGCAGGTCAGCGTACCCCCCTTAATTAAAAAAGGCTGGTATGCACTTTATGTTAAGGGGGTGCAGGGTTTTTATGTGAAGGGATGTATGAACGTTGTGAAGTTGGTGTAGGGTTTTTGTGTGTAGAGGGTACAGGGTTTTTATGTGTACGGTGGGTGTATGAATTTGTGTAGTGGGGTGCAGAATTTTTATATGTAGGGGCTGTATGAACTTTGTGAAGTGGATGCAGGGTTTTTATGTGTAGGGGGTGTATGAACTTTATGTGATGGGGTGCAGGTTTTTTTTTTTTTAAATTCTTTATTTTTAATGTGCATGGTATAACAATAGGCTTGTTCAGCCACAATAGCAGTCACAAGCAGTAATGTAACAAACAGTTGAAACATAACGTGGCATACGAGTATACAGCACATTTTTAGTTTTGTAAGAGAAAATATAAACAGAACAGCATTCCTCAAGCACATTTTTTAAGTGTAACAATTGAAGCAGTAGGATTGTCAGCACATTTTTATACGTTAAGTAATGTAGATTATGTCAGGTTGTTAATTAAAGCGATACACAATAACAAAAATCTTGAGTACAATGAGTGAATTGACATGACTGGTAACATGCTGGGTTGGTACGTCTTCCTATCAAACTACCAGGCTAGGAGGGTACATTTTTCATTATTTATATAGCAAGCTATACCAGATAGTTAACAATGCTAGGATACGTTTGCTAGGGTATCTGTTATAAGAGGCAAGTGCTTATTTACAAAGGCATAGTACTTATGCTAAACAGTGGGTCTAGGCGTAAATGCTAAGGCTACATCAATACGTGGGAAGATGCCTAGGGTTGCAGTGTGGCTGACTAACCGTTAATACACATTTAAGCAAGACCGTAAAGGGTTGCTGGCATACAAGCCTGAGGTACCTCAACGGCAGTCCTCCGGCTACATATCAAGCTTTACGTTCAGGGTATTTGGATAAACATGCACAATTTTTAACGGTTACAATGGCGGGGATGCAGGGTTTTTATGTGCATGAAGGGGAGGGTATGAATTTGATGTGTAGGGTGGGTGGATTTTTGAGTGGGGATGCACAATTTTTATGTGCAATAAATATTCTTGAAAACATTGGAAAAAATGTGTATTTTTTTTTTATTTTTTTTTTTTACATTTTTAAGGGGATAGGGGGGTGCCAAACATAGGGTCCATCCTGGGTGCCAAATGCTCTAGGTACGCCCCTGCCTAGACCACTTTCACTCAATAAAGTGGTGCAGTGTTCCCTGTTCCCTAAATGCTTACATTGCAGTTCTAAGACTGCCTCTAGTGGCTGTCTACCAGAGAGCCACTAGAG
>OW240919.1:134968150-135009866 GCA_933207985.1 Pelobates cultripes
AACATCCTCTGTTAACAGGATCTCCCTGTCATATGAGTGGAACCGGCAAAGAAACCTAACTTGCATCACCCAATAAAGACGCAGATTACCTGAGGAATAATAGAGGAAGACAACAGAACTATTATCCAGGCTAGGAGGTGGAGAGGGATTGACTCTCGATGTAGTAAACGCTGAATATATTTGCATATCGATAAAAAATAGGGATGCAGTGGCCGGTCAACACATCTGTGTTAGTTTATCTTGAAACCAAGAAACTGAACCAAATGGAAAGGAACCAGAGTGGCCTTGGAGTAATTAACAATGAGAGATTTAAAAAAAACAAAAAACTGTGCCTCAAACTGCAGCCTTAAAGTCACCGAGCAAAACAGTACATCGTCTATGTAGCTGATACAACAAAACCTCCATGATCTCAGATGAGCCACAACTGGCTTGAGGAGTTTAGTTAAGTACCAAGGAGCCAAGCTGAGATGGATTGTTAAGAGAGGAATTAATCCTTGAGTTCGAGCCAGGTAAACCAATCCCCTTCTTGAAGGAGATGTCGGAGGAGATGGACACACTCCATTTTGAAGTGCCAGTAGACCACGTAGGAATTCAGCTCCCATAGATTTATACCAAGCCTGAACTTGCCGCCTTTTTTGCGAATAAGAAAGATATTGCTATAAATTGCTGTGCCATACCAGGCACAGGTTGGATTGCGCCCTTTGTCCTAGGGCCCTGACCTCCTGGTTGATAAGGCAAGCCTTGTTTCCAGAGAACTGGATGGGAAGTGGAGGTAGCAACTGCTGTGGTGGGGAAAAAAATTCTAGAACATACCTCTTTGATGAACACCTCTCTGAAGAGCATGCCCTGTGCTTGGAGCTAAGTCAGATAATTTGTTATCAATCCGGACCAAACCGCCCTCCTATTCCTAGATGAAAGTGCCACAGAGTTTCCAAGCAAACAGAAGCAGCTCTGAGCCCATTCCCTCTTGTCAAGTGCCAACTCCCACACAGACTGCAGATCAATAACATCATCCTCCTTAGAGAGGACATAATCTGCAAGATAGAGAATATGTTTAACCCCTTAAGGACCAAACTTCTGACATTCCAGGGCTCCTTAGCCGAAGTGTAATGTCCCGTTTGCCATGTAAAATGTTTAGGGAGCAAGGAAAGTCTTGGTCGTCATCCTCTGAAGATGGACATGGTGGATGAGTGAACAGCCCCTGGACTAGGCCTTGGCCCAACCATGGCCACCTACAGTGTGTAATCTGATGTGTGCAACCCACCACCAATGAAGACCGACCAAACAGTGTCCCCCTAATAGGATCCCATTATCATTTAGGAAAAAAAACAGGGGGGGGGAGAATGGGCGGAAATGCTGCACCAAAAACCGGGGAGCAAGATGGCCACGTTAAATCACAGCCCAAATGAAATGGACAAGGAGAGAGAAGCGAACACCCTCTCCATGAATCCTCTCCTTGCAGGGAACCGCAGAAGAGGAGCAAGGGAGCCAGGTCACACTCCTGATACTCAGGAGACAGCAGAAGGGTAAAGTCACAGGGGTGAGACAGCAAGGACACAAAAGTGGGCACAGACCCAGAAAGTCACAGAATTCTAAATAAAATGTTATATGACAATACAGCACTAAATAATAAATGTTTTAGGTAATGAGAGAGAAGTAACACTCTGACCTGATCCTGTGGAACAGCAAAGAAAGAGGAGGTGCTTAAGTCACTCCACTCTATATATGTGATGAACTGTTTTCTGACTGGTTATTTTGTCTATGTGTTAAATTTATTTGCTGGTGTGGAATTTCGCAAAGAAGGATAATGCAAAATGTCATGTAGTAAAATTTTTATAATTTATTGCTTTGTTCCCCTTTTTGTATTTATATTACATTTTAATTTGATTAAAGATAGTAAAAAGCCTCCAGTATTTGGTACAAACTTCCACTTTACTAATTAGTCATGGTTGCTCATTTATAATCCAGTATGGCCTAAAGCATTCCCTTATCACTTTTCACCTAAAATGTTTACTAATATCACTGAATATCCATCTAATGTGACTGGAATTAAACTATGTGTATTTTAATCACAGGTACTCTCAGATGGCACCTATGTTAAGCGTGGATCTGATAAGATAAATTACTTCACAATGATAGCTGTGCGAGTTTCCATTCTTGGTAATGAAGTGTTGGCTAGCCTGATGAAAGCTTGCGTCATTGCTGTCCGATATTCTGCCGTCCGTCGCCAGTCAGAGTTAAAACCAGGGTATGTTCATCAGCCATGACTTAGGACAAGTTTTAATGCTTGAGGGGCCAAGAGAGCATGGGTTAAGCTTAACACTCCAAGCACCATAACTACTCCAGCACGCTAGATTGTTTATGGTGCCAAGACTGCTCAAGTTCACCCCAAAAGCAAATAGTTTGCTATTTTGCAAATGGTTTGACATCTTACGTGGGGTCCACTGGACACACTGAGAGCTTGAAGCTGCTCAGCTGATCGCCTTCCACAAATTAGCTAAGCCTTGCACCACGGTGCTTAGGTCAGTGCAGAGAACGTTTGACTCTCATGAGTGACCAGAGCCTGGGAAATCCCAGGTAAGTTGTTAGACTATTAGCAATCAATTTGATTTCTTACACTAGCAGAGCACCTAGGCATATCTGGCTCCATGACCACTATGCACAATGTAGTGATTATGGTATTTGCAGTGTTTAATTACAAGATTTCCAATTACATACAAGTCTTGCCTTGCATAAATATGCAGCGCGAATGTGATTTGCATCATCAGTGTCTTGACAGCCTCAAATATCATGTCAATTAGAATAAAAAATTATTTGGGCTAAATATCCAATTCTGCAAAAAAAATCATGTTTGACGGTTCCTCTTTAATTGTTATTAAAGTAAATCTTTACTTTCTACAGTGATAAGGAGTCAAAAATCATTGACTACCAAACGCAGCAACAAAAGTTGTTTCCGCTTCTTGCTACATGCTACGCCATTCATTTCATGGTAAAATACGTCAACAAAGTTTACAACGATGTGTCCAAGATGATTAAAGCAGAAAATTTTGACTCACTCCCAGAGGTACAGTACAAATTGTTATACAAGGAGGATGTGATATTTTTTTCCTAATATGAAACACAGGGGGAAATATATCAATATGTACTAACAGTTTTTACATCTACGCTTCAGTAGATTTTTGGAGCAATTTATTCAATTTGTCATGCGTTTTCAACTTTTGCATCACTTTTGAAAAACCATCACTTTAGAATATATAGAATGCCAGCGGTGCCCCTGTCTGCAGAAGTCTGGTGCTTCCAGTTTGAAGAATCTCAGAAAAGTGGAAGGACTGGGGCTGGTCTAAGACATTCTGCTGCCTGGGTTGAGGATGAAGTGCTGCCCCCCCCCTTACCCACCACCACCACCAAAACCATGCCCATATCCATAATGTTATGTTGTGTGTATTGTATGCAGTGTGTGTAGTGAATGCATTGTGTCTGTGTGTGGTGGATGCAGAGTGTGTGTGTTTCTAATGGATGTAGTGTGTGTAGTGGGTGCAGCGTCTGTGTTTGTGTAGTGCATGCAGTGTCTGTATATTGTATGCATTGTGTGTGTTTGTGTAGTGGATGCAGCACCGGTGCAAGCATCTTTGACTACTCAGACAAAGATGCTTATTCTCCCCCACCAAATGTTTTTTTTTTTTTTTAAATCTTCATTTATGTGTGCCTTTGCATGTGTCATTGTCCTTTGCCCCAGCCACTCTGTGTGTGTGTCATTGGTCCCTTACACAGCCCCTCTGGGTGTGTCATTGTCCCCTACTCCAGTTCACAGTGTGGCATTGACCCCTTCTTCAGCCCATGTGTCTCATTGGCACACCCAGAGTGGCTGGAGAAGGGGACAATGACACACACTGAGATGCTGGGAAAGGGTATAATGACACAGCATGGCTGGAGAAGGGGAGATTGTCTGTGTGTCAATCTCCCCTTCTCCAGCCACTCTGTGCCATTGTCCCCTCTCCTAGCACCTCTGTGTGTCATTGCCCCCCTTCTCCTGCCCCTCAGTGTGTGTCAGTGTCCCATTCTCCAGCCCCTCAGTGTGGCATATTGTCTCCTTCCCAAAGCCCTTTTGAGCGCCCTTCTGTCTCTTACCTGCTTGTGTGCCTGCTTACCTCCCTTCATGTAGTGTGGCTGAGCAGACCGTGTAGTGGAGCTTCTTTTTCCTCAGGATTGGCAGGAAGCTGTTCGATGCTCACTGTCACGGTACATGAAGTCACCAAGTTATTGAACACCCCGAGATCCGGTGCACCCTTATATAGCATCAGCCCAGAGTGGATGTAGTGTGTGTTTGTGTAGTAATGCATTATTTGTGTAGTGAATGCAGTGTCTGTGTGGTGGATACAATGTCTCCAAGTGGAATCAGTCTCTGTGTAGTGGATATTGTGTCTGTGTTTGTTGGATGCAGTGTGTGTGTAGTGGATGCAGGGTCTGTGTTTGTTAATTATATTTTTATTGGATATTATCAAGTGGGTTTCTTGCAGGGCACAAATTTGTACCCGATTTAAAAAAAAAAAAAAAAAATTATTATCAGGTAATCCACAATTATACACCTTTTACATGGTGTGTTGATCCATTTATTGAGGTCAGCTTAAATTGTATTTTCTTATCTGTTCTCGAGGAAAAATTAGAAAAAAAATCTTTATTTGTGCCTACATATAAATATGACGGGGTGATCCCAAGCGATGGTATCAACCTAAGTCAAGCGTGATGTATGGAAAAAAAAAAACACCATATTTGGAAATATATCAATATGTACTAACAGTTTTTACATCTACGCTTCAGTAGATTTTTGGAGCAATTTATTCAATTTGTCATGCGTTTTCAACTTTTGCATCACTTTTGAAAAACCATCACTTTAGAATATATAGAATGCCAGCGGTGCCCCTGTCTGCAGAAGTCTGGTGCTTCCAGTTTGAAGAATCTCAGAAAAGTGGAAGGACTGGGGCTGGTCTAAGACATTCTGCTGCCTGGGTTGAGGATGAAGTGCTTCCCCCCCCCTTACCCACCACCACCACCAAAACCATGCCCATATCCATAATGTTATGTTGTGTGTATTGTATGCAGTGTGTGTAGTGAATGCATTGTGTGTGTTTGTGTAGTGCTTGCCGTGTCTGTGTGTGGTGGATGCAGAGTGTGTGTGTTTCAAAACATTACTCAGATATAGTTCCCTCGTATCATGTGGGAAAAGCGTGCTGAGGGTGTTTCGATCCAGGGAGAGCCTACCTTAAGGCACCAAAAAAAAAAAGCAACCCAACCAGAAAGACAAATAGGGTTCCAAATATGGGAAGAAGTAGGGACAAAGGGAAACCCTGTAAATCTAAACCCTATACCCTTTCAGCTTTTTGTTGAGTCAATCGTTATATAAGTGTAATAACTCACTATTTTTTTCTTCTTCATTGTGCAAAAACCTGCACTGCACAGTTAATGGGAGTAATCTTCCCTTCATGTGATATAATAATTTTCATGGGGAACCCCTATAGGTAATTAATATTGTTCTGTCTTAGAATTAGTGTGCCATCAGAAAAGGTCTTCCTCTTTTGTCTGGTTTGCCATGACAAATCCTGAAATATTTTCAGTGTTTTGTATTCCTCTGCGCATTCATTACTTCTTATAGCTCTTAAAATGTGTGTCTTAATTTTAGAGGAGGTGCAGCATATCAGTACATCTCTTGGGAGATGTTCTGGTACACCCTTAGGTTTATTCACTCTTTCCATGTTGGGAATTCTGGGGTCCCATTCCACTTTCAGATGTTTTAAAAAAAAAAAAAACTCATATGTCTCCAGATTTTTAGGATTGATTTGTTCTGATACTCCTCTGATTTCTTAAATTGTTTCGTCTTGACCGGTCCTCTAGGTCTATCAATTTGTACTCCATGTCAGCCATCTTTTTTCCCAGCACCTTATGTTCTTCTTTCTGGACTTTTTCCTTGTGTTCCAGCCCATCAATTTTTTCTTCTTTTCTTCTATTTCTTGGAATTGTTGATTACGAGACAGCAGTTCCTTCTAAATGTCTTAATGTCCAGAGTATTAGCTTGGATTTCTTCTCTCAATTTTCCAATATCTAAGTGTGTAAGTAGGTGTTCATATTCATTTCTTCCTCTCTTGACTCTTGGTTTTCCTCTGTTTGTCCTTTATTATTGGCTCCCTCTGATGGGATATTTGAGAGAATAGATTCCTCCAGTTTTGATTTAGTATCTGATGGGTTTGTCGAGAAGAAAGAAAGGCGTTTGCGGTTTTACTTTCAGGCTTCTTTTCCTTTTTTAGGTGTTTGCTGTTTTGTGGTTTTTTTTAGTAGCCATTATTTTTTACAATTATTTATTCTCTTTCTGGAGGTTTTATGCCCTTTATACCCTCTAGACTAGTGCTTTTTTGGTTTTAGTATAGTATCTTTTTATATCTTATGTTTCCTTCTCCCAAAGCCCCTCTCCTCCTCACCTTTGTCCCAGTCTTCTCCTCTCCAACCTAATAAACAGTTAAGTTTTATCTTTTTATTCTATTATACGTTCCCTTATTCCTATCTTTGTGGGGTATTGGAATAACCAAACTAACCACACTAAATATCAGAAATAGGGGACAAGTATAAGGTGGTATGATGCAACAAACAAAAAGACAATCCGGAAAAAGACAAAAGAAAAAGCTTAAGGGAACACAAAGGCCCTCAGGGCACATTAACTCAATTTACTACTGACCGTCGTCAGTCGGTTCTATGCTATATGCAAAGATTAAATTGGGTTAAATAATCTTTAAGTCATATATTGCCCTTTGATGCTGCTCTCTTATGTTGTTTTCACCTCTATTCTAGAAGTCCTCTAATCTTTAGGAGGCCCAGTGTTTATACTAGCCTCTGCAGAGTGTAAACAAACATAAACAAAAGTTGTGTGTTTGGATACTGGCTTGCTATGGAGGCTTGGCGTTACTTGAAAAGTACATACCAAAAAGAGTTGTGCTGGGGAAAAAACTGTGGATGAAAACCAGGGGTTTTCATTGGTATGTACTTTTCAAGTAACGCCAAGCCTCCATAGCAAGCCAGTAAAAACCACATGCTGATAAGTAGCATTAACAACGAAACAGCTGTCCATGAGTGGTTTACTGGCTTTGCTCCTCTTCCTGAGTTGTGTTTTTAAAGCTGTTGTATACAGCAGACACATACTCCAAGGAATCCATGTATAAAGTGTAATTATGAGGCAAAAATGCGCTAATTTGCATACGTCTACCCAGAATCCCTTGCAGTAGTGAGAGCACTGTTAAAGTTGCAAGTCTTATGGCTTGACTAGTGTGTATTTGAAGTTTAGCAATGTTTTTTATATATATATATATATATATATATATATCTCAAGTTCTCCCCTACATTTCTTAGAACATGTACATATTCTGACAGTACCAATATATTGTGAATTACTGTATATAGCAATTGTTGTGTTATAGAACAATGGTAATATAGAAACATAGAATGTGACGGCAGGTAAGAGCCATTCAGCCCATCTAGTCTGCCCAATTTTCTAAATACTTTCATTAGTCCCTAGTCTTATCTTATAGTTAGGATAGCCTTATGCCTATCCCACGCATGCTTAAACTCCTTTACTGCGTTAACCTCTACCACTTCAGCTGGAAGGCTATTCCATGCATCCACTACCCTCTCAGTAAAGTAATACTTCCTGATATTATTTTTAAACCTTTGTCCCTCTAATTTAAGACTATGTTCTCTTGTTGTGGTAGTTTTTATTCTTTTAAATATAGTCTCCTCCTTTACTGTGTTGATTCCCTTTATATATTTAAATGTTTCTTTCATATCCCCCCTGTCTCGTCTTTCGTCCACCAAGCTATACATGTACCAAAGAATAATTGACCTACATCAAAAAATTACATTGATTGTAACCAATATAATATGGTCACAAATGGTCTGTAATGCTTTTAATCTAAATTTAAAGTGTATCCATTTCTCCTCAGCTTCACGCTCTTGCATCCGGTGTCAAAGCCTATGCAACAGAAATATGTGCCAATGGAGTGGAGGTGTGTCGGAAGGCCTGTGGGGGTCACGGATATTCTCTTTTTAGTGGTCTCCCTACCCTGTACACAAAGGTAGTTGCAGCATGCACTTATGAAGGAGAAAATACGGTTCTACACCTGCAGACGGCAAGGTATCCATGTTGAACATGGTTTTTGACCAGTATGTATAGTGGTGCTCAAAAGTTTGCATACCCTGGCAGAAATTGTGAAATTTTGGCATTGATCTATTTGGATTTTGCCAAGGCATTTGATACAGTTCCACACAATAGATTAGTGTTCAAACTCAAAGAAATTGATGTAGATGAAAATGCTTGTTCTTGGGTAGAACATTGGCTTAAAAATAGAGTACAAAGAATTGTCATTAATGGTAAATTTTCAAGCTGGACAGAGGTGGCAAGTGGTGTCCCTCAGGGTTCTGTTCTGGGACCCCTTCTATTTAACATGTTTATAAATGATCTTGAAAAAAGCAGTGAGTGTCATGTTTCAGTGTTTGCAGATGACACAAAACTCTAAAGTAATACAATGTGAGCAAAATATTACTTTGCTGCAGAGGGATTTAGATAGACTGGGGGACTGGGCACTCAAATGGCAGATGAAATTTAATGTTGAAAAATGCAAAGTTATGCACTTCGGCGTAAAGAATACACAAGCAATGTATACCCTTAATGGAAGCGAATTAGGAATTACAACACACGAAAAGGACTTGGGAATTGTTATGGACAACAAACTATGCAACAATGTGCAATGTCAATCAGCAGTGGCTAAGGCCAGTAAGGTATTGTCATGCATGAAAAAGGACATTAATTCTAGGGATGAGAATATAATTTTGCCTCTGTAAATCACTGGTAAGACCACATATTGAATATGCTGTGCAATTTTGGGCACCTGTTGTAAAGAAGGATACTATGGCACTAGAAAAAGTGCAGAGGCGGTCTACAAAATGAATACAAGGAATGGAACATATCAGCTATGAAGAAAGGTTAACAAATTTAAAACTCTTTAGTTTAGAAAAACGTTGTCAGAGAGGGAATATGATAACATTATAGAAATATATTCGGGGCCAATACAAACCATTGTGTGGAAATCTATTCACAAACCGGACTTTACATAGGACACGAGGCCATGCGTTTAGACTGGAAGAAAGAAGATTTCGTCTAAGGCAAAGGAAAGGTTTTTTTTTTACTGTAAGAACAATAAAGATGTGTAATTCTCTGCCTGAAGAAGTGGTTTAATCAGAGTCCATACAGATGTTCACACAGCAACTAGATGCATAGATACATTCAAGGATATAATTTTTCAATGTAGGGTAATAGCTGCTTGATGCAATGATAAATCTGACTGCCATTCTGGGGTCAAGAAGGATTTTTTTTCCTGGTTTGTTACAAAATTGGAAGTGCTTCAGACTAGGTTTTTTTTTGCCTTCTTTTGGATCAACAGCAAAAAACAAATGTGAGAAAAGGCTGAATTTGATGGACGCAAGTCCATCTTTTAAGAAGAGGGGGGTAAGAAGAAGGGGGAGTAAGAAGAACAAGGAGGGGTAAGAAGAACAAAGGGGGGTAAGAACAAAGGGGGGTAGAAGAACAAAGGGGAGTAAGAAGAAGGAGGGAGTAAGAAGAAGGAGGAGTAAGAAGAAGGGGGTAAGAAGAAGAAGGGGGAAGAAGAAGGGGGGAGTAAGAATGGGAAGAAGAAGGGGGTAAGAAGAGGGGGGTTAAGAAGAACAAGGGGGAGTAAGAATGCATCCATATGCGTTCTAAAACCAGGAGAAGTTGGGCATGGATGGTGAACTGATTTGGTGGTGCAATGGGCCACTTGACTGGTTTTGCACCCAGGCCTAAGGATGCCAGCCCTCCCCTGCAATTGGATGCACTGAGCAGGCTACATAGTGGGCCATGGGGAGCAGAAAAGAACCGTCAAAAGACCTGCGTAACAAGGTAGTGGAACTTTATAAAGATGGAAAAGGATATAAAAAGATATCCAAAGTCTTGAAAATGCCAGTCAGTGCTGTTCAATAACTTATTAAGAAGTGGAAAATTTGGGCATCTCTTGATACGAAGCTAAGGTCAGGTAGACCAAGAAAGATTTCAGCCACAACTGCCAGAAAATTGTTCAGGATACAAAGAAAAACCCTCAGGTAACCTGAGGAGAAATACAGGCTGCTCTGGAAAAATACAGTGTGTTTGTTTCAAGGAGCACAATATGACAATACTTGAACAAAAATGAGCTGCATGGTCGAGTTGCCAGAAAGAAGCCTTTACTGTGCCAATGCCACAAAAAAGCCCAGTTACAATATACCCGACAACACCTTGACATGCCTCACAGCTTCCACAAAAAAAGCTGGTTACAATATGCCCGAGGGGCAGGGGCGTACCTGGAGCATTTGGCACCAGGGCGAACCTATATTTGATGAGGGGAATGATCATGAGGGGGGTGATCATGAGAGGGGGTGATGAGGAGAGGGAGGGGGTGATGAGGAGAGGGAGGGGGGGTGATTGTGAGAGGGTGATGATGAGAGGGAGGGGGGTGATTGGTGGCAGTGTGGGGTGATTGTGAGAGGAATGGGGGGTGATGTGATGAGGGAGGGTGATGGGGGTGATTGATGATGACAGGGAGTGCATGCGAGACACATGGTCTGCAGCTCTGCACATTGCGGAGCTGCAGACCGGTCTCGGCAATGGGTGCAGGAAGGGCATTGCAGTCTGTCCTGGGCACCCCCCTAGTGAGTGGCACCCGGGGCAGACCGCCCCTCCCCCCCGCCCTCCCCTTAGTACGCTTTGCCAAGGGGTTAACAAGGCCTATAGTAAAAAGAATACCATCCCCACTGTGAAGCATGGTGGTGGCTCACTGATGTTGGGGGCGGGGGGTGAGCTCTAATGGCAAGGGGAATCTTGTGAAAATTGATGGCAAGATGAATGCAGCATGCTATCAGAAAATACTTTGCATTGCACGAAGGCTGCGCATTGGACACTCTAGGACTTTATACGCATGACAATGACCCTAAGCACAAGGCAATGTTGACTCTCCAATGGTTACATCAGAAAAAGGTGAAGGTTCTGGAGTGTCCAGCAGTCTCCTGACCTTAGTATCATTGAGCAACTATGGAGAGATCTCAAATGTGCTGTTCATGCAAGACGACCAAAGACTTTGCATGACCTGGAGGCATTTTGCCAAGATGAACGGGCAGCTATACCACCTGCAAGAATTAGGGGCCTCATAGACAACTATTACAAAAGACTGCATGCTGTCATTAATGCTAAAGGGGCAATACACCATGTTAAGAACTAAGGGTATGCAGACTTTTGAACAGGGGTCATTTCATTTTATTTTGCCTTATGATTGTGTCATTCTGTTATAACCTACAGTTGAATATGAATCCAATAAGAAATGTGTTTTGCCTGCTTACTCATGTTTTCTTTAAACAAATGGTACATATATTACCAATTCTCCAAGGGTATGCAAACTTTTGAGCACAACTGTAAGTTCAGACTACTAAAACTACTAATTCTGCTAAATAATTTTTTCACCCATGATTCCTTTAGGTTTTTGATCAAATGTTTTGCTGGCGCCCAGTCTGGACAGCAGTTACCTCCCATTACGATGTATTTATCATTTCCACCCTCTGGTCATTGTCCTGCAAGCAACCATTTGGACTTTGTGAATCCTGATGTATATGTGGAGGCTTATCAGCACAGAGCATTTAGGTGGGGATTGCGCTGTAATGTATTTACATTTCATGTGTATAGCAAAACCCAGACAATATGAAGTACTGTTCCTGCAAATTCATTATAGTGACATATTATTTCCATATGGTATTTGGTATCATTAGCCTAGATTCATAAAAGTATTCCTGCACTCCAAATATTCCACAGAGCTGTACAAAGGATATGTAAGCATACAAGTAAGGAATGCAATTCCTAGGGAGTTTAAGGTTTTAATTCTTATTTATTTTAAAGTTTATTCGCTGAACACTAAATTGCGATCAACTGAACAATGAATTGCAATATTTTGGTTAAAATAGCCCAGCTGTAACTATTTTGGAGTTGGAGATTTTTTCCAAATCAACTGTTTGGTGTTCACTTTACAACCAAATAGTTTTTAGAAAATAAATATTTTACAAGGTTGTTTACTAAAATAGAAATTGTGGTAAATTCAAAGTTAATTTAAAATTTAAGGCCAATATAGCTGAACTGAAAAGATCCTCTTTGTCAGCCATGCTTCCAGTTTGGCTATTTTGATTTAAACCCCTTAAGGACCGGCCTGTTTTTGCGATGTTGTACATTTGCGACCAGGCATCTTTTTACACTTTTGTGGTGTTTGTGTTTAGCTGTAATTTTCCGCGCTCTCATTTACTGTTCCCATACAAATTATATATTGTTTTTTTTCAGGACAGAAAGGGCTTTCTTTACATACCATTATTTATATAATCTCATGAAAAAAAAATACATGTTTTTTGACTTTTACTTGAAAAATCTTTTACTCATCTACAAAAGCAAATGAAAAAAACTGCTAAATAGATTCAAAATTGTGTCCTAAGTTTAAAAATATCCAGTGTTTACGTGCTTTTTTGCTTTTTTGTTTGCATGTTATAGGGCTATAGGTAAAAGTAGGATATTGCGGTTTCAAAACATACATTTTTAAAATTTATCATTAGTGACATTGTAACACTATTATCGGTCATAAATCTCTGAATAACACCCCACATGTACATATTTTTTTTTTTTAAAGTAGACCACCCAGGGTATTCAAAATGGGGTATGTCCAGACTGTTTTAGTAGCCACTTAGTCGCAAACACTGGCCAAATTTAGCGTTCATATTTGTTTGTGTGTGAAAAAAGTTAAAAAAACTAAATTGAATGCTAATTTTGGCCAGTGTTTGTGACCAAGTGGTTACTAAAAAAGACTGGACATACCCCATTTGCAATACCTTGGGTTGTCTTCTTTGGCAAATGGTATGCCATCATGGGGGTAATTCTCATTCCTGGGCTACCATACGCTCTCAAAGGCAACGTAACCAACCTGACCATTTTCAATGTAAAAATATTTGACCCATATATTTGGCCCTGTAACTAAGAGGGGACTGCGAAACTTAGCAAAGGAGTCCCCCATGAGTCTGTCATGGCTTACCTCCAAAACTCAAACCTACCCCCATATTATCAGACACACATTAAAACACAAAATCTGTAACCTCATGTTTTCAGCCCTGATCAATTGCTGTCACATATATAATATCTCCGAGAACTTTAAAATCTGTTATAAGATATAGGACATCATTTGCTACAAATACTTGGGAAATTAACATTTATTTAAATGCATTTTCTAGACTCATTGCAGCAGCTGCACATAAATTGCAAAGCTTGGTCCAGTCTGGCAGTGAACAGTATCTGGCATGGAATAACACATCGGTGGAGCTGGTGACGGCCTCTATAGTAAGTATACATTAGCTTCATGAAGTTTTGGTGTATAGATCATGTCCCTGCAGTCTCACTGCTCAATTCACTGCCATTGAGGAGTTAAATCACTTTGTTTATATAGCCCTAGGAACACCTCCCTGCATGTTACTTAATAAACACTTCCTGTAAAGAATCATCTAATGTTTATACTTCCTTTATTGCAAATACTGTTTAATTTAGAATATCTGATATGTTGCTCTGTAACTAGCTTGCTAGACCCTGGACCATCTTGCGTGTTATTAAATTTCAATATACAGAGAAGGAGATCCAAACCTATAAAGTAAGTTACATCTGATTGAAAGTGAAACCATTTTTTTTAATGCATGATGTGTCAGTCATAGCCAGAGGAGTTGTGGGTAGGGCTGCATTAACAGAAACAAAAATGTAACTCCTAAATGGCAGATAATTGAGCAATGAAACTTCAGAGGCATGATCTTTACAATAAAACTGCTTCATTAAGCTAAAATTGTTTTCGTGACTATAGTGTCCCTTTAAGATTCAGATCTGGCATGTTAAACTTGCCATTTACTTTGTATTTGTCCCTATGCCCTCGTTATACCGGTAGGACTTTATACCCTCAGCACAAGGCACCTTTGTGACAGGTTACATGGGTCTTAATGCAGCACTGTCACTTTGTGGGTTTTTTTTTCTACATATAAGAGAAATTACTTTGTTCTTATTTTTGATTTATCTTTTGCAATATTTGGCAAGATACAGTTACAATTGTTAATGTAATTTATCCAAAAACCATCAGTCAAAAGAAGGGAAAACTGCAGATATCATTGGCACAGGAAAACAAAATGGTGGTGCCCAGATAATGAAATCCATTGCAAGAAAAAAAAAAGATAATAAATATAAATAAAGGCTGGGAGTATAATTAATAATATGCAATGGGATAAAATGAGAAAAGCTTGGCTGCTTTAACTAGCCAGCCACCACAAATCCATTTGAATGCACTCTTATCCTCCAAGACAAATTAGACATGAAACTTTTTGACTGCAGTTGCTCTCCATAATAGGAGATAAAACTATGCTATGGCAGCTGGTGAAGCATGAAGGGAAGAGGGTGCTTAATTTAATAAGTTACAGCAGGTGTATCTGGTCTGTCTATGTAAAGAAAGTGAGACAGCTGGTGTCCCTTGCCTAGCCCTGGGATATGTTTGGCTAATTACTTCAGGTATCTGGACTAATTCACGGGAAGGAGAGCTGGGGTCTGTGTTAGGAGTTGCAGGCTAGCAAGATTGTGTATTGCAGAGTACAGAATATTTGATAGAGTCCTAACCTCAACATATGAGGAAAGGGATTTAGGGGTGATTATTTCTGATGACTTAAAGGTAGGCAGACAATGTAATAGAGCAGCAGGAAATGCTAGCAGAATGCTTGGTTGTATAGGGAGAGGTATTAGCAGTAGAAAGAGGGAAGTGCTCATGCCATTGTACAGAACACTGGTGAGACCTCACTTGGAGTATTGTACACAGTACTGGAGACCGTATCTTCAGAAGGATATTGATACCTTAGAGAGGGTTCAGAGAAGGGCTACTAAACTGGTTCATGGATTGCGGGATAAAACTTACCAGGAAAGGTTAAAGGATCTTAACATGTATAGCTTGGAGGAAAGACGAGACAGGGGGGATATGATAGAAACATTTAAATATATAAAGGGAATCAACACAGTAAAGGAGGAGACTATATTTAAAAGAAGAAAAACTACCACAACAAGAGGACATAGTCTTAAATTAGAGGGACAAAGGTTTAAAAATAATATCAGGAAGTATTACTTTACTGAGAGGGTAGTGGATGCATGGAATAGCCTTCCAGCTGAAGTGGTAGAGGTTAACACAGTAAAGGAGTTTAAGCATGCGTGGGATAGGCATAAGGCTATCCTAACTATAAGATAAGACTAGGGACTAATGAAAGTATTTAGAAAATTGGGCAGACTAGATGGGCCGAATGGTTCTTATCTGCCGTCACATTCTATGTTTCTATGGGACAGCTCCAATCACCAGAGTTTCCTGGGTTGGCACCAATCAGTGTCACCATTCGCAGAATACAATGGCTGGCAGAGATAAAGGCAGATTTTTAAAATCAAATTATTCTGAATAAAAAAAAGGAAAGAAATAAAAAAAAACTTTGCGAAGTTGTACAAGCATGTCAAAGAACATTGAAATAAGCCTATTGATCCCAATGGTTTCTATGGCAAATACTCCGCTTTCAGAAAATCACACCACATCACAGGACTAAGATCCCAGCACTAAATGTCCCCCCTAAAACACAATGTAAGAGGCAATAGTTTAACTGGCTAGTATCTAATGTTCTTTATTAAAAAATTTTGGGTGAATAAGCTAAATAAATTAACGGTGCACATCATATAGACAATGTATCTAGCTATGAACATTATTTATAAAACATTGGGTAATTTTTTTTATTAAAAAAAAAAAGGGGGGGTTATGTATGGAATATGTCACGTTTTGTCTCAGTATTATCTGGCCTGGTTACAAAGAGATCAGAAACATCTATATATAAATGTATAACATTGTACATAAACAGCCAGATTTGGAACATGCTAATTGCCCCTCACAAAATACTGAGATTTCTGGAACCGCCCCCATTCCTCCTCGGATTAGAAACTAAGATGATCATAAAAAGTGTATATAATCCGAGAAAACCTAAAAAACTGTGGAATACAGTTTGAGAGCCAAATCGAATTTGTAGCGGATTTACATTTTCTTTACCAGAAGCTATCTTGGAACTGGTAATATTAGGAAGTACTGGTACTTCACTTGTGTTAATTTTCTCCCTTTTAATATGTCTGTTCAAATTTGTTTGTAAAATATTTTGTATGCACTATTTTTTTTTCATAATAAATGTTCCTTTTTAACTTCTGCCTTGTTCTGGGAGAAGAATCACATTACTGCAGAGACCTAGGTAATAGTACTGTAATGCAGTTTTCATCTATGTACACCAAAACAAAACAAGTAAAAAGGAGCTTGACCAATGTCTAAAAAATGTATGAAAAGATAAATATTAGACTCTGAATGTTGGTGTTAGCTGGAAGATAACACAAGATGAGGTAATGTATGCTCTTTGATAGAACGCTGCACACCACTTATATTAATGGTCAGATAACAAATCCAAAGCCAATTGGCTAAGCCTCTACCTACTCAGAAAAATGGATGATATATACAGAAATAGATGAAGGATATAAATTCCTCCAATTGTCCTAATCTCTGACTTTTTTGGGTGATGTCTATATCAGGAGTTGGATTTTCTTATATCACACTGAGTAGTTGTCTAGGATACATGGAGCAGATGGCCGATGTAATTGATTCTACAAAATCGAAATATAGAGCTAGTAGAAGGTTGTTTGTGATTACAAATTGTTGCAATCTCTCTTCTCCTAATTTTGGTTAATGCAATTCAATATAGGAAACACTGTTTGAGAGAAGAAACTGGGCCAGATGGCTGTCAGTCTTAGGCTTCTATATTATCACAGTGTGGAAATATGTTGCAGAACGGAGAGAGTGGATGCATTTTAGGTAGCCATGACCCAGGATGTTTGAATGCATTGGATGCATTTTAGGCAGCCATGACCCAGGAAGGATCTCTAACAGCCATCTGAGGAGTGGCCAGTGAAGTTATCACTAGGCTGTAATGTGTAAACACTGCATTTTCTCTGAAAATACAGTGTTTACAGCAAAAAGCCTGAAGGTAATGTCGTGCGGTAACACTTCCAGGTTCCGCACTCCGCTGTGCGGAACTGGACCCCGCCCCCCTCTGACTCAGCTCTGACGGTATTTAGGGAGACCACGCCAGAGAGATGGGGCTTGGTGATACTGGGAGCTACTTCCGCCAGACTTACCTCTCCACAGGCTCTGGCAATGTGGGTCCTATTTCCGAGTATGCACGCCGGCTCCTGGGACACGCCGGCTCTACAAACTCTGATGTCGTCCTAGCCTTCTGGACTAAGACAAGTATACTTCGTGCCATAGAGGATTACTGGAGAACAGAAACTCACTTCCTTACAAGTGGACCATATCGCTGAACTATTGGAGGACTACTCACATTAACCTTAAGTATATCTTTCAGCTATTTGTCTACATTATCATTTAATAATGAACTAATGCTTGCTTACTAAATCTTCACTGCTTCAAGCTACTAATTATATGGAGGACAACTCCCATCATGCTTATTCACAATGAACTGTTTCTTGCTTTGCAAATACACTCAGTGCTTCAAGCTACTAATTGTATGGAGGACAACTCCCATCATGCTTATTAACTATGAACTGTTCCTGCTTTGCAAATAGTCTCAACTACTTGCTTAAAGTTACTATTGAAGATTATTCTCATTAACCTAAAGAATGTTACTTAATGCATCTCTGAGGAAATACTTATTAATGAACTGTGTTGTTGATTACTTGCACTTCCTCTTATTGGATTATTGCCTAAATGCAATTCATTTAAGTTTAACACTTATTAAACCTTCGGTTGAATCAAGTTACCAGTGATTCTCTCTTTTCTTAAAGCTACAGTATTGATACTTTAAAGATTCTCCGTTTCTTCACTATTGTAATTAGGGAGTTTTACAAGCTGCAGTTGAGTTCCAATCCAAATCACCCAAGTAGCGTAACAATGATTCTACTCACCAGAACAAATCCAATAAGCTGTAGTTGTTCTAGTGACTATAGTGTCCCTTTAAAGCAACTGTTACTAATTAGTATCTTCTTTATACTCTGTCCGTTCTGCAACATATTTCTACACTGTGATAATATAGAAGCTTTAGCCTGACAGCCATCTGGCCCAGTTTCTTCTCTCAAACAGTGTTTCCTATATTGAATTGCATTAACCAAAATTAGGAGAAGAGAGATTGCAACAATTTGTAATCACAAACAACCTTCTACTAGCTCTATATTTCGATTTTGTAGAATCAATTACATCGGCCATCTGCTCCATGTATCCTAGACAACTACTCAGTGCGATATAAGAAAATCCAACTCCTGATATAGACATTACCCAATAAAGTCAGAGATAATGACAATTGGAGGAATTTATATCCTTAATCTATTGCTATATATCATCCATTTTTCTGAGTAGGTAGAGGTTTAGCCAATTGGCTTTGGATTTGTTATCTGACCATTAATATAGGTGGTGTGCAGCGTTCTATCAGAGAGCATACATTACCTCCTCTTGTGTTAAGCATTTGCTTGGGGCCCCCTGGACCCTGTCCCCCTTCTCAGGCATGCAATCACGTCCTCCACCTCAACGCAGTGGCAGGCCTAAAGTAGAGAGGTGCAAGAATCTTTGGGGGTCTCCCTGTTGCACGGGTGATTAAAAGGTAGATCCCCATCTGTCGTGCAACTCCAGAAATGCATTGACAGCTGGGGCTCTACCATTTACCCATGTTTGCAGGTCTGTATTTAGCACTAAGCAGTTTTTGTGTGTTTGAATGTAAACAGGTTTTTGTATAGAATATGTTTGCATGTGGTGTTGGCGTGATTGCAAGCATGTATTTGTGTAGTGTTGGTTTTTGAATGCAGGGGTGTATTTACACATAATTTTGGTGTGTAACACAGACATGTGTTTGTACGTAGTGTTGAAATTTGAATGCAGGGGTGTATTTGTGTGTAGTGTTAGTGTGTGAATGCTGAGATGTATGCACATATACACACACACACAAATATATACACACTGAAATGCGCGCAGATACACACAGACATACTGACACACATACACAGACATGCTGACCTACAAACATACTGACACATACACAGAAATACTGACACACAGACATGCTGACACACACACAGATATACTGACACACAAAGACATACTGACACACACAGATGACACACAGACATACTGACACAGACATACACTTTAAAACCCACCCTCCAGTTTCCTACCTTTCCTGATTATGGCTGAAGGTGTTGGGAGTTGGGGTCTAGTGCTCTCGGCCAGCCCCTTCCAATCTGCCTACTCTTCTTTCCTGCGCGCTCCTCTCTTTGTGGGAGTAAGTGATGCGCGGCTGTCACTTCCTCCCAGCCTGCTGCCGTAAAAAAGCAAGTGGCCCGCTCGTGCTGTTAAAGCGCCTCAGCGTGCGACCGAGCCCCTGCTGACAGAACCCCACCGGGTGGTCCTTTGTGCATGGGCCACCCGGTGGGCCTCCTTAGTGTGCGGATTACCGGTGCAGCTGGCCAGTTTGCCCCGCGTTAAAGACGGCCCTGCGTATACGAGCTATTATATTGTATATGTTAATGAGTAGTTTATGGTATTGTGTATGATACATATGAATGTGGGCTGTGTATGGGGGCTGCTTGTGGAATTGTGTGTGTGGATGGATATGTCACAGTGTGTGTTTGGTAGTGTGTGGGTACTCTTTGGGGTATTGCATGTGGGGTTGTGTGCATGTATGTGGATTGTTAGTGGTGTTTCGTTTGTGAGGATTGTGTGCATGTTTGTGTGTGGGCTGTCCGTATTATTTGTATGAGGGGAGGGTTATTCTGCATTTCTGTGTATATCTAGCAGTGTGGGTAGCTTCCAATGGGGACTAGGCCGACCAGGTACATGTCAAGGATAGGAGCTGCAACAGCAACTGCGAGATGCTCTACTACAGTGTAGATTCCTATTCACAAGTGCTGGGAGGAAGTGAGGTAGTGATCTCAGATCTACGTGCTGCAATGCATAAATTGAGGATTGTCCTTCACCAACTTTTCGGATTAGCAGATATCTGAAGTTTTACTGGGACTCCTGATAGGCAAGATCCTGTTTGGCTCTAGCAGCCTTGAGTGCCGTGCAAAGACACCATGAGTGCCGTGCATGGCATTAGTGCCGTAGGTTGCCTACCCCTGCCCTAGACACTACTGGAGTGTTTTTCTGGTTTAGCAGCTTCAGATTAGGCAAACAGGATAAACAGACCTCCCTGCCCTGTAAACTGTTCCATTATATACGATAAATATTACAAATCAAAAAGCAGGTCCTTTTAAAGTGCAATTGCTCTCAAGACACATATAATAAACCATAAATAAAAAAGTGCAAAATATTGCTCAAGTGCTCTGTGATATATTGCTTCTCAAACAATATTATGTGCAAAAACAGCAATCCCGTGCTAATGTATGAAAATGTAAGTAAAAAGCTCTAGTGCCTATAGTAATAGAAAAAGCACTTACACTGAATAATTCACTTATTGAAAACACACAATAAGGATGTCTCCTCCAATATTCACAGAATCATAAACTGTAAACAAGAAAAAAAGAGAATATATGGTGTAATACAGTATGCATAAAATATGTAAAAAGGCTAATATTGAAAACCCACTCACAAGTGGAGAGCATAGAAGCCTGCTCTGTCAGCGCGTATATATACACACACTCCAATCCAATCCAATAAATAGCAGCAGCAAGGAAAAGAATGTGGCAGCAAGTGACTTCTTTATTTCTGAAAATATTCTTAAAATAACTCTATGCCCATCACCTCCCGACTGGACCTCCTTCCCTGTGTTCAGATACAGTCCTCCCTCCTGTTCGCTGACGGTTAAGCAAAGACACGGGCTGTGAATGTCCCAAACACTTCCTGGTGGGCAGAGCTATGTCTGTGACACTGTGCGTGATGACGCGTTTCGCCTGGAATTGGCTTCCACAGATCACTCCCAAAGTCCTATTATAACCAATCATTGGTTCCTACTCAAAACTTCATGCAAATGAGTCCTTAAAGGGACACTATAGGCACCCAGACCACTTCAGCTCAATGAAGTGGTCTGGGTGCCAGGTCCCTCAGGTTTTAACCCTTAATCCAGCCTCTAGTGGCTGTCTTCCGGACAGCCACTAGAGGAGCATCTGCGACGCTGGAGGCGAATTTCGCCTCCATCGCGCCGAGCGTCCATAGGAAAGCATTGAGACATTGGACAAGGGAGCTGACGTCGGACAGGGAGGAGAGGTCACCAGCGCTGAGGGAGCCGGTGCTGGATTAAGTAACTGAAGGGGTTTTAACCTTTAGCACCACGGGAGGGGGAACCTGAGGGTCGAGGCACCCTCAGGGCACTATAGTGTCAGGAAAACCGCTTTGTTTTCCTGACACTATAGTGACCCTTTAATGAGAGTTCATCCCAAATCAAAGTGGTAAATCTACTAAACATTGTACAATGTTTAGTAGAAGTAAAGGTGTTTTCATCTCTACATTTGCTAAATGGTGTTTTGTGGGTTTTTAATTTAAATTGGTTGGGGTAACCGAAGACCCACATGTCCTTGCGGTGGCAACCTTTGTAAAAGAAATGGCATGGGTGTTGTTAATAGGGATTTTTGAAATCATTATATTGGTTCTGCTACAGACAAATAGTGATTTTTATTTTAATCATTTCCCCTACTGAACTAAACCATGTGTCCACTTAAAGAAGTGTTGGAATATAAATTAATGCACGTATATCTTCGAAGATTAAAGGGACACTGTGGGCAATGTAATTACCTCATTTTATTGAAGAGTTCATACTCTGGATTGCCCTGGCATCATCCTTCCATTGAGTATGAAGGACATGTGTAAACTCTGCCTGATCCATGCCTCCAGTACTGGCCTGGCTGTAGAGGCCAGGGACTCTTATTTAATGTTAATCTGCTTGATACTGATCTAAAGCTGAATTGTCAGTGCCAGGGAACTCCAAGCATTATAACCAAGTCAATGACATGAAATAGTTCTAGTGCCAATAGTGTTTAAGCCATGTTTTAAATATTATAAACAACAGACAAAAAAACTAAGTGATATAAAAAGTTCAAAACATAATTAAGTATAATGCCCTGCTCAGGAAAAGATCTAATAGGAGCCAAGCAAAAACTAATAGAATCAGAAAATATATGGCAATGGCTGCTACATTAACTCTCAATGACCAGTGGGCACCAGGAAGGGGGGAGCAAAAAACAAGCAAAAAAACTAAACTAAACCACAAGAGAGGCATCAGAGCATAAACATAATGTAAATGTAAGAAAATATAAAAAGAATAGATAACAATAGAGTGGGCAGCAAATAGTAAAATGCAATAGCCCTAATAACACATTAACTATTCTAACATTGTGTCATTCTGATTGGACAATACTGCACTGTTTTCCAGGCTCATACACACTACAAGACTGTGAAAATTTTTGTTGATGCACTGAATTCGGTTACACGAGAACCAGAAATCCAGAAGGCATTAAAGAGTCTCTGTGACTTGTACGCACTGCATGGAATATTTACCAATGCTGGAGATTTCCTACAGGATGGATATTTGTCTGGAAAACAACTGGATATGGTGACAACAGCCTACCTTAACCTCTTGCCTGTGATCCGGTGAGATTCCAAAATGTAAAAGTATTGAAATAAATGAATTCCTCACTACTGCCACATCTCATGCAATCCTGTTTTACAGGAAGGACGCAGTTCTTTTAGTAGATGCTTTTGACTACACGGATGCAGAGCTATTATCAGCGATTGGCAGTTATGATGGAAATGTCTATCACAACCTTCTAGAATGTGTTCAGAAAAATCCAGATAACAAGAAGGTAAATTCTATATTGGAATTTTATTTTGCACAATAAAAAACATACAGTGAGGGGAAAAAAGTATTTGATCCCCTGCTGATTTTGAACGTTTGCCCACTGACAAAGAAATGATCCTGCAAAAACCCTGCAATGGTAGACTATACTCACCAGAACAACTACATTAAGCTGTAGTTGTTCTGGTAACTATAGTGTCCCTTTATGTTTCATGTTTGTGCGTGCAAAGGGGTAGGGACTGTAGAGGGTGCCGAGAGGAAGGGGTTGCAGAGGGTACAGTGGGAAGGGACTGTAAAGGGTACAGGGGGGCAATAGTGGGTGCAGAGGAGGGACAGGCTGTAGTGGGTGCAAAGGGTAATAGGTGCTGTTGTCTTTGCAGGGGGAAATAGGAGCTGTAGTAAGTGCATAGGGTATAGGGGCTGTAGTGGGTGCATAGGGTATAGGGGATGTAGTGGGTGCCTGGGGCTATAGTGGGCGTAGGGGCTGCACTTGGAGCAGGGGGGTTCCACTTGGAGCAGGGGGTAAGGGATCCGCTTGGAGCAGGGGGGTAAGGGCTCCACTTGGAGCAGGGGGTAAGGGATCCGGTTGGAGCAGGGGGGGGTAAGGGGGCTGCAGAGGGAGAATGTGGGCATGGGGTGCAGTGAGAGCAGGAGGGTAGGTACTCTGATGAGGCAGTAGAGGGGCAAATTATATGATAAAACATTTTTAATTAAAAAAAATATTAATATGACTTAAAAAAATAAAGCCTTACCTCTCTGGTGGTCCTCTTCTGAAGGAACCTCACTGATCCAGGGCACTCAATGCTGACGTGCTGCCTGTAACTCTGCTCAGGGCAGCTCCGCACAGCTCTCTCTGACTGCTGATGTCACTTCCTGCAAAACAAGCCGCATGGAGCTGCCCTGAGCAGTTACAGGCAGCTCAGTGAGGCTGTGTTTGGAGACAGGCACACTGAGGGGCAGCCTAGTGGGGTCTTTGGAAGGCGCTTTAGCTGTCTTTCAGTGTGCCCTGCAAGGGCGATTATATTTTAGCAGCAGGGGCCCCGCGGAAGGCTGTGCGGGCCCTTTACTAAGTGCAGGCTGGCTGGGGAGATTGTTTAACTCCCCAGCTCAGCCATTACTGCACTGCAGCAGTGGCCGGGCCCCCAGAGCCTCGGGCCCTCGGTCCATGACCGATTTGCCTGAGTGCTCAGTCTGCACCTGCACCAACTGTTGTCCCCTTCTCACCAAGCTGCTTGGCGATGGTCTTGTAGCCCATTCCAGCCTTGTGTAGGTTAACAATCTTGTCCCTGACATCCTTGGACAGCTCTTTGGTCTTGGCCATGGTGGAGAGTTTGGAATCTGATTGATTGATTGATTGATTGCTTTAAGAAAGTGCTCCTAATCTCAGCTTGTTACCTGTATAAAAGACACCTGGGAGACAGAAATCTTGCTGATTGATAGGGGATCATATACTTATTTCACTCATTGACATGCAAATCAATTTAAAACCTTTTGACATGTTTTTCGGGATTTTTTTTTTTGTTATTCTGACTCTCACTGTTAAAATACACCTACCATTAAAATTCTAGACTGATCATTTCTTTGTCAGTGTGCAAACAGCAGGGGATCAAATACTTTTTCCCCTCACTGTATGCAATTTTACGTAAAAAACAAACAAAACCAAAAAACAACAAACATTCATGGACCTTACATACAACTTTCTGTAAGCATGATATGGGGGTTGACAGTAATTTAGAAAATCCCACCTATCAATATGCCAAGTGGTGAATTAGCATCAAACAGAAGGGCAACAAAGTCAAAATTCTGCACATTAGATGCTGCTGACAGACTGCTATTAATGGACCAAATAGAAAAAAAACAATTCTACTTTTTCTACTTTCACAACTAGAGATTCTGTGGTGGGATAAAATGTGGTTACCTCGCAGAATTTGCTGACATTGATTTATTCAGAGAACAAATACATGAAACATATTGTCTCTCTATTGGGGTGAAAAGGGATATGAAGAAAAAGGGTTTATAGATAGCTTGATAACTAATAGACAGGTGTTTTTGTTTGTTTTGTGGAATGTTGAAGTTATTAGTTTTAGAGAAAAAAGGGTAAATGAGATCAGGAAGTGATATAGATATATATAAACTGAACAATTGGAAACCAAAGCTGCATAGTGACTTGACTGCTTTTATTCAACAATTTGGAATTTATTAGTACATAAATAGTAGCTCGATGTGCTGCTATAAAGTGCAAGAAAAGGAAAAAATATGTTCCATAACATTTATACAAATAACTATTTTGTATTATTTAGACACTACTGATTATGTAAAGGAACACTCCAAGTACCATGACCATCACAGCTTGTTGTAGTGGTTATGGTGCGAGGAGTGTCCTGCATCCTCCAAGGGTAACTTGTCGTTTCAGATACGTCTGACAACTTACCAGGGTTCCGCTGAGCACCAGCAGCAGCAGTCTGTTTCATCAGAATCAAGTGTGCACCATTAAACAGGGCTATGATTATTGACTGAGAGAATCAGCAGAGTGCTTTCAGCCAATGAGACTGGCCTTGGGTTGGCCAGGCTTTGCTCATTGTGGACATCCAGCTTCTCCAACAAGAGAAGCTGGGTCTACAGTGTAGGTGCCTGGGGACCCAGATAAGTTGTCAAACCATTTTTACTTTCTCAGAGCAAATTAGCACCATAACCACTACAGCATGATGCTTGAAAAATTCCCTTAAGCTAAAAATGTATATAACTGTCAGTATGATGACACTTTATATCTATAAACCAGTGTATTATATGTGATCTCTCACACTTTGATGAACAACTATTATTCTTACAAATAGTTTGTAACAATTTAGGTTTCAGCCTAATACTAAATAAAGTTTGGTCTGGTTGGTGAAGGAATACATTAATTGTGTTTGTTCTCAGCAAAGAGGTATTGCCAGATAATCAGTAAAAAGATGGGTACATTCTGACCCACCTATGTTTAACTCATAGGAGTCAACGATGAACATTTTTAATCATACTTTTTTGTTTCTTTAGGTTAATCCTATGTTTGAGAGTCACCTGAAGCCTTACTTTCAAAGTGCCAAAGCAAAGCTGTAAAAAACAAGCAGTTTATGAAGCAGTTAATTCTGCAAATGAACATATTGTACATGGTATTGTAATGTATCTTGCAGGATGTTTATGTACATTAAAGAAATATAATTTCGATTTCATTTTAGCCAACTAAATCACATGTCAATCTTACATTATTCTTTGTACGTGAAACACAATCCTTTATTTACAAGAAACGACTTCAAAAGAAAAGTAACATTTGGAGCCTCCATTCACAGGGATTTAAATACATTTGGAAAAAAATAAAATAAAAATAAGCAAATAAAAGTGGGTCTATTAAATGAAAAAAAAAAAATACAAAGAAAGTAAAGCAATATATTTGCATATTTAAAATTACACAAAACCAAACTCTTTAGTAACAAACATTGAATTCTGCATTTATTAAATTTAAAATAAAACTTCAATAAGACTGGATTTTGAATACTGTAGTTTTTTAGTTTATTGAATTCTATTGTTTGACTTGATAAAGGCCTGGTAGGGTCAAAACGTTGCTGCTTTTACAACAATAAAGCTGCTATTTGTGTTATCCCGGAGTGCCTGAACTGTTATTTATTCTGCATATTTTCGAATTAGGCGTGACCAGCCCTAGCTTTAGAGCATCTGGGTTATTTGGTAAGTGCGTTATCCAGTATGGCTCTACTATTAATATACAAGGGGCATAAAGAAATGAAAAATCAAAGGAACAAAAAAACAGAGCCGCTTTAAGAAGAGATGCTGGGCTGAGTATATACAGTGGGTTTTCCTCAATGCAACTACATAGGCCAAGCAATGGTTCACAGTTTTTTCCTATGTAATTTACAATTAAGCATAACTATAATAATGTGTTTATACATTTCTTGCATCACAATTATCTTATAATCCATGATATAGTTATAAAACAAAGATACAGGGCTTACCTAAAAAAAACTTTTTTGTACTATATAGTAGTGAAGAGTAACCTAGGCACAGAAATTTCATCATAAGCTAGGGCTCTAATCCAAAGTTCTCCAAAGTAAGATTCAGCTGTAGAACTGCACTAATCATGTTGCTTTGTTGGTCTAAGCCAGCGTTTCCCAATTGGTGTTTCGAGAACAACATTGGGGTTCCGCCACAATTTGCCCATCGGGTGGCCCAAGCACTTAGGGCCATCCGATGGGTATCACTAAACAAAGGCCCGGTCAGGCGTTGCGGCCAGGCCCCTGCAGTATCGGATGCTGGGGGAAGTGACAGCCAGCTGCAACACACCAGAGATCAGCCAGCAGCCTCAGCTAGCAGGCAGCAACCTTAGCCATCACCCACCAGCCCAAGTTAGCAGCCTCAGCCATCAGCCCCAGCTAGCAGCCTCAGCCAGCAGCCTCAGCCAGCAGCACGCCAGCAGCACACCAACAGCACCCAGCCTCAGCCAGCAGCACACATGCCAGCAGCACTCCAACAGCCACCAGCTAGCAGCACAAAAGAAAGTCAGCCTCCTGAAAAGAGAAAATAACCTAACAGGAAGGTGGCTGTAAATACAAACATTATGACCTGTGTGCATGTGTCACTGTGTGTATCTGAGTGTGTGTACCTGTGTGTCAGTGTGTGTATCTGTGTGTATATGTAAGTTCCAGTATGTGAATCTGAGTGGGTATGTGCCAGTGTTTGTAAGTGCCAGTATGTGTGTATGTTTTAGTGTGTCAGTGTGTATCTGTGCTTGCGTGTTTGTGTATCTGTGTGCCAGTGTGTATATCTGTGTGTATCTGGCAGTGTGTGTATTTGAGTATGTGTGTATGTGTCAGTCTATATCTGTGTGTCAATGTATCTGTCAGTGTGTGTATCGAAGTGTGTATATGTGTATCAGTGTGTGTATGTGCCAGCGTGTTTACTTGAGTGTTTGTGTGTATGTGCCAGTTTGTGTATCTGTGTGTCAGATACATATACACACACACAGATACACCTTGACACACACCGGCACATACAAACACAGATACACACACTTTGACACACTGATACATACATATACACACACACACACACACAGATACACACTGTGTGTCAAGGTGTGTGTACCTGTTTGTCAGATACATATATATACACACACACACACGCAGATACACAGATAAACACTGGCACATACAAACACAAAAACACACACCAGCACATAAAAAAGGGCTATGCAACGGCACAAAAGGGATTTTTCTTTTGGGGGGGAGGTCCACGACGTTGATACACTATGTCAAAGGTTTCCACAGAAAAAATTAATTGGGAACCCCTGGTCTAAGCTGTCAAAGCACCATGAGAGTTGTATTGCTACAGCAGTGAATAAACAATTGGGTCATCCTTTCTCTAAGCCAAGATGTATGGGCAATATAGTTTATAAACACTGCTACATAAGCACCACAGAGTAAGAAAAATAATTTACAGAAAAAAAAAAAAAAAGAGTATTCTGTCACTGAGTGATAAAATATTACTGTAGTGTTTCTCAACCTTTTATGTGCAGCTTAAAATAATTCCTAAGTACTCCTGCCTCGAGAAAGTAATTTATATTGCTTTAAATTCCAAATGAAACGTGTAGACACTGACACTATTTAAGTTACTCCCATATTGGAAAACAAGCCTGAATAATGTCAGTAAATAATATTTTTACAATAAATATGACATAATGGGAAAATTGTGTATGTAAGTGTCACGATTCCGGAACCTAACACGCTAACAGGTCACAGACAGGAAGGGTGCTATACCGGTCCTTAGAGTGGCCGGACTAAGCACACTAAGAATAGTCAGGAGACAAGCCAAGTAAAGGGAGCCAGAAAACGGGAGAACGAGAAACAAGCCGAGGTCAAAGGAGTGGAGAAGACAGGATAATCGGAATAACGAGCCAAATAATCAGTAACCAGAGAGCAAGACGAGAACACTACGCTACAGGTATCACAAGACTACAACAGGGCACTGAGGGACAGGAAGGGTAAGTATAAATACCCTAGGTTTAATTCTGATTGGATAACTTCCAATCAGAATTAACAATCACACGTGGGGAATATCTATACCTCCCACTGTGATTGAGGTACTGTTTCTTTAACGCCGGGTCACTCACGTGACCCAGGCGTTTGCATAATTTAGTGTCCTCCCAGCATGCAGCGTTATACATGCTGCCGCTGGGGGGCGTGGAGGACGCGAGCAGCGAGCGGCAGAGAGGAGACGCTGCTCGCCGACAGGTGAGACGAGGGGAGACCGCGGGCGGCGACGGACTGAGGGTGAGTGCTGGATCCTTGACAGTAAGGAGGAGTATAAACTATTAATCTGAAGTATAAAAGACAAAATTAAACCAATACACACAACAGTAACACACAGAGGACATTGACACAAACACATCTACACACAGAGGACACTGGCACACACAGGCACACACACACACAGAGGAAATGGACACCGATACACAAACATTTACATACAGAGGAAATGGACACAGATACACCAACACATTTACATACCAAGGAAATGGACACGGGCACACACATTTACACACAAACATATAGCTCTGAGATAAAATATAGAAGACTAAATCAGAAAACAGAACCTTATTTTTATGTATTGGGCACTTGTTATTCTTGCGCAGTTATTGGATACCTTGTACAAGAACTACATTGCATCACCACTGCTCAAGTTACCCTATTATCCCTCCAACGGGGTCAAAATTTAACAACAGGATATGTCACCAAGCACTAGTGTGATGCTGTGGATACCATCTGCAGTAAACCAGCCCTCCTACATATGTTACAATTTGGGATTTTGGAGGGAAGTATAAGCTAGTGTAAATAATTGCAATTTACTCAATTTGTATATAGATTTTCCAAATGTTTGTTGATTGCCTACATTATTTGGTTTGGTTATTACACCCAGAACTCAGATTGTCTCTGAAAACAAATACTGCCTAGCTAATAAGCTGAGCTCCCACCACATCTAAAACCAGCCAAAGTCAGTGTGAGGTTGGCCTCGCCCGTAAACTCGTCCTTCTCAGTTTCCCAGGATCCAATGCGTGGATTGCCTCAGAAGATGGTGTAATTGTGCCAGATACCGCCAGAGAGAGTTTGGAATGGGTTAATGCATGCACCTGTCATCCCAGTGGTGAGGAGGATATCCAATTTGGCGAGTTCGGCTGTCGATGAAGACTGCCTAACTTGTCTAATTAGGCAATGGGTGTAATGCCAGAGCCAGTCTGGGATTATTTTGAGCTGGAGCTCCATGTGCTTCTGGCGTACCCCCTACTTTTGGTGTGCGTACCACAGATTGTAAAACAAGGGATTGAATATATATTGAATCTAACCTAGCAAAATGATCATTATATTTTGATTGAACTCTAAGGAAAATTTGTCTTTTAGTTTGAACCCCGATATACAACACACTAATATTAATGTTAAAAGGAAAGACCAGCTAAGAACTGCATATTTGTATTTGTTTTATTAGAATATTTCAAGCAGGGATCAAATATGTTAAATAATTAACCAGGATTAAAAAATAACAATCTTGACACTGAGCTTGCATATTTAACTCTGATCTAAACAAACAAAATTAAAAATCACCCCCCAAAAAAACCAAAAAACATTTTCACTGAAATTTGGGGCCCAGATTTTTACGCATAGAACTATATTTTTTTTTAGAACAGTTATTTTCTGGGAAACAGACTCGACACATCAGTAATCACAACCTGCACTCTGATAGGAAATATCAAAATGCTTCATTGTTGTTCATATAGTTCAGGAAATAAAGTCCATGATAAAGCATAATAAAGGGAGACTTTATAGAGCTGTCTATATTTGTTGTGGGGGGGATACTGTGCTTCTAGCAATGCCTAGACAGAACAGGAAAACTGTTACTGGCATTTAATACTGTTTGTGCTATTTAGTGTTATTTGTGAAACATTTGACAGACTCTCTAGGAGAAATAAAGTAATATTTAAAAAAAAAAGTAAAATTTTATAATGTATATAGATTTTTTAAAATGGGGAAAAAATAAAAATGCTTACATTAAGGGTTTTTTTTTTTCACTAAACCACAAACATTGCAAACTAATAATGAACCTTTACATGACTTTTGTAAATTTGTCCTAAAAGAAGACCAGATTATAAGAACAAAAGTGTCTTTTTTTTTTTTTTTTAATAAAGCACAAGACAGAAATTACACTTTTATGATTTAAGAGTAATCTCAAGCTGATTTATAAGTGAAACGATTTTGCAGACAATTAAATACCCAGACATTCTGAGTGTGTTACACGTTCTTTGCAATATAATACCAGATATTGTTACAAATGTACTCCATTGGCATAGTAAATAACAATGATGAGCTGTTTAATAGGGTGAAAATGTCCTAGGTAATCTGAAAGCTACAGCACTCTGAAATCACCAAAAATGCGCCGGGAGTCAAGAGTTTGATCAAATGCTCTGATCTATTCTGGTTTGATTTTCATGTATAAATGGAAATTGCACAGAGAAGCATTTAAATACCATATTTTAGATAAGGTTTGCATTGTTTTTTTGTATTTTTTTTGTAACATTAAAGCAGGAAGGGATTATTATTAAACAGTTAACTTGTTTTATAGGCAAAAACATGCATGCCATATGCAGAAACATCTATGAAGCAGTGCCAGGTTTTCTAAATGTCCAGCTACAATGGCTGTTAATAAATAGGTGAGAACAAAAAAAAAGTGTTTCTTCATAACACTGCCTCGTCGGTATTGCGTACATGTGTTTCAGTCAGTCGTCGGTTTTTCGACCCAATCGACAAAATGTCCAGTTATGTTCTACAGTGTTCTCGTTTGCTCGTTCGCTCATGTGATGGACCCTAGTATTGCGAATTGTAAAGCCTTGCTTAGAGATGTACTCCATTAGATGGACTCTGAGAGAGACCTCCTGGTGGTAATCACATGGCCCAAATGTGAAAGAGACTTGACAATCTCTTGTGTCCATCATGTGTTTGTTCCACTTGGTAAAGTTATTGGCAATACCTTCCAGTAAGGCGTGCACCTTGGTTGTAATGGTAAGTTGAGTTATTATGACAGCAACGGGGTTAGAATATTTTGAGAGCTTTCTGGTGCTTGACAATTCCACTACTTCTTCATATGTGTCTGTAGGATAGAGGGGTTTGGGGTCATTGAGACATTGTATTAGGGGCTCAATCTGATAGAAATCTGCTTCTTTCCGAAGCAAGTCACATTCCTTAAAGTCCACTGGTAATGTCAGTTCCGATGATCGTAGGAAATTTAACACGTACCGGAACAGTGCTCCATCACGATCAATGAAGTAGTTGCCTTGTGAGTCCCTGGCAGTGGGGAAATCTCCCCTAAACATAGCTCCCAACATTGAATCTGGATAGCGAGTCAATGTGGACACAGATGTGGTATAGACATGACCTCCAACATTTAGTGTGACTGGATCAGTCATCTAAAACCCAAGAACAGTATAAAATATTAAACTTCACAAAAAAAATGCTAAAAGGTTCAGCAGAACAGCAAAACTAGGATAAGAAAAAAATAAATAAAATAAAGACCAGTTTATCAAATATTCCAAAAATCTGTGTAATATTATAAGCTTGTGTGTACTTCTAATAATTAAAGGGGCACTCTACATACCATAGTTTCCTTAGCTCAAAATAGTGCTTTTAGACGAAAGAGTCTCTGGGTGCAACTTTTCCTCTCTTCTTTTTCAACCCGTTTCAGAGTAATTTAAATAACCTCTCCTTGCTGACATTAGTGAATTACACCTCAGCATTACTATTTTATTACTGGTGGTCAGGTTTAACAATGCAGCCTAGAGTATTTGGATGCCGGGGAGAGCACTGTTTGTTTGTGTGTTTGTTAGTTAAAGTGGATGTGTCACCTCCTGTGTTTTTTGCATAGTTCACAAAGACCCCTGAGGATGACATAGTACTTGGTGTGCAGTGGCACAGTGGTGAAGTAGAAGGTACGTTTTACTTACCTGAAGCTGTCCTTTCAGTGCTGTTTTCTTGCACATGCGCAAGTGTACAAAACTAAGGTCTATGGAGGATCCTGCAAGATCACTGAGTCCACCGTAGACAAGGCCTTTTTCCTCACAACCATAACTAGTGAAAGCTGGGGGAATTGCCAAAACTTAATGGCTTAACTTCTGCCTTTTGTCAAGTGCAGGAAAAATGCATAAGAAAAAGTAGCCCCTTTTAGAATGTCTACTGACTGCGTTGGAATATCAGTGAAATTTCAACACAATCAGTCTGAAAATGTCATAAAGATTTACATGGTTATTCAGTTAACACAGGATAAGATCGGATTGTGACTGGCTCAGGCATTTTTCAATCACAGCGGCCCCCTGAGAAGGGGGTTGAACCAGAGAGGGTGTATTTTGTCATCACTAATGACAAGCACGCTCCCTCTCAAAGTGAGCATGTTGGTTCAATGCGCAGAGCTCTGCTGAAGAGCTCTAGCATGAGAAAAGGGCCCTATTTGTTCTGCACAGCGCAAGCAAATTAAATAACATGCTTGCGCTGTGTTTACGTTTAACTTGTCTCTGGTGTCTCCATAAGTGGGATACCAGAGGACAAAAGGGCCAGGAAAGCGTATAGTGCATGGGTTTGGAGCCTGCGTGTGTGTGTAGAGTGAGCTGATTGTGTTGTGGTATTTTGTAAATAGGTCAATTTATGTGTTTGTGGTGTAATATGTGTGGCTAGGGCCTGTAGAGAGTGTGTGTATAGGAGGGCGTAGTGTGTATTGGGGATGTATCGAGTGTGTGCATACGGGTTGTAGTGTGTGTGTGTGTGTGTATAAGGGATGTAGTGTGTGTAGGGGTTGTAAAGAGTGTCTGTTTAGAGAATGTAGTATGTGTTTGCTTACAAGGAATGTAGTGTGTGTGTAGGGGATTCAGAGTTTGTATGTCAGGAATGTAGTTTGTGTAGGTGGTGCAGTGTGTGTGTGTAGGGGATCTAGGTTGTCAAGGACCCAGAGTGTGTATAGGAGATCGTGTGTGTGTGTGCGTGTATCTGGAATGTAATGTGTGTAGTGGTGCAGTGTGTGTTTGTCAGGGGTGCTGTAGTATATATATATATATATATATATATATATATATATAATTGGAAGTATTGTATGTGTGAGGGGCACAGTGTGTTGGGTGTGATGTGTGTATGTGTGAAGAGTGCAGCATGTGTGTGTGTGAGGGGTGCTGTGTGTGTGATGGTGCTGTGTGTGAATATGTTTGGAGGGATTGTGTGTGTGTGGGGGGGGGGGACACAGATTAATTTAAATATATTAAGTATAAACAACTTTATATCCCCCCCTCCCTTCTTACATTTTGACTGGGAGGGGGGGCCGTGCTGCCATCCCTGGTGGTCCTAGTGGTGAATTAACTCTAGTCTGCAGGGCTAGAGTTCACCCTTGCAAGATTTGAGCATTGCCATGGTCACCGAAGCAACGCTCTGACCTCACGAGGAAGCTGCTGGCTAGAGCTCCCCCGGATCCTCCTCTCCCTCCCCCAGCTGGCAGCCGCATGTCAGCGCCTATGAGCCGGTGAGGGAGATCTATGATTTCCCAACCGGCTTAGGAAGGCACAAAGCAGGGCTGCGCTCGGAGAGCGCTGGCTCTGCATGGGCCAGCAGGGGAGATCCTGTGATCCTCTGAAACTGTTATGTTGACATGTGAAGGGTTAAAACCTGAGGGACCTGGCACCCAGACCACTTCACTGAGCTGAAGTGATCTGGGTGACTATAGTGGTTCTTTAACTATTTAGTGCATGGATTTTAAAAATATCCAAACATATATGAATCATTAGGATTTCCAGCAACATTTGATCCAGCTTGAAGCCGGACCAAATTCAGGCCTATTTGGGGCCTGAATTACAAAATCCAACTATTGTTAAATAGGATTTTGCAGACTGAATGGGCCCATATGCAGACATATAGTTTTGCTTTCAGAAACATTCATAAGACATTTTTTTTTGGGGGAGGGAAGGGGGTTGCTTTAACACCTTAAGGAGACATGACATGTGTGACATTTCATGATTCCCTTTTATTCCAGAAGTTGGTCCTTAAAGGACCACTATAGTGCCAGGAAAACACCCTCAGTGTCCCCCTCCCGCCCGGCTCTGGAAAGGGGTTAAAACTTACCTTTTTCCAGCGCTGGGCGGGGAGCTCTCCTCCTCCGATCCTCCTCTTCTCCTCCCATGCGGCTGAATGCGCACGCGCGGCAAGAGCTGCGCGCGCATTCAGCCAGTCACATAGGAAAGCATTCATAATGCTTTCCTATGGACGCTGGCGTGCTCTCACTGTGAAAATCACAGTGAGAAGCACGCAAACGCCTCTAGTGGCTGTCAATGAGACAGCCACTAGAGGAAATAGGGGAAGGCTTAACCCATTCACAAACATAGCAGTTTTTTCTGAAACTGCTATGTTTATGAAAAAATGGGTTAACCCTAGCTGGACCTGGCACCCAGACCACTTCATTAAGCTGAAGTGGTCTGGGTGCCTAGAGTGGTCCTTTAAGGGGTTAAACTGCTCACAAATGATTTGACAAAAAAAGTGGGGTGGCAACCATAGACCCTTTGTACTACAGCTCCTACCCGGTAGTGGTTTTGGTTTATAGAGTGCCCCTTTCAAGTATATTTGTCTCAATACATTTACAATTTTATTTAATGAACACATTTTTGGGTATTGTTTATATCATTATAGTAATGTTATAATTATTATTTAGTAAGTATTCTTAGAGGAACTGGTCTGAGTTTCAAATCCTGCAATATCTGCAGCTCACCTCTCTTATACTCACTACCAGTATCAATCAAATGGAATGATCTAGTGGGGTATAATCATGCAAGTCTGTTCTATATTGACCCTCCTATTGGGCAGAGTATCTGAAAAGTTGCAGATTCCCTTGGAGAGCTAACAGCATTAAATCACCACATTTATGGACTTGGTTTCTTGGAACTATAAGTGATTCAAATCAGGTTTAAGTTTAAAACGCAACCTGTAAACAAACCGCAATGACTGGAGGAGACCAATGAAATACAGAAAAGCTTTATTTTAAAATAACAAATCATTATGATTAACAAGGCAATAATTGCACTTACCATGTATCCCCAGTCTCCATTATCCATTTGCTCACACAATTTATTTTCAGTTGTAAACAGGTATTTAAATGCAGACGAATGCATGCACTATGTGTTTCTTCAAGTGTCTGAAAAGGAAAGGTTAGGAACATAAACATATATTACAGAAATACAAAAATAAGTCGCTAGATCATTTTAAACTAAATCAGCAGATATATATATATATATATATATATATATATATATATATATGTGGCATGGCTCCTCAGAAGAATTAGAGGAGCAGATTACTAAAATCAATCTGTCACCACTTCCAGTTAACCCTTTAACCCCTTAAGGACCAAACTTCTGGAATAAAAGGGAATCATGACATGTCAGACATGTCATGTGTCCTTAAGGGGTTAAGGACACATGACATGTGTGACATGTCATGATTCCCTTTTATTCCAGAAGTTTGGTCCTTAAGGGGTTAAACTGACACTCACATACGATGTCACCAAGATACAATTCTTAGATATTACGTTATATAAGGATGGAGGAAAATTAGGGTACACCCTACATCGTAGAAAAACTGATAGGAATACATTACTATCTGCAAACAGTTATCATCCAAAAAAATTAAAAGAATCGCTACCAATATCACAATACATGCGAGTGTTACGGTATAATAGTGACTCCAATAATAGTGAAGTACAAGTTCGTGAAATGACAGAAAGATTCCGAGTTAGAGGATATACCCGAGAGGTACTTGAAGTGGCACTGGCAAAAGCTAAGGAAAAGTGGACCCAGGAGAAACAAGAGTCGGTAGATGCTACATGTGATGGGGCTCGGATGTATCTACCCTTAACATTCCATACTGGAACAACTCAAATATGCAAATCAATTTACAAACACTGGGATATTTTAAACTCAGGATAAAAATTTACCACCTATATTTCAAAGAAGACCGATCATCAGTTATAAAAGAAATAAGAATCTGAGAGACATTTTGGTTCATAGTGACCCTGTACAGTGTTATAAGAAACCTATAACACAAAAAAAGAAAGGATGTTACAAATGTAGTGGCTGTGTCACATGTAGCCACATGAACCCTGTAAATTCCTTCGTCCATCCCCATAGTGGCAAAAGAATCCCGATCAAACAATATATTACCTGTACAACGGACCACGTCATATATTTAATTACCTGCCCCTGCGGACTGTCCTATGTAGGAAAGACCGATTTAACTCTACGGGATCGTATGAGAGGGCACAGGTCAGACATCACAACGGCTTTCAGGGACCAGAAGACCGATAAACCGGTTGCTAAGCACTTCCTAGCATTATCACATAGACTATCTACTCTCCGGTTCATTGCGATAGACCATATTCCCCCTTTATCTTGTGGGGGTGATAGGTCGAGATTACTGCTTCAAAGGGAAGCCTACTGGATCCACCTTTTTAAAGGACCACTATAGGCACCCAGACCACTTCAGCTTAATGAAGTGGTCTGGGTGCCTGGTCCAGCTAGGGTTAACCCTTTTTTTGTTATAAACATAGCAGTTTCAGAGAAACTGCTATGTTTATAATAGGGTTAATCCAGCCTCTAGTGGCTGTCTCATTGAAAGCAGCTAGAAATCACAGTGAGAAGATGCCAGCGTCCATAGGAAAGCATTGTAAATGCTTTCCTATGAACTGGCTGAATGCGCGAGCGGCTCCTGCCGCGCATGCGCATTCAGCAGATGACGTCGCTATGGAGGAGGAGAGAAGGGGGAGAGCTCCCCGCCCGGCACTGGAGAAAGGTAAGATTTTAACCCTTTCCTCTCCCCAGAGGGTGGGGGCACCCTCAGGGCACTATAGTGCCAGGAAAACGAGTATGCTTTCCTGGCACTATAGTGGTCCTTTAATACAGTGGTACCCAGAGGTTTGAATGAGCAAATCGTATACTCTATGTTCTTATAGTATAGTTTGTATCTTTATGAATGGTAATACGACATTGTAAACTTATCTCTAGTATACTCTTGTTCCTGTATATACCCTCTTTTTCCCATTTAACATTATTTTTGGTGTAATTTTTTGTTAAGATCTATCCTGAGGAATAAACCATGTGGAATTAATCCACACATGGTACATCATTTAGCTATTCAATATGCTGTATCTTATAATTACTATAGTATAGTAGACTTCTCAATAGTTTTTTTATTTTATGCCCAGCAATATGTTGTTTTATACAAAAAAAAAAAAAAAAAGAGTAATTATTATTGCTTATTATAGTGTAATTATTACTATATTTGGATTTGCTATTTATCCTGGTTGGATTGAATCCTGAACTCTGTATTAGCATTAGTATGTCACTTTTTTCACTTTGTCACACATTTTTAACACTTCACGTTTTCCACTGTTATGTTTGCACCTGCAGAGCTCTTATATTCTTCCTTGGATTCTTGCATGTATTACATATGTAGTCTGGGCTTTACAAACTACAAATTATGTAGGTATTCTGTTTCCTATCCTCCATTGGTTTTAGCAATATTCCGGTTATTATGCCGTCGGCACTCATTCACAACACCCTACTTTTTTGCATACAGAGCACTGTATTCATTGTATATACTCATTGCTTAGCAGCGCGTGGGGTCACGTGTCCCTCTTGTGCACTTCCGGGTTCGGACGGCTGTGGGATTGCCTCTCACTTCACATTGGTAAGTTGATATTAGATATTTTGTATATATTTGCACTTGTCACATGTATATTTTGATCTTGAAAAAGACCCTTGTATGGGTCGAAACGTCCACATTTGGTTTATATAATTACGCTAAAGGAGCACCAAGGCAAGATTTATTGTTTGAATATTTAAAGAGGGTGACTGCCAAGATTTATTTTTGTGTGTGTGTATATATATATATATATATATATATATATAGATATGTCATTCATAATGCCAGGTCACTATGTGGCATATCACTGACCATCCTGTACTAAAATTTCCCCCTCCTTGTCAGGATACGTCAGTAGATGCACTTTAAGGTACATTCCGGTCACTATTACAACTTTTTGAATTTGAGGAATTTTGTTCTCATTTATTTCTTATTTCAGAACCAGCAATTGAGATGGGAGAATATGTAGCTCATTTTACAAAATACATATATTTGAAAAGATCATGGATGCCAGTATCATGCCTGGGTATCCAGTGAATACTAGTGATGTCCCGAACGGTTCGCCGCGGACTCATCATTGAGTAAACTTTGACCCTGTACCTCACAGTCAGCAGACACATTCCAGCCAATCAGCAGCAGACCCTCCCTCCTCCTGGACAGCATCCATTTTACATTCATTGTGAAGCTGCATTCTTAGTGAGCTGTCCAGGAGGTGGGAGGGTCTGGGAGGGAGGGTCTGCTGCTGATTGGCTGGAATGTGTCTGCTGACTGTGAGGTACAGGGTCAAGGTTTACTCAATGATGAGTCCGTGGCGAACTGTTCATGGCGAACCGTTCGCGAACAGTTCGGCGAACCGTTCGGGACATCACTACTGAATACCTTTTGGGCACGCTCTTCTTCCATAACTATTAAATGGTTTTGGGGAATGTTCAAATGATCATTTGACCAAATTATCAAAATTAAAGAAACCTGTGTTTATATAGAAAGGTACATAACTTCACTGTGTCTTCCTTTGAGATCTTTGCACAAACACATAGCTAATTAAAAGTTATTGTCATAATTTTCATATCCTCTTTATTTCTTTTAAATTATTTACTTCATGTGATGTCATGTTTCAATGTCAACAGAAAGCATGACATATGATGTAAATCACTGTATTCCTATGACACCATGGGTGTAGGATCATTAGCGTGCATGGACTCAGGATTCGAAGGATCACATGAATGCATTGAGATGTGTCTACTTCTGCACCTGGAAGTATAGAGGAAGTAAGTGTGTTTTATACTCACCTTCACGGCACTTCTCAAAAGAGCATAGGCATGAAAATAATAGTGAGTGAAAACTGAACAGACCCCAATTTAAAAATCACATTAAGATCACACAAGGAATTGGGTATGCATGATCGAAGTAGTGCCTGATACATATGTCAATGCTAGACTTCAAAAGACAAAAGATGCCCATGATTAAAGGTCAAACATCTGGTTAAAACTAGCACTCGATACTTTCTGATCAAATATTTAATTTCATCTTACATGGTCCACAGGTAGTCTAGCATCCATAATGTGTTCAACAATGAAAACTACATAATGAGCTCTAGTTCTATAAAAAAAAATTTGCTTGTTATAAATGTTATTGTGTTATTTAACAATGTTTAAATGATTCTCTTGCTGCCAGATATAGATCGATTTTGCATTGCCTAAAATAACATCTAGATAATATTTACATCCTGTTGGCTTTCAAAAAAAAAAAACTATCTGGCTTTTATGTTCAACTTCTTAAAGATAGTTAAATATGACCATTGATCTAGATTACAGAATATAATAATTAGAAAAATGAATAAAATGCGTAGGTTGATTTTGTAGTTTCCCACAGCTGTGAAAACATGGTTACTCAATGTTTGTTTATTTGCAAATCCAAATGTTTAAAAATTTTATTTTCTTAAACTATATGTGTTAAATCAATATGTAACCATATCCCCCAATTGTCCCTATTTAGGGCCCAAATCCCCCTGTCCCACTTTTCTATCCTAACATCCATCTTTTCAGTGAGCTCCATATTGTTGGTGTGTCTGAACTCCACAGCAATCATACTCACAGTATGTGTGTTTAGAATTCTGATTAAATAAGCTGTATGGTTATTGTTCTAAATTAAATTTTAGTTGCATAAATTGTGATTAATAGGTTACTTAATATTTCTCAGAACAATCCAGCCTGCTGGCCTTAACCCCACTCACACCACTATAATAGAAGTGTCCCTGTTTCTTTATTTGAAATGTTGGGAGGTGTGTGTAAATGTAGAACAGAGGCATTAAGATTAGTAAAGTTGTAAATAATTAATGAGTGCAGAGAGATAATATTATTGAGCAGACAGACTTGGATAGTCGCATTCATTGCTAAAAGAATAAAGGACAACAATAACTGTATTTAATGACAGATGTGTAGTCAAAGGGTGTAAAGTAAACCACATCAGTAGTAGTATGGATATAGAACCAGGACATGCCTACCTCACAGGCCACCACGATCACCCAAGTGTAAGATATCAATAAAAGATATAAATACAGAAATGTCGGGCGAATGGTCACTTAATCCCCTCTCTTCCCCAGTGTAGAGGCTGAACTTTAAGTTATTGCATGGACTAATCCCAGCCCAGTGTTTGATGCCTACCAAGAAATTCCAAATCTTAGAATATCTAAAGCTTGTACAAGCTAATTTCTTATGGTTAAAAAATGACTTCCACCCTCAACCATGCCCCATACACAGTGACTCATATGGTCATTTCAAATCGCTACTACCAGCCCATAGTCATTGACTACCACCCTTACACCAGCTCATAGCCAGTGACCCCCACCCTCCTACCAGCCCATAGCCAGTGACTCCCACCCTCCTACCAGCCATAGCCAGTGACTCCCACCAGCCCATAGCCAGTGACTCCCACCAGCCCATAGCCAGTGACTCCCACCA
>OW240919.1:135009966-135061311 GCA_933207985.1 Pelobates cultripes
TGCCGGACCCCCTATGATATACCGTGCCGGACCCCCTATGATATACCGTGCCGGACCCTCTATGATATACCGTGCCGGACCCTCTATGATATACCGTGCCGGACCCTCTATGATATACCGTGCCGGACCCTCTATGATATACCGTGCCGGACCCTCTATGATATACCGTGCCGGACCCTCTATGATATACCGTGCCGGACCCTCTATGATATACCGTGCCAGACCCTCTATATACTGCATGTGTCCTGATACAATGACAGCCGTGCCGGACCCTCTATGATATACCGTGCCGGACCCTCTATGATATACCGTGCCGGACCCTCTATGATATACCGTGCCAGACCCTCTATATACTGCATGTGTCCTGATACAATGACAGCCCTGCCGGACCCTCTATAATATACCGTGCCGGACCCCCTATAATATACCGTGCCGGACCCTCTATATACTCTATAATATACCGTGCCAGACCCTCTATATACTGCATGTGTCCTGATACAATGACAGCCCTGCCAGACCCCCTATAATATACCGTGCCAGACCCTCCATGATATACCGTGCCAGACCCTCTATGATATACTGCGCCGGACCCTCTATGATATACCGCGCCGGGCCCTCTATGATATACCGCGCCGGGCCCTCTATGATATACCGCGCCGGGCCCTCTATGATATACCGCGCCGGGCCCTCTATATACTGCCCCCTATAATATATCGTGCCAGACCCCTTATAATATACCGTGCCGGACCCTCTATATACTGCATGTCTCCTGATACAATGACAGCCCTGCCAGACCCCATATAATATACCGTGCCGGACCCACATGCTCACCGACAGACGCACGCTCGCAGACTGACAGACGCACGCTCGCAGACTGACAGACGCACGCTCGCGTCTGTCTGCGTGCGTCTGTCTGACGCAGGCAGACACACACACATGCTGACTGGCTGACAGACACACACACACACATGCTGACTGGCTGACAGACACACACACACACATGCTGACTGGCTGACAGACACACACACACACATGCTGACTGGCTGACAGACACACACACACACATGCTCACTGACTGACTGACAGACACACACATGCTCACTAACTGACTGACAGACACACACACACGCTCACTGACTGACTGACACACATGCTGACTGACTGACAGACAGACACACACACACACACTCACTGACTGACTGACTGACAGACACACACACACATACATACTTTGCATTATGGCTCCTTACTTTATGGACCCTCTATATACTGCATGTCTTCTAATACAATGACCGGCCTGCCGGACCCCCTATAATATACCGTGCCAGACCCCCTATGATATACCGTGCCAGACCCCCTATAATATACCGTGCCTGACCCGCTATAATATACCATGCCGGACCCTCTATATACTCTATGATATATCGTGCCAGACCCCCTATAATATACCGTGCCGGACCCTCTATTTACTGCATGTCTCCTGATACAATGACAGCCCTGCCAGACCCCCTATAATATACCGTGCCGGACCCAGATGCTCACAGACAGACAGACAGACGCTCGCAGACAGACGCACGCTCGCGTCTGCGTGCGTCTGTCTGACGCAGGCAGACAGGCACGCTCACTGACTGACAGACGCACACACACACGCTCACTGACTGACTGACAGACACACACACACGCTCACTGACTGACTGACAGACACACACACATGCGCTCACTGACTGACAGACACACACGCGCGCTCTGACTGACAGACACACACACACACACATACATACTTTCCATTATGGCTGTGTGTCAGTATGTGTGTGTGTGTCAGTATGTATGTATGTTAATGTGTGTGTGTGTGTATGTCTGTGTGTGTAAGTCAGTATGTGTATGCATGTATTTCAATATGTATGTATATGTTTGTGTCTATCTATTTGTGTGTGTATCTATGTCCTTATGCGTGTGTGTGCATTGTGCATAGGAATTGAACTGGCCCCCTGTTTAAAACTGGCCCCCTGTTTAAAAAGTTTGAGGACCCTTGTCATTATGTATGTCTGTATGTATGTCATTATGAACGTATGTCTATGTGAATGTATGTCAGTACACGTGTAGCGGCGAAACTGCTGCTGGTGCAGCTGTACCGGGGCCCGCACGCTGTTGGAGCCCATGGGGTGGCCCACGCACTTAGGGCCACCCGATGAGCCCTGTGTCTTCAGGGGCCGGTCAGCGCTGCAGCCGTGCAGTTGCACGACCAGGCCCCTTTAAAAAAAATCTACTAAATCTAAAGTACTGCTGGGAGGAAGTGGCCACAGCCATCCACCTGCAAAAAAGTAAGCAAAATTAGCTGTATGTTAGTATGTATGTGTGTTAATATGTGTGTCTGTGTAAGTCAGTATGTGTATGTATGCATATCTGTCTGTATTTCAATATGTATGTATGTATATGTTTGTGTCTGTCTGTGTGTGTGTATTTATGTCCTTATGCGTGTTTGTGCAGTGTGCATAGGAATTCGTTCATATTGTTTATTGTCCGGCCCCCAACAGTGTCTGAGGGACTGTGAACTAGCCCCCTGTTTAAAAAGTTTGAGGACCCCTGTCATTATGTATGTATGTATGTATGTATGTATGTCAGTATGTCATTATGAACGTATGTCTGTGTGAATGTATGTCTGTATATATGCCAGTATGAATGTATGCCATTATGAATGTATGTATACATGTCAGCGTCTGTCTGTATCAATGTATGTTAGTATGTGTCTGTCACTATGTATGCCTGTGTGTCTGTAAATATGTGTGTTTCAGTATGTATGCCTATATGCGTGTGTCTGTTCGTATCTATATGTGTATATGTGTTCTTTTGTATCAGTGTGTGTTTTTGTGTCTGTGTGTATTCCTGTGGGCGGGATTGGAGGCGGGCCCCAGACCACGAGCTGAGTTAGGGGCCCCAAAATTTCTGGTGGCGGCCCTGGTGAGGAGCAAGAACACTGTGCTCACTCACTGGCTTTCCTCCCCGGCCATTTAAGTTTTAGCAGAGTAGGCACCTGCAATGTGGGGAAAGCAGGTGCCTACTCTGCTATAACACCAGCATGTACTCGCGGCTCGCCGCAAAGATGGTCCTTGTTGGCATGCGGCCCGCGAGTTTGAGATGCTTGCTTTACATTGACTCTTTTTTTGTAGTTAATGCTAGCTTTGATGATCTTCATAAGGTTGCTTCCTGTGTAAATTAGAGGAATTGTTGATGCTAATACATTTACGAAGAGAGTGTCAACTGTTGTTGCTAAAATTCTGTGAACTGTTTGCTTTTTTTTTTTTATTTTTTTTTTAACAGGTGACTGTCCGTGATGCTTTAAACCAGGCTCTGGATGAAGAACTGGAAAGAGATGAAAAAGTTTTCATCTTGGGAGAAGAGGTGGCTCAGTATGATGGTGCATACAAGGTGGGTATAGCTGTATTTCTATAAAAAAAAAAAAAATCCTACTAAAACTACTGTTTGAAAGGTCAAGTGTGCGCAAATAAATCTGTAGAAAACCCAATACTCCGTTATGTTCCCTATAAATGAGTAAAGCATTATGCTGTGTTTATGCAGCCTTATGAATTGTTATGACAGTATGTGATATTAAATATCCGTATCTGTGGTACTGTCAATATATGCAAACCCCTGTTTACAGCATTACCAACAAGTATATTGATCTGCAGAGCTGCATACTATGCATGGCTGCTGCACATCTTATTCTATGGGGGGTGGGGGGGAGATGGCCCGAAGCAGAGCTTGGTGGTTGTGTTTACACCACATGTACAGCTTGGACAAAGTGGAAGATGATGATTTTCTGAATGTCCGAGGCAGTCTCAGTAGCCGCAGCAAATTTGAAAAATTGCCACTATATTCCCATTTGAAGTTTGTGCATTTATTTTATATACACTTGCCATGCACCTTGTGCAGTGAGCTCTCTTGCGAAACCAATACTCAACTTAGCTTTGTATTGCAATTTCAAAAGCCCAGTCATTAGCTGCTGTATTATTTGTACTTTTATAGCGCCAGCATATTCCGTAGCGCTTTACAATATTATCAAGGGGGGACTCTTTAACAATAGGTTAAAGAGTGCCCTGCTCAAATCACCTTACAGTCTAAAAAGAGCAGCCTGCTTAACTACATCTCCCAGAAGCCTTATTCCCTGAAAGGGGTTATATTACAAATTCTAAAATAATACATATTGCACCTTGCATGAGTGCCTGGAGTACTACTCATAAACTTTTCCCTTCTGTAACATGGATTTTAGGTCAGTAGAGGTCTTTGGAAAAAGTATGGCGACAAAAGAGTTATGGACACTCCTATATCAGAGGTAAGAAGCAGATGGTGACTGCAACAGTTTTAGTGACTTCTGTAATTAACTATCAGACTCCAACAATTAAAGCATAGAGTTATAATCAGATCAGGATTTAGAACATAATGTTAATTGATTTTGTTACATAGTATATCCTTGTATGATTATATCAATCTTGCTGACTATGTGGGCATCAGCTGGAATAAATTTACATGATTAAATTTGTATGAAAGTGTCACAAGTTATAATGAACATGTTGTTCTCTAGCTGTTTTGGAAGCTCAGCTTCAGAGACCATTTTCCAAACGTTGGATGATTACTGGGATTTGTAGGTTCTCCACAGTTGCTTTCTGGTTACCATAGCAATACATCAGAACAATCTAACCTTCCAAATACAATTCTGGCTATTGTTTGAATGGATTTGCTTTGCTTAAAGGAAGATTTTTGATCCATACCCTATACATCAGACATGTTATCAAATGTGATCATCAACTGACATTTGAAGGATTGGTTTTCCTGTTTTGTAACCGTTTATTTTTTATTTTTTAACAGATGGGCTTTACTGGCATTGCTGTTGGTGCTGCTATGGTATGTATTTAATGTACTGTACCAGGACTTGACAAAATTTCCTAGAACCTAGCATTGTTTGCTTGGCACACATCATGAGTCACACATAGATGTTTTACTGATCACGACACTCCGTGATGACACTCCGTCATCTGCGTCATTCTTCTGTGATCATTCGGTTGTACATGCATAAAGGCCATTCAAGCGCATGCTCGCTTGTACATTCCTTTAATAGTGACATGAGTGCATGCACTTCCATTATCTTTGGGGGTTAAATTAAATAATGCCTTGCCTGGCTAGTCTTAGACTTCCCTATGTGCCATGTAAATTAAGAAATAAAACTACTGAAAAGTCTATAGAAAAATAAAGCATAACCCATTGCTATCTTTTTTTTCACCTTTAAAGTTGTCTTTGTTATGCAAGCACGTAGAGACAACCTTCATGCAATGTAGCTGTTAGGGGGACTCTATAGGCATTTCGCCTTGTTTCTGAGTTACCGTGGTGATCTGGTACTGTGAATTTAAGCCCTATATCACATTTTGTACTGACTTGTTGCAAGCTTCATTGTTTAGACACTGACAATCTTTGTTTTTAACAGGCTGGATTGCGGCCAATCTGCGAGTTTATGACTTTTAACTTCTCCATGCAAGCAATTGATCAAGTGATCAACTCTGCAGCCAAGACACACTATATGTCTGCCGGACTTGTACCAGTCCCCATTGTCTTCCGGGGGCCAAATGGAGCCTCAGCAGGTGTGGCAGCTCAGCACTCTCAGTGCTTTGCAGCCTGGTATGGACACTGTCCTGGCCTCAAGGTCCTCAGTCCTTGGAATGCAGAAGATGCAAGAGGTCTCCTGAAAGCAGCAATTCGGGATGATAACCCAGGTAAACAAACTAGTGGTACCTAATCTAATACACAAGCTCAGTATAAACTAGAGGGTTCCAAAAAGAAGATCCTCAACAGTTGCACAGATGTAAACCTGGCAAAGTATCATGAATGTTGTTCTATAATAGCTGTAGAAATACTTTCTGGCCACTCCTGGGGTGAACAGTAAATATTTTTGATGTAATCACTTTTGCAGCCAAGTGTGTATATTTTATTCATGTTTGATAATATTTATTTTCATTCTAGTGGTATTTCTAGAGAATGAATTGATGTACGGTGTTCCATTTGAATTATCTGAAGAAGTCCAGTCAAAAGACTTTGTTATTCCATTAGGAAAAGCAAAGGTAGAAAGGCAAGGTATGTAAAAGTGTCATGCATGTACTTTTAATATGTGAATGCAAAACATGAAGAAAAAACATGAATCAGCTACTCTAAATTGCATTTAAAGCTAGTGGAATTTATTGGTTTAAAGAGCAACTCCTAGATTTATTTAAATGAAACACATACAGAATTATAGCTCTACCAAGATAAATAATATAAACAAACATTTCAATAACATACATTGAAAATGATGCTGTGGAAAAGTAAGTATAATCTTGTAGAAGCAGGCGCATGCTATTGTAATTTCAGTGCCGTAAAAAGGAAAAATACTTGCATGCCCTAGCACTGTCTCACAATCTCAAAGAATGACCGTATATGCGGTAACTTAGGTTATTTAACGATTTGTTACTGGCTCAAGTTTTGAGGGCAGCAAATACCATTCACAGGGGAAGCACTTAGAAATCCATTAAAAATAAATTCAAAACTATTTAAAACGCATGCATAAACTGTAATGTTTTTAACATATGTACAGTATATATATATACTATATATACTTGTGTATGTCACTCAAACCACAAAGTGCAACATATAAAGTTAGGTGAGAGCATACAAAAGAGTGTATAATAACACACACATGCAAGTTACCGTATAACAGGGTACAACCTAAAAACACAAAGCATAACAGATCATAGTATAACCTGTACAAGTTACTGAAAAGAATAAAAGGAAGATTATCCCACTCAGGTGGTGCTGAGCCGTTTAAAGCAGGCTCGGACTATAAGCTCCTTTTGGGTATATAAAGATGGTTGCTGAGATCAGATGCTGGAAATTGATGGTTAGACGTTCCACTGAATGTTGCCACTTTCCCTTAGGTTACCAAACAGACACCACATATAGGGGTGGTTGCAGGAACTTTAATTAAATTCGATTTAAAATATATATAAAACAGCAAACGTAAAAGATCTCTTGTAAACAACCCAAGTGGCAACATTCAGTGTGTTATTATACACTCTTTTGTATGCTCTCATTTAACTCTTTATTCACTTTATATGTTTAACGTATTAGCAAATTCAAAATGCTATCTGCAACTCCCGCTTTAACCAGTGTCCCCAATTTTTTTTCTCTTTAACATATTGCAAGATTTTAGCTGTACTTCTCATTTAATATTTAGTCTGTTCACCATTCCATCTGCTGTTTTACAAGAGATGCATCATCATTGAGAAGTATTGTTTAGATTCCTAATGTAGAGCTGGTGTTAGAGAGAGTTTTCTGTAATGTTGCTGTAAAAATAAATACTCCTGCGTATATGGACACTTTCACTGTTTTGATGTATGTATAATTGTGCATGTTTTTTGTTTGTTTTTCTGGCACGGTTTATTTAAAAATCGTTACTTTGTCTAGTATTTTTTTTACAAGGAATTGGGAATCATTGTATGATTAACTTCAACCCTTCTCTCTTATTATGAGCGCGTAAACGTGTTTTTTTTATTTTTTTTTTTTACTATTTATCCTGGGAGGGTGTAAGCACACTCCTGTCACCAAAATCACTACAGCGTGCTTATAGTGGTTATGGTGCTTGGATAGTTCCTTTAAGGTATGTGTTCTATTGAACTGGAAATTCAGACGTTTAGTAAAAGCTCTTTCAGCAGGCATGTGTGGATTTTGCAGTTAAGGAGACCAAATGATACATTTAAACCAACAAACCATGTTCCATTCTACATTGTTATAAATTTATGTATGTAACCCCCTTATTTTATTACAGGAAGTCAGTTAACCCTGGTTTCACACTCAAGACCTGTTGGCCATTGTTTGGAGGCTGCCAATGTTTTGGCAAAAGAAGGAATTGATTGTGAGGTAAGAATTGAATGTTATATACTGACCTTACATCTCATTCATCTAAAACGAAGCACAAATGTAGCAAACACTTTACACACAGACTCTGGAGTAACAAACAAAACATACAGTGTGGGGGGAAGCAGGACCAAAAAGCCATCATGCCTGGCCACATATAAGCTCGGCTCATGAGGTTTTTGGGCCTTTTTTTTTTTTTTTTTTAAATTTTAAGCGACTATTATTCCCGCCACAGGGAGAGTATCTGGGGTTGCTTGAGCAAGCGTGTACCAGGGCTGTTGGTGTGCCTGTGATGAAGAGTAGTATCCCAACAGCGGGAGTGGGATAACTCTTGGTGCCAGGGAACCTGTGTGGACTTCTATTTGGCATTGATTGTTTTTTTTTTTTTGCTTTTTTTTGCTTTTTATTGTTAAGCGCTATTGTATCAGGGAGTATTTAATCTGTGGAGGGTTAGATCTTAACATGTTTTACAACAGCTATATTGTGTCTTAGAACTAGAGGTCATTGTACAAATAGAGAAATAAAAGGGCACGTACTTGGCAGTTCATTTTGCTCACTTGTTAAAGGGACACTCCAGGCACCCAGACCACTTCTGCCCATTGGAGTGGTGGGGGTGCTAACTCCCATCACCCTTAACCCTGCAAGTGTAATTATTGCAGTTTTTATAAACTGCAATAATTACCTTGCAGGGTTAAGTCCTCCTCTAGTGGCTGTCTATCAGACAGCCACTAGAGGGACTTCCATTTTTGTAAAACATGAAGTATTTGAAATGACGCTGTATGTCCTAACGCTACGCATGAAGACCTCCAGCGTTGCCGGAATCCCCATAGGAAAGCATTGAAGAGTGCTTTCCTCTGGGTAGGTCTAATGCGCGTGTGCGGCCATTGCCGCGCATGTATATTATGTCTGTGGGTGGGGGAGGAGCGTGGACTGAGCTTGATTCAGGTAAGTCACTGAAGGAGTTTTAACCCCTTCAGCAAAATGGGGTGGGAGGGAGAGGGGCACTGCAGGAACCTTCAGTGCCAGGAGAACTGATGTTTTAATTGTCCCTTTAATTGTGAGGCATCTTATTTGCATACATATGATTTATTATGAGCATTATTCCTCAAGTTTCTTAAGATTAGATATACTAGCTTGATATTGTTAAACCTTGACACTCAGGATCTTAAGTAATGTTTTCCTGCCCTGTACTCTATAAATTGTGAAAATATTCCAATGTGCTTATCAGTGCAGCTTTGAAACATCTTACATGCTCATGCTTCTTTGAGTTATACTACTTTATTTTAATTTTATTGTTGTCAGTTGTACATTCATATTGTACCAACCTATATACAAATGTATGCTGGTCACTTAAGCGAGTGTATTATCTCATCTCCATAAAAAAAAAAAAATCTAGTGTGCCAAGTATTATTAGACTTGTATGACACATAATTCGTGTGGGGTAAATAGGACAGCTATTTAACTCCTTCAGGTTGAGCAAATCACAGTCCTGACATGTCATATTTCATAAAGGGGTTAAATAGACATGTACATGTTTACAACAACATTTCTGATTTTATTTGGTTTGCCAACATCTCTCTTTTAACCTACATGAAGCTACCTTTTAGAAGCTCTTAATTTTATTTTTCTTCCCCACTTTTATTCAAGGTAATAAACTTACGAACCATTCGACCAATGGACATTGAAACTATTGAGGCTAGTGTTATGAAAACCAACCATTTGGTCACTGTTGAAGGAGGATGGCCACAGTTTGGAGTTGGAGCTGAAATATGTGCCAAAATAATGGAAGGTATGTACCAAGCTTGGGTGTGTCGAGGTCTCATTTCTCCACAGAATTTGAGGGTCACATGATTAATTCTAAATTATTTTGGGGTGAGGGAAGTAAGGTACCATTCATGAGTGTGTGAGCTGCTATCAGTTTTTGTTTAACACACTAGTATTTATATTTGCATTGTTTAAAACTGAATTATTTGCCGCCCAAATCTGTTTAGAAATTTCATAACAAGTGTGAACTATGCTAGTCACAAAAACAGCGCACATACCGTGGATATAAAAAACAAAGGAACACTAAGCACCAAAACAACTTTAGTTTAATGAATCGTGTCCCTGCATTCACACTGCTCATTTCTGTTTATGCAGTCATGGTTATTTTATTTCTTCATAAGCCTATTTTATTTTTATGAGGAAATGCAGATCTGTATATATTTCTTAACTCCACCAAGATTTTTAGAAACTTGTAGGGTCAAATAATACAATATCCCAAATTTTGACATGACTCTTTGTTTACTTCCTACACTGAAGTCACACTTTCTCTATACCAAACGGACGCTATTTCTAAACCTTACTCTTAATGTAAAGGGATTTCCTCAACTGATATTGACAGACTGATTCCCTTTGCTTACTGTCTCTAATCTATGATTGCAGCATGAGTGCGGAAATCTCCCTCTGATGCTGCCCATCACTGTTGAAACAGATCTCTAAACCCATCTGTAATCCCAGAGAATCTCTGTGGCTGAATGTAGTTGTTCAGTCATTGTCATTTAAAAGGCTCTGTATTCTGCACCCAGCTTAACGGTTAGTGTGGGACTACTAACCGTGCTGGTGCGTTATAGGAACACTACTGGTACAGTACCACTACAGCTTAAGTTAGTGGATCTAGTGGCTATAGCCTGTTCCTACAGACTTTTTAATGTAAACACTGCCTTTTCAGGAGGGGAAAAAGGCAGTGTTTACTTTGGTGCCTGGTAATACCTCTAGTGTCAGTCATTCAGACTGCCACTAGCGGTGCTTCTTAGTCTAATGCTGTACAGTGTGTATCACTGGCGTTCAACGTCTCCACCCTCTGCAAGTAGATGCTGACCGTTCCCTGTAGAGATATTTATTTAATACATCTCTATGAGAAGATGCTGATTGGCGCAGCGTTTGGCCACGCATGCTCAATGCTTTCCTATTGGATTGCCTGAGATATCAATCATGATGACAAGACCAGCGTGGAACAAAAATCACACTTACGGTTAACGGAGAGGGGCCATTAATCTAAACAGCCAATTCAGGACTTAGGAATACCTGTTTGAAGTCTTGAATTGAATGAGGCATGGAACATCCCCCAGTTTTTAAACCATTTTCTAGGCACTTATAATCATTTTAACTCTTGCTGTTAACAAACCCCCCTAATTATGCTTAACACTTTCAGGGGTTACAATAAGAGTGACCACTTGGAAGAGGTTTGCCATTATGGTTAATTTATTATTTTCCAAAGGGAGGTGCTGCAGAATGTTTGCGATTTACACTTTACATAGGTCAGAGGCCATATAACATACAAAGACTTTCAAAAATGTAAATCTGTTTGTCTAAATGTAGTAACCAAACTTTTTTTTTTTGTATTATCTTTACATGAATGTTGTAGACTAGGCTACTCTGACACCTCTTTTCCTCTCGCATTGTCTTCTAGGACCAGCATTTAACTTTCTTGATGCTCCTGTGGTTCGTGTAACAGGTGCAGATGTTCCAATGCCTTATGCCAAGATCTTGGAAGACAACTGCATTCCTCAAGTGAAAGATATTATATTTTCTGTGAAAAAGACCCTTAATCTATTATAATTATGTAAGAATAATACTCATTGAATGCCAGAAAAATGTACAGCTGCTTCTGTGATTTATTTTATTTCTATTTTTTTTCCTTTCATCCTTTTAGCATTTTTGGGTTAACCTTGCTCTCAGCTTCTCATGCCCATTGTCCATCTATCTCCACCTTAGAAAATGAAAGCAAATTGTAACCCTGTGAATGCTACTGCGGATGTACCCGTTAGGAATTCTGTTTTTACATAAAATGTGTTGCACAATCTTTTTCTTTTAAACTAGAAAATTATTTCTGTGCATGAAATTACTCAAAATATGGTTCACAATTTTTTGTAAATGGGCCAAGTTATGAAAATGTATATTTCAGTCATATACAATTACTTGTAAGTCAACAAGCCATACAACTTCCAATGATTTAAAGTACACAATGGTGAAATTTTTTTTTTTTTTGCCCTTTCCCCCTTTTGCCTTAAACAAGGTGCAGCGTAAGTCACGTTACTCTACATTTCAGCTTGCATCCTAACCATTTGACATTTCATATCCAAGTAGAACAGGTACTGTATTTATGGCAGAACCACTTCAGTGCTCTACAAACATAGCAGCATGTCTGTCCTGCCTGTTAGCCACAAGCAATAACACAATCTGGAATGTTCCATTTTGTTAGCGGTGGCATCTAAACAAATAGTGCTGTCACACTTTTTTCTTTTTAACATTACGATAAAATAGCAGAACACTTCTAGTTTACAGCCTAAAGACACTTTAAATGCAGCTCTTTCTGTAATAAATTCTGATTGTAAGTTTATAACACTCCTTTCAATTCCTACTTCATGTGGAGATTCATGTTACAAGCGGATATTAAGTGGAACATGCGTTCTCATCGCTACACAATCTTTCTGGTGTTTAAATCCCTACTAATACATGTGGGGGAAAATACAATGTTTCACAGTTAATATCGAACCGTGTCCTCTTCTGTGTGGCAAATAAAGTTTTTATTCAGCCCAGTATTTTTTGGTCATTTACAAACGTGTGATCATATACGGTAATACAATTTTGTATAAAAACAGTCACACGTGGTTTGCAGCACACTGATCTAATTCAAAATCCCTACTTCCCACCTGTTATTTTATGGTATTTGCTGTGTCTGCACCATAGAGGTCCTAGACAGGTGATTGAGCCCCCAATCTACATCCTCTGATATTATCTATGGTTTATGACAGGGAAGCCATCAGACATCCTTCTACCTCCCATGTGAAACACACTTACTGCCTGACAGAGAAGTGGAACTACTGAAGGTTTCTGAGGCTGCAGAATGCATTTTTCAGGTGTGCCCCCAATACTTTGTTCTATAAGGTCTGGCTTTGTAATAAATTGAAAGCCAGACCTTTTAGGACAAAGTATTGGGGGCACACCGGAAAAATGCATTCTACATGAATGGTGCTTCCATAGTGACCAATATTCATACATAATACAAATTAAATTATGGAGCACACATAAATACACTAATCTTAAGGCTACTTCATTTCCCGATCTAGTAAAACACAATATGGCCACATTGTGTTAAGCCCACCACTAAAAGGGTAAGACATTTAAACAACTACTTATTTCCGATATAAATACTATAGTCCAGGGACAGGCAGCCTTCGGCACTGCAGATGTTTTGGACTACATCTCTCATGCTTTGCCAGCATTATGGGAGATGTAGTCCAAAACATCTGGAGTGCCAAAGGTTGCCTACCCCTGCTCTAGTCCATGTGGCATAATTATCTAAATTCCTATTGGCAAGATGGATGAATACTCCTAAGAGTGAAAAGTAAAAACTAGCAGTGAAGTAAGTTCCACATCGATATTAGAGCAGGGGTGCCCAAAAGGTAGATCCCCAGGCGTTGTAAAACTACAACACCCATGATGCTCTGCATGCTATTAGAATGACTACCTGTTGAGTACTACTGTATTAGAGGTAGCTTTCCCTGGATACAATCAGTATATAACACACTTGAGTAATTTAAGGTTTGTTAAAAAAAAACACACAGCATCATAACCGCTATGTTACAGTAGAGTATAGTGCCAGATAAGTCAAATAATTGAAAAATAGTTTGGCAACCTACCTGTGTACCCCTGGGGGTCAGCTGCTGCTCTTAACCATTGACCGTGGCAATGCACAGACAATCTTAGCTCAGTGGCAAATGCTTCCAGTAGCAGGTACAAGATAAAGTAAACTGTTAACTACTTACACTGGAAGGGTGATCGGGCATTCCTGGCACCATAACCACTGCAGAAAACTATAGTGCTTTGTCCTATAGTCCTTTAAGATGACTGATGTTGACTTTATCTACTAGCGTTGGAGACATGAATACATATGATCCCATTAAAGTACACTATGGAAAACTGTTTTTGTTTGCATTTGGAAAGTGATTGAGGAGTGGATATGAGTTTTTTTTTGTATAGACCTTTAAGAACTTATTCAATTATCTTAATACTTATTTGCATATAATTTGAAAACCAGAACAAATTCATGCCTTCTGTTTATTCATAAAAATAAACAAATGCTTTTGTGTACCAAGTTTTAAAGGCCCACGTGCCTTTTTGGGTGGATCAATTGTGAAAATAAAATGGCACTTACAACTGAGAACTCAGTTTATTATTTTAATAAAAACTGAATATACATTATATTACAGAGCCAGAGAACCATCCATATACACACATTCCTTCTGCCTTCTGTAAAACAGCTTAAAGTGCAAAAACATTAAGTAATGAAAAGCTCAGATTTGCTAAGTGTACCATTTGTATTAAATGTTATATACCCTACTGCTAGATTGGAGCTCAGTAACTATACAAAAATGTAAACAATTGCTGTGGGTGTAAGGTTAATAGAACAAAGATGTACTGAATAACAGGCGAGGTGGTAGTGAAGGGAAGAAACAAAAATAAGTTATCACCAAGGGAAAAGAGCCTAGCTGACAATACTCTGCATTCTGAGGTTATTAACTAGTCTTTATTTAAGGAAATTAAGATAGCTAAAATGAAAACAGACTAATTTGTAATTTACTTTGAATATCTTTACAAATTAACGCACTGCCATTTTTAGCCTAATATCTGCAATGCGACTTTAAAGGGTTTCTTCAACCCTTACATTGTTTTTTCAAATTTGAAATGCACTTTTGGGCATTAATCGATGGCACTTCCCCCCCTCCTCTAAATTGCAGTGAATAAAGAGTTAAACTTACCCGAGTTCCAGCGCCAGGTGAAGCTCTCACTCACGCTCTCTATGCCTCTCTGATGTCACAGGCTTCTAGAGAAGCATTTGATTGGACAATTCTTATGGGTTCTGGGTGCATGCCCACATTCTGAGGCAGTGGTGGTAATTATTTAAAAAAAAACTTCAAAACATAGGGAGGCTGGGAAAGGCTGCATGGAGGGGAAAAGAAAGCAGGAAACGTACAAATATTTTTGCTTGAAAAAAAATTAACTTTAGGCATCGTGGAAAAGTCGTGTGCCGGGGATGTAAGTAGCCCGGGCACAAAAAGTGTAAATGTCTCTGTGTGTGCAGCACATTCAGTCTCCGATCTACATGACCACTACTACAAGCAGAAGTGGTCATGGATGTTGGAGTAACACTTTAAAGTCATGTTTTAGTAAATAAACTCCCTGTTTTATTTACTAAACAGTAAATTGTAAAGGGCACTGCAAAATGTATGTAACCCTCCTTCCCTCCCCCCAAAAAAACCCACACCAAAATGGTTAATTGCTAAACTAGATATTGCTGGTATTAGACAAGGTGATTTCACATTTGAAATCAAAGAAGCTAAATGTGAAACGTTTCCCCTGAAATTGTCCTAAATCTCCACTATGTCAGTGTAGTGGATTATATCCTCAACTCTGCAATTTGCTGGTCTATTCCCAATTTAGTAAATTATCTCCAATCTTTAAATTTCTAAATAAAGTGTGGTCAAGAACTACAGTGTCTGTAGCCTCTCCTATTGGCACCACAGCTCTGCTATAGCCCTCCTGCTTATTAAATGAACCCCACGGTTTTCCTGTATTACAGCATTCCATGTCAACCTCTCCCCACAATTTGTATGCACAAAGACATGGTCCAGTAAGGGACAAATAAGACTAATACAGTGACAAAAAAATTAAGCAATGTTAACCATTTCTTTTATATTAAAGGGTCAGTCCAGGCTGAAACTCATCTATACAGTGCAATAAAAAAAATATAGAATATGTTACACATCTGCACGAACAATTCAAAACAATAAAACTTAGGAAGATATTTTGGTCTCTTTCTTCCAATTTACAACATTTCACCATAAACTTTGCCCACTTCAGGAAGAAGTTTGGCAATTTGTAAGACCCTCGTGCTGGCTTATTGAGTCTGAACTATTGAATGCGTTTAACCCAAAATTGTAAGGGCTAAAACTGGAAGATTTGATTAGCAGATTTTAAAGTGAACTGTACAATATCAATTCTGTTTGGAGACAGAAGTTATCGGTTTTATACTCAGCCCTAGAAACCTTTGTGCTTTCTGAGGATATGTTCAACTATCTCTAGACACTACAGGTCAGGAGGTATGCACAGAATGGACGCTGAAGGGAGAGGTAGGGGGGTTGGTGGGGTAGAATGACAAAAGAATCAAAGTTAAAGGGATACTCTAGATCCCTAAAGCACTTTAGCTTGTGCCATTTTTATTTATTTTTTTACAGAAAAATGCAGAGTTCAATAAAAGTTGCCATTTTTTTTTAGAAATCAATCTTGCCTTGGCTGCAACACCACCGGTCCTGTTACTTCCCTGTTTGGTTAGCTAAGGGGAGCTATACTCAAGAGGCATCAATAGCTCAGAAAACCTGCCTTGCAAAGACTTCTCACTGAGCTGCATTGGGAAATCTGTGAATGGACAGCCACAAAGGCTAGGCTATAAATAAATATATTTATGCCAACAGTTATATTATTATTAATGGCATTTATAAAGCACTTGTATAGAATGCATAAAAGTCGGTGCCTGGAGTGTCCCTTTAAAAAAATTGCTGTTGAAGTATCATTCACTATGATTTACTGCTCTTTCAATTGCTAGAGAGCATTCAAACATATTCATTAGAAGAAAAAAAAGGCAGATGAGATGAATAGATTACAATAATTTAACTATCAAGCAATCAAATAACAAATGTAATGGCACAAATAATTGGTTATGTCTTAGTATGACCACAGGTTGTGCATTCTGAAATGATATGAGCATAGAAGTGAATGTGACGGTTTAAGGCAGAGAAGGACATATTTTGTGATTTTGAAGCCTTGCACAAAATGGGATGCTATTGTCCTAATAACCTTTGCAATGCCAGAACGGGGAGCAATGCCATTTTCCTTCTTACTCTTTGGAATTAAAGCCTTGATTATAATGCAGAGACATGTGTCGAGGAAGGAGGAGGCTGCAGGCATTATATGACTAGGTTACGAAATAGTTTTGGACCACTTAAAATAAAATAAAGGTGAAACACTTTGTTTAGGGGGGAAAAAAACAATTTTCTTTACACATCCCTTCCCTTTAAAGCTCGTTATCTAAATTCCAGTTAATTATTATTTTTTTTATATATATATATTTATGTTATGTATGTGGATTTGTTTAGTCAAAATTGGGGAGCAGTATAACAAAATCACTGCCAGAAATAATTCAGTTGTCCAAAATTACAGCAAAAAAAGTGCTTTGGCTACGTTCGGTTTCAGCTAATCCGGGCAACACTGTGATCATTTGTCACTGCCTTCTTCAGAACTCCCTTGCTGAAGTTTTGAATGGAGCTGAGTAAGGCTACTCGGTCTCTACCATTCACAGACGGGTTGGCTGGTTCTGTTGGCACATCCTTTCTTATAGGAGGAGGAGGGGGAGCAGCAGGTGGAGGCGGAGATGCTGGTATCAGAACAGTTGAATTTCCTATGCAATAAACAATAATTAATTAGTTAATATTCACAAATAGTAAGTCTCATTTACTTATAAGCTTGTTTACTAAAAGCATGCATCTTTGGGAGGGGGGGGGGACAAACCTGCATTTGCTGGGAAAATAAAACTCTGTCAAAATACATTTACCAGACCTTTTGGAACAATAAATCAAGAAAACTTAAGCCTAAAGAAAATGTAATAATCCCACATATATAGTTTGTTGTATAGTGTATGTCCCCTACATGAGCTTAGTCAGAAAATCTAAACACAATTGGATGGCTGCACATTCATGAATTGAGCAAATTACTTTACTGGCTTCATTAATCTTCAACCTATCGTTCCTGTAAGTTTTCTTGTAATTGTTCTATTTATAGTTACATCCCCCCTCTCATGATACTGTAAAGCGCTGCGGAATCTGTTGGCGCTATATAAATGGCAATAATAATAATTAAACTCTGAGTTCTAGAAAATTTTAATGTGAAGTGTAGGGTTAAAAACATATTTAAAAACTAAATAAAAATCCAACTGAGAAATCGCCATGGAGTCCTTGGCGATTTTCACCTACATTTGCCTTTTAGATCTCAAATAGCTGCATTTTAAGGTGTAACCAATAAACCCCTGAATTACAATTATGGGTCCAATGCATATTTACTCTGTGAATATAGGATTTTGCATGGATTGGATCTTTTGGCTATTCAAGGACCAAAGCAAGAAGAGAGGGAAACAGCCTCTGTGAGTTGATCCAAGAAGAGCAATATAAATGCTTATTATTATTATTGGTATTTATATAGCGCCACCTATTGGTACTGTTGACAGTTGACTCCATCATTCTAAAGCCATTAGAAGAAAAATTTAATAAAATATACAATATTACAATATTTAGACTGCTAGAATTAGAGGAGAAAGAGGACCACGGGAACGAAACTGGTTAAATTAAATTTGGGGTATTCTGCTACGGTGGCAAATGTTTAGAGAGGAAAAATAAATCTGTTATACATGGAGTTTCTGTATCTTTTACTTGGCATGCAGTAAAAGATGGCACTGTTTATAATATACAGTGAATAATGTCATCACATGTTTAACACAAAAACATAACACATTATGTAAAATCCTGTTAGCACATTAAGTGACTTGGTGCTGTCAGTACTTGTGATCTGTAACGTACAGAATTCTTGGTATGCGATTCTGGAGAGTATTCAAAGTATCTCTTTAAAGTAAAATACAATGATATTGTACTAGCCAGATGTGTTGCAATATCTATTAAACATAGCAAAACATACAGTTGCAGTAATAAACATTTAGGATTCATGCATGATTTGTACAAAATGAGATGAAAAATTACCAAAAATGAAATAAAAATAAAATAAAAATTATAAGTTAGTAATGGCCACTTTGGGAAGGTGTAGGTAATAACATTAAATGTAATGCCAGTGTATTGGCACAGACCAAACTGATGAGGGAGTGACCAAGCCATGTGTGAATCAACGCAATATAATATACACTAATTATAACATGAGCACTAAAAGGGCCTGGCTCAGTCGCATGTTCTTCTTCAAAGAGCTTCCATTAACACTTAATTAACAGCTAAAACATTAAAAAATAAACTGAAATCTAAACTGATAACTGGACGTTGAAAATCTCTGATTCTAGGTTGCTGGATAATCCCCCTAGACAATGAGAGGGATCATTAATACCTCACTTATTCTGATAACATGGAATGGTGAAACCCAAAGCAATGGATCAGAGCGAATGTATTGTATACATCCTCTTACACCATCAATACATTTCCGCCTCTATAATAACTGTGCAAATATTGATTTCTTATAATCTGCAATTTCATTCTAGCTGGTCACTTTAGATTATATATTGCCAGCTAATGATATCTATTTCCAGAAAAGAAAACAGTGGATCAAAAGAGTAAACTGCATCTCAGATCTTCGTATTTAAATCAAAGTGAGCAATTCACAAAAAATGGTCACTAGTGATGTCCCGAACGGTTCGCTGAACGGTTCGCCACGGACTCATCATTGAGTAAAATTTGACCCTGTACCTCACAGTCAGCAGACACATTCCAGCCAATCAGCAGCAGACCCTCCCTCCTCCTGGACAGCATCCATTTTACATTCATTGTGAAGCTGCATTCTTAGTGACCTGTCCAGGAGGTGGGAGGGTCTGGGAGGGAGGGTCTGCTGCTGATTGGCTGGAATGTGTCTGCTGACTGTGAGGTACAGGGTCAAAGTTTACCGCATATGTTCGCCGTCTGTGGCGAACCGTTCGGCGAACCGTTCGGGACATCACTAATGGTCACACAAAGGATTATAGTAACTAGTTAAATGCAAACTTACATATATTTGCATTATAATCAGATGTATTAAAATCTGGCAAATGTGTTTGTTTTTTTAGTAACATGTATAGAGGTAAAAAAAAAAAAAATAGTACTAAAACGAGATTATGGTCCAGGTGCCCGGATCTCAATCAGGGGCTAATGGATTGTCTCTACGTGATCACCTACAGTCGGACTCCTAAAAGGAGAGAATAATACTCAAATAATATATATAGGAGATATAGGAACCTGCATAGAATATGGGGGGCCCTGAGGGGGAGATCAGCAAAAAAAGAAGGAGATGGAGAACCTACCTTTATTAATTCTAAGAACCTATGTAAATAGTAAGAATATTAAAAAAAAAAAATGTATTCTTACTATTCACGTGGTTCCTTATAATTAATAAAGTGAATGTCTCCCTCTTCTTTTTTGGTCCATCTCCCCCTTAGGAACCCCCATATTCTATGCGGGTTACTATATTTCCTATATATTTTTTGTAACATTTTCCCTCATTCCAAATATATTGCAGAGATATCTGGTATTATGGTCCCTTCCTTGTGATTACCCATCCAAGGCCATTTCAGAATGTTAATTCACTTCTTAGTATTCCTACTTTTTGTCCCTTTAACTTAACAGCCACAAATCAACTTATGACGCAGAGGCTGACGTTGAGCATTCTTATACTGCCGCCAAGAACAAATGACATTGTTTTAAATAGTCGTCTTATTTTCACAGCTTCAGAAAGGGGGACATTTGAAAAAAATACTATAAAAAAAAAATACTATAAAACATAACTATGTTTTAACATTTATTTTGCGCAGATACCAAAAACATGTCAGATCCATGTTAAGTAGCATTACGTATTCTCCAATGGATATGTTACATAAAATACCCATAAAAGTATATCGTGTAATAACAGGTGATCTAAATCAGCTCCCGGTAAGAGCTTTTCCTACAGGCACTTGACAAAGTCTTTCCTGGATAAGACGTAAGTGTAGCGAATGGCCTGGCGCACATGAGTGAATGCCAAATGTTCAATCAGAGCATATGTTTAAATATGCTTTGTTTCCTCTAGGAGGCACTGCAATGGTGACATTGCAACAGATTTCAACATTTGTCTGGAAACAGAGCATCTTTAAAGTCAAATAATCACTGGATTACTTTACCGATAATTCACGTTCAAAATGATGCATGCTCTACACAGAAGACAGCAGTGGGGGAGAAAAAAAAATGACATAGATCATTAATTATTAGAGACAGTCACAACATCATAAACACAAAAATTTGTTATATGTGTTAAATTGACAGTTTGAACATCCCTGGAGAATGGTGTGACTCAGACAGAGTGGTGTTAAAGGAATATTTCCCTTCTTTAATACGTTGATCTGTTAGGACTCCATGGTGATTCCTTTTAATTAGGCACAGAAATAGTTTAATATAGTGTGTCTGATCAGTTTAAGTTTGTTAAAACCAAGGGTATCCAACTTTATTCCTCCAAACTGCTCTCTGACTACAAGGGTCATCCTTTTTTGGAGGCCAGGGACTCGCTGCTGCTCGGTTTTCCTCAACAAAGGCTAGGGACGGGATCGTTGATACTTTTCTTCCATTACGCAAGGCTTTTCAAAAAGCTTGATTTTAAGCGGCTATAGTTTTTGTTTCTGGCATAATGAAATGATATCCTAAAATCCTGCTGTGTGTTTAACTGCTTTCTTCTAAATGTGACCCAAGTTATTGTCACAGTAGGGACTATTTTATCTTTTGGCCCATTCTGTAAGCTCACAAAGGTTCAGGTGTTAATTTATAATAATTAAAATGGAAATGTCACTTCATGGATCAAGAAGTCACATAATGTCTACTTTTGTGCTTCATCCATAGACCTTCTCACATATGCACCGTGAGACGCTACAGGCATTTATTGTTCATTGCAGAATATGACTATTCTGGTCAGCTACTGAATATTATGGCAAGATATAGCAAACAGAAACTAATCCTATCGCCATAAATTGTCACATTAATCCTTCCATTTTTTTGGGACCTACATTTACACAACAATTTTAAAATGGTGCACATTTTGAAAAACTAAAAATGGTTTATGAATGGATTTTCCTTCATAATTGAACTACTACTTAATATCACCCACTGCTGTTTAAGTGGGTTCCCACTGGTTAAAATGGGAAACAATCAAAAAGTAAGATGTTTCTATGTTTAATTTATTGGACACACTCTAATATTAGAGAGACATTATAAGTTTTATTATAAGTTTGTGAGTTTCGCATAGTTTGGGTCTTTCGTAACAACCATGGGGGTAGACTATAGTGGCCTAAAATTTTAAATTGACTTTAAATCCCCTACAATTCACACACGCTTTGGGGAATAGAGCATTATATGACTGATGACAGTTACCGACCCTTAAGACAGATCAGAAGTCTATTGCGATTAAAGTATTTTAGTAATTTCTCTCCCAGTCTTTCCGCATTTGAAAGCAGCAAGAGAGGAAGCCGGGCTTAAATGGTAAAACAGGTTAACACTAAAAAATTAGATGGCACTGATGGAGTTTTGGCATCATAACCACTTCATTTAATTATATAACCTGAGCGCTATTAATGGTGTGTCAGGCTACAGTAGGCTTAATAATGCTGGATGTCAAGAAGAATATTCTGTAAATCAGACAGGGTTGGTAGGAGTCAAATTATTTAGTTTGTATACACTTAGAAGGAATAAGCCAGTTTTCCCCACTATAATTGAAAAACAGTGAGGGACATTGGGCACCTTTCAATCAGTATCAACTACACCCAACCAGACAGTATTACATTTTCAATACAGGAAAAAAAAAAAAAACTAATGTTCAAAGTCTTTTAAGGAAGGGGACCCAATTATCTCTGCATGTATGTGCATATATGGCATTTAATCTGGAGGCTGGAATGGAGGTTTTGGTATATAAACTGATAAAGCAGCAGACTTGGGTGACTGCAGACACAGAAGAAATAATGCTTTGCATAAGACATGGAAAGCAGAGGTGCTTAATATTGGTTATGAGTGGGCATGCATGGTTACATGGCGCAATGCATTGCAAACGACCCTGTCTAGCTGAACTAGACTGACACTCACAGGGTCACATAGACTGAAACAAGCAAGAAAATCTCGTGTTTTGGCGACAACTTTGCAGTGAACCAACTACAATCAAGTCAGACAAAGTGCAAGTATTGACTCTTATTAGCCCTGGATCCATTACTAGAAAATAAATATATATATATATATATATATATATATATATATAAAAGAAAGAAAGAAAAATGCAAATCTGTCAAATGTCTACAGTGCTTGAGTGAGCCCAACTCTTTGCACTGATGGAGACACCATTTATTATTCTTTTACATCCCAAAAATCTGTGTAATGTCGGTGTGTCAATATATCACAGCACTACAAATAGAATTCAAAAAGATCGATTCTAAAAAGTAGCACCAACAGATTCACAGACAAGAAAAAGTGGGAAAAATCAGAAATCATATTCACCTCTTAACAGAATTAAACAAAAATAATTTATAGTATCTTGGCCAGGTTTTAAAATTCAACACAAAATACACATTTACCAATTAACAGGTGAGCAGGATTGTATCTGTACTTTTATACAGATTGTTATCTCAGTACTGCAGCAGTATTTTTGTAGAGAGTCAGAATAGTCTGAGATGGAATTTCAAGGAGCCGAAAAACATTTTTTGCATCCACAATGGTAAGACAAGGTGGGAAATGCATTTCAAAGTTATAAATAGGCATATCAAAGTGTATCACTGAGCTGGGAGTATATATAGGGAAATAAAAAAGAAGAAAACTGGGTCAGTTCACACTCCGTTCCTTAATGATGTATGTATGGCCGAATGTGTAAGGCCTTAATAACCAACAGTTTTCTTCAATCTGCAACGTCTGTTTATTTATATATAAATAAAACTGGCAGAAGCAAAAAATGTTGGCAACTACCAGCTGCAAGGAGATTTCGGCAAGAAAACATGAGACCATTACCCAATCCAAACATCTACAACTAATATGCCCTATTTATATCATTAGATGGTACCGCCTTGTTAGAATATATACAAATAAATAAAACACTTATCAGCAATGTAACATTCAAACTTAGCTCTGCTGATTCTCCATACAGTTGTATCTGAGTATGTGGTTTTGAGCAGTTTCTTCCAATTCACTTGTGATTTCCTTGAATCAAATCGATATACATCTTGTTTTTATACAAGAAATATAGGTTGCAGATTTCCCCCCTAGTAGTCACTATTTATCAACCAATTACACCCATACAAAAGTGTTAAATGAACTGATGGAAACACAATATATAATGTGGGGTTATTTATAATGATAAAATCTGGGGCAAAGTTCTAAACTTGGTGCAATAAGCATGGGAACCAATGCACTGTTCTTGGCAAGTGCTCCACACATTCTGTCTTTGGAGATGCCAAGCGTTCCACATTTATTAACAAAAACCTTTTCATTTACATTATCTGTGCAATGGGACAAATATTGCAATACTTTACCAAGGCATATAATTTAGCAATTTATGTTCATTGAATTTTTCTCTGCTGACTCCTTTTAAATAATTGCATCTGGTAGCGATGATTAAAAAAAAAATTAAATAATAATAAATAAATAAATAAAATAAAATGATTTTTCCCCACTAAACTGCAAACTAAAAAACTGAATGACAAAACAGATTAAAATTGCTGATTTGGAAACATTCTCGACTATTCCAGTCTTACTTTTGCTCTGTTAAAAAAAAAAAAAAAAAAAACACTTAACTACTATATAGGTCTGACAGTCTCTATGACAATCTCTATATGAATATATCTAAGCTTTTCTCAAAATTTAGGGTTTAACAATGCAATAAATCTTTGAAGATAAACTAGAACACTGTTATGACTTTCTATTTGGGAAAGTAACATCAACAAGACCGATCCCAAAATGACTATGAAAGAGCCCCAAATAATCAAATGCTTTACTCTTAATTCGAGCCTTGAGTGGCGTTCATGTTCGTTTGTATTGGCGTCTGATTACTTAGCAGTACTGGGCTCTGGAATTGGCAAATAAATGCAGAACCTTAAAACGCCAAATTATAAATGTGCGTGTGGCCTCATTGGTGACATCCTCAGGGGCAGTACCAAAGTATGCAATGATTTGTAACTATCTGCTGATGATACACAAGAAGGCAGTCTACTTGCTTCAAGATAACATGCCAAAAACACAAACCAGAGCAAAATGCGGCCATAATATTAAAAGGGTCACATTATGCTACATTTAGTGTAGTTACCTTGAGTGGATGTGTTATACACAACTTCGGGATTCTTTCGGATGCCATGATTTTAAAAGTGATCCGTGCACCAAAAGCGTGCACACATTACGAGTGTCCAAACTTTAATGCTTCAGAGAAATTAGCAGCAAATAAATGTCCAGAGATTGCAATGTCTTAATGGAGAGCAAGCATGGCATGGTTGCACAGAAGGCAGGGGATCAGACAATGCAGTAGAGCAGTTAGGTGCTGGAAGATATTAGCTCTGCTTCTATATACACTGGGGCAGTGCCTTAAAAATCTATGTATTTGGGATGTAAACATAAATGGCAATTGTATTTCATTAACGGATGTGATTAGATAATATACATACTCAAATGCAGTGCTCCTTTTTGAATACCACTTACCTTTAGAGGTTAAACTAAACCACTAACCAATCAATCAAGACAACTAATTGAATTGCATAAACCTACTAAACAATCAGTAAAGTAGGTTATTTGCTTCCATGATAATTTTAAATAAAAAATGTGAATCCAGGGTTTTTCCTAGCTGAATCCTAATAAAACAATGGGTGTATCCCTGTATGTGAACACCTACAACATTACACTTGTCTGTAGGTGGCAAATGTATTAATCTTTTGTAAAATTATGTATTCATGTATTCACTAAGCAACGGGTAGACTACTCTTTGCACTCCTGATGTTGTGTACTACATATCCCATAATTCTCTCAAAGTCAAAATACTGGCAAAGCATAAGGAGAGATGTACTAGACAATATCTGGAGTGAATGCCGTCTACCCCTGCACCAAACAATGTGTTCACATGCAACATTAAATAACGGAATTGGAAAGTTTATTCCACAAGGATATTTTGCTGCCTAGTAGAAAAGCCACCACAACTTTCTGCTTAATGAAAAAACCCAACAGCATCCAGTGAACCCTCTAAGGTGAACAAGTCCAGCACTGAAACCACTAACTGATATGTTATAAATCATACACAACCTCCATGTGGAATACAAACAAGTGGTGCTTAAAGCAGCAATACACAGTCTGTTTCTATTATTAATTCCTTAATGATCGGGTCGTTTGTCATTTAGCATTGACCTGTAAGGATGTTTTGTTTGACCCTATTTATACACATAACTACTTATTGTAAATAATATATAAAAAGAAACCTGGAAAATGGTTAAAAAATAAATAAATAGTACGTCTAGAAATGTTTCACTATAGCTCCAGAGATCAGAAATAAAGACACAAACATTCCCGTTTCCATTCCCGTTTCCATACTGAACTGCGTTCATGTCTCATAATATTGAGCTTGAAGTATATATATATTTTTTTTTTAAAGACACCCCAAGCAGCAATCCTTAACCTGAAAAGTTACAGAGCATTTGGAAAATGCACATTGCTGTATCCAAACATTACTGAAATCATCTCTCTTATGGTGCAGTTTTTGTAATGTTGCAGTAATCTTCAAACAAGAATTGAATTCTGATCTTTACCCAGGCCAATAACATCCTGGGGCCTATGTGTTATCAATGGCCCATTTTTGCAACATGATACAAATGTACTTACTGCTTAAAGGGACACTGTGGGCACCCAGACCACTTCAGCTAATTGAATTGGGTGCTGTGACCCTTTTGCACTTCGTGCTGCAATGTAAGACATTGTTTACATTGCAGCTCTAAGTCTGCCCTCAGTGGCTGTCTACCAGAATCCAAACTGACTTTTAGGACCTCCAGCATCAGATTTTCCCCATAGGAAAACATTGAATAATGCTTTCCTATGGGAAGGTCTTATGCACGCACAGCTTTTGCCGCGCAAGCGTATTAGGTCTCCCCCGCCGGCTGACGGCGGGGAAAGAGCATGGACGGAGCCTGACCTAGCGCCGAGGGATATCAGCACCAGATTCAGGTAAGGGAGCCTCTAGTGCCAGGAAAACAGGTTTGTTTTAGGATCCTTTTAACTGTCATACCTAACTATATTACAACATAATACTTATGTTTTGTTTACCCTTAAACTACATATTGGCTACATCTACCCAATATCCACTAACCATAACTCTACTCACGACAATCCTGGTACACCACTCATCATTAAGCAATTCATAACATATGCACTTTTACTTGTTTCCATGCTGGCCTGTTCATCATAGATGGGACACTTTTAGCTGATCTAAAGTGTTGAAACCACTTTTCCCACTAAAATGCTTAAAAAGATTGTTCTTTTAGAAGACAACATTAACCTACCTGTTGTAGATGGTGGTGTAGGAGATGAAGGGGAAGTAAGAGGAGAGCTTGCCCCCGAGCCAGCTGTAAAAAAGAATATAAACCAAAAACATCAAATCTCAATATAACTCTAAAAAAGAATCTGATCTATTCAGCACTGCACAGAGATGTTAAAGGGTTACTCCAACGACCATGACCACTTTAGTGATTGGAAGTGGTCATGGTGGTAGAGTTAGTATGTGCAGTGCTTCTGCTTGATATGCTTCACATACAGAGATATTCGTAACTGTGTCCTGGGGCAAGTTGCACACTCAGCACACATGACATTGGCAGCTAAGAACTCCAGGCTGTCCAATGTCAATTATGTGCATATTTAACGTCTGTTGTCAGTGCGCACAGCATGTTGATAACAGACATTAAAATCTTCCCTGTGCATTAAAATAACAGATCTCCCCCTGTGGGCACTCTCTCCCTTCTCCAGCCCGAAGCGCACACATGCACTCTGAGATGGTGATTGCTCCAATCAGAGGCTTTTCTATAAGAAACCTGTAATTGAACTACACATGGTACCAGTGACGTCACAAAGAGAAGCGGAAAATCAGTGACAGGAGCTTCAGCCAACGGTGTATTTCAGGTAAGTAAAACCTTTTATTGTTAGGTTTTACAACAAATTGAGAGAGGGCACGTTCTAAACCCGAAGTTGTTATTCAGTAAGTGATCTAGCGGTTCTTGGATGGTCCGTAAACCTTTTATGCTTGATTATTTCTTATCTGCTGAAATCGTGGGGGCAATTGCTGATAAAACAATTCAATGGATAAAAACAAACTAGAAGGTGATCCTTAAGTTTAAAATGTACACTTTTTTTTTTTTTTTTTTTTAAACAGACACACAAAAGCACCCTAAATGACCTATCTATGCATTCGGCTAGGAAATGCATACATTGTAAAAATGGATTTCAAAATTTGCCCTCTCTCTACATGTGTTATTGTCAGCATAGAGGCCTTCATACGAGCAGTACATTCGCCTGCTCTCCATCCTAGATAGACCTCCAGCAAGTGCGTCTCCGGTTTATTAGTTCGCACGCTGGGCCAATAGCATCAGACAGGTGCAGGAGTAAGACAGAGCCAGGAGGTAGGTGTTACAGTAGAGTGTGGTTGGAGAGGATGTAAGTTTACAACAAATTTAAATCAATTAAATATGATACGTGATATACTCATTGCTTTAGGGGCAGTAATCTGTTAAGGTGAAGCTTTAATTCAAGTAGTTTATCAAAAGTAACAAAGAGAAATCAACTGCTAAATCAGATCATCTGTCTTTTAAAGACAGATATTTTTGTTCCAAAATGCAGATAATTGTGCATGTTATAAAGGAGATGGTCCGCATGTTATAAAGGAGATGGTCCGTTAATCAATGATCTGAAATGTATACTCATACAAAGGAGGTAAAACAGCATACAACTTTGTAGCAAATTTTTATTTTCTGCATTGCTTGAAAGTGTGACTGTCTGCAGTTTAAATGGTGCTTAAAAACCCCAAGATTGGCATGGGGTCCTATTTAAAGTTCTGGTAAAATTGAGGTGAGAGAGCCAAGGCTGAGAGTTGTTTCAGTAAAGCACTTGATATGGACGCTGCCAATACTGCTGGTTACCTAACCACACCGATTAGCATTTATTATCCGAATATTAGATCATTATAAACTGAAAGACATGTGGACCTGTCACGCACCTGAATTGTTGGAGTTGCATTTCATAGGCTGCTCCTCTCCTGCATCACAGTTTGTGCGTTTGGACTTCTAAGGAAATATATAAAGGAGTTGAAGTGAAAAAAATTCAATGAACATACAGAACATATGAGCTATAAAGGTTGCCCTAGGATCTAAAATGTGAAATCCCCTATCAGAGGAGATTTGCCAGAATTCAGCTTCTAAACTGCCATTGTGAGTGGTATCAGTCTGTTATGCAAAAAAAGTTCCCTATGAAACGGCAGAACTGAACTATAAAAATACAAGCTACTAAACCTTTTTGTATTTTCTCATAATTTCCAACACAAAGGTTGTCTTTATGGATCAAAAGGAAATCCAAAGAAGTGCTTGTTGGATTCTGGCACAGTTGCGTGCACATGCTTTGGCCATAAGACATCTACATTTCAGTTCACAACACCCATAAAGCATGCAGAGAAAACCACAAAATATTACGGAGAGACTTGTTGAAAGAAATGAAGTAATTTTAAGGCACAGAAGGCACAGATCAGTCTTCAAATGTCTCAATTTCTTTAAATTGCTTCAGTTTTGCATTTTAAGGGTGGACTACAAAATACTATGGGTGTAAATTACAAATTTCATTTGAGAAAAATCTTATTGTTCCTATACTTTTCAACAACACTTTTGTCATTATTGGTTTGCTGGCCATATATCTTATGTTAAGCAGTCAAGCTAAAAGGGTTACTGTAACCATCATAACCACTATAGCCCTCTTCAGTTGTTATGATGGTAGGCAGGTTTACATCATCCGGCTTCTACAAAGCTGTCAATCCTGCAGCACATTCATTAACTGAAAGTATCAGCTGACTGCTCTCAGCTAATGAATGAGTGTCTGTTCTGAGCTGACTGATGACACCCTATGACGCCGCAGGAGGTGGAGTCATGCCTCTATCAGCAAAGGGGTTAGACTCTGTATGAGCAGTATTACATATTGCTTGGAAGAAACTATGAAGTAAAAGTTATCCCCCTTTGAATGCAATATACAGATAATGCATTACAAATAATACCAAAAAATAATGATAAAAAAATAAAAAAAGGTACTCTTATTTTTTTTAAACAAAGGTAAATACATTTTACAGCATCACTCCTATACTTTTATACTTTGATAAATTTATGCATCGCACGCATCTTAACACTTCCAAAATCTACCTTCCGTGCCAGAATTTTTCTTTTCTTCTTCTCTTCTTCCGACCCATGGTGTGACTGTGCCCGTGTCAAGCGTCTGTGCTGGTAAATCTGAAATGTTACACAAAAGTCATGGAGATGTTTCAGTTTTTAATTATAAACAATTCCGATATATTATCCGTATACTACATAAGTAAAGAGTAAAGAATTAATGAACCAAAACAGTAGTTGCTTGTGCTTCATTTCAAAAAGCTATCAAAGCCAAGTTCTAGTAGTAATCCATCAAGTTCTATGAACAAATTATTAAGAACCTGGTTTCTCCACTCCATTCACTCATACATGATTTTACGCATACTGCACCCACACAGTGGAAATTTCAACTGTGATTCAACCTAATTATACTAGAGCATGGAAAGTTATTAGTTCAGAAAAAGAGCTGGCGGCAAAAAAAATGTGCTATATCCATCGCTTAGCACATTTCACTTGGCAGAAATAAGAGACAGAACTGTCACTTTTTATTCACTCATTGAGTGACATAGTAGAGTCTACATAACAATGGATTCATTCTAGAGCAATAGGATTTAAAAAAAAAAAGTTTCGACTTTTTAAAAACAAAATTATTTTCATTATAATTGCTGCATGTACGAATTACTAAAATTATACTTTTCTCTCCAGCTGTTTTAACCTACGTGCAGATTGGAAGTTAAGAGTTTGAAAAGAACTTTAAATAATAGTTTAATACCAGTTTTTGCTCTTCCGAGAGTCTTTTTTCCATACATTCTTTGGCGGTTTTCAGAGCCTCTTTTAATTTAGTTGGTATCTGAAAGGAAACCAAATTTGTTTTTAAATATGTACCTTTTGTAATTTTATCATTCTCGTCAAAAACCCAGTGACAGAATGTACACTCCGTGCCAATTACTTTTATTCCCTCTATGGTTTAAATTACAGGCATAATTCAAAAACGTCCCAAGAGGATGTTGTGGCACAATGCAATAAAGCACATAATACGAACTATCCAATCTATCATGCTCATCCTGGTTGGATAGATCGTGGGATATGTAATTCATAAACCTTTGCAAGAGAAATCTTTACCATTACTGAAGTTTGTAAACAGAGATCAAATTAAAACAGACTAATCTATAAAGTCCACATCTAAAATAAGGTTTGAAAAAAATATAAATATTTTACTTTACCTTAAACTGTGGTTTTTCGGAATTCATAAGTGTAACATCATTAAATAACCTTTAAAAAAAAAAAAAGTAGTTTTGGTTATCTTTAGTGTACAGAAGTCTTATTAAGATTCAGATGTCAAAAACTGTTGTAATATGACCCCAATTTAAATTGTGATATCAAAAGATAAAAAATGTTTTCAAAATACTTATAAAAATAAGTGTGCTATTTTAATGGCATCAAGTAGAATAAATTATTCCTTATTAGTATGACCTTTCTTTCCAAGAAGATAGCTATGAGTTAATGTTGTATCGGAACAGATTGAATATAATATGTACCTAGATTTGGTCAGTTGTCTGCAAAGGATAAACATATCTGGTGGTAAAACCTCATAATATACAATACCACATAATGTGAAAAACTAGATCGTCCTTGTTAAAAATAAATAACGTAAAACAGCAAACTATTATAAATAGTAATTCACACTTTTGATAAAACCAGAAATTGGTGAAACATGTTAGGTGTTTATACTGTTCTGCTATTTTACGATTATCTTTTTTCTTTTTACTAATAAAGTACTGTTTTACTGGACCTATACATCTTGCTGCTGTTTGAATCCTGCTCTACATATCCTTATGGAGATAAATACCACCTATGCCTCGAGGACTGAGCAAACCATTATTTGCTCTATCGCATGTAATTAGGTTTCATATTATTTTATTCCCCTTCTTTTACAGTGTGCACTATTTTGTGTATTATATTGTTTTACATATACACGAAGAGGACTTGCACTTCACATATATCCGAGAGGGGCTCATACCACTTCAAGCTATATTACAGGTGCCAATATAAGAGGCTCTTTAACATGAGTAATATTCTACACCTATCTATTTTTAGATTGTGTGCGACATACTATATTATTTTTATCTGTTTTACTTTAAAAGTCTAATAAGAATAACCTACATTATAAGGACAGCCTGCTGCACCATCACTAAATCATATCCCTAGGCGGGGATTATTCAACCCTAGTTGGAGCTGAACTGAATATACATCTTACCTATTTTTTTCCTCTGAGAATATAAAGATTTATTACACTATTAGTTCCGGTCTTCTTCTGATTTTATCGTTACATATACCTCCCAAGAAATATTAAGGCGCCCCACCAGCCCCCTGGTTACATTTTATCTAGAAAAACTGAGCAACTAATGCAAGTGCCAGGATCCCAAAAGGATAGAGCTAAGGCAGTTCCAAAGGAAATCACAGAGAAACACTGTGGACAGAGATGTGTTCTGGATACTAAAAACAATACTACATAAAGATAAGATTTCAGTGTGAGGTACAAAGTCTTCTAAGCTAATGGAAACGTTTTACTGCAGGTGAAAATGGCCATAGATTCCATAACTGAATTATACTATAAAAGGGACATATACAATATCCCTGTTAAAAGACTGCCTTCCTCCTGAAGGGAATATCCCCACGAAGGAGTCAAAAAACGTCTTGGAGAGTGGGTTATCTTCTGACAGTACATTACTATATTCAATTGTGGACAAGCGGATGTATTATGGTTAAAATGATACTACATGTACCACCTAGGTCTTTAATGTAATAGGATTGCAATGTCACCTGAAGAGCAGTGTTAATTTGGGCGGCAAATTTCAATTTAGTTTTAGTCATAATCTTTTGACTCTAAGAGGTATTTTGGCTCCTTCGTGGGGATATTCCCTAATGGTACAGTTAAGAGGAAGAACAAAAAAAAAGTGCATTTAGGAACAAGGAGAATATCCATGCAATAGGAACTGCACATGGGTACTTGTACAAATATACTACAGATGCAAACAAAGCCTATAGATACCCAGAATACTGGACAATTGGACACAACTACTGAGCATACAGAGTACCAGCAAGCACATATCTACATATATATACACAACATATAGCAAATGGAAACGGAACTAACAGATGGCAGGTTATAGGGACCTGAATGCTCACATGGACAAAGATCATAGGCAGAACCAAACAGATTGGCCAAAGCAGTGCACAGGTAACAAAAGTGGAATAAATTTAACATGCTTCAGGGTTACCTGAAGGAAAAGTCAACAGATGAAGTAAAAGCTTAAACTGGTGGTGGATTGACAGATAATAGCTGTAATTGTATATAAGGAATGCATGGCAGACACCAACCAGAGGTGTATATAGCTGAATAAAATGTACAGTTTATTTCACGTCTCTAATTAACCGACTCACTGTTTCTTACTGAATCATCAAAATGTGTGTGTTTCTCTTACTCTGTATTGAGCCCAGGTCGGTTTTTGCTTTGTTGCCCCGCATTTAATTATACCCTGACTGGGTTTTTCCAGCAAAAATATCTAATAGATTAACTGACTTACGGCATCTGCAGGAGCTGTGTAATGGACGGTACACCATTTTTACAAGCCTCGCAAGATAGGATGGACTCAAGGACGGGGACTGAAAGAAAGTTATTAAAAAAATAAGTAAAAAACAGTTCAGCCATTTCAGCCATGGAAAATCACATCAATGAGTAAGTAATATACACTTTGCCCAGAAAGCTATGTAATGGGCTCTCAAAAGCAAAGAAAATATTAAAACAAATACTTTGTTATGATATAAAGCTAACATTAACATACATATTTACATACACTGATCAGCTTTAACATTAAAACCACCGACAGGTGAAATTAATCACCTTCATTAAATCATTACAATGGCACCTGTCAGGGTGGGATATATTAAGCAGCAACTTAACAGTCAGTTCTTGAATTTAACATTGTGAAAGCAGGAAAAATGGGCAAGTGATATGATCTGAGTGACTGACAAATAATGATGGCTAGGCGACTGGCTCAGAGCATCTCTAAAACGACAAGGGGTGTCCCAGGTATGCAGTAGTGGTTAGTACATACCAAATGTTGTGCATCCAAGGACAAGTGGTATACCAGATTCAGGGGTGTTAAAGGCTCATTGGAGCAAAGGCTAGCCTGTCTGGTGCAATCACGCAGAAGAGGTACTGTAGCTCAAATTGCGGAAAAACATAATGCTGGCCATGACAGAAAGGTGTCAGAACACACAGTGCATTGCAGTATACCACATATGGGGCTGCAAAGCTGCAGAATGGTTAGAGAGGCAATGATGACCCCTGTCCATTGCCAAAACCGTCTTCCAGTTAGCGTTAAAACTGGACCATGGAGCAATGTAAGACGTATGCCTAGTCTATTTTGATTTAGATCAGGTGAATGGCCGGGTGCGTGTGCTTAGTCTACCTGGGGAAGAGATGGCAGCAGGATGTATCATGGGAAGAAGGCAGTTTTATGCTCTGGGCAATGTTCTGCTGGGAAACCTTGGGTTCTGCCATTTATGTGGATGTTGCAATGTTACAATATTTCTTCTAGATATTGCCTTAATTCAAACACATTCCAAAACATGAATGTTTAGGTAGATGAATGAACAATTGGTACCCGACACAGCATACTTTTGTTAAGGGGCAAATGCAAATATTACAAGTTTTAGAATGAAATGTTGTATTTCTTAAACTGTGTACTTTGTCTTTAAGAGATCTTGCAAACTGACAAGGTGTTAGAAATGGTACATATTGTTAATCATAACTGTTTCTTTAAGCAATAACCCCAGTGCATATTATGTTTACACCATCTTGTCCCAGACGAATTACAATAACAATAATGCATAAACAAGCTTCAAGGCTATCCTACGACTCTTTCAGTACACAATATACTGTAGTAACCTTAGTAGATAAGGATGTTCAGACTTTAAGATGCCATCTTGAACTAAGTCAGGAAAATTTCCATGACGTATGCACCCTTTAGTTATGGCCTTGTATGTTTGCCAAATTAAGGGAGGTCCTAAATTGAATAAAGTAAAAGAAGTGTTACTTTTTCATATATGAACTACGGTAACCCTACAATGGAGACAACTAAGGTATAAATAGGTGTACTTTTAAATGTCTAGACACAGAGGAGAGATTTGGAGACAGACGCTGCTCCATCTGAAAATGACAGAGAGGCTGACATGATGACATGTTCAGGAGGGTATGTTAACCTATTAATGATATTTGCAAGCATTTAGTTTAATCATAAACTCTGCTATAATGGATTTTATATGTCTATATTTATATTTTTATATAATAAATATCTAAAAAGACAAAACGTTATTGCTTCCAAGACAATCCTTATTTTATATTGTATTCTCAATTATTTATATATTATTATTATTATTATTATGATATTTATAGAGCGCCGTCAAATTCCGCAGCGCTTTACAATGGGTGGACGAACAGACATATGTTAAATAGAGGATCTCTTACACGAACTATATAAAATTATGGCTAAGTTAACTGTATGGTTAGTCCTGCTAAGTTCTATGCTTTAAGACGTTATAGTGGTAAATAAGGGAACCAACCGCGGTTATACTTTTGCCTTCTTTAAACAGCCAGACTGAGAATGAGGGAAGAAGGCACTAAAAAAGTGTGTGGAACAAGACGTGTAAACTCAAGAAATAAAATGTAATATTGGAACTCTCTAGAGTTCAGAAAAACAATGAACCCATAAGAAGAGAGTAGAAAATGAAAAATAATGATGACAGTATCAGCATAATTGAAAAAAAAAAAAAATTCAATTTTTACAATTTTGGTGCATCAGCAGTTTAATGTCATTTTAACAATATGTACATCAGTAAAGAACAAGGATAGGAAATCAGCAGAATTCCAAAGATAAACTTTTTTTGGAGCTGCATAAATACAGGATGTTTCACAATAATTTACAGGAACTATTATTCACAATTATATTTCCTTAGCTAGAGATTTCCAAGCAGGCAGCGGCTGAATGAACATTGCTTTCAGAGAAACCATTAAAGTGACGCTATGTAAACAGAACAAACTCTCAAGCCAATAGGCTGTGGTTGAATGTTAGATGTTTTGAAAACTCTGCAGATGAGTCATGTCCTAACATTTTGTTATGTATTCATTTGACGGTGTGTGAAGAAAAATAGTTTGCACAAGTTTTAAAGGGACTTTGTTAAGAAAAAAAAAAAAGTAGTGCATCTATATTATGCCCCGAGAAATCGCTTGCTGTGCAAAGCATTATGGGGTGTCAACAAAACCAGGAAGTGAACAGTAGTTGTCTTTCAAGAGTCTGCATGTGCTATGAAATGCTGAACAATCGCAGTTTAACTCTTCTGCTGCTGCAGGTGTAACTGACTTCGGCAACGTCATTGGGGCATCATTAGACACCTGGAATAGGAGTTTCCTGCAGACTGATGCCAGTTCTGTGCAGGCTGGGCGTATGTTGTCAACATGTGAATTTAGTCTTGTGCAGACACCTATCAATTGATTTTCCTATAATGGAACCTATCCTGCAAACAATGTAACAGAATACAGTAGTAGTAGAAGTAAAGGTAGTAAAGGAACAAGAGATTTTTCCCAAACACAGAGCTGAAACCTTGTATACTACTAATCCAAGTACTGATGTGTTAATAATTAATATTCCTTTTTAACTTTATATATATATATATATATATATATATATATATATATATATATATATATATATATATATATATATATATATATATATATATATATATATATCACCAAAATGTCAATGGCTCCATCCATTTGCAGTTGTCACCTTTGAAGAGCAGGAAGCAATATAGTTAAAAAATGTAAAAAAAAAGCCATAAAAACATTTCTGTGGATTTTACCAGAAAATGACTGTGGCCTTGACAGCCGAAGGCTTTTACCTGTTTAGAAATACTTTTGTCTGTTTACTTACTAAGTGACATATTGTTCAGGAAACAGTATCCCTATGGCAATGATAACTATTGGGAGGAATAAGGAAATGGGGTATGGAGATGTTCTTATCTGATCAGCTTTAGGGCTGCAACAAACATTTTTAGATTGTAAGCTCACATGCAGGGTCCTCTACCTATTGTATCGGTCTGTTCATATTGTGTTTGTCTTTTTCCCAATTGTACTGCAGAATATGTTGGCACTTTACAAACACCAGTAATAATAATAATAACATTCCTACATGCCTTAATGGTTACTTTTAGCGCGAGTATTTATATGAATGCGTATGTGTTTTTGTGTGTTCGACATTCAGTCTCCTCTGATTAGGTTACTAGGAGCAACGACTGCTGGTGGTTACCAGATCTCAGCATAAAGGCCCCAAGAGGGCACCGAGGAGCATGTTTTGCATAACTTTAGCCAAGGTAACAAAAGCTGTATTCAAATATTAAAAAATTCTTTTGTTTTTATGGTTTTCTCTATGCAGTTGTTTTTTTTCCTCTTTCTGCAAATACTCACCCACAGTCAAAGACGGAGCAGGAGGGAACTGATCCAATGGAATAGAATCTGGGGGACGCCCATAAGTCATTTCATACAACAAATGACCAAAACAGTGTACGTCGATATTTTCTAATGTCTGAAGAATAAAATGGGGAGAGGAAGAGAGAGTGTTATTCAAAGACACTGCAATGTGTGCAAGGAACTGCTATTGACAGCTGGATAAACATTGCAGCAGTGAAGTGGTTAAGTTTTAAATAGCTTCCAGGCACACGTGATCATACACAGCATGCATCACTAAATGAATTGCACAGTGAGCAGAGCTGAATTTCAATGCCCTCTGTACTGTTTATTTTATAAGCCTCAGTGACGTACAGAGTGGCTGTGTTGTTCAAGAATAAAATCGAAATCCTTTTAGATTATGATTTTTTTTTTTAAAGTTTAATTATATTTTAAATTATTTTTTTAACAATGAGATTTTAAAATGCCGGTGAGCAAGTTTAAACCTGTTTAGTCTAAACTTCACTGCTCACACAAAGCCCATGTTCGTACATTACTTAGAGGTTTGTCGGAGGATTTGAGCAACAAAAACAGCTCTACTGTGCAAACAGGACACTTACAATTCAGAGGTATTAAAAACATCAATACAGAACATGACTTTATTTCTAAAGAACCAACATATACACTTTAGTGCCAACCAGCAAATGCATAGTTACTGCACTTAACTTTTATGGGGAAAAAAAAGTTCAACTTCTAAAAAAAAAAAAAAAATTATAAAAGAAAGGCAGTTGTGCTTTAACATACAGGTGGTCCTCATTTTGCGACGGCTCGCACTTACGACCAGCTCTCTTGAGGGGTATTAGAGGGATTCTCTGCTCTGCTGCGTTTGGGTACATTTCCCCGAACATTGACGAACGCAAAAGAGCAGGGAATCCCTGTAATCTATGTTCGGGGAAATTTCCCCGAGCATTGAATCGAGGGATTCCCTGTTCTTGTGCATTTGTCTATGTTCGGGGAAATGTCTCTGAACATAGACAAGTGCACCAGAGCAGGGAATCCTTTAACTCCTCACTTACCAACCAATTAGTTCTACAACCGGGTCGTAGGAACGGAACCCGGTTGGTAAGTGAGGAGTACCTGTACTTTATCATGTTTCCATCTGTCAAATTAGAATACCCTTTGATAATTAATCTTGAGGTGCATAATGTTATGGCAGCATGGAAATAAACTAGAATATCAAGGGACATCTCCTCACTCACTGTGGTTTAACTCTTTTATTGTATTAACTATCTTGTATTAACTGAGTTAGAACTACTGAGTTCTGTTGCTAAAATCTCAACTGCAGTGTTCGTTTTGTCAACAATTTGTGGCATTTGTTGACTAAAACTAGATTAAAACTAAGAGAATTGAGAAGACTAAAATATTAAACCGTCTTTTTAGTCAAAAGACTAGGACTAAAACTAAATAGACATTTGCCGCCATAATTAACACTGCACAGATGGGCTGTGGAAGGGGCAAAAAAAGGCAGACAGCTTGGGAGAGAGACACCTAGTGGGGCTATGAGGACACGGAGAGAGAGGGGCTGGGAAGGGGAGCTTTAACTAAACCCATTAGATTTTAGACATGACTACTAAAATCTACTGTAGAGTCAACTAAAACTAAAACAATTTTAGATGACTAAAATACAACAAACTAAAATAGCTTTTTAGTCAAAAGACTAAAACTAAACAGAAATTTCATGCCAAAATTAACACTGCTCAACTGCAATGGGATAACTAGGCCCTTTTAGAATGAAGGCCCAGATGAAAAGGGGTCTTGTATAGTGTTCTCTCTAACCAATATGGGCCAAGAACTTCCTGTGGTTTGCATTGATTAGGTTTTGTTCCTAAATAAACTGTTGAATTAGTTCCTTTTCCTTAAAGGACCACTCTAGGCACCCAGACCACTTCAGCTTAATGAAGTGGTCTGGGTGCCAGGTCCAGCTAGGGTTAACCCATTCTTTCATAAACATAGCAGTTTCAGAGAAGCTATGTTTATGAATGGGTTAAGCCTATTTCCTCTAGTGGCTGTCTCATTGACAGCCACTAGAGGCGCTTGCGTGCTTCTCACTGTGATTTTCACAGTGAGAGCACGCCAGCGTCCATAGGAAAGCATTGATAATGCTTTCCTATGCGACCGACTGAATGCGCGGGCAGCTCTTGCCGCGCGTGCGCATTCAGCCGACGGGGAGGAGAAGAGGAGGATCGGAGGAGGAGAGCTCCCCGCCCAGCGCTGGAAAAAGGTAAGTTTTAACCTCTTTCCCCTTTCCAGAGCAGGACGGGAGTGGGACCCTGAGGGTGGGGGCACCCTCAGGGCACTATAGTGGTCCTTTAATGATTTTAATGGGAGGCCAGTCTTAAAAATTTTTTGCCAATGTTAAATCTTGTACCAGTTAACTTGAAGGCTTATACACAATGTATTCATTTACAGAACTTACATTGATTTTTCTAAACTGTGTAAAATACGATCTGTAAAAGGATGGCAATCCAAGTAAAGCGTTCTCTATATCCATCAATTTGCAGGTCTCTCCTTCCAACATCACATTGGATGATTGAAGATGTCCATACGAGAACCCTCGGTCATGCAAGAATTTGAGTGCCTAGAGGAAATGAGACAGAGGTGTTTGTTAAACCATACATATATATTGCAGTCCCCATATATATCCATATTAATTTAGCTAAGAGCCTTCCTTCTGGATGTTAGTGTCAGCGTATTATCATTACTTAAAATAATAATGTGCCTAAAGGACCACTATAGTGCCAGGAAAACAAAGTTGTTTTCCTTGCTCTAAAGTATTAATAGGTTCCCCCCGCCACCCTCATGGCCCCCGTCCCGCTGGGATGAAGGGGTTAAAACCCCTTGAGCCACTCAACTTTCTCCAGCGCTGGGGAACTCTCCTCCCTCTGCCGACGTCAGCACTGAATGCACATGTGCGGCAAGTGCCGTGCGTGCATTCAAACCGCCCATAGGAAAGCATTACTCAATGCTTTCCTATGGACGTCCAGCGTCTTCTCACTGTGATTTTCACAGTGAGAATCGTGGAAGCGCCTCTAGCACTTAGGGACTGCTAACACTGTGGTCACGTTAGACAATGAGGAAAAAGTCTTGGCCTCTGTCCATAATTGTCTGCCTTTAATTTACAGCCTAATTCCTTATATTGTTTACCGTTACTTTAAAAACAAATGCAAAAGGCAAACCTTACTCAGCAGCGATTACCTCTAAAATCTGCCTTCCGAAGTTCTTGATTTGATGAAGCTCCAAGCCTTGGATTTTCCTGGGATTGCAATATTTTTTTAGAAAAGGATCTTTAGGTTTTGCCTGAAGAGGGTAGAAGACAGGAAATTAACACTTACAGTTTAACAATACCTCCATAGCTTTACATACTACTTTCCCACGCAGGACAGGGACATGATAAATAATATCTACAAGACAAGAACAGTTCTACTTTTTAACAAAATGCATAAAAAGCAGTGATATTTTATGGCAGGGATCTCAAAGTCAATTTGCCTGGGGGACACTGTTGTCATCGTGAATGCTGTCAGATGTATGAACATATACTCAAATCTATACTTTCATACATGCAGACACACAGCTACACATTCCCATTACCATGCCCACGCAACTACACCCTCTCACACACTGTGTGAACAGAGCTGTATATACAGACTCTTGTGGTGCATTTAACAGACACTCCAAGCATCAGAACTACTACAGTTTAGTGGCTATGCTGTTAGGAGGTTATGACTACAGTCGATCTCTTTGATAATTGGGCGTCTGTTTAGTGAGCCGGGCTATGCAGAACTCATGGACCATACTCTCTCCAGGAGAAAGAGAGTTCAGCCCAAGATGTCTGTGCAGAGTGCAGACACTCCACAAAAAACTCGGACAAAGTTAAGACAGGCAACCTGTAACTCTTGCACCAGACTGCATGATTCACAAGTCTGAAGAGCAGAGCTAAAGCTACTGGGATTTTCACAAATCACTGAAGCTAAACAACCAATCTGAATGTAACAGTTTTAGTGTCTACACACTCTCCCCGCACTCTTAACCAATAGAAGCATTGTCAGCATTGTAAGAAACGTTAACATTTATATCTGTCATTCAGTGTAACTCTAGTGGCTGTTAGACAACCGCTAGAGGCACTTCCTAGAGAAAACTTGAAATAATTCTGCATAATTTCACATTATAATGCTTCTTTAGGAGAAGAGTCCTACATTGGAGCAAGGCAACTACTGCACATGTGCAGTAAGGTCATCAAGGCTTCTCTGTGCAGAAGCATTGGACTGCCCAAGATCATCCTAACGATGACCTCAGAAGAAGGTGTGACAGTAAAATGCTGCTGGATGAGAAACAAGTTTAATTCTTTACTTTTATATTATTATTATTATTATTATCGCCATTTATATAGCACCAACAGATTCAGTAGTGCTTTACAATATTATGAGAGGGGAGATTTAACTATAAATAGGACAATTACAAGAAAACTTACAGGAACGATAGGTCGAAGAGGACCCTGCTCAAACGAGCTTACAGTCTTTTGGAGGTGGGGTGTAAAACACATTAGGGGAGGAAATCGCTATCAAATAATGTGGGAGTGAAGCAGAGCTGGAGGAGAGAATAGAGTGCTGCCCTTTAGGAGAGAGCAAGAGACAGGTACGTAAGGTAGAGGTTACTCTGGGAGGCCATAAGCTTTCCTAAAGAGATGGGTTTTAAGGCACTTCTTAAATGATTGAAGACTAGGGAAGGGTCTGATGGCAGTAGGCAGGCTATTCCATAGGAAGGGAGCCACCCGCGAGAAGTCCTGCAAAAGTGAGTTGGCCGTACAGGGGGGAGCAGCGGACAGGAGATGGTAAAGAGCAGAGCGGAGAGACCGACAAGGGGCATACCTATGGATCTGTGAAGAGGGGCAATATGGCTTTTGGGAAAGTCTATTTACTTTGTAAATAAAGAGAAGCACAAGTGTTCTGTTTTAAAACCAAGTGAGCATTCAGATATTTTTGCACACATTTAAACGTACCTTGTAAATTAGATCCTTTAGTGTTCCTTTATCATTAAAAGGTCTAATTACGAGGGCAGACGACTCACTCGCCGTAGCAAACGTGATACGATAGATGTAAGGATGCTGTAAAAAAAAATATATATATATACATATTAGAAAAAAAACTGTATGAGCACAGTATTAAAATGTCTAGTCGAGTGTTCATCAATACAAAGATATATGTCTGTATATACATCCTTAAATATAATGAAATATTAAAACCCTATCTTCCTGTATTCTTTGTGCAAGGAGAAGGAATTTAATATAAATGAAAATGTGGGGTCAATTCTGCTATACTAGATTCAATGGTTTTACATAGCATTAACTAATTCTGTTACCAAAGGATTGTTGGCTTGTCTTTAAACCGCAGTCTGCTATAACCAGTTTTTCTGGACTAGAATCACAAGGTAAATAAAGAAAGTACAGGCTGAGATGGAATGAGGAAGCATAACTCTAAACTTACAGTCCAAGAAGGAAGCAGTTTTATTGCCCACTGAAAATCCTTATCTTGCAAGAATTTGTCTGGACCCAAGTCAGCCTACAAACAAACAAGAGAGGAACGAAAGTTGAAAAGGAAACGGTCACTACAGAGGATTTAAAAAATGATGTTTACCTCTTAAATATGCATTTGTGAGGTGTAAAAATGTAAATGAACTGTAGAAATCAGCATATCTTTACCCTGCAACTGGGCGCCACCGGTTTAGCTCTCCGCCAGTTAGTGTCTAGGTCTCTTTTCCTAACAGGGACAGACCCAGCGTTTTTTGTTTTTTTATCTTAAGCATTTGTGAAGAGGTTTAACAATCCACGGTGCAGAATACACAATTCATAAGACTCCACATGTAAAAGATAGGTAGGTAGATAGGTAGGTTGGTTCAGGTGAAGATTAGAAGTAATTTGGTTTGGACAAAGCACTCCAAATGATTTTTTGCACAAGTCTAGTAAACAATACAACCTTAATACCACTATTTCAAGTCCCACGTCTAAAATATCACTTTCAGTTTTCATTAATTGAAAAGAGTAAACTACAACTTGTAGTCTCAATGTCTAAAAAGGATCTATAGCCGATAAGTTAAAGGCATTCAGAATTTGAGTTTATGGGGAGATTTATCAAAGTGTCATTATCAGAAAATTGGTGCAAATATGTAAAAGTGGAGTAACCGCAAGAATGCCTACTTATTCATTCTGTTTCCGGGGTGATTGTTACTAATTAAGATCTCTTGGTCATCTTTCTGTTATGTATTATACAGATATTTTGCAACTAGGCAGGAAACCGTGCCTGAAGATTTGCAGTGAAAGAGGAGATGAAACCTAGTTGTGATAACTTTTAGAAGATCGTATCAAGATGTCACAAAGTGATCTGCAGCTAGATTGTCACAGCATAGGAACATTAGATGATTTGTGAGAATGCTTCTAGTAAGTTGTCTGTGTATCTCTCTGGTCTGCACAAGAGAAATTGCAAAAATAAGGAAATATAATATTTACCCAGCTCAAGACAAGGTTCTCCTTTGGCTGGTTCTTACTTTTCATTAGGAAATATCTTTTCCTAAATCTCCAACCTAAAATAAATAAATGACTGTTAAAACTGAACGGCACAGGCACCCAGTAACCACCTTCTACAGGAGACAGCTTACCCATCTCTTTTAGGGGCTCCACAACTTCCCACTTCGGCTCCGATCGAAAGAACATAGACACCTGCTGCAGGGCAATTTCTGCAGAGACAATGATTAGTATTATAAAAGGGAAAATATCTAATGCAAGAGATTATATTTAAAAAAGGGATCAATATACAGGGCTAAATGCAATTTTAGGAAGCAAACTCTAAAATCTGTCAGACCCACTACGCCAAAAGAATATATGATAAAGTGTCCTTTATGGTCTGAGTTTTGCCAACCTACACCATATAAATATATATTACTATTCGTTCTAGTCATCAACATCATAACATCACTGTTTGTTTTTTGTTTTTTTAATTCTTTATTTTAAAGGTGCATTTGGAAATATCACGAGTTACATTGACAGACTATCACATCATAGTACAAGGGTTGTCAAGTCACAGTATTTGTCAAGTTGAACTGCACTCATTTTTACTTTTTTAACCATGTTGTGTTACAAGCTTCAGTAGTAGTGCAAAGGCTGGCTCTTAAGGCTTATGGCCCCTTGTTGTATTCTAACAACCAAGTATTTCACCAATTGTGATCGAGACCCTATGTTTAAACAGTATAAGTAAGGTAAAATTAAAGGTATAAGGCAAAAACGAGAATTGAACAATCTGAAACATTACAACCTGTTGCATTCGATACCTGTCCCCGTGGGCACATACTGACCCTGGATACCTGGGGCTTACCACGTTCGCACTTGGCTGCTCAGTTTGGGCAATCAGAGCCTTATGGGCCGCCACAAAACTGTTGGTCGCCAAGGGCGGTTGCACTAGGTGTAGCTTATCATAGTTAACTGGGGTTAATGGTACCGGTAAAATTGTACTAGGCAGAGCTCATCCCGCATTGTGCTAGTCAGCCGTCTTTTATGTTCTTAAAAAGAAAGCAGTGGATTTCGGCTGCTACTAGAGTTGTGGGTGCAACTAACCAAGTGGGCGGCGGGGGGGGGGGGCGCAGTTGGGGGCTCCTCTGTACTTATATGGTTCTATGTAACCATCACTGGGTCCGGTCATGGCACTTATCCAGCCCAGGCAAAGTATAGCTGCAGGCATACTGACATAACGATAAACAAAAATGAGAACGAGTGTCATAGTGAGAAACAAAAATAAGCGCGAAAGTCATAGTAGAACATTATACAGGAGAGGTTGTATCCGGCCTGACTGGCGTTGATGTTCTTGCTTACGGTTTAAGTCAGGTATCCGAGTCTGCGCGTGGGGTGCGGGGAGTAAACGGCCTTGTAGTGGCCGGGTCTCCTATGTGGGATATGCCTGTCGTGTCCTTGGTCTTGGGCAATTCAGAGAGTCCCAGGAGAGTGAGGATGGTGGGTATATCTGCCTCCGACATGGCTCTGTGAGTGGCCCCATTATGGGTGATCATTAGGATCCTTTGCGCTCCCCATCTGTATTGTACGCCCGCTCTTCTCAGGTGGCTGGTTAGGTGGTGCAGGGATCTCTGCCAGTGGAGCATGGCCCTAGTTAGATCCTGGAAGAAGAGTAATTGGGAATTTTCAAATGTCAGGGGGGGTCTTGCCTCTCACTGCTGTCATTATGGTTGCTTTGTCTTGGGATGTGGCACAGCGTAGGATGACATCACAAACCTCCGTGGAAGGTGAGTTAGGTCCTACCGGTAGGTGATATATGCCCTCCATGGTTATTTTCCAGGCAGTAGCTGGAGGCAGGATGGTAGCCATAAGTCTCCTAAGAAAATGTGTCAGTTTATCTGGGGTGATCACTACTGGTACTACCCTGAGTTTAATGTGGTTGCGGCGCAGGCGATCCTCTTGGGTGGAGAGCTGTACCACCAGTGCTTGGTGGGCTGTTTGCAGTGTATCCATCAGGTTCGATACTCCGCTATTTAGTTTTAGGATGTCCTCCTCCAAAGCGCTCACACGCTCAGTAGTTTGGCGAACATGTGCCTTCAGGGTGCCAATATCTGCGGCTAGCAAGTTCTGGAGCTCCTGCATCCATTGTTAGAGGTCATGCTTTGTGGCAAAAGTATTATCCCCTGATTATCTAAGGGCTGTGAGTTTGGTGGTTTGCTCACCTTCTGCCCGCAACGCCGGCGAGTGGATTTGCAGTGTCGGAGTGAGGAAGGCCTCTGTGGCGGCCATCTTGGATGGTGCTTGTCGCTGTAACAGCACCCCAATATCTGGCTGGTCCACGGCTGAGACCGGGTGCGGCTTCGGTGTGCGGCACTTCATCGGTGCGGAGGTGTCGCTAATCGTTGGGGCTTCAACCTCTTCCGTATCTAGATTGTTATACACCCTGGTAGCTTCGAGGAGAGTCTCCAGGCTGTGGCTGGCCGGTGGGAGATAGGCCCTGTTTTTGCACTTAACCTTCCCTTACTTCGGGGGTTGAAAAAAAAGGCATTGATATGTTCCGCTTGGTTCCCCAAGTCACTTGGTGGTCTTAGTCTGGCCAGCTGATGTATGGTGCTCGAGTTATTAGCGGGTTAGTTGCAGCAAGGTTGGGAGCCGACATAGATGGCGTCTGTTCAACTTCGATCCCAAGCCCTGCCCCCCCAACATCACTGTTTTAATGGAGCTTGTTTTGAAGGACTTTATAATAAAACAGATTAGTTATCAAAAGTGCCCAACTTTGAAGACGACAAGCCATATTTCATATATCTTTTTACATGGGTTTCATTTTTCTAATTAATTGGGCCTGAGATGTGACCCCCTCCACACCCAATTTACAGCTAATTGTCTGCCTTACAGGAACATTTCATAGGGGCTCATTTAGAGCCCTTATCACCCCTAATAAACACAGAGGGGCATAAATGTTGTGTAAAGTGGAGGCAAGCATCTTTCCAATGAGAAGTTTAACACTCCTGTCACAGGTAGATGGCTGCCATAAATATGTATTTACAGAAGAAGGAGATAAGCCAATCAGCCCCTGAAAATTGACTTTGGTACCTTTGCATTGGTACTGATTAACGTTAAGTTGCTCTCAAAAGCAAAGTGATCAGCTTCCACTGTATCTACCTTCATGGCCATTATAATGGTTCTACCTTTTGCCAGACCCTGAGAAGACTCTGCTGCCTTCATTCACTGCTCAATATGGATGGCTAGTTGTGAGTGGCTCAGAGTTCTTAACTCTGTACATCTGCACGGCTTTTCACTGCCAGAAATTCAAAGTTTGTTTCATATTTCAGGTCGAAATAGCCAAACGATATATACCTCTAAACTTGTCTTACTGGTGCTATTTCAGGCTATAAACCCGTAACCTTTGTGCTTCAGAGCCGTGTGTATATTGCGTTCCTTGCTAACCAGCAATGGCAGTGAAACTATTGTAGACTCTTTTTTTACATGTTTTACATACCAGTATAGTTTGCTGAATAGTTGTTTGGATCTAGGAATTTCTTCACCTGTTCGTGGTTGCACAAGATATGATTGGAGGTGATGAAATTTAGATAGTTCTGAAGTCCCTTCTGTCTCTCTGCTATGAATTCACGATCCATGTTCCCAATGAGCTTTTTGGGAGGAAGAGGTAGGCTTAGACCTGAGATCTGAAAAGATTGCATAAAAACAAACAATAAAAACACATTATAGGTTGCATTCACTAAACAGATTATTTTTATTAAGATCAGAAAACAATTAATACATAATTCCTTCCTATGCAGATCACTGTGAGATGCAGGTTAATTGTATATCATCATATTGATGGGTGGAAGATGAATTAATTATTACACACCATTGTAAATTCTTCCATCATTAAAGAACAGCAGCAAAGAATAGGGAAGTCCCCTATCAATAGATATCACAGAGCTCTAAGCACTCCTATTCAGCAGGACTAGATTGACAGGTGTCTGTAGCACCAGTGTAACGCAGACCTCAAAATTTCTATTTCAGAATTTCAAAAAGGACGGACACTGTCCTGTACAGGGTATGGCTATTGGGTGTGGAAATTATGGAACATGTTTCATAGCATTTTGACATAAAGGTTAATTAAACGTAATTTAGAAGATCAAAATATTTATTTTACTAAGATATAAATACCTATCACTGTGAATTTGACTGCTCTGTCGCTCTTTGGTACAACATTTATGCACAAACATCATGAGCTTCCAAAGAGAGGGACAGAAAGATATGGGAACAAAACAGACTGTAGGTGTAAGAACGAACAGCCTACTAGATACCCACAACAGTCTACATTATAACCAATAAGGAACGCAAATAAGAGAAACTCATGAAATTAGAGGTTTAGTGATGACTGGTGCTAACACATGAGGAAATTAGTATATCCTGCTGTAAATTAGTTTATTTTTTTGGTTACAATTCCACTTTAAATAATCAGTGACATGCACAAGGCATTAGGATCAAACAAGAGGTATTACTGGCATTTATAAGGTGCCATTATTAGTCAGCAATGCTGTACAACTGGAGTTAACATAAGCTACAATCACATAGTGGATAGGGAGTGGTTGGTCAAAAAGGACTCAATACTGTGCTCTAGTAAAGTCACAAAATTCATTAATCCCAATAGCACATGATCACCTTAAGGTTGGCAACAGCTTGGAAATCAACCTTTTGGCCCCCCTTGGCTTAGTGAAATAAAATGCCAAAATAAAAATGGAGTATTAAAAAGGGACTTGTTATTTCAGGTAAGAAGGAAAAAAAAAAACTTTTCAATCATATTTTCTTATCTAAAGCCCTCATCACACATCTTTTTCTATTGCAGGCATTTTAAAACTGATGAATAGAATCAATATTTCATAATGCTGAATGAAATAACTCACATTAATTATGAATTTATTACAAACATTATTGATAGGGTAAAAAAACACGAGGGCTGATCGGTTTCCACTTTTCACAGCTCTAACAACTGCAGAAGAAAACTTTTTTTTTTTCCCAGAATGAGCGGAAAACCACATTAGCACATACAAAATTAACTAGTTCAGACTTTGAACAAAACAGAATGATAGCAACAATACTTAGAGCAGTCCAGGGACAAAATACATGTTTCATGTTAATCAATAAACTAGAAATATCTCATCCTATGAGCCATGGAACTTATTAAATATTCAGTAGCCATCCTGTTAGCAGATCCCACATTGAGCTCAACTCTCTCGTTTGTAACAGACCAGCGATTTCGTTAACTTGATTCCCCAGGAAAGCCAAGGTGACGGGTAATGCTAAGTAAACTTTAATTACGGAGAACCTAGAAAACAAACTTGGTACCTTTGTCTAAAGAACAGCTTCCAAATTTTAAGAGGGCCTGTTATGTGCAAACAGTGTGAATTACAAGGGCAGCTTTAGAGTCTGCTTCATGGAACTTACCAGCAACTAACACCAGCTTGGAATTTAAAAACATTAACTGTCATTTGCAATAACATAAGTTTAGCAATAAGTTATTGATAATTATTTCAAAGGGTTACTCCAAGGATCATACAAACTACAGTCAGCTATGCTGGTTATGATGCCAGGAGAACTCTGGCGCGGTTTCCTGGCAATGGGCTAAACTGTTTTGCCCTGTTGTACCCGGTTCCCTAAGTCCCGACAGGCATCGAGCCTCCTGTTAGCTAGGTGATGCGCATACAGTTTCTGAAGAGCTGCAGAAGCCAGCTGCTCATCCCGTCAGTCATTCTTTGGCTGAGAGTGTCAGCTAATCACTCTCAGCCAAAGAACAACCCTCTTGTATAGAATATGCACATTAGCCAGGCCAGAACGCTTGTTCCTAGCTGGCTAATGATGTACTAATGTTGCTACTGGAGGTAGTCATACCTCTATCAGCAATAAAAATAATAAAATAATAATACCTCCTCACGTTACACTCAAAAATAATATTTTACAAAAAATTTAAACTACTTTGAAAAAACACCAAAGGTCCGCAGCCCCTTATTAAACCAGGAGGCACAGAAACACGGGAGATCATTTACCTGAAGCCACACATTCCCTTCAACAACTGGCACCACCATAATACCATAGGTAATATCTCACACAGAACCCTCTGTATTGTTATTTTAGTTACAATTGTTACTGCAACTATGTCAGTACACTAAGCTGGGTGGTGTTTCACCAACCCTATGAGCTTACACTCATCCAGCCAGAATTCATTATTATTATTATTATTCCTGTAACTACACAGGAAACACAATTATGAGTACAGGGATACAATAAAAGGGGGTGAAATTAAACGGCTCAGCTGCTGGTGTAAGAGGAGGATGTACATGCAGGGTACGTTTGGGAGATTTGCTCTAAAAAAAAAAAAGGTGATATTTGGCTCTCTGGTTTAAAGAAACAGATTCTTCACTCTGGATCACTTTCTTCAATTAGGTGCTGGGGTGCAAGGCACCACAGGAGGCAACTAATGCCCCAATCTGACATTTCCCCTTCGCCTGCCTATCTCCTTACTACCCATCCTCTTAGCAAGAAGGCATGCCTCAGGACAACACAACTTCCAGCCCACATGCAATCAGACACCTTTATCTCCCAGAATATTTGGGGGGATGCATGCAGAAGGTGGTGCGTCTGCCCACCCTCTACCTCTGGGGGTTGTGTAGATCCTTTGTTTAACCAGATGCATGGCAACAAATTTGTTTAGTTGGTTTACAATTGTCCACCGTGTTACGGTCTGCTGGTTGAACAAAAAACATGAGGAAGGATTGAAGGCGGCTTGTCACAATATCTGTATATGCAGAGTTTCATATTGAAACCCTGCACACATAGACTCCAAGCAATAAGACTACTTAAAGCGGCACTGTCATGCCGAACTTACCTTTCCTCAATCTCTTCCTCTTCTCCCCCTCTCTCAGGATCTGTTATTCTTTTCTTCCTGTCTTCTTTAGTTTTCTTTAAAATCATAAGACAAAAGTAGGGACTCTTTGCCTTATGGAGGATTCCTCCGCTTGACCAGCTCTGACCAGCGGAGGAGCAAAGTGTGCTTCATTTCCGCTGGTCAGAGCAATTTTCCCATGATCCTTACCTTCCCTCTGTGTTCCCACAATGCTTCCTGTCACTTTCCACAAAACTGCC
>OW240919.1:135078717-135132066 GCA_933207985.1 Pelobates cultripes
ACATGGGGAGTTGATGGTGCTGAAGGCATTATGATTTTTGGTACTGTTATATGATTAACCCTTTGGGTGCATGTTTACATGTTTGATTTGTTTCTCTAAAATAAATATTTTTGCTGCTGAGGAATAAAAGAAAGAAGCAGCATAATACTCGCCTCCGTGTCCTTAATAAAATCATGACTTTACGTCATGAAATTAGTAAAATCTGGTAATTATCTGCTACCAAGTTCCTGTGTTTTGAAGCATAGGTGAGTCGCTTCTTTTCAACTCAGAAGGATGGTCACAGGTTTTCCCATGAAGACCACATCTGGCCAGAATTTTCCACAGATGGATGGGTGCACCAGAGCTCTACTGCTTTTTGCCAATGGCAATACTGGACCATATTCAGATTGAGAAGGTATAAAGAATTATAAATTGTTGCAGCAAGAACACCATGATTATGAAGGGGCATGCAAATAATTACAGTGGAATACATTCCAGACAGTCTATTCCCCCTAGCTGGACTACACACCCCTCTGATATAGTCACCAATTAAATCAGCACTTTATTTCCAGCATTACTTGGAATGTCCAAGTGGTGTATGTTCCTCCACTGTAGATAATAGATGACCCTGAACCATCTAATAAAATTGATGACATCACTTTCTTGGTCACAACTTGTCCGTCCAGATAACAGCCTGTTCTATTCCAACCCAGCCAGTCCCTTTGTGAGACAGGCAAAAACTGAAGGAGAGAGTGTGTTCTGGGTTTGTTATATCTTTTGAAATAAATTAGAGGGAGCGACCCAGAGAAGGCTTAAGATCCCCCCAGGACTTTAGAGAGGTCCCTTCATGCTTCACATGTGGACAGTGAATGGGGCCAAGCAAATTTTTGGTTCTTGGTTCCCTGTCTAACTCATGGGCCCCATCTTATTTTTCTAGATATGCAACAATTCACAGCAAAGCCCAGCAAAGCAATTAATGCAAATCTATTAATATAAGATCACATTGTTCCCTGATCACAGCTAGGAATGTGCACAGTAAATCATCTAAAGAGGTTGCAAAACAATTATGGCAATGTGTGTTTTTATTAAACTCTGCTAAAAATGTAAGCCAATTAACAATCCCATAGTGTAGAAGAAAGAATTATATGGTGGTCTAACCACCTCGATCACTGGAGTAAATCAGAACAGAATAACTTGACAGCTCCTTGCAATGAACTAGATTTTTTTTTTTTTTTTTTTAATAATATACATTGACACTTTTACTTGGTGTCAATATAGAGTGAATATAATTTCAACTATATATTGACTTCCTAAATTGTTAGCAAGAGCATAAATAAAAAGGTACTTCTACAAATATGTAATGTCACAAAAAAAAAAAAAAAAATTGTGGCATAAGACATAGGACTAGGGCTGGACTACTCAAGAGCTCTTGCAAAAGCCCTGTATTTGTTCTGCACATAGCAAGCAAATTTAATGTCAGGGATGTAGTATGTGTCTATAGGGGATCCAATGCGTGTATAGGGCAGTGTGTGTGTGTGTGTGTGTACATGCAAGTGCTGTAGTACCTACTGGGCTGCAGTGTGTGTGTGTAAGTGATATAGTCTGTATGTGTTAGTGATGTATTGTCTATAGGGGTGCAGAGTGTGTGTGTGTGTGTGTGTGTGTGTGTGTGTGTGTGTGTGTGTGGGGGGGGAGATCAGGGTGCTCGCCTGAGGGACGCTGTGCTCAGGACACAGTGTATGTGTGTGAAGGTTGTAGTGCATGGGTGCAGTGTGTGTGTAAGAGGTGCAAGGGTGTATTTTTGTTTTAATTAGCGCAGGTGGTCCGCTGGTATTGAGTGAACTCTAGCCTACAGCTCCTCCAGCTAGAATTCACTCTTGCGAGATCCAGCACTATGCTGTCTGAGCGTTGTCGTGGTAAACATGGCAGTGCTTGGAGTTCACGAGATGAAAGTACGGAGCAAGGCAGAGATGCAAGTTAGAATCCCAGGGTGCTCCTCTCCTCTATGGTGTTTAAATGCCAGTGGTCCAGTGAGGGAGATGTTTGATCTCCCGACCGGCCTGTGAAAGTACACAACAAGGCCGGTGCTTGGACAGTGCCATCCCTGCATGTGCCAGCAATGGAGATCCTCTGATTTTCTCTGGCATCCTAAGCTCAGGGCCATTATGGCTGTCTGGGGAATTGCCTGATTTGCCCAATGGCCAATACAGGCCTGCATATGACATTTGGAAAAGTGTAATGCATCAAACATGTCAGGACACCATAACAAATGGAGAAGAAAATATCAAGTAAATCACTTGCAAGCTGGGAAAGAGGTTCTATAGTGTCCAAGTCACTGCAGCTGACCCCGCCACCATGGCTGAGGTCATCAAGCTTGATAATCCCATAGGAAAATATTGGGAAGCTAGTGCACATGCAAAACATCAAGCTGTCCCAATAAAGTGGTATCTATGAGGTATTTAAACCCTGCAAGGTAAGCATTGCTGTTCCTGCAGAATGGCAATGTTTTCACTTGCATGGTTAAAAAGAGATGGACCTAGCACAAAGACCACTTCATTGAGATAAAGTAGTCTGTGTGCCTACATTGTCCCTTTAATTTAGTTATAATACATCTAAGTGACTAGTTAATGCAACACAATTTTGTTTTTGTTAGATGGTGGGAAGAAGTTACCTGTATGATAGTTTTGCTAAAAATCACAATACTAGATCAAAATGACAAATAACCTAAAAAAAAATATGCAGTCCAGCCACATCTCCTGATACCATGCTCACAAAAACACTAAAGCAGAACAATAAACAAAAGACTTGTTTGCGAACTGACATCTACATAAACCTATTCCAGGACATTGTGGAAAGACAAAGCCTTCTGGAAAATGATTCAATCATCACGGTCGCTGAAATAAAACTATTTCAAAAAGACAGCAATCATAAAACACATGTCAACATTTCAAACGTTTTCTATTTAAAACTCAGAAATAAATCATGTGCACTCTAACACAAAACGCTGTGAGATTTGTTTACTAAAAAAACCCATGTTGTAGTAAAATAAAAAAATTTGCAGAATTTAGTAAAAAAACAACTGTTTGTAAACATTATTCAACTCTGTTACAGACACACTTTTTTTTACACAGCCCCACAGGTGACATCCCACAATTTATTAAGTGTTCTTGCATAGCAAGACCACTTAATGTTATCTCACATATATATTATTCTTATTATAGCCAAATTTACCACCCTAACTCCTCCCACAGTTTTTACACTACACAGACCGTAATATACCGAAACATGCGGATTGTTCCCGATTGTGGAACGTTTCGCCGAATGGTTCACGGAATATCGTCGTTTTTGTGGTGAAATTGGTCCCATAGGAATGAATGGCAAAGCTAGAGTGGGAGCTGGCAAAAGCTGAAAAATCAGGACATGATTTCTAAACTGCCACCACTCCCTTATTTTCAAGCCCACCTACACAAATCTTATATCAAAACGTTCAGCTACCCCTGCTGCCAATAGTCCAGATAGTTTTCACAATATGACCATTTGTTTGCAACTCACGCCGTCCATTGACATTCATTGAAACTCCACACTAGCCACCTCATGCCTTCATTTTTAATATTGCAGAGACATACTATGCATCAAAATGTAGGTCTGGGTCTTGTGATTCTCACAATATAAAGCTCTTCGCTGTAGGATTTATAGTTTTTAAAACTACGACCGTTTGAAGATGGCAACCACCAGTAAAGTGAGCAATTTGGATCAGTTTGTTTTTAATTTCTCTTCTCTGCCCTATTTGAAATCTATTAGTTCCTGTTGGCAGTTGGTGGAATGTTCGAGGGATTTGAAAGATTTGAAAGCTCTTCTCTGCCCTTGTTGTAGAGTGAGCGAACCACACTCCAACCTTTCCACAGTTACTCAAGCCACTCCACCCACTCTGGTTGTAGACTACTGGTTGAGGCAAGAACACTTCACACATTTTCCCCAGAAATTGTAGCTTTTCTAGTGTAAATATGTGAGTGGGCTCTGATATACAACATTTATTGGGTTGATGATAGGGTTCAGATATATAATATAAATGTGTGAGGGGTGTCTGATATACAATATATTCTAGGGTGAATGAAGAAACTGTGATATACAATATATTCTGGGGTGCATGAGTGAGGGGCTCTAATATGCAGTGCATTTTGGGATGCTTGAAAATATTAGTGTTGTTTTTGTGTGATTTCTTAGAATATTCTGAGATATATGCTAGATGTGCATTGTGTTAGTATATTCCGTTTATATGATACACTGAATGTTCCACACAGATTGCTACCCTGTCCAGCTCCCTCACTAAAGCCCAGTTAATGCAGAATGTGAGAAGCTTGGCCGGAGGAGGGATTTAGTGAATAAAGGAAGTTTTTTAGTATCACACAGCAGCAGTAAGGGAGTTGAAGTTAACTTGTTACCATATATGGAGTTTTGCACATATCACAGACAACGATGCTGCTGCTGTCATTGTGACACAGTGACAGCAGGGTATAAGACACAGTGAATCACACAGCGATGACACTCTGAGTACTGACCTCACGCAGGTGAGGCCGACTTGGTAGGTAGATAATAGGGCTATAATCCGTCCTCTCAGGCTGGCTACCTAGACTCCATATAACGAATGGGGAATATATATTACTTGCTCCAAAAGATAACTATCTTTTCTTATACAGGATACTAAAAATTTACTCAAAAACATGTTGAAAGACAGTGGAAATAATGTTGCCCTCAGGTCCAGGAAGGTGTTAAAAACCCTTAGTAAGAAGAATCCTAGTGACCTGGTCCTGGTAATTGGAAGTGGGATGAGTGCGGCTGTAGCCCCTGGTGTCCCTGCTTTCCGCTCATGGCGCTGTTGCATTGAAGCTGTAATAGATGCTGCAGAGCAGTTTGAAGTATTGCACCCTGCCGATGTTGTGAAATTCAGAAAAAGGGTGCTGCGTGAGAAAGACTTACTGGCAGTCGCACATGATCTGATCAGTAAAATGTCTCGGAGAACCGGTCACAGGAAACCCAGCTTTTTCCAAGACTGCCTAATGGAGATATTCGATGACCTAGAAAGCCACATCCAGAACCCCACCATTCTCGAGTCAATTGTTAGTCTAATGGACAAAGGGGCGAAGGTGCTGACCACAAACTATGATAACCTGTTGGAGCTATACGGGCGGAAAATGGGCAGACCCATGAAATCGCTTGACCTGAATGATAAAGTGAAGGTTTTGAAATGGGCACAAAGCCACATTAAGTATGGTGTTTTGCATATCCATGGATTGTACACGGATCCCTGTGGCGTGATTCTGGACCCATGTGGGTATAAAGATGTTGCACAGGACTGTAAACTAATGGATGAGCTGCAAAATTTGTATAGCAACAAATCTTTTGTTTTTCTTGGCTGTGGAGAGACTCTGCGGGATCAGATTTTCCAGGTGCTTTCCCTCTACACCGTGCAGAATAAAGTCAGTATGGAACATTACATGTTGGTGCGGAAGGAGAACGCGGATACTTTTTATAAGCTTCAGGCCGATTTGCTGCTCGAAGGCATCAAGCTTATATCCTATGGAGATTCATTCACTAACTTTCCACTATATATAAAAGGGCTGTCTGCACTCATATGCAAAGAGAGGACTGAACATATCGCACATGTGGAAATTGAAAAGCTGCTTGAGCCTGTTCCTAACGTCCAACCAGCTGCCCAAAAGAGGAAGCTTGATGAAAACACAGAGACTGGAATGCCAGCAAAATTGAAGGCTTGAAATAAGAGAAGTCTGACACCTATTACTAAATCAATAAAGGGCTTCCCAATTCTTAAATACCTGTGTCCAATCAAAGTGTCATTTTGTGTCAAACTCAATGAATGTGGCTATGAGTTTAGATCTTTCGTGAACTGGATGGGTAGTGGCAACGGTTTATTTTCTGTCTCTCTATGAGAATAACACATACAACTTTCAGAAACAGCTGTCCATACACTGACATTAAAGGTTACTGAGCAGAAAGAAAACAGAGCCATGTCTATCTTGGGTGGACATTTTAACACATTGATTTGTTTTCGTTTCTTATGGCTGTACAACACTGAGAATTGTTTATAGAATGAGACCCCAAAAGGTTTTGGTGATTGGTTATAGTTCCTCTGGCACTGTCTCCATTTAGTGTTAAACCATTTTTGAGCATTTTGACATTGAATGACGGTCTCTGGAGGTATGGCTAAGGCAGAGATGACACATTTCTATATCCATACTACTATAGCCAGGTCTGAAAGGCCAAATGCGGACAGTTGTGATTTTCAGCTAATCACTGCCATCCACTTCCTCGTTAGCCCAAACAGCACAGAACAGAAATGGCTGCTAGGAACTCTCATTTAACATGTTTAAAACACTAGAACAGGGATTTTACATATCTTCTATATACTTGCTCAGTCAGCATGCAGGCAGAGGCCAGAATTACCTTAGTCCTGGACCACATTATCCACAGAGGTGCCTTCCTAGTTTTATTTTGGGTCTGATCATGGTAAAAGCATTAAGGAGTGACCAAACTCCATGTAAAACTGGTGCATTCTAAGTGAACACATTGGTGGTTTAGTCAAAATCCAGGTTCAATGTAACTATATATTCAGGGGGCAAACATCAGACTATTCAGAATACACAGATTCTGCTAGAAACCTGGAAAGATCTGTGTATTTCAGGTGTTGGTTTTGTGGCATAACCAGATTCCATGGAAAATCGTTTTAAAAAATCTTTTCCAGATACACATAACATTTTTTTATAGTATCCCAAAAAAAAAAAAAAAACAGACACAAAGGCGCTATATTTGTCATTGCAACAAAATGACATGTAATCTATGTAATATTTCCTGTAGAAACTATTAATGTCTAAGCAAAATGCTAAACCATAAACATTTTTATTTTTAAAATGGAATTCAACTGGAGATACTTTATTGTACACAAATTGCAGACAATTATAGTCTTTAATTTTTTTTTTTAAATTAAGTTGATTATTAACAGTCTTTCCAGATTCTATTCTCTTTTCTGATAGAGAGTAAGATATGCCGAGTCTGAACATGAAGTGGGTGTGTTATCAAACCTAGACGATGACTTCTTTTAATACAGTCTATAAAAAGCATATAGCCTATATACAATAGTTCAAGTTTTCACAAAAAAGGGGTCCCACATAGGTAAATCCCCAGATGATTAAAAACTACAATTAATGATACTTTGCTAGCCTTTAAAATTGAAGTTTTGGTTCTAAAACATCTGGACCTTTTGGGCAACCCTGTGCGAAGATCCAAATATGTTACAATTTGCAAAGGTTTGCAGAAACAGCACAAAAATTCAAGCATGTAAGATGGCAAAGTGATTTACATTCAGGGATAAGTTGCAAACGTGCAATAAAAACTTTACAGTAATTCAGTGTCTATGTAAAATATGGATATTTTTGATCTATGTTTTATCGAAGAATAGGGATATAGACAGTTACTAAGGGCTAAAACATTAGTTCAGACATGAGAATGCTGTATTACTTGCAAAAGCCAAAACATTTTTTTTCTGCTGGCTATTGTGAAATACCCCTATTTACCTGTGGGGAAGATGAGTGTTTTGCATTACTTGCATATACATAGATTGGATTTCATTTTACCAGCAAGGACATATTGGGATTTTCGTAATTTTCACATATGTGCTGTACAGCAAAGTAATCAGAGAAAACCAATTTCATTTCCCAAGCAAAAACAAAGGGAAAGAAACACACATTGTCACAAAGTTACCTCTAGGGATACAATGAAACAGTTCAATACAGTGAGGAAATACAAAGTAAAAAGCATCCACTATTAGCAGGCACCTAAAGCAAGATTGTGTAAATGAGATTAGAGGAAGTGTCATGGTAACAACTATAAACAAATTATGTTTTAAGCACATGATGCATAAAGGTTATGTGCCATATTCTATATCATTCAAGGTTAAAGGAAGGTGAGTCCCCAAGGTGAAACTCCAGAAGGCTTCTTCCTTAGGTAAAAGTGCATTATACACATGTATTTGTATAATTTTACAGATAAATATATAGACAGACAGACGTATACACACACCGCACATTGATAAATTGATATAACATACTCTTTCAAGCTTTGTGATAATTATCACCCCAACTAATAACAAAACAGGTTCATATTCATATTCCATTGCAATTCTAAGTCAAGTTTTAAAACCTTCAAAAAAGATTTAATAAATCGCCAATCAGGCTATTTCTTTTAACAATTCATTAGCTCTTGTACCATGCTATTTACTCAACTGTTATTGCATTCCTATTTTTCTTTTTCCCCCAGGTAATCTATGGTTTGAATTTAAAACTGATTTTCAAGTCCGCTGTTTTTAATAAAAAAATACAGCTATTTTTAGAAAATTAATTTAGGCCATAGCAGGTTGTCAAAACAGAGCAAATGTAAAAGCATACTTCTGTCTACTAGATATAGACCCAATGGGCCTAAAATGACAGGATCTTTGATTTTATAATGCATGAAATGTCACAAAAGGGTGCAAGTAAATTAGTTCGAAAATATTTATTTTGCACATGTAGATAGATAGATAGCTATTTTACAATAATAAATCCATATGACAAAACAAACAAACAAAAAAAAAAAGGTTTCAACCATGCCAGATCTTTTTCAAGTTGAAATAACCACCAGCGGGGTCAAATCATCATTTTTTTTCCATGGGTTTATTTTAGCAAAATAATATTGCATGGAAGACCTGACGATGGATGAATGGATAGATAGAATATTTCCTATTAATGGAAAAAGAGAGAGGGGGTGGGGGGAGAAAACTAATATACATATAAACTATTTAAAGGACCACTCTAGGCACCCAGACCACTTCAGCTTAATGAAGTGGTCTAGGTGCCAGGTCCAGCTAGGGTTAACCCATTTTTTTTTATAAACATAGCAGTTTCAGAGAAACTGCTATGTTTACAAATGGGTTAATCCTTCCTCCAATTCCTCTAGCGGCTGTCTCATAGACAACCGCTAGAGGCGCTTGCGTGATTCTCACTGTGAAAATCACAGTGAGAGCATGCAAGCGTCCATAGGAAAGCATTGTAAATGCTTTCCTATGCGACTGGCTCAAAGCGCGCGCAGCTCTTGCCGCGCGTGCGCATTCAGCCGAATGGGAGGAACGTAGGAGGATCGGAGGAGGAGAGCTCCCCGCCCAGCGCTGGAAAAAGGTACGTTTTTAACCCTTTCCTCTCCCCAGAGCCAGGCGGGAGGGAGACCCTGAGGGTGGGGGCACCCTCAGGGCACTATAGTGCCAGGAAAACGAGTTTGTTTTCCTGGCACTATAGTGGTCCTTTAAATACGCATATTTCTATCTAACTCAATTAGAGATAGTTTGTTGAGGAGGTCAATGCAAAAAAAGAGATAGTTTGTTGAGGAGGTCAATGCAAAAAAATTTTACAGGTCAAACTGTGGCAGCTAAATAAACCAAATTTAGCATATAGCAGATTCACTTATATTGAAAAGATATTCTGCTTATCTCAATATACATATACCTGTGTAAGGGCATGGAGAATGCAACAATAATGGTTTCAGTTCCTTACATAAGACATAAAATTTTTAGAATATGTGTGCCCAACATGTTCATCCAGCAACAAATCCCCGATAAGTGTTGGCGAACTTTGGTAAATATAAAATCAAACAAAACCAAAGGGAATGGGAAGGAAACCCCTACATCAAGCATGTCAAACTCAAAGTCTGGCATAGGCCACAAAAACAAGGTTTAAATTTATGTGGGCCGCAAAAAAGAAATACCTTTAATTTTCATAGAAAAGTAGGTTTATATTAAAAAGTGCAGTATAAAAAAAAACAAAAACAGCACCCCCCTCTACCTCCCTGTGCCATATCTAATCCTCCCGCTAGTTCTTGAAACCCTGTGAAGGTGGAGCACGTCAATGTAACGTGGCGTTGCATGCGTCCATGCACCTCCAGCTACTTCACTGTCCAGTCGAAGCCAATGCAACACTGACCAACACACACACTCAGAGACAAAAAAACAAGTGTTATTTAAAAAAAACAACAAGCACCTTGTTTATTAACCCCTTAAAACCGGAGGGTGTACTATTACGCCCTATTCTAAGCGTCTCTAAATGCCGCAGGGCGTACTAGTACGCCCTCCCGTTTATTTTTACTTACCCGTTCGCCGGCGAACACAGTTGGGGAGACTCACCTGGGATCCCTGGGAGTCCCTCGCAGCGGATCCTGCCTCGTCCGGCCCCCCCCCGGCCATGTAAGAGTGAGGTCCTTGCAAGGACCTCACAATCACATGGCCGGGTGAGCTGGCTGCTGCATTGCCAGCAGGGGGACTGCCTGTAATGACAGTTAGTCCCTCTGCTGGCTGGAAATTAAATTAAAATCAGTGTAAAAAAAAATTATATATATATATATATATATATATATATATATATATATATATATATATATATATACACACACACACATATATATACACACATATACACACACAGTCTAGGTGTATTTTACTATTAATATATATAAATAATAAATATTAATATCAAATTACACGTAGACTGATATATATATATATATATATATGTATGTATATAATATTAAAAAATTTAAATACGTTAAAAAAAATTTACAAAATAATTACAAATAAATAATTAAAAAATATAGATGTGTGTTATTTAGTTCTAACTGTATTGTGATATTAATGTATATAGATTTATCTATATAGATATATCACTAAAAATATATATATATATATAAAAAATACATACATATACACACACACACACATATATATATATATACATACACACACATATATACACACACACACACACACACACACACATTAATTCTACATATATATTTATGTAATATTTTTACATAATTAGGGATCTTAATTAATTACAATTAGCGGGACCTGCCTGACAACCCATGCCGAAAGTAGAGGGAATTTAATTTGCAAGCACTATATTTAACCCTATAACTTTCCAAGACACCATAAAACCTGTACACGGGGGTTACTGTTTTACTCGGGAGACTTCGCTGAACACAAATATTAGTGTTTCTAAACAGTTAAATGTATTACAACGATGATATCGCCAGTAAAAGTGCATTTTTCACACACAAACAGCACTTACACAGACGATATTATTGCTGTGATACTTTTTACTGTTTTGAAACACAAATATTTGTGTTCAGCGAAGTCTCCCGAGTACAACAGTACCCCTCATGTACAGGTTTTATGGTGTTTTCAAAAGTTACAGTGTCAAATATAAGGCTTGTGTTTCATTTTTTTCACATTAAAATTCGCCAGATTGGTTACGTTGCCTTTGAGACCCTATGGTAGCCCAAGAATGAAAATTACCCCTATGATGGCATACCATTTGCAATAGTAGACAACCCAAGGTATTGCAAATGGGGTATGTCCAGTCTGCATTTTTCACACACAAATACTAACGCTAACTTTGGCCAGTGTTTGTGACCAAATGGCTACTAAAAAAGACTGGACATACCCCATTTGCAATACCTTGGGTTGTCTACTATTGCAAATGGTATGCCATCATAGGGGTAATTTTCATTCTCATTGGGTTTTCTACTATTGCAAATGGTATGCCAGTATGGGTGTAAATTTCATTCCTGGGCTACTATACAGTCTCAAAGGCAACATAACCAATCTGGCAAATTTTAATGTGAAAAAAATTAAACAAGCCTTATATTTGACGCTGTAACTTTTGAAAACACCATAAAACCTATACATGAGGGGTACTGTTGTACTTGGTAGACTTCGCTGAATGTTTTTACATGCTTTATTGCAAGTTATAGGCCTATAAATACAAGTAGGAAATTGCTGTTTCAATACATATACATAAATATATATATATATTTTTTTTTTAATTTATCAATAGTGACGTTGTAACACCGTTATCTGTCATAAATCCCCAAATCACACCTCACATGTACATATTTGTTTAACGTAGACAAACCAGGGTATTCAAAATGGGGTATGTCCTGTCTTTTTTAATAGCCACCTAGTCACAAACACTGGCCAAAGTTAGCATTGATATTTGTTTGTGTGTTAAAAATGCAAAAAACGCTAACTTTGGCCAGTGTTTGTGACTAAGTGGCTACTAAAAAAGGCTGAACATACCCCATTTGCAATACCTTGGGTTGTCTTCTTTTGCAAATGGTATACCATCATGGGGGTAATGCTCATTCCTGGGCTACCATACGCTCTCAAAGGCAACCTAATCAATCTGACAAATTTCAATAAAAATAAATAAAATAAAGTAAAATCAAGCCTTTTATTTGACCCTGTAACTTTCACAAACGCTATAAAACCTCTACATGTGGGGTACTGTTATATTCAGGAGACTTCGCTGAACACAAATATTAGTGTATCAGAACAGTAAAATGTATCACAGCAATAATATCAGTGAAAGTGCTGTTTGTGTGTGAAAAATTGCAAAAAAAATGTCACTTTCACTGACCATATCATCGCTGTGATATGTTTTACTGTTTTGAAACACTAATATTTGTGTTCAGCGGAGTCTCCCGAGTAAAACAGTTCCCCCCATGTACAGGTTTTAGGGTGTCATAGAAAGTTACAGGGTTAAACACAGTGCTAGCAAATTAAATTCTCTGGGCTTTTGGCTTGGGTTGGCAGGCAGGTCCCTCAAATTGCAATCATTAAAATTACTTAATTAGGTAAAAATATTACATAAATATGCACATAGAATTTTAATATATATACATATTTATATATTTGACGTCTACATGCATATTTATGAAATTATTTATGTAATTATGTATATGGACATATGTATATTTCGTATTATTTTTATTTATACATAGATATATATATCATTACATTCTAAGTGTATTTTGATATATATATTAATATCAAAATACTGTTAGAATAAAATTACATATATAATTTTTCTTAATTATTAAAAATTATTTTTACTTTTTATTTATTTTTATTAACATATTTATAATATAGATATACTATATATATATATATATATACACATACACACGTGTAACTTAAATTAAAAGTATATATATCAACCAAATTGAAAAGTATAGGATGCACTCGCAGGACTTGGTGAAAAAAATGTAATTTTATTTACTCAAGGTGCAAAACCTAAAACCGACGTTTCGACCTCTGCGGGTCTTTTTCAAGGTTACTGTAACACACAAAATCTTGTAAATATATACACAAAGTATAAGTGAACTTACCAATCAATCTCGTTGTGAATCCCTACACCGATACCCGGAAGTGAGATAGGACCGCCCCGTGACGTCTTAACGTCATTACGTACGGCGGAAAATTCAATGGTTGCTATAGAGACAGGTAAACTAAGCAAGAGAAACCTGTGTGAATAGAAGAAAGTGAAACCGATGTTGTGATAGGGATAATCGAGATGGAAGAATGCCAAGTACTATCAATATACATAGAGCGATTGAAGAGATGCCTGATAGACCAAAAACACCTAAAAAGTGTACAAGTGCCAGTGTGTGATCTAGAAAGAGTGAATACGTGACAAAACAACTAAGTGACAAAACAAGTGATATCTAGGCATCAAATATATATATAATAAACTGTTGAAAACAACTTGTCCCGCTCTTATTGGAAACAAATGATACTGATGAATATTAGCTCTCACTAGTATATACTTTCAAAGCTATCCACTTCAATAGATAACATATACATCATAGATATTGTAAAACATATTGCTCAACTGATAAAGTAAAACCAGAAAAACGAAAAAATAATAAGGGGGACCATTCACTAAATGCATTTCAGTAAAAAAGAAAAAAAGAAAAACATCCCAAAAAAATCTATTGCTAATAAATTGTAAACATTAGGAGACCTCCTACTTAGCAGCAGATGTTATAGCAACTTCAACTGAACTATTTAGGCACAAATTACTGTAAACCCTAAAGAAAGGGGACTGTTCATTAAACCAAAAAAAGCCGATTTGAAAAAGAGTTCTAAGAACTAAAGCAACTACTAATTCTGAATATTATATACATATCAAAAGTATAATGCTGTTATGTTACATCACAGCAAAAATTCAAACTACCACGATTTAAAGAAACATGGAGTACGTAACATGTTCGTTAAGTCCCTTAGGGGAAGCTGTGTCCAAATAATAGATCCAATATGCCTCCCTCTGTAGCAATATTTTAGATCTGTTGCCACCTCGGTACGGAGGTGGGACATGGTCAATCGCGATGAATCTCAGTGTAGGCAATCGGTGTTGTAGGGCCAAATAATGTTTGGCAACTGGTTTTTCTGAATGTTGATCCCGGAAAGCTGTGGTTATACCTGAACGATGTCCTCTTATTCTGTCACGGAGTGTTAAATCTGTCTTGCCTACATAGGATAGCCCACAAGGGCATGTGATCATGTAAATGACATGATCCGTCGTACAAGTGATATGATGCTGAATAGAAATTCGTTGACCAGTATGTGGATGGGCAAAGGATGTGCCGGATACCATATGGCTACATGTTACACAACCTGTGCATCTGTAGCAACCTTTTTTCTTAATTACTTTAGCTTGTTGGTAACAATGTACTGGATCATTTCGGACCAGCATATCCCTCAGACTCTTATTCCGTCGGTAACTAATGACTGGAGGATTTTGAAAGATTAGTGATAACTGCTTATCTGCCTTTAGTATATCCCAGTGTTTATATATAGTGTTCTTGATTTGTACAGTGTTGGTATGAAAAGTGAGTGGAAGAAATATACGTTCTGTTGATTGGTCGCTGATTTTGTCAGAAATTTTCTGGATTTTTTCTTTTGCTTTAGTCTCAGCTATGGTTAATGTTTGAGACGAATAACCTCTAGCTAAGAATCTCTGTCGCATTTGTTGTAACTGTAGGTTCATTTGGACAGGGTCACTATTATAACGTAATACACGTATAAACTGGGAAATAGGCAACGCGTCAATAAGATGTTTCGGATGAAAACTGGTAGCTAAAAGCAGTGTGTTGCGATCTGTTTCTTTTCGAAAAAGAGTATGGCCAATGCCATTATCAGTTTTAAATAGTAATACATCCAAAAACTGGATATTATTTGCATCAATCGTAGAAGTAAGTTTAATCGGAGTATGTAAGTTATTAATAGTAGTAACCATTTCAATAAGTTCTTCTTTGGTTCCTTTCCAGAGTAACAAAATGTCATCTACAAATCTAAAATACTTCAGTATTTTAGTATGAAACAAAGAAAAAATATGTTGTTGTTCAAACCAGGCCATGAATATATTAGCGTATGAAGGTGCCATGGCCGCCCCCATCGCTGTTCCAAAGGTTTGTACATAAAACGAAGTTTCGAATTTAAAGTAATTGCAAGTAAGTGCTAATCATTCTAGAAGATATTTAATCGGTGGTCCTTGATACGTTTTTGTTTTAAGAAGGATTTCCCGTACTGCATTAATGCCTTCTGTTATTGGTATGACGGTATATAGATTTTGCACATCAAGAGTGGCAAAAATGAATTCTACATCCTTTGCAATACTTAACTCTTTTAATTGATCTAATAGGTCTTGGGTGTCACGAAGACATGATGGTATTTCTTTGACACAACCTTGTATGTGGAAATCCACAAATTTAGCTATAGGTTCAAGAAGTCCACCTCTAGCAGACACTATTGGTCTTCCCGGAGGCTCTTGCAAGGATTTATGAATTTTTGGTATAGTATATAATACTGGATGAATTGGGAACTCAACTTTAAGAAATTTAGCCATATTTGAGTCAATATAGTTTGCTTGGAGACCTATTTCAATAAGGCCAGCAATCCTTTATTGAAACTTCTTAACTGGATCAAATGTAAGTTTTTTCATCCTGCAATTGCCTCATAATTTCTTTTCTGTACTGCTGATAGGATTGAATGACTATTGCGCCCCCTTTATCCGCGGGGCGGATGACTATTGTGGAATCTTGTTGAAAATCTTTAAGAGCTTCCTTTTCTTTAATCGTTAAATTGTGCCTGGAATGAGGAGGCACTTTAATAATCCTTTGTACATCTTTCTGTATTGTTTGTATATACGACTTAATGGCAATGTTATTGGTTTTAATATCCTTCTTCTCTCTAGAAAAAAAGGGCTTAGAGTTTCGGTTAATGTCAGTTTTTTTAAATTCATTACAATTCAAAATACGATTTAATTTGTACAGTTCAATTTCCATGGTAAAGGCATCCGGTTTTCTGCTTGGAATGAATGTAAGTCCTTTATTTAGAACAAGAAAATGGTCATCTGTGAGCTTTTTATCAGATAGATTAAACACTACGGACGTGTTCTCTGAATCGGAGGTCTTCCTGAGGTATTGGTGTACCGAGTTACTCTTCTTTCCTCGCCTGAGGGGTCTTTTTTTCTTGTGTCTCTCCTTTCCTTGGGTATATACTCCATGTTTCTTTAAATCGTGGTAGTTTGAATTTTTGCTGTGATGTAACATAACAGCATTATACTTTTGATATGTATATAATATTCAGAATTAGTAGTTGCTTTAGTTCTTAGAACTCTTTTTCAAATCGGCTTTTTTTGGTTTAATGAACAGTCCCCTTTCTTTAGGGTTTACAGTAATTTGTGCCTAAATAGTTCAGTTGAAGTTGCTATAACATCTGCTGCTAAGTAGGAGGTCTCCTAATGTTTACAATTTATTAGCAATAGATTTTTTGGGGATGTTTTTCTTTTTTTCTTTTTTATTGAAATGCATTTAGTGAATGGTCCCCCTTATTTTTTCGTTTTTCTGGTTTTACTTTATCAGTTGAGCAATATGTTTTACAATATCTATGATGTATATGTTATCTATTGAAGTGGATAGCTTTGAAAGTATATACTAGTGAGAGCTAATATTCATCAGTATCATTTGTTTCCAATAAGAGCGGGACAAGTTGTTTTCAACAGTTTATTATATATATATTTGATGCCTAGATATCACTTGTTTTGTCACTTAGTTGTTTTGTCACGTATTCACTCTTTCTAGATCACACACTGGCACTTGTACACTTTTTAGGTGTTTTTGGTCTATCAGGCATCTCTTCAATCGCTCTATGTATATTGATAGTACTTGGCATTCTTCCATCTCGATTATCCCTATCACAACATCGGTTTCACTTTCTTCTATTCACACAGGTTTCTCTTGCTTAGTTTACCTGTCTCTATAGCAACCATTGAATTTTCCGCCGTACGTAATGACGTTAAGACGTCACGGGGCGGTCCTATCTCACTTCCGGGTATCGGTGTAGGGATTCACAACGAGATTGATTGGTAAGTTCACTTATACTTTGTGTATATATTTACAAGATTTTTTGTGTTACAGTAACCTTGAAAAAGACCCGCAGAGGTCGAAACGTCGGTTTTAGGTTTTGCACCTTGAGTAAATAAAATTAAATTTTTTTCACCAAGTCCTGCGAGTGCATCCTATACTTTCAATTTGGTTATATATGCAACGCAAAATGGATGGCACCCAGGCAGGTATCCAACTATATGTTTAAGGTGAGTGCCAAGCTATTATTTATTTATTTATATATTTATACATCGAGTGATCACATGGCCACATACACATCGAGTGATCACATGGCCACAGGGTCCTGATCTGCCGAGGGGAGACTGCCCGGGCAGACAGGCAGTCCCCCTGGACCAGGAAGAGAGCTGATCGCCGTCGGTCCCCCGAGTCAAGTAAGTAGCCCCAGACCGTTATGACAGTTCAGGAGCGTCATCGGTCCCCAAGGGGATTTTTCCGATGACAGTCCTGAACCGTCATCGGTCGTCAAGGGGTTAAGGGGTTAGTGGAAAGCTACTGATTGGCTAAGAGTGTCAGCTGACCTCTCTAAACCATATCAGCAGTGCCCCTGCCATCCATTATCTAGGTTTTTATAAAAAGAAAGGACAGGGGAGCAGTGCAATTCCCTGGAGCACAGACTTTTTTTTGTTAAATCATTTGTAAATGGTTTAACCCCTAAAGGTGTGCCAGGGACATTTTTAATATTGAATGGAACCTGGGCAAGTTTGCTACCCTCCCACCCACTAGCATACAATCACGCCCTCCACCCCAACGCGTGGCGGAACTAAAGGAGAGATAGCCTTGGTGCAAGAATTTTTTGGGCCCCTCATCGCAAAGGTAGATCGTCATCTGTCGTGCAACTCCAACAATGCTTTAACAGCTGGGGCTCTACCATTTTCCCATACTTGTAGGGTTGTATTTAGCACTGAGCAGGGTTTGTGTGTTTAAATGTTCTTGTGTGGAGTATGTCTGTGTGAATGTCCGGGTGTGTTTGTATGTGGTATTGGTGTTGGTATTTGAATGCAAGCAGGCATTTACGAGTAGTGTTTCTTTTATTGCAAGGGTGTGTTTATATATAATTTTGGTGTTTAACACAGAGGTTTGTTTGTATGTAGTGTTGAAGTTTAAATGCAGGGGTGTATTTGTGTGTAGTGTTAGAATGCTGAGATTATGCACACCACTGCCACACATACACTGTGATACATACACACAAACAAACTCTGAAACACATGCAAATACACAGACACAGTCTGTGAATCACCAGTTCCACTTATATTTTTATATCGTCAAATATTTGGAATGTAGATTTGAAGAAGTATGGAAAATTATACGTTATTACAGTCAAAGTCTGGTGTTCTCAAAAACAGAGAGTAAAGAGGAAATTTAAATTAAGAAACACTCTGTTGCTAAATTTCAACCACATTAGCAAATTATCATTGTAAAATCGCAAGATCATGCAAGTACTTGCAAAAGGGCAGAGGTTGGTCTTCCAGATTTATGGAAGTCTCAGCCTTCTCGCTGGGTCATGATTCATAGGCATTTTCGTTTACAAATATCTGTGCGACTTTTCCTCAACCTCACTGAGTACTTTCACTTCAAAAGTCAGATAAACTGCCTTCCAGACATGCCACATGCAATGAATGATCTAGGATTCACAGATTCTCACTTTCTGGTCCACTATCAAGTGATAGTGCTTAAAGAGAAACCACGTAATTTTGTATTATAATGGACAATAAAATCTTACAGTATTAAAATCTGTCTTAATTTGTAAAGGTAAATATCTACTTTAAGTGCATCTTATGACTTCACCTTGGTCTTTGGGACGGCTAACAAGGCCTTTTTGGTCAGAAGCATAGTTTATCTGAACAAATATTCAAGTAATCAAAGGTTTGTGTGTGTGATCAGATCTTGGCACATGCAAGTTCTCTCATAAACAAACTCAGGTATTGTCTCAAAGCTCAAAGGTTTTATGCATTAGCAGATAAGTAGTGTTTTTGGTCAAAGATCGCTAAATTGGTCTTTCAGCCACATTTACTAATACTAAGTAAAGATTACTTAGTATTAGTTAATTCTGCCCCTACTCGCTATACCACGAGTAAGGACATGTCTAGTAAACAGTGAGCAGCCAGTGGCAGCTCACTGTTAAAAAACAAAACAAAAACAAAAACCCTAGTAGTCTAAAGGATAATGAGGGGGTACCATCATTGGGCTTGGAATCTAACCAAAGAACTTTCCCACGCTGTGTAAAATGACACAGAGCACTGATTGGTTAGATTTCAAGCCCACCAATCAGAGTGCTGTAACAGGTAAATGTAGAGACTTACCTGTCAGTCTCTTCAAGTACCTGTCAGAGCACTCTGATTGGATCGATTTCAAACCCACCAGAGTGTTAGGAGTCAAATTACACAGCGTGGGAAAATTCCAAAGAACTTTCCCACGCTGTGTAAAATGACAAAGCGCACTCTGATTGGCTTAAACCAACCAATCAGAGTGTTCTTAGCCTAATTGCAGAGCGGTGCAATGATTTATAAGCCTTCCCCTGCCCTGCAGATTTCAGTCTGCGCGGAGCCCTCCATGGGTGAAGATGGATTCTTTTTTTTAGCGTCGGGTTTTTGGGGTTTTTTTGCACTCGGATTTTTTATTTTATTTTAAGTTCGACGAGTGTGAGGTTTTTTTATTTGGCCTTTTTTGGGGCTAAAAAATGAAGATTTTAGAAGAAAGAAGACATCAAATGGTAAGTTTTATTTTTCTTTACAGGTTAGTTATTTTATTCCCCCCCTCACTATTTTTAGGGTGAAGGGGGTAGGTAGGGGATAGCTTTTATTTGGGGGGGTGACTAGGGGCTTGGGGATCCCGAGTCACCTTGGAAAGGGGGGGGGGAGGGAGATTTTCATTTAGGGCCCTCAACCGCCGTTCAGGGGTGGGGGCCGGGGGGAGGAAAGTAAGTCTCCACCCCTATTGTTATTTAGGGCCCCCACCCGCCACTCAGTGGTGGTGGGAGGACAGTAAGTCCCCCCTGTATATTCTTATTTAGGGCCCCCACCCACCGTTTAGGGGTGGAGGTAGGGAGGACAGTAGGTCCCCCCCCTTATTGTTATTTAGGGCCCCAACCCGCCGCGCAGGGGTGGGGGCCCAGGGGGAGGACAGTAGGCCCCCCCCCACACCATTCTTATTTATGGCCCCCACCCTCCACTCAGGGGTGGGGGCTGGGGGGGGGAGGACAGTAGGTCCCCATCCCCTTACTGTTATTTAGGCCCCCACCCACCTGCATTGGAATATCATTATAAAGATATAAGAAAGTAGAGGCTTCCACAGCTATCATTATCGGCAGTTGTTGGAATAAGGTATTTTATTGGTAAGTACCCACATGGAACAAGGATTGTTGATAGCACCCACAGGGGAAAGTTTTAACCATGTATAATTACTGTGGCACCTCAAAATATGCAAAGACCCCCAAAGGGATAGTCACTAATTTACTGGATGCATGTACATGGTTTTAAAAAATATAATAAGATTTTAGATACCCTTTAAACCAATACTCTCCAACACTTATGCTTTAGAAAGACATAGAAGCAGTTCCCATATATAAGCAAACATTTTGCCTCTCAGCTTTGAGAAAGTATTTTAAAAACTATGTATTTAACCTGCAGGTCTGCCTAATGGAATGTAGGTTTCACCCATTGACGAGGCTTCCAGGAGATGATATCCACTCCCAAATTGCACATCTGGTACCCATGTTTGTCAACTGCTAGTGATACCAACTTCTGCAGTAATCGCTATATTATCTAGGTAGATAGAATGATGACCTGAACTGAAATGGACTATAAAGGCTCCACAGCTGACTGCGAGCCTATGATATGTTATCATTTATTCCCAGCATTTGAACACTGCATACAGAATGCTCCCCTAGACATTAAGAAGGACTCCCCAATGCAGTGTTTCCCAACTGGTGTTCCACGATAGCACAACTGGGGTTCTGACAAAATTTTTACAAATAAAATGGCTGCGGGCAGCGAGAGAGCAGTGATCTCCCTGCTCAGCTCCCTTACGTGCACAGCAGTGATGCTAGAGCCGGAATATGACGTCACTCCAGTTTCGTCATCACTAAGAAGCGCACGAGGGAGCTGAGCAGGGAGATCACTGATCCCTCGCCACCTGCACGCCAGCCGCTCAGCAGCCCCACTGGACCCCAGGGACCGCATGCTCAGCCCAGCAGCCCCACTGGACCCCAAGGAATGCACGCTCAGCCCAGCAGCCCCACTGGACCCCAAGAAATGCACGCTCAGCCCAGCAGCCCCACTGGACCCCAAGAAATGCACGCTCAGCCCAGCAGCCCCACTGGACCCCAAGGAATGCACGCTCAGCCCAGCAGCCCCACTGGACCCCAAGGAATGCACGCTCAGCCCAGCAGCCCCAATGGACCGATGGGACATAGATACTCCATGCCAGCACCAGTAAAAAAATAAAATAAAAAATAATAATAATTTTAAATGGTATGTGCGCCTGTTAGGGAGTTTGTATGTGTTTGTGTGTCTGTCAAAGAATTAGAATATATGCACTATGTTTAAGGTAATGATAATGTAATGAAGATATTTATAAACTTAATTAAATAATTTTTAATTTTTGTTATTTTTTTTATATTTATCAAGCTAAAGCTCCCACGAAGAAATTAACACTTGAAAAAGCAATATGCACTTGTTACTTTTGGTGTTATTATACACCACAAGTCTATTAATTTCTTACAAGCTTAATATATTAATCATCATTGGTTGGCACTTAATAGAAGTACACTATACGCACTTTGTCTAAGGTAATGATAGAGTAATGAAGGTATTTATAAATTTAATTAAATTTTTTTTTTCTTTTTTTTTCAGAATTATATTTTTGTTTAATTTATCTAATTATTACTATATACTTATTAAGACAAAAATTTTGATAAGTAATTACACTTTAAAAAGAACTATTTATCTGCTATGGCTGATGTTTTATATATTACAAATTCACTAATTTGTTTACAAGTCAAATATAAATAGTTGGCACTTAATAGAAATATACTATATACACGAGGTTTATGGTAAAGATAGACTAATGAAGGTATTTATAAATTTAACTTAAAATTATTGGGGGGGGGGGTTCTCTCTCTCTCTCTCTCTCTTCCTTTTACAAGGAAGATTTACAATATGAAAGAGGGAGGTTATTTTTTAGCGGTAGGTTATCAACTCAGGCATGGATTGGGGTTTCCACTCTCGTGTAGTTTTGCTACTCCATTTTCATTGTCCCTATATGGTGGTCAATGATTATTATAGTATTAGGTTTTTACCTAATAGCTGGATGAATGATGATGTTGGACTTATTTATAGCCCAACGATAGGTAGTATATGCTGTCCCGGGTTTTTTTTTCTGTTTTTTTTCAGGAAGTCAAGAATATTGTTTTGAGGTATTTCTATGTTGAAGTTTTTATTCTTGAATGTACAGGGGCTAAATACAAATAAGAAAAGGCATAGACTGTATGACTCTTTAATAGAACAAAATATACAGGTTGCTTTTCTACAAGAAACGCATTGGCTTAAAGACACCAAACAAACATGGGGTGGAGATAATTTTGTAACAGTGATTCATGCCTCATTAATTAAAAATAAAAAAGGGGGTGTGGCAATTATATTCAAAAAAGATATTAAGGTAGATATTCTACATACTGAACTCGACCCAGAAGCAAGGTTTATTATTTTGGTATGTAAGATTGAAGATAAAATCTTTACATTGGTCAATGTCTACTTACCTAATGTTGATCCGATGAAGTTTTCTCTGATAATGGACAAAGTTGATAAAATTAACAAGGGATATTTGATTATCGCGGGTGATTTTAACTGTGTTAGTGATCCATTTTTGGATAGAACTACGGTATCTACCGCGCTTAATAATACAGGACCTACTAAGCAAGCCAAAAAATTAAATAATATTTGTAGCCAATATAATTTATATGATATCTGGAGATTACTTCACCCCCTTAAAAAAGATTATTCCACTTATCTGGTGTCTATGGTACTTACTCTCGGATTGACTTTTGTTTAACAAATGCTAATACAATTCCGCTCTTTAATCATATTGATTTTAAGGAAAACACATGGTCAGACCATAGTTTTGTTTTATTTGATCTTGGCAACTCTCCTCCTTTCTTTCGTAATACCTGGAGATTGAATGATGCAATTTTAAAGGACTCCAAGCATAGGGAGGATTTGACCAAATTATTAGAATATTTTTGGGTAGAAAATAATCCACGAGACACTTCTCCGTTAATAAACTGGTGTTCTCATAAATCCGTAATGAGGGGTTATATAATTAAAATAGACCACTTCCTTAAGAAAAATAATGGTACAAAATTGCCTGATTTATATATTGAATTCTACTCATACTCTAAAATGAATAAAATACAATCTTCTCCTGAGCTGAGAACTCATCTAAAAGACCTATAAATTCAAATTAACCTAAAAGAAGAAGAGGAAAAAATCAAGTTAAATATAAATAAACTAAAATTAAATCATTATATTTCGGGTAACAGAGCGAGTAAAAGTCTAACCAGGAGGCTTCGTAATCAATATGCCAAAAATAGAGTAGAAAAATTGGTAGTAGATCAAATTGTATACTCCTCTCCATCGGAGATTGGACAAAAGTTTAATCAGTTCTATCAAGATTTGTACAATCTAAGCTTGTCCCCAGAATTAAAGGACATTAAGAGTTTTCTATTGAATACCCAAATCCCGAGAATTTCTCCCCAGGATCTGACCAATCTGAATAAAAAAATGTCTCCAGAAGAAGTGCAATTTCAAATTGATAGATTAGCTACAAATAAAACTCCCGGCCCTGACGGCTTTACAAATCTATATTATAAATATATGAAATCGTATCTTCTAAAACCCCTTACTGAAATGTTTAATCAAGCAGCAGAAAATGAGGTCATACCAAAGGAATTATTACAATCAAATATTGTCCCTATTTTAAAACCGGACAAAGATAGTACGGACCCAAGAAATTATAGACCGATTGCATTAATTAATGTTGATATGAAAATATACTCAGCTATTATTGCCGAAAGATTGAAAACTGTTATTACTAAACTTATTCATCCAGACCAAATAGGGTTCATCCCAGGAAGATGGGCATCAAATAACACCCGAAAGCTCATAGATATTATTGATTTAGCTAAAGTTCATAATGAGCCCCTCCTGGCCCTGTCTTTGGACGCAGAAAAAGCGTTCGACAGGGTCGGGTGGGGCTATTTAAGAGAACTTCTTAAGGCATATGGCTTTAGGGGTTGGATATATTCCGCAATTATGGTATTATATTCCGCTCCTTCGGCCAGAACTGTAGGTCCCAATATTACTTCGTCTTGGTTTGACCTTAAAAATGGAACAAGACAGGGATGTCCCTTGTCACCGCTTCTCTATATTTTATCTCTTGAACCTCTTGCTGTTAATATTAGAAATAATCAGTCAATAAAGGGGGTTTTTACGAAATTTCAAGACATCAAAATTGCATTATATGCCGATGATGCTTTAGTTACCCTTACATCTCCAGAAGATTCATTGGTAGAATTAATGGAAGAAATTGTTAATTTTTCTAATATCTCCAACTTTAAGTTAAATGTTTCAAAATCTACTGCTTTAACTATCAATCTATTTTCGACTCAGGTTGAAAGGCTATCTCAAAAATACCAGTTTATTTGGATTGATTCATTAATAAATTATTTTGGTCTTAGTTTCCCTGCTAACGCCTCCCATATAATGGAGAGGAATGTTATGCAGTTAATGAAAAATATGAATCAAAACCTAAAAAAATTGAAAAACTTAGAAACATTATGGACAGGTAGGATTAATATTATAAATTCTTATATTTTACCAAAATGGTCTTATTTGTTTTCAATGGTTCCTCTTAAAATTCCTAAGGTGTGGCTATTTATGATACAATCTGCCATTAATAAATTTATCTGGTAAAATAAAAAGCCTAGAATAAGTCAAAAATATATTTCCAAAAAATTGTCCCATGGAGGGCTAAACTTTCCAAGTATTACTAATCTTTACTATGCCAATACTATACGACATATTTATATTTTACAAGAACCATCCTTTTTTTCTGAACCTTGGTACATTCTGGAGTCCGAAGCTTTATATGCATCTAGTCTCTATTCTTATATATGGTCAGATCCTGGGAACCTCTTAAGGGATTTGCCTAATTGTTTAATATCATTGGCTCACTCTTTGGAAATATGGGTCGAAATTAGGAAAATTTTGGGCTTAAGTTATTTAATTCCTAGAACATGTAAATTAAATATATTAGAAAATAATGTAGAGGATTTATCACTAAGACATTGGCCCAACAAAGATACATTAACCTTATTGGACATTATGCAGGGAGATAATATTCTACCATTTCAACAGATTGTGAATAATCTCCATATACCATCTAAAGAAATATTTACATACGTTCGTATTAAACACTATATTCAGAAACATGTTATTCAATCTTTTTTTCCTTGGGTCAAAGAATTGCAAACTATATTTTCATTTCAAACTGTACCCAAGATTATTTTGGTAGCCAATTTGCTCTTTAAAGGTTTTGATACCTTTCCCCATAAATTGGTTAAAACATGGGAAAAAAAGAGACTGGTATTCAACTTGGTTAAAAAACTGCTCTCTACTTTATGGTAATTTATAAATTTTTTAGGAGACGTGTTTATGGATGACGCAATTCTATTTGGGTAGCGGAATTTACATTATTGATAACATGTATCTAATTTGGCACATATTTTCATTGATATACCTCTCAATATTTTGCTACAGATTTTTGTTTACTTTATATTAACGACTTCCTGATTCTTATGTATTTTTTTTTTTTCTGATTGATTGTCATATTTTAATGAAAGTATCCTTTTTATATAACAAGATCTATCTATATCAATCGGATGTATTTTGTATGTATGTATTTTTTGAATTGCTATGTAACTTAAAAATAAATTTTTTTAATAAAGAGTAATAAAAAAAAAAAAAAAAAAATTTAAATGGTATGTGCGCCTGTTAGGGAGTTTGTATGTGTTTGTGTGTCTGTCAAAGAGTATATGTGTGTTGGTCAGTGAGAATGTATATGTGTTTGTCTATGTCTGTCAAAGAGTATGTGTGTTTGTCAAAGAGTATTTTTGTCAAATGCCAGTGTATATCAGTGTGTTTCTATGTGCCTATGTGTGTGTGAAGGTCACTGTGTGTATGTGTCAATGTGTGTATATGTGCCAGTCTCTGTATCTGTGGGTGCAAGTGTGTGTATATGTCACTGTGTTTATCTGAGTGTGTGTGTATTTGTGAGTCAGGATGTGTGTATGTGTCACTGTGTGCATCTGAATGTGTGTATCGGTGTGCCAGATAGATAGATAGATAGATAGATAGAGAGAGAGATATACATATATACATATACATACACACACACATATAAACACTGACACACAGATACACACCGACACATACAAACCCAGATACACACAGAGATACACACTGTGTGTATCTGTATGCCACTATGTGCCTGTGTGTGTGTGTGTGTGTGTGTGTGTGTGTGTGTGTATCTGTGTGTCAGATACATATACACACACACAGATACACACACGGGCACATTGAAACACAGATACTCACACCTTGACACACACAGACACATACCAAAAAAGGCACAACTTATATTTCTTTTATTGGGGGGAGGGGAGGAGTGTATGTGTGTCTGTCAAAGAGTATGCGTGTTTGTCTGTGAGAGTGTATGTGTGTCTGTCCAAAGTATGTGTGTCTGAGTGTGTCAGTGTGTGTGTATCTGTATGTCAAGGTTTGTGTATGTGTGTGTGTGTGTCTGAGTGTGTCAGTGTGTGTATATGGCACTGTGTGTATATGTGTCAATGTGTGTATCTGTAGGTGCAAGTGCATGTGTATGTTACTGTCTGTATTTGTGAGTCAAGATGTGTGTGTCAGTGTGTATCTGTGTGTCAAGGTGTGTGTGTCTATGCTGTCAGTGTGTATCTGTGTGCCACTGTGCCAGTGTGTGTGTGTATCTGTGTGTCAGATACATATACACACTGACACAGAGATACACAGATATACACACCTTGACACACACCGGCACATACAAACACAGATACACACACTTTGACACATAGATACCCACACAGACGCAGAGTGTGTGTATCTGTGTCAGTGTGTTTATCTGTGTGTCTGATTCATACACACTGGCACATAGATGCACAAACCTTGATACACAGACACATACAAACACACACTGGAACATACAAACACAGATACACACACACACCTTGACACACACTGGCACATACAAAGAAGGCAAAAAAAATTCACGATGTTGATACACTATGTCAAAGGGTTCCACAGAAAAAATTAATTGGGAACCCCTGCCCTAATGCAACCAAAATGCAGGCAAACAGGGAGCTGGCTAAAATATAATGTGTATATTTTCCTGCATAATAGTTGTGCATCTGTCATGGAATATACATACGCATGTGTGTCTGAAAGTGTGATTAGAGTTTGCATATTTATGTCCAAATGTATATGGTCTTTTCTGGGATTATGTGTCTGAGTTTAGGATGTGCACGTTTGAGCATAAACATTTGTTATCCTTCCATCAAATTTTACATACTAGAACTCCCTCTGGCCATATGATTAGTTGATTTTTGCAGCAAGTCACTTGGTTTCAGTGTAGGCTGACAATACAGAGGATGGGCACACAATACATAGTTTGAATGACAAGACTAGTTGGTCCTGAGGAGAACTGCAACTAAGCTTGGGATACTTAGACATAGTGGAAGATGGCTAAGGAAAGATAGGGCCAATTTCAGATATCCTTGTCCAGATCAAATCCTGGCAAATTTTTACTCATCATCTACCGTAATGCAAAGAAAAGTGACCAACAAAAAAAGCAGAGTATTGTTTTGAAATGTTAATCAAAATAAAGCATTCCGAGGGATATGTTTTATATTCCCCCAGAGAGGGTGCTGTAACAGTGGCAAAGGCTAAAAGATTTCATTAGTGAATTCTATGGACATAGAGTATTGCTTAACTACATCATGTATACATAAAACTATAGTAGCCATGTTCCTAGTTAAACAAATCTATCACTGTTATTGAAGATATTATAGTGATATTTATATAAGTGTTCTGAAAAGTGACTGTTTCATTATTATTTTGATCTTATTTCTCAAAAAGTGTTCTAAAAAGTGATGTTTCCTTTGTGTACATTACAAAGTTTTGGCAGAAACTTTCAGAAGCAAAATTTACAGTGGCCAAATTCTGTCTGATGAAAAATGCGTCAACACTGATAAGTCTTCCCCCACTGGTCCAATCAAAAATATACAATAAATGTTTTTTAACAGTCCGCCAGTCACACATGCTGTGAGCACAGTTATACATTTAATTAGATTTCAAGCAAAAAAGAAAACCCAAAGAATGAAAAATCCTGTCTTATCACATGGCGCTAGTTCCTAAATTCTAGACATTTTCTCAATCCCTGAGCGACACAAAATAAAGTAATTACATCATCTTAATACTGACCTGACTAATGTAACAGGAAACGGGTTCCTTATGAATGAAACTTCCACAGTAACGGATATCTAACGCCTCTATATTGATGCAATCATACACATAAAGGCGACATTTCATCAGAATTGAAATTTTTATTCTGGTGCCAATAATTCCCAGAACTTCAAATAATAACACCAACGACTGTTTTCCCAAACATATTCGCAAGGTGCAATTTACCATACAAGCAATTATTTTGCCCGGGTATGACATGCAAAACATGTTTGCTAAAGCATAAGGTTTTATCTTTCCAAAACAAGCCTTGCAACTACAAGCACAGGACATTATTAACATTTAGCAGAACAACTTCCAGTAACCTTAATATCTATTATGATCTTAATTAGTTGTTTTGTATGGACATTGGCCAAGAGTTACACAACCTTAGAGTGAAACATGATACAAATGTCTTACACACACCTCAAGAGTGAAACATGGTACAATGTCACATCAGCGAGAAATGAAACTTAACAATATAAGCCCTCCTGTCTTGCAATCTGAATAAAACCACTGTGAGTAGGCCAGTATAGCTTAACTCTTCCTTTACCAAAACCTGTAATACACATGATCTATCACCAAAAAATTTTCACAGTAAAATTTTGTAAGAAGAGAAAAAAAATGTAGCATAGACTATGTTTCAGAGATGGATTTGATCTAAAATACTACACTGGCGAAACATAATTCTCCACTAGTGATGTCCCGAACTGTTCGCCGAACGGTTCGCAAACGGTTTGCCACGGGCTCATCATTGAGTTAACTTTGACCCTGTACCTCACAGTCAGCAGACACATTCCAGCCAATCAGCAGCAGACCGTTTGGGACATCACTATTCTCCACATGTATGTACTTATAAAGTAAGTTCATGATTTTATAACACCTTTAGACAATGACCTGATTTCTTACGCAACATATGATTGTATTTAATGTGTACATTTATTAAAATTGATGTCAAATAGCCACAGAATATAATCGTATGTGGTTTCCTTGTTAGTTTCAAGTCACATGCAACAAAAGATAAAGTCATGCAAATATACAGATATATTTCAATAAAATAGAACACGCCAATCAATACTTATAATACAGTCTTTATCTCAATGTAAATAAATTGAAAGAAAGACATGAAGTATTACAGTGACATAGATTACATTATCTTTTAACCCCTTAAGGACCAAACTTCTGGAATAAAAGGGAATCATGACATGTCACACATGTCATGTGTCCTTAAGGGGTTAAAGAATGGCAATGTTGATCACTTCTGTATATATATATACAGATATGATGTCTAAGATTTATATTACAGAATATACAATATCTACTATAAAACATAACATCCCATACATGTTATAGAACATCCCATACATACTACAGAACATCCAATACATGTTATAGAACATCCATTACATACTATAGAACATCCATACATACTATAGAACATCCAATACATGTTATAGAACATCCAATACATGTTATAGAACATCCAATACATGTTATAGAACATCCAATACATGTTATAGAACATCCAATACATGTTATAGAACATCCAATACATGTTATAGAACATCCAATACATGTTATAGAACATCCTATACATGTTATAGAACATCCAATACATGTTATAGAACATCCTATACATGTTATAGAACATCCTATACATGTTATAGAACATCCAATACATGTTATAGAACATCCTATACATGTTATAGAACATCCAATACATGTTATAGAACATCCATTACATACTATAGAACATCCAATACATGTTATAGAACATCCATTACATACTATAGAACATCCAATGTATGTTATAGAACATCCAATTATAGAACATGGAACCATGCATTGCTTGTGATGAGAGTTAGTGTGTGTCAGCCCAGTGTCAGGGTCTCACCGTGTGGGATTGCAGGCTCTGGCTGGCCTCTATGAGGGCGGTGAGTGGCACCGTGTCATCCAGGAGAACCTTCATCACCGGCGGCTTCTCCATGAACGCCATGACTAACCGGACACACCGACCGCACCGACACTGCGGGGCCTGCTGGCTGAGGGGCGGGGCTACGGCGCGGAGGGGGCGTGGCTACTGGTAGCATGACGGTTCGAGTGGGGCGGAGCTACACAGAAAGAAACTAACCATGCGTAGGAGGAGTTACATGGGGATTGAATGAGCCGGGTGGGCGGAGCTACACTGGAGCTGACGTCGGCGAATAGGCGGGGTTATACGTGACAGGCATGGCAATGCAGGCTCAGGCTGGGAGAGGGAGTGCCTGCTTGGAGCATGCAGTGTGTGATGGGTCAGTCACCCCAGGTGGGCTTCCCACATCCACCATGGGGTCCTGGACAGGTCACCTCCACCATGGGGACATAGGAAACTCATGTTTCCTTTACAGCATTTGAACTCTACAAACTCCAGGCTGGCACTCTTCCTGTGCTGAGCTGTAGTGGAGGTTACATGGGGAGGGGTACTCTGAAGTAGTTATGGTGCTTGGAGATTTTCTAGTTGGGGTAGGGGTTTGGAGTTGGAAATTAAATCACTGGGCTCAAGCTGGAGCTGTGCAGAGAGGAGGAGCATGGGATTCATTCTTTTAGAGTTTTTAGATGGTGGGGCATTTAGCTCCAGTGGAAACTTTGTCCCTAACATCTTGGACTTTACCAACTGAGTATAATTTCAGGCATTTTCATGTGAACACTACATTTTCACCTCTAAGTGGCCCAGGGCTGCCACGCTCTGCATGGAGACACTGAATTTTCCCCGTGCCGATTTTAGCCAAGCCAATGCTTTCCCAGATTGGCAAAAAAATCGGCCATTTCAACGATGTTACAAAGGGGGCGGAGTCAGCACGGCAAACCCGCGCGGTGCTGGTAATAAGGTAAGTTTTATTGGGGGGCAAGTCACCTATAGTTGCAAGAAAAAGTATGTGAGCCCTTTGGAATGATATGGAGTTCTGCACAAATTGGTCATAAAATGTGATCTGATCATCATCTAAGTCACAACAATAGACAATCATAGTCTGCTTAAACTAATAACACACAAAGAATGAAATGTTGCCATGTTTTTATTGAACACACCATGTAAACATTCACAGTGCAGGTGGAAAAAGTTTAAGCAGACTGTGATTGTCTATTGTTGTGACTTAGATGATGATCAGATCACATTTTATAACCAATTTGTGCATAAATCCATATCATTCCAAAGGGTTCGCATACTTTTTCTTGCAACTGTACATGGTGGGTTTAGCACTATAGGGTCAGGAATACAGGTTTGTGTTCCTGACCCTATAGTGATCCTTTAATGCCAATAATAATGTTCTATCAATACTATATTAAAGAGACACTACACCCAGATCACCTCGTCAGGGCTTAGGTCAATGTTCAGCTGATGCTCTCTGAGTTTACGAGGTGACGTTGTTGTGGAGCTTGGAGTATTCCATTATACAGGTTATCTTAATAACATGATCATACATGGCACTCAAAGGGACTGGCAGAGCTAATATAGTGAGGGCCCTGGTGAAATAAATACTTTGGAACCCCCCTCTAGCGCAATGGTGGCCAAAAGTTAGATCCCCATATGTTGTACAACTCGCACGATGCTATAGAAGGGGAGGGGGATTTAAAATGTGTTTGAATGTAATCATGTAATTATGTTGTTTTTTATTGAGTATGGGTGCATGTGTGTATTTGGGGTATGGACTGTATTTGTATGTTCTGTTGCCATTAGAATGCAGTGGTGTACTTATATGTAATGTTTGTGTTTGAATGCAGGTATATGTTTGTATGTAGTGTTAGCTGTTAAATGCAGGTTTACTTTTGTGTATAGTGTTGGTTTAAATTAAGGGGCGCAAACATATTTTTTATTTAATACATCGGTGTGTTTGTAATAGTTCCATTTAAATGCAGAGGTGTGTGTGTTATGCTGGCTTTTAAAGTGTAAATTTGTGTGTAGTTTTGGTGTTTGAATTAAGGAGTGTGTTTGTATATAATTTTAGCATTTGACTGCAGGACAGTGTTTGTATGTAATGTGTGTGTTTGCATGTAGTGTTGGCGTTTGCTGGGATGTATGTACATATACAAACACACTGCCACATACATGCATATTTACACAGATTAAACATACATATTGACACACACTGGCACAAATACATATTTATTCAGATATACATAGAATATGATGGCAGATAAGAACCATTTGGCCCATCTAGTCTGCCCAATTTTCTAAATACTTTCATTAGTCCCTGCCCTTATCCTATAGTTAGGATAGCCTTATGCCTATCCCACGCATGCTTAAACTCCTTTACTGTTTTAACCTCTACCTCTTCAGCTGGAAGTCTATTCCATGCATCCACTACCCTTTCAGTAAAGTAATACTTCCTGATATTATTTTTAAACCTTTGCCCCTCTAATTTAAGACTATGTCCTCTTGTTGTGGTAGTTTTTCTTCTTTTTAATATCGTCTCCTCCTTTACTGTGTTGAGTCCCTTTATGTATTTAAATGTTTTTTATCATATCACCCTTGTCTCATCTTTCCTCCAAGCTATACATACACATTGACCCATAAATACACACACTTACACATTGACTCATGCACACACACAGATACTGACACATACGTACACTGATACACACACATCATGATTGTTTTATTTTCAGCCACCCTCCCTGTTTCATGCTGGCTGAGGCTGATAGGAGTGTAGGGCTGGGTCTCTCCTTGTCACTTCCTCCCATTATTGCCAATATTACTGTTTGCGCTGTTAAAGGGCCGTGGCACCATTCCAGGCCCCTGTTCAGCAATGCGTACACCCGATGGGCCCCCAGCATGCGGGTCCTGGCTGCACCAGCGGTAGTTCCGCCGCTGCTCATAGGATTAAAATAATTATAGCACTATAAGAAATGTGAAAAAGAAAAAGAAGGACAGACATACCTGCGAGTTGTCCAAATGTCTGCAAGTCTGTCAAGATTGGGAAACCAAGTTCATGTGTTTATATAGTCACTTCTATGGGATACCCTCAATAAATAGATAATTTACCACAAACATGAGCCTACCAACTACTTGCATTATTTAACAAATTGTATCTTCTTGAGCTCTTTGTCATTTGTAATTGCACTAGACATGACCGCCCTCTTTCTTCTCTCTATTTTCATTCTTGGCTTTTTAGTTGTTTCTTAGTTCCATTTTGCCCAATCTTAAAATCATATGACGCCACATTATAGCTCATCACATAGACAGAATTGTCACATGACCTCTCTTTCATAGTCTCACAAACCTAAACACCTCTAATCAAGGTTATGCAGGAGTTGGATTACACCATTCCCTTTTTTTTTAATCAGCTATTTATCAATCATTAAACACTTACTCATCATCATAATTGCTCATTTTTTTTCTATTCCCACTGTACAAATCTGACGTAAAGCTACTTAAAGGGACACTTAAAAATGTAAACATGCATGCCTTTAATTATGAATTTTTCTATCTATTGGAGGTATATCCAAAAACAACTTGGAAAAGCTTAAAGGGACACTCCAGGCACCCAGACCACTTCTTCCCATTGGAGTGGTCTGGGTGCCAACTCCCACTACCCTTAACCCTGCAAGTGTAATTATTGCAGTTTTTTATAAACTGCAATAATTACCTTGCAGGGTTAACTCCTCCTCTAATACGTAAGTATTTGGCTTAATCATTTGATTTTTGAAGGCGCTCCAGCCACATGCAACTAGCTTGGTGTGCTGTCAGTCAGAGTTTTTTTTTCTCTTCTTAGCCCCTGCAGTGACATTCCATGTATAAGACGACCCCCAATTTTAGATTAATTTTTTTTTAGAAAAATACATAGTCTTATACACAAAAAAATACTGTACAGAGTTACTAAATAGATATATTACCGGGCATTAGAGTGTAAGAAATGTAAAAAAGATAAAGTCAATAATAGGTCAAGGTTATAGAAATATTGATATGCTTTTTCTACAAAAATAAAAATAAATAATTGGATGTTTTAATATACTTATACTTTCATTTTTTTTATTTTTGTTTCAAACGACCAAGCATATTTACACAGTGAAACTAATATTTTGCACTGGATAATTGATCACAAAGATTAACATTAGAGTGTACCATATATTGTGCTCTAATGAATGGGGCCTGAGTTTTTTGTATATGCGTGCTAGGCATTGTGAGGGTAAGCAGTGTACATTCTTGGGAACACTGTCTTTATGTCTGGTGAGTCGAACTAAACAGTAATGTACCGAGAGGGGATGAAAATTACGCCTCCAGGCTGCGGTCTCAGAATGTTGACACCCTGTTTGGGCTTTTGGCCGGCGGGGGGATGAAAGCTTCTGAGTAGGTAGTAACCTGTCAAGTTATATTTTGTGGGCTGAGTCGTGATGGCAAGCACCGATATATATGGACGCAGTGTGTCCGGCAGGTAATTATGAAACCATAACTAAACTTCAAACAAACTTCAGTCAAACTAGGGGAAGACTAGTGGTCAACGGGAGTCTATGCTCAGTTAATTTGATCACAGGGTGAGTTCGCATTATGTGCTTCAGGTAGCATTGGCGTTGGCGGCTGTGTTTGATCCTCGTCTGGGTTGTCGTGGATTGAAGGTCTTTGCCCTCTCCAGGTCCCATCTGTGCGTTGCTCGAGTCTCAGCGGGTTGTAGCGCCACGAGAGAGACCCAGTGTGGGTAGTAGGCTTTGAGCCCCCTGCAGATCAAGAACTTCGTGCTCTGTGTTCTCATGCAGGACGATCAGGGAGCGGGTAAGTCGCCATCAGTATGTTATACCCTGTTTCATGAGGAGGGATGTGAAGGGCTTAAGGGATCTGCCAGGCTAGTGTGCCTCCTGATATGTCTGCAAAAGGGATCTGCCAGGCTAGTGTGCCTCCTGATATGTCTGCAAAAAATGTGAGTGACATCTCTTCAAACTGATATGGTGTACGGTGTCAGACCGCCGTCATTAAGGCTGTTTTATCCCTTCAATGCTGAAAGCATACGATGAGGTCCCGAGGGATCGTGTTTGGTGCTCTTGCGGGCCTTGGGTCTCTGAAGACGCCTTTTAACTCTACGGCTTTTGCTTGTCTCAGGTTTAGTATCGCTGTCAGTAGTCTCCTCACCAAGTGCGGCAGTTCAGCGGTTGGTATGTCTTCCTTTATGCCTCTCACTTTGACATTGCTTGCAAAATTTCCTGTCATATTCCTCATTACGGCTCTGCAGTCCCTGGATCTCCTGCTGTAAGGAGGTTATTTGCACTTAATGGACGTGGGAGGTATTCTCCAGGGTGCCCAGCTTTCCAGTCAGTTCTTGGACGTCTGAGCGGAGGTTAGCCACATCAGACTGGATGGTCGAATGGAGTTCTGCAAGTAGTTTCTTGAGCACCCCGGTGGTAACCGGTGCAGAATCTGTGTATTTAGGTTTCGGCTTCAGTGTCTGTTCAGCCAGTAGGTCTGGTGTTTGGTCTCCCAGTGAGGAGTCATCCGAGAGCTCAGAGTATGTTCCCGGGTAGTCGGCCAACAGCCCCATGTGCCTGCCTCAGCAGCTCGCCGATATCCAGGCTTTGTCGTGCCTGTCGGGTTTCTGTTTCTTGGTCCCATGCTGGATTCCTCCCGTTTGGCAGGTATTTGCTGTGGTTTTGCGGGGTATATTTGCTCAGATTTGGCTGGTTTTAGCTGCAGTTCGCCGGAGCTCAGGAGCCATGCGTCTGCTCAGCACCGCCCCACTTTTTTGTTTTTAAATATAAGATATTTTAATATTTTGGAAAAAAAAAAATCAGTTTCAAAGTTTCTTTAAAAAAAACAACTAATTTCTAAAACGTATACAAAAATATTAAAATTGAGGCCAAAATTTGCCAGAACCAATAATATTTGTGTTTTTGAACTCTGGTCACCTTTTTTTGATATTGGCTTCATGCAGTGTATACAAGAGATACATATCTTCATACCGGGGTAGGGTACACTTTTGTAGCTTCACAAAAATGCACATTATAAGAAATATTGAAATATACAAAACTTGGTTATTTAGCACCAATTCACTGATGGCTAACGTGGGCAGTGTAGTTATAGGTGAACTACATCCCCATGATGCTCTGCTGCCTAGCCAAATGTAACCAACATAAACATACAGACCCAAGGTTATATGAGGCCAGTAATGCCTTAAGTTTGAAAACACTTTAAGAAATATCTATATTGCTTAATATCATGGATATCATGGAAGAAAAAAAAAAAAAAGACATGGCAAGCATGAACCGCAAAAACTTGAAGAATGTTTTTCAATGAGTAAAGAAACAAACATGCTTTTATCTCTTCCAGATGTAAAGCAACAAGATACGTTACCCTGTGCTAAACTCATATTAACAGAAGCATAATACCACAGATTTAAACCTTAGCTATATCCCGTACTCTACCAAGCTCTTACCAGACAATGGCAAAAACAGAAATAATAGGTCGCGCTACAACAAATGTAAAAAGATGAATATAATATTATATTCATCTTTTTACATTTGTTGTAGCGTGACCTATTATTTCTGTTTTTGCCATTTCTCTTTTGAGGATTTTAGAGGGAACCTCATACCTATAGGTTGCAGCTATCTACCTGTTTCTAGCCCCCTATTATATCACGCAGCGCTGATCCATTCTCCATTTGTATCTTACCAGACAATGACCACCAGCTACTCAGTGTGTATGGTTTTAAATTGATTGATTTTTTTTTTTTTCCCCATTCTTTATTTTTTCCTCAGAATAAGGATAAAACATGTATTGTACACCGTGATACAGACAGTTAGTAACGAGGTACATTGGTTTACACTTTGAGATTTTCACTAGGGGGTCCTGGATCAGAATAATAGATCGTAAATCTTATTTGACATCATTGCATCAGGATGTACATAACATTACTTATTTGTGCATGGAGTGAGAAAGACACGGTATAAGGTCCTTTAGGAGGCATTACCAAGACCGCTAGGTACTGAGAGGAGAAGGTCTATGGTAGTGGTATAGTGGTCGCACCACTCGGCTGCGTACAGGTTCTCACGTCGGTCAGGGCCATGTATCAGTTAGGTATCAGTTAGATAGAATAGACCGAGTTTTAAGGAATCTCGGCCCTGTAGAGAGATTTATTTCTTTTTAATGCAGCACAAAATGTATCTAAAATTGCACCAAACTGCATGATTTTGTAAGTTTTTCTTCTTTATGAACAGTGCCAAAAAGAAACTTGATAAAGTGATGGTAAAACAATCTAAAATATGTTTACATCACTCTGACAATATCTCCCTCTCACTCTGAAACATATGAGACAATAGGCTAAGCCATGACAGCAAGAAGAATACATGAAATAGGTAAAGCACCAGGTCTCTAGCTAACGTGCTCCTATTACCCCACATGGCACAATCTACCCTATCTAAATCCCAAGTCTTATCTATGCCATAAGTTATTATTCACAACCATCTCCAACACTTGACTATGTTAAATAATATTTTAAAAAAAAGTTACCAAAATTATGTAAAAAGTATACCAAAACACATTTATAAACCATAGAATGTCTATTTAATCAATATTTTGGTACTATTATGACAATTATCTTCAGGAAACAGAATTTTAACAAAAAATTGTATTCTATGAGTATGTACTGAATTGTATGCATCGGTTAGCAAGAGGCTGAGACATCTGGACCCATTAATTACATTATTTTCCTATTACACGACAAAGTCATGATTTTATGAAAGACACGGAGGAGAATATTGCATATCCCTTTCTTTACTGTCCACCAAGAGCAGCAAAGAATACAAAACAGAAGTTTTAAAAAATAATGCATACATAATAACATAGGCCACTCCCAGCCAAGTCCTAGTATAATAGTAGGCACCACCCTCAGATCTCCCTCTTTCTTGAAGATGCGACACAACAGAAAAAGTCAACAAAACAGGAAACCAGCAGACATAATTCTTCAAACGAAACGTAGAAGGTCATCAATGAGAACACAGGACCATTTAATCCACAACAGGAAACCAATTCAGAACATCCAAGGAACAGCTCCAACAAAATAATGCTCCCCCATAGTAGATGGAAGAGGACCAGATTATGCTGTGAAAACACAAAGAACAGGAGCCCTAGGGTTAAATCGGTACCATAGACCAACATCACGGCCAGAAGCATCATAGGCATTAATCTACATCCCATAACGAACAACAGCCCATCCCAAAATTCTAAATAGATAAACGGGTCGAACCTGAAGGAGCGTGCATGGAATCATGGAGAAGAGGGGAAACGCGTACAGGAGACCCCCTTGCCAGTCTTGCAGGAAAGTGTCCACTGCCTCTGTCGCCGGGTCTGGTCTTCAGCTGAAAAACTGTGGGAGCCGGGCGTTGAGCCGTGAGGCGTAGAGGTCAGTAGCAAAAGGACCTCAGAGACGATACAGTTGAGCACACCTCCGCGTCCAATTTCCAGTTGCCGTTTTCCAAAAGCTACCATGAATTCCAATACGCGTGGACATTGTGTAGGCCTGGTAGATATTTCACTTCGACCACCAAATTCCGAGCTAGACAGAACTCCCAAAATTCTGTCGCCAATCTGGCCAAGACCGCCGACTCAGTGCCGCCCATGTGGTTGACATACCTCACCGCCGAGATGTTGTCCATGCGGAGGCAAATGGACGCCTGTGCCTGGGCCCTTGCAAAACTCCAGATTGCGAAAGAACCCACCAGAAGTTCCAACGCGTTGATGTGGAGTTGGGATTCGGAGTCCGACCAACTACCTCCCATCGACACACCTTCCCAGTGGGCACCCCAGCCATGGAGACTTATGTCCGAGTCTATGGTGAACTCCAGTTGTGAACCAAAATTCACCTTGCCGTTCCATGCAGACAGGTTCACGATTCACCACTGCAGTTCATCCCTCGTTTCGCCATCCAGGGTAACCATAAACGCGCCCTCACGCAGATGAGCTATCTTCAACCTTTGGAGTGCCCTGTAATGGAGAAGGGCTGGGAACACCGCCTGCATAGACGAGGCCAGCAGGCTGATAAGCTGTGCCAAGTGACACAGGGTGATCCTCGGACGGAGGAGCGCCCTGCTTAGTTCCTTGCTAATCGTCCGAATCTTGGAGGAATGAAGGCTCAACGATTCCTTCTCCGAATCCACGAGGACCCAGAAATTCCATTCGCCTGGATGGGTACAGGCAGGATTTTTCCCAGTTGATGATGAACCCCAGATGACTGTGCAGGTGCATGGTCCATTGCAGATGGTGCATGAGGATGGAGCGCTCCTGAACCATGATCAGGAAAACACATATACACACTGACAAGCACACACTCACTGACAAACACACATACACTCTGTCACACAAAAACATAATTTGATAGATACACAAACACATGCAAACTACCTAACAGACACACATAATTTTTTTTATTTTTTTTACATTTTACTCCACCCAGCCCCCCTACTTTTTGGAGTGTTGGCATAGAGTCTACGTCCCTGTGGTCTAGTGGGGCTGCTGAGCGGCTGGCGTGCAAGCGGGCAAGGGAGGGCGCAGTGATCTCCCTGCTCAGCTCCCTCGCGCACCTTTTAGTGATGCCGGAGTGATGTCATATTCCAGCTCTGGCATCACTGCTGTGTGCGCGAGGGAGCTGAGCAAAGAGATCACTTCCCACTGTTCCCTCGCCACCTGCAGCCATTTTGTTTTTAGAATTTTGGGCGGAATCCCAATTGTTAAACGCTGCAGTAGATTATTCACAATCCCAACTCCCCGCCTTCAGCTGAGCTCTGCATGCAGGGTCACACAGGGAGAGGTGCAACATGGAGCCTCATTGGCTGGTAGCTGGAGTTCCCAGATGCGAAAGACAGTACGCAGTGACTTTGAGTGGTAAGTTATCGGTAATATCAGTAATTTACAAGACTGATACCAATTATCAGAAATATGCTAAACATTGGCTCTAATGATCATCAGTAGAACCAAGAAACGGCCTCTTCCTACCCTTGAGTGGGGTTCTTGGGTTTTTGATTGAGGCGCCCTTACGAGTTCTTTGTCTACCATTGTCACGGGTTCATCAATACGCTTCGAGTACTGGAGACATCTGGGGTGCGACCGGGTGCCCCTTAGCACACTAGCTTGCGTGGCAGATCTTTTTTCGGATGAAGACTAATCACTGCGTAGATCAAGGGGGAACGGATCGGCTCCATTTGGTCCTGCCCCAAACTTTATTGTGGATGTGAATCTTGAGGTTAGAAAACTAGACGCGACTCTTGGATGATCGGAGAAGCCGCCTTCTACATCGAGAATCAAGTACGGATGGCAGTTTCTTTCGCAAGCCCAAGCCCGCCAGTGCACTTCAAACTATTGAATCTGGCTGTGTATGGACTACGTGTCGTCATTACTATACATCAACCATTTTGACGGAACCGAGTCACAGTTTCCCAAGTACAGCGAATCTAACTACGGATTGAGATTTGTCCACACTTTGAGGATCATCAACCACTGCCAGCTTCTTCGACCAATCTACAGCCATATCTCTTGGTTGTAAGGTCCATTCGAGATTTATCTCCCGTATTATCTGCCAGTGACACAAGCATCGTTCTAGTTGTTGCCTAAGCGTTAAAAATACGAAGCCTCCTGTCATGTTATAAAATTGTAGATTATGCTAATTATGCCATTTTTTCTTCCTTCCTTTGTTTATTTTGTTGCAAGTAGTTGGGGTAATCTGGTATGTATGCAACTGCTTGTTGTTTCGGCTCCCTGTCACTGGTTCATGTTACTGCTTCTTATTTAAAGGGTTGGGTTCTCTGTATATTTCAGTATTATTGGTTGTTACACAAGGAGCCTTCGCCTCCAAATTTCCAAGGTCTCAGTTTGATATAAAATCTGTGGGATGTGCTGAAACAACAAATCCAATCCATGAATGCCCCACATCGCAACTTGCAGGACTTAAAGAAGCTGCTACTAATGTCACTCACCACAGTTATAAATATACAGTGGGACCTCGGTTTATGAATTTAATGCGTTCTCCGGGACGTTTCTTATTGCAAAAAATTTGTAAACCAAAATGTGGTTTCCCGTAGGAATCCATTGAAAACCAATTAATCCGTTCTGGAGGTCAGAAAAAAATTCAAAATGAGCTGGCATGGAAACCAATCCACAATGCAAAACACACAATAAAAGGCGTGCAAATTAAGAAGCTCAGCTCCCTACCTTTCCACAGCTTGAGAATTGCACCAAAAAGTCCCAAAACAACTGCAAACAATTTCGAGAATGGCTGCAAAACTCAATGCAAAAGCCGCTCTTACATCTCCAACACCTCCACACTCGACGTTACATGCTACCCACAGGCTCCAGCACGCATGGGGCAGTGCTATAAGCCTCCCAGGTGCAATGCATCCTGGGGAAACTTGCTTTGTATTGCGAAAAAAATATGTAAACCGAGGCATTATTTTCAATGGATTTTCATTTGTAATCCGAAAATTATGTTAACCGAGGCGTTTGTAAACTGAGGTCCCACTGTATATATATATATATAAAAAAAAAAACCCCACTAATTTTCACTACTATTTACTGCTCCAAAATAAATGAAAAGAACATCATCCAGGACAATTTAACATCCATTGCAAAGACAATACGATACCTAGAAAACAACACAGAGCACTGTGAGAGCATTACAGAACCCTACACTAAACCACAACAGAACCACCACTGATGACACTTTTGATGAAACCTCCAGGGTGAAACACGTAAAGAGTGGTTCTGTCTTCCATTTGGTTTGCTTTTTATATGAGATATATATATATATATATACACACACATATATATATATATATATATATACACACACACACACATATCTTGTTTATCATAATAAAATTAATCCTTTTAAATATAAATTTTATCCATTTAAAAATTATTTTTTTTTAAATTATTTTTTTGGCTTCCTAATCAACATATATCCTAGGTGGGGATCATACCACAAAAGCGCTTTATACTAAAGCAGGTCTATGCTCTAGTTCATGTGAGTAAGATACCTACCTCTTCATATATGCACTACCACTTTGATATACATATTGCACTACTGGATATTCCAGACACAGATAAAATCTACCACCACTGTAGCTGAAAATATATCCAGTGACGGGGATTGTACTGTCTACGCCCTACACAGCAGAGCTCTTTGTAGCTCTATAAATTGTGATTCAGTTTTTGCTATAGCTACTTCACTGTGTTAAAAAGTCATACTGCACTATTATGGTCTTTCCTTTTCCTTTGAGATACTATGCACTGTATAACAGCCAAAGACTTCACAGACATTTAACAAAAAAGTATGTACATATGACTTATATTTGACTTCATTTTTGTACATTACTGTGTTTTAAGGCACGGTTATCTTTTTTTTGTATTTGTCCTTTGCTATGATATGTTGCCTACAGTGCTCTGGTGCCATTCCCTGCTTTAATATCAGAATGTTTAAGAATGCCACTGGTAATACATAACACTTCGGTCAGTCATGGCCAAGTAATGTTGATTGTCTGAGCGTGCTGGAGGGTGTTAGCCCAGCGCTCACAGGCAAGGTCGTTCAGGTTGGTAAAACTCATGATAATGCAGTTGTTAATTATTAATGTGGCTATGGTGGTGCAGTCTTTGGGCACCAAGAAAAGCCACAATTCATATATAACCATTCATATGCTGCTTAATTCTAACTCAAGGGAGAGCAGTAGGGTACTCTAGGCAACATAAACACCACTCTAGAGTGACCCTTTAACCCCTTAACATCGGAGGGCGTACTATTACGTCCTATTTTAGGCGGCTCTAAACGCCGCCAGGCGTAATAGTACGCCCTCCGTTTTGTTTTTTGTTAATTACCCGGTCACCAGCAATTCCACGCTGGCGATCGCGGTTGGGGGGACTCCGAGGGATCCCCACGTGGCACGTCCGACCTCCTGCATCCCCCCCCCCCGGCCATGTGAGAGTGAGGTCCTTGCGAGGACCTCACAATCACATGGCCGGGTTAGCTGCCTGCTGCATTGCCAGTAATGATGACAGGTAGTCCCTCTGCTGGCTGAATTCAAATAAAATAAAGTTAAATAAGTGTAAAAAAAAAAATATATACATACTTAGATCATATATATATATATATATATATATATATATATATATATATATATATATATACACACATACATACATACACACACACATACATACACTGTCTAGGTGTATTTTAATATATATATTAATATCAAATTACACATAGACTGATAAAAAATAAATTAAAAAATATATAGATGTATGTTATTTCGTTCTAACTGTATTGTGATAAAATATATATATATTTATTTCAAAATACACGTAGAACAAAATATATATCTATATACATAAATATATACGTATATATCACTATAAATATATATATACCTATATATAAATTAAAAAAATTTTTTTTTAATATATATATATATATACATATATATATATATATATATACATATATATATATATATATATATATATATATATATATATATATATATATATATATTATATAAAAAATATTTATGTAATATTTTTACATAATTTACATAATTAGGTATCTAACGGGGTATGTCCAGTCTTTTTTAGTAGCCACTATGTCACAAACACTGGCCAAAATTTGAGTTTTTTGCGTTTTTCACACACAAATACTAACACTAACTTTGGCCAGTGTTTGTGACCAAATGGCTGCTAAAAAAGACTGGACATACCCCATTTGCAATACCTTGGGTTGTCTACTATTGCAAATGGTATGCCATTATGGGTGTAAATTTCATTCCTGGGCTACTATACAGTCTTAAAGGCAACACAACCAATCTGGCAAATTTCAATTTCAAATGTAACGTGCTATATTTGATCCTGTAACTTCCCAAAACGCCACAAAACCTGTACATAGGGGTTACTGTTTTACATGTGAGACTTTGCTGAATACAAATATGTGTATTTTATTGCAGTAAAAGCAAACAGTATTATGACATTGACCGTTAAAATGTCATGTAGAACTAAAAAAATAAAAATCTTATTTTCTCACATTTTTTTCATATTAAATTATGTTAAATAGCTAAATATTTGATATTAAATGAAAGCCCTGTTTCCCCTGAATAAAATGATATATAATAAGGGTGGGTGCATTTAATATGAAAGAGGTGAATTACGGTTGGACAGACATGTAGCGCAAATGCCAGGTTTTGTTCACAACGTGTACATTTGGCTCCGTCCTTAAGGGGTTAAGTTTAAAATGTATCATATTGGCTTTCAGAACAAACTTTTATAAAACCAAACAGAAATCATTTGAATGTACAAAAGATGAAACTATTTTATATTTGTCTATATGGAGTACTGGATAATCGCACTCTCTTATCGGAGAGTGAAATTTTAAAACCGCGGCCAACAGCTATTGGAGGAACAGAACTTCAGAACTGCATAACATCGAGGTAATTGCTCCTGATACAGAAAATAAAAAAATGTTAATTGTAACCATTTAAAACCACCCCCCCCAACAATAATAATATAATAATCAACAATAATGGATAAATTCACCATTTCACATTCTTGAAGAAGCATTTGATACTGCCACTATTGCTACTGTGTTATGAATATTTTTTCACGTAAGACGCAATTTATATTATTTTTATCTTGACAAAAATGTAAAAAATTAAATAAAAATAAGATAATATATAGCTCTCTCAGAATTAGTATCATTTTCTACAGATAATCTGGAAATAATCAAATAACAGATGGAGGCAAGGAATCCTACAAAAATTTCATTTGTGCTTAATTTCATTTGTGCTTTTAGAAAAAAAGATTTTTCAAGCCCATACTTAGTATTGAACATAAAAAACAAAAACAAAAAAAAACATAGTATAACATTTCTAATTTGGTAAGCATGCAACATCCCATACAGGACAGACTAAGTCATCATACTGTGCATGATGACGCCAAATCTGAAGACCTCAAATTTTCAAGGGTCTTCAACTTTAGGGACTGTCAATACAGCATGGCTTAGGCAAAATGTAAACAGTGCACATTCTAAGGGTGGGGGGGAAGAACATTCTACAGGAAGTTGTTTTGGTCAAAATATAAAACCAAAACAATCTATAGCTTTTAAAGAGATAGTAGCATGGTAAAGTTGTTTTTTTAATAGCATCTTGAAAAAATAAAAACTCGAACATTTTCTACGATATATTCACAAGTGTTTATTATTGAAAAATATACATTTTCTATAGCCTGCAAACATTGACTTGATGTCACAGACTAATAGGACTTTACAATAAACACAGATTTAAATATCAAGGCAATCCTAAATTGCACCCTTATGTTCACCTGTACCAGTGGGACAACACCAGAGCTTAATCCTTTCACATAGATACTAATAAAAAATAAAAATACGTATCTAAAGCAATACATAGATGGTTCACCCTCCCGAGTAGCTGCACTAGCCAAGGAGAAACATCTACATTATTCCTTTAGATAAGGTTTTTTTTTTTTTCTCTCTTAATTGGACTTTCCAGCTAAATTTGGAAAATATTACATTAGTAAAGCATATATCCAATAAGAGAATTAGAATCATTGGTGATCAGGAACCAATACTTTAACAGTCCCTTCCATGACTGTGCGCTGATATTGAGGGACAACACAAGATACAGTAATATAAGCCAGAGATCGCTTTAATGTTTTAACTTGTGCTATAGCAACAACTTCTTCCCCAGCATACAGTGGTGCAGGGAAGCAGATTTCTTGTGATATGAGTACACAACCGTGACCAGGCATTTTAGTTCCCAAGACTGCGGATATTAGACCATTGAGCAAAACTCCATGGACGACAGTTCTCCCGAATCTTGTGTTTTTAGCAAAAGACTCATCCAGGTGCAGTGGGTTTGTGTCACCAGTCAACTGAGAGAATATTTCAATATCATTTTGAGTAAAGATTTTGGACAGCTCTGCAGAGTCCCCGACTTGAAGGTTTAAAAGACGGTGTGGAACCAGGCTCTGAAAACAATTAGATATTGGTGGCTTCATGAGAGCTTTGAGTGTTGGCCATTGGGAAGCCATGTTTGGAGTCAGCATCGATTTGAACATCCTGATTGTTAGCGTGGTTACTGGAGATTAATAAGAATTTATCCAAGATTCAGTTCTCTGCTGTTACCAGCTAATGCCAACAAGAAAGGAGAGGTCTAAATGATAAGAAAAAGAAAAAAAAAAAAAAACCTCACAATGCATTCTAACAAAACATGATTGACATACTGGAACAGTAAGTGGAGATGGCCCAGCCCAAACAAACTTACAATCTAAAAGGATGAGGGAGAATTGCACAAAGGGAATTAAGTGATCATTTTGACTGTGAGATGTGGGGGTGTTTGGAAGGAAGGAGCACAGTACGTGGGAGACAGCAGAGTAAAGAAATAAGGTAGGCATAGGCAACCTTCGGCGCTCCAGATGTTTTGGACTACACCTCCCATGATGCTTTGCCAGCATTATGGGTGTAAGAGCATTACGGTAGATGTAGTCCAAAACCTCTGGCATGCCGAAGGTTGCCTATCCCTGAAATAAGGGATGAGGGGAGAGCTTCTCTAAATATAGTGTTTAGGGATTTCTTTAAGGATAAATACATACTTTTGGGGTTTATTCACTATACTCAAAATACATTCTAGTAAATTAAAAGCTGAATTAATCTAAGCAAAAATTGCCAACATTTGCTTCCCCCCCTTCATGAATAGGTAACTACTGATTGGCTTAGATCAGATCATCAGCTGGCTGCTCTAAGCCAATCAGTAGTGCCCTCTGCATGGCAACATTCTGTGCTTCCTGATGCTGCACTTTACAGATTGGATGTGGACAGGGAGTGCAAAGACCGGTGCTGGGGAGAAAATGTTGGGGTTACACAGTTCATGTAATGCAAGCGATCTCCTGGCACCATAACAACTATTTCAATTAAGTTGTTAAGGTGCCCAGAGTGTTCCATTAAATCTATATAAGTTCTTTGGACTGGGTAGGATCCTTGATTTGCATTTGTTTAAAGCCAACCATTTGGGAAAACCAATGCCTTCACAAAGAATAATACAGGCCAGACACAACATTATAGTGGGCTTCTAGGAGAACCATTACCTGTATCACTCGAACTGCACACTCTCGGCTCTGATACTGCCCCAACAGTGTTAGTGCAGTCCACAGTTTCACCAGTCCACTAATTAAGAATAAATAAGAACACAGTTAAAAATCACTACACAGGAACAAATGGGCCATTCTAAAAAAAAAAAAAGGGATCTTCAAATGAATGGTTTGGGGGTGGAGGGGAGTAATTTTGCAATGGTCGTATGACATCTCTAGGCAGCTGAACCCGCTCAAGCATGTAAGATATATTTCAATACCCCATCAAATGTTTCCAAAAACAAATTTTACTTACCGTAAATTCCTTTTTCTTTAATATGGTGGCAGTACAATAGGGATGTACTCTTCCCTCGGGACAAGCATCTGAAATAAATAATTAACATAAAAAGTACCTCCCCTTACCAGGTATAAGAGACCCAACCAGCCCTGGGACCTCAGTGAATCCATAGAACACCCAAATATAATATATAAACATAAAGGGAGGGAGTGATGTACTGCCACCATATTAAGGAAAAAGGAATTTACGGGGAGTAAAATTACATTTTTTCCTGACATATGGTGGTAGTACAATAGGGATATATCAAGATTCCATACTAAGGGCAGGAAGTTAGGCAATAACAGCTTGTAACACCTTGTGCCCAAAATCAGCATCAGAGGCAGAGAATACGTCTAGCCTGTAATGCTTGACACAAGTGTTGAAAGAAGACCAGGTAGCCTAAGGTGCAAATATCTTCCGGACAGGCACTCACTTTTTCAAACCAAGAGGCAGCCATGGCTCTAGTAAAATGTGCTTTCAAGGAGGCAGGCAGAGGTAGATTCGAGGTAGAATAAGCCAATTTAATAGTATCCACCAGCCATCTAGCTAAATTGGCCTTTAAATTTTCCAAAGAAATTCACGAAAAGATGATCAATCATCCTATACGTAGAGGAGCGGTCCAAGTAGATTTTCAGAGACCTACCCACATCTAATTGGCTCCAATCAAATTTCCAATCTGGCATAGATAGACCATTAAAGGAAGGAAGAAAAATAGGTTGGTTTATAACCTTGGAGGAGATGACTTTCGGAAGAAAGGAAGGCTTAGGGTACATAACCACTTTATCCGGAAGAAGTTTTGTAAAGGCAGGAGAGGAAGAAAGGGCCTGGAGTTCCCCTATCCTCTTAGCCGAAGTAATGGGCACCAAAAACACGGTTTTCGGGGACAGATTCTTCAATGAAGCTTCTTCCAAAGGTTCGAAAGGCTCAGTACACAGAGATTTCAAAACTAAAGACAAATCCCAAGAGGGAAAACAGATTTTCTTAGGAGGCTTTACGAGTCTAACAGATTTAAAAAATCTCCTAATGAGAGGATCAGAAGCCCAATTTTTTACCAAAAAATGGCAGAGCGGAAACTTGGACTTTGAGGGTAGACAGACTAAAACCTTGAGCAAGACCATCTTGCAAAAAATGAAGGATAGTATCAGTAGAAGGAGAGGATCCTATGCAACGATGAGATATGCACCAGTGAAGAAATCTCGTCCAAATTTTTAAGTAGATAGAAGAAGTAGAGCTTCTGGTAGAATTTAACAGTAACTGAAACCTCTCTTCTTTAATGCCCCAACTATGCAGAATTAGCCATGCAGCAGCCAAGCCATCAACCTGAACATGGTCAATACTTCTACTGGAATTCCCTTGTTTTCCAGAAGATCCGGTGTTACCGGGAGAATCCAGTACTTTAAAGACACCTTCTTTAAAACCGAGAACCAGCTACGGTTTGGCCAGTACGGTATTATGGCCAGAATATGAGCTTGATCTGATGTTACCTTTTGCAGAATTCTTGGGACAAGGCACATTGGGGGAAAAATGTAAGCAAGGAGAAACTCCCACAGGATTGACTACCAGCGGCTTGTCTACCTTGAAGAGGGAGGCAAACGATCTTACTTTTGCATTTGATCTTCTTGCCATAAGGTCTATGACTGGCAGACCGAATCTCTTCACCAGATGAGCGAAAATTTCTGTATTGAGAGACCACTCGTTCTGGGACCATTTTTATTTGCTTTAATCGTCTGCTACCACGTTGTCTACTCCTCGAATGTGAATGGCGGAAATATCGTCTAGATGACTTTGAGCCCAGGACATAATCCGTGAGCAAAGGAAATACAATTTTTTTACTCTTGTACCGCCTTGTTTGTTTAGGTAGGAGACTGTAGTCTGATTGACTGGATCTTTACAGCTTTTCCTATAATGAAATCCTTGAACTGCTGAAGAGCATAGAGAACTGTCAACAACTCCCTGAAATTTGAAGATTCCTTTGTTTCCTTTTTTGACCAAACACCTTGTCTTAAATGATACAGGAGATTAGCTCCCCAACCTGTATTTGAAGCGTCTGTAGAAATCACGATCCAAGATTTTTGACGAAAAGACAGGCCTTCTGTAATGAATATTTCCTCTAGCCACCAAGAGATCTTTTCTTTTGTATGATCTGATATACTCATTAATGCATCCAAGTCTTCTTCCTTCTTTGACCATTGGACAAGAATTTCCCACTGTAAGGGCCTTGATTCCGCTCTGGCCCATTTTACTGCCGGAATTGTAGCAGTCAGATGACCTAAAACCTGCATGGCTTTCCTCACCAAACAGTCTGACATCCGAAGAAGGTTTTTTATTAAAAATCTTCATCTTTTTTTCTCTTTTCTCTTGTCAGATGAACCGACAGTCTCTGACTTGATCAAAAACCCTAGAAACAGGATAGACCTCGTAGGAGTAAGGTGTGGTTTTTCTAGGTTGATAATCCAACCGCGTTCTTCCAGGATTTCTATCGTATAGGCCACATCTGACTCTAGAGCGCCTCTTGAATCTGCCTTTATTAACCAGTTGTCCAAGTAATGTACTACTGTGATTCCTTGCATCCTTAAAAAAAAGCTGTGACCGGTGTGAGGACCTTTGTAAAAATCCTGGGTGCTGAAGCTAGCCCGAATGGAAGGGCTTTGAATTGGAAAGGATGGACCTTTTTCCCTTTCCTTATAACAAACCTCAGGTTTTTTCTTGATTTCACATCCATAGGAATATGCAGGTAGGCATCTTTTTGATCCAAAGTTGCCATGAAATCTCCTTTTTGAAGGATATGGGTGACAGACGCTATAGTCTCCATTCTGAAATGTTGGTAAGGAATAAGTTTGTTCAGGTTTTTTAGATCCAAGATTGGACGAAAAGACATGTCTGGTTTTGGGACTAGAAACAACCTGGAGTATATCCCTTGATATACTTGGGAAGTTGGAATCCTTTCTACCACACCTTTTCTTAATAGGGAGATCATGGTAGAAAAAAGGGCTTGGTTTTTTAACTTCAACCGGTAGGAGGAGACAAGGAAACTCAGTCTTGGAACAGCTAAGAATTTTATTCGGTATCCATTTTGTACCAAATTCAGAATCCATGGATTTGTAGTGGTCTCCCTCCATCTGTGAACAAAACCTTGCAACCTTCCGCCCACTATGATGGCGTCAAAAACGTTTGTTTCTGTCAGACTTATTGTCTTCTTGTGTGTCAAACCTTGGATTTTTTCTTTGTTGACGAAAAAAACTGTTTTTCTTGAAAACCCCTACGGTTTTAGAACTGGAAATATCTATACCTGGGTTTCCAGGCATATTTCCTGTCTTGAGGCAGGGCCTTCTTGGTTTCCGACATTTGTCAGATCAACTCTTCTAAAGGAGAACCAAACAACTTTTTCTTCTCCAAAGGCAGTTCACATAATGCAGATTTTGATGCAGTGTCTGCTGTCCAGGCTTTAAGTCACAGTGCCCTTCGGGCCACAGATGTCAAACCCATGACACGAGCCGAAAGCTTTATCACCTCCATGACAATATCCATAAGGTACTCATTAGACAACCTTAAATTCTGGAACAGGAGGGAAAGACCTTTATCTTGGTTATCACCCAGACCATCTTCCAAAGTGTTAAGCCAAAGATTCTGAGCTCTCACCACTGAAGCCCCGGCTAATGCTGCTTTAGCCTGAAAACCTGCAGCCTGATAAGCCCTTCTGCTGGAAGTTTCAGCCCTCTTATCCATAGGGTCTTTCAGACCAGCAACTTCACCAATAGGTATGGTATTTTTTTAGACAATTGAGCCACTTGTACATCAACCACCAGCAATTCTTCCCATTTATCTACCTCCTCTATTTTAACAATACTTTTAAAATGTCTGGAGACAAAAGCCATTTTCTCAGGGTTCTTCCATTCTCTGAATATTAAATCCAGCATTTTTGTTGGACTGGAAGTGTTTTACCCTTGGATTTATCTACCGTTTCATCAGAAAGGATAACATTAACCTCTTTAATAAATTTTCTCAACTCATCATGAGGAAAACCAACCTCAGAAATAGAAGAGTCGCTAGAGGATTCTGAATAAGAAAAAGAACATTCACCCGAGGATAGTTCTGAACTAGATGGAGTTCTCTTCCTTTTAGACTTCTGTTTAGTAGCTTTTACAGGAGAAGTGTGAGCAAGATCTTTAAAAGACTAAAAAGTCTGGGCCAGATTATCCTGAAACCAAGACAAAAAGGATTTCATCTCTTGTTGCTTGGATTTTTCTAACGTCAAGGAAGAGCAAACATTACAGACTTTCCTTTTAAAACCATCAGGTAAAGGAGTAGAGCATTCACTACAACAGAGATGTTTAGCTTTGGAACTGGCTTTTTTAGAAGCAGGTGTAGGCACTTTGTCTTTATCCATAATATCAGTAGAGGCAGGACTAGACATCTGTAATACATAAGCAATAAATCATTTTGTAGAAACAATAATTAAAAAAAAATAAAAAATATGGAGAGTTTTAAAGATGAGAGTCTAAAGAATCATACCTCTAAAACCTCTGACCCGTGTGGGGGGGCTGGTGACACGGGAGACCTTCACTGCCAAGCATCCATGCTGACAGGAAGATCTGCACAGCATAAATAGGCAGATCCGCTTTAAATTTGGCGCCATTTCGGGGTGTTCAGACCGCGCATGCGCAATAGCACGGTCGGAACTCTGGTGGAACGCAAAACAACCCGGGTGTACGTTCCACCGCCGTGCGCATGCGTCTCCAACAGGCAGTGATTTGCTGCCACTAGAGACCGCCTCCCTGCTTTGCCGGTGACTGCACTTGGCATAAAAGCAGGCTTACATACCTGCTCCATAATCTGCAGGATGTTTTCTGGTCATTCAGCTCTCCACCCACGAGGCTATCAGACCAGATCCCCCTGGCAGCAACCCATGTGCCTCATCATCCATATTCCAGATGCCGTCCGTTCCTGTTGGAACAAGAAAGAGAACTGAGGTCCCTGGGCTGGTTGGGTCTCATACCTAGTAAGGGGAGGTACTTTTTATGTTAATTATTTAT
>OW240919.1:135135331-135159046 GCA_933207985.1 Pelobates cultripes
TACCCGCTCATAGCTGGTAGGCTCTGGTAGATTTGATTGTTCTCGCATGCTTAAAAAAATACCTGAATTTAAAAAATAAATAAAAAAAAGGCATTACAAAACCCAAATCTTTAAACACTATAGCAAGTATATCATTTTATTTCAGATTTACAAACATCATTTAGCTTTTCAAATTTGCACCTGAGAAGTTGCTCACTAAACATATACAATATAACCCTTATGCTTTTCAAACTGTCCCCAAAATTAACATGTGTAATGGGAAAAGGAAATGTGCAGCATGTATGGAAACAGCAGGAAAATTCAGATACAAAGTCACATGAGGAGGAATTACCATATTGCCTATTTTTTTATATTTGTTCCTCATCCCACAGCCCAGGGAATGAGGCAAGTAGTGAGCATAAAAGCAGTCCTCCCAATCCAATTTTCAAGCCCTCAAGCACCACTCTTGGGTAAGGCTAAGGTTTCCAGGGGAAAAATATATTTAGTGACCTTACATGTTCTTAAGAGAATTCAAGCATATTTATATTGGTTGTATTTATACTCCCAAGATACTAATTCCAACATAGTTCATCATAAAATACACACATTCGAGGGATCGACCGATTATCGGCCAATGTTCTGAATTTTCAGCAATATAGGTATCGGCCTATAAAGATATCGATATTGCCGACAGGGCGATGGGGACGGAGCTTAGCGTGCAGCGGGGCTAAATGTGGCCCAAACTGGTAAGCTAGAAGGAGTCCATGCCCCTGCTCTCCCTATCTACCGCAGTGCCCCTGCTCTCCCTATCTACCGCAGTGCCCCTGCTCTCCCTATCTACCGCAGTGCCCCTGCACTCCCTATCTACCGCAGTGCCCCTGCTCTCCCTATCTACCGCAGTGCCCCTGGCACAAAGCACACACACACACTGCATTCACTAATCAAATACTCTCACTGTATCCACTACACACACATATATTCTTGAAAACAAACAATTCTGACTGGCAAGCATATTTTGTGCATTTACCTTAATAAAAAAAAAATTGCAAAAAATAAACATGTTCAGTTAATAGTAGTTTTGTGTGGAAATAGTTCGTTTTTTTAAACGGTAAATGTACAGAATATCGGTATCAGTAAATTATCAGCCTGAAAGTTTACAGATTAACAGATTATCGGTCGATCTCTAACACATTCCAGTGTTCAATGGTCAAAATAAAATCAACTTTTTAATTATACTTGCAAAAACAGAATATTCAAGCATATAATCTTTCAATGTAGGGTAATAACTGCTTGATCCAAGGATAAATCTGACTGCCATTCTGGGGTCAAGAAGGAATTTTTTCCTAGCTTGTTCCAAAATTGTGCTTCAAACTGGGTTTTTTGCCTTCTTTTGGATCAACAGCAAAAAACAAATGTGAGGAAGGCTGAACTTGATGAACGCAAGTATCTTTTCAGCTATGTAACTATGAATTGTACTAAAGGGCCAAGTGCAATAACAACTACAGCCCAGCCACAGGAACAGTTAGCTCCCCTGAGCTGTGCACTGTAGGATTAGTTTATTGGCTGAGATTATCAGTTGTGCACTCTCAGCTAGGCTCTGCACCAAAATGTGTAGTTTAGTGTTGCAACTTTGCTCTGTCAATATAGTGCTTCTCTAGGAGAAGTATTGGGTACACAGGATTTCAGCATTTACATGCTTATGCGGGACGAAGAAATGGAGCACAAGGGTTGACATTTCTCCAAAAACAGCACTGTTTTCTATCATATGGGGCAGTATCAAAGCCCTAAAATCACTTAACATAAAGTGATATTGGTATCCTTCTGCCATCATGACTGTTAAATCCAATGCTTCTCATTGAGAAGCATTGGGGACATACAGTAAGTGCAAGTGCAGCCTTCACTGCACGCTACCAATCCAGTGCTTCTCAGTAGAAACCGCTAAATTCACTGCTTCACTATGAGAAGTTTTAGTAGTGTTTGGAACCCCTCGTGAACTGAAAACATTTGATTTCCGATACCTAAAAGAGAAATTGCAGCTTGCGGCTGTCAGTCGGAATCATTACAGGAGTGTTCACTACACAAATGTAAACATTGTCATTTCTCAGAAATGGCAATGTTTTACAGTATTTAAGTAAGGGGAAAACACCTATGCACCAAACCACTACCTTAATCCAAATATGAAAAACCGTAATCTTTATTAACTAACCTTCAAATTGCAGGGAATTAAAGTTTGAATAGCAAAAACAGCTAAACTGTGATGAGCTGGCGATTATTTTGCCTTTTGCCTGAATGATAACCGTTAAATGACCAACTTCCCAAAATCAAGGAGTTACCAAGGGATGGTGAAATACATGTAATTGTCCTGAAACGCATATTAAATAAAGCCACTATAGAAATTGCTATAATCTCTAGCTGACAAAGTCAAATTCTCATGGAGTTGCACGAAGGGAGAGGATCTTTTTTTTTTTTTTTTTAATTCACTTATTTCTCAGATTGATAAACTCATCATTACAACCAATATAGACCACCGCCTCCTAAATCAATACTTAACAAAACTCACCACGTTCGATTAGAATACACAGCTTCCCAAATTCGATGAGTCTCTCGAACACATGGTACTATGATGGAATGTCAGTCCCTCACGTTTAACACTCCCCTCAGCAACAATGCTCGCTATTTTGAGTTCCGCTAACTCTAGTTACTCAGCACATTTTAAACACAGAATAATAATTCTGGGTCAAATATGTAAACAAAATAAAATGTTTTCAAGTAGTTGCATAAACATACAAGTACCATTCACCTCACATTAAAAGCAGTTGGTCTGTAAAATTAAACAATTTCAAGTGTAATGATTTATAGTATATTCAATACCCATGCCATTTAAATTCATCATCTCTCATTATGTTCGCACTTTTTTTATATCACCTAAACTATTTATATACAATTTCTGCTATTTCAATGTACATATCATTCTATATGCTCTGCTCTTCCACTGTAAATTCAGTTAAAATGACAGGGTTAATCAAATGCTCAAGATCTGGGTCAGTAATTCATAACCAGATCTGGGTCAGTAATAAATAGCCATATATTAAAATTGAATATTATATATATATATATATATATATATATATATATATATATATATATATATATATATATATATATATAACATACAGGGTTTCCTTGCACTCACACTTGTAGACAGTTGTAAGCCGGGTGCTTGTAATCCAGGGAAAAATTGCATATGGTGAAATAGTGATCAGCACTCTCGGACTTTTGTTGAGTTTAAAACTTACAGTTTATTGAAATTCCATTTAAAAGATCAACGTTTCAGTTCCTATCTGGAACTTTCATCAGGAACAAACATGTTTGATCCTGATGAAAGTTCCAGATAGGAACTGAAACGTTGATCTTTTAAATGGAATTTCAATAAACTGTAAGTTTTAAACTCAACAAAAGTCCGAGAGTGCTGATCACTATTTCACCATATATATATATATATATATATATATATACACACACATACACACCCACGCGCACACACTCTCTCTCCCTCTAAACATTGGGAGGTTAGATATTAGGGGCCATCTCTAATTACACAACTTGTTACAATGCCCTTAATAACATGCCAAGTTGCTCGTACTCAGCATCATGCAAAGAGTGCTGCTGAAGCTGCAAAGTGTGATTGTTTCTTATGATTCGGTCATGCTAAGCTGCCTGAAGCCACAGAAGTCTAAATCTGGCTCCGGTATCAGTGCGGTGCGCGAGGGAGCTGAAGAGGAAGCACTCAGAGCAAAGTGCTCCCTCGCGTGCCCGCCCAGGAGCCCAGCAGGGCCAGCCTCGGGGGGCCCTGAGGTGGCCGGCTCCTGGGTCCCCCAGGAGAAGAGGCTGGTCCAGTGGGTACATACCAGGTCGCAGGGCGGCCGGGCCCCCTGGTGGACCGGGCCCGGTCGCAGTCGCGACCCCTGTGACCCTGGTATGTACGCCACTGCACTTGGAGACATAGGGCAGGGAGACGCTGTGATACATAGGGACACGGGAGACTTGATAAAGACCTGGGTACAGGTCAAAATGTTGCGGTGTCCAACAGGGCCGCCATCAGGGGGTGACAACCATGACGGTTGTCACAGGCCCGGCGGCCCTGGGGGGCCCAGCCGCCCGAGCCCCATGTGTAGCGGCGGAAATGCCACTGGTGCAGTTGCACCGAGGCCCGCACGCTGATGGGGCCTATCGGGTGGCCCATGCACTTAGGGCCACCCGATGGGCCCTATATCTTCAGGGGCCCGGTCAGCGCTGTGGCCGTGTAATAGCGCGACCGGGCCCCTTTAAAAAAAAACGCAGCCGCAGCATGTGCTGCTGGGAGGAAGTGGTCACTTCCTCCCAGCTCACTCCGCGCGGGAGGAGAGCCAGCCAGGCAGTGAAGAGGGAGAGCCGCGCCGACTCCCATCATCCGCAGCCACCCTCCTGCAAAGAAAAGGTAAGAAACAGGAAGGTGACTGGAAAATGAGCTCTGTGTGTATGTCTGTATGCATGTATGTCTGTATGTATGTCATTATGTATGTATATATGTCTGTGTGTCTGTATGTATGCATGTATGTATGGATGCATGTATGAATGTATGTCTGTATGTATGTCATTATGTATGTATGTATGTCTGTCAGTATGTATGTATATATATATCTGTATGTCTGTGAGTATGTCATTATGTATGTATATATGTATGTCTGTATGTCACTATGAATGTATGTATGTATGAATGTATGTCTCTGTGTCTGTATGCATGTCATTATGTATGTATATATGTCTGTGTGTCTGTATGTATGCATGTATGTCTGTATGTCATTATGAATGTATGTATGTATGTATGTATGTATGCATGCATGTATGAATGTATGTTTGTATGTATGTCATTATGTATGTATGTATGTCTGTCAGTATGTATGTATATATATCTGTATGTCTGTGAGTATGTCAGTATGTATGTATATATGTATGTCTGTATGTCACTATGAATGTATGTATGTATGAATGTATGTCTCTGTGTCTGTATGCATGTCATTATGTATGTATATATGTCTGTGTGTCTGTATGTATGCATGTATGTCTGTATGTCATTATGAATGTATGTATGTATGTATGTATGTATGCATGCATGTATGAATGTATGTTTGTATGTATGTCATTATGTATGTATGTATGTCTGTATGTCTGTCAGTATGTATGTATATATATCTGTATGTCTGTGAGTATGTCAGTATGTATGTATATATGTATGTCTGTATGTCACTATGAATGTATGTATGTATGAATGTATGTCTCTGTGTCTGTATGCATGTCATTATGTATGTATATATGTCTGTGTGTCTGTATGTATGCATGTATGTCTGTATGTCATTATGAATGTATGTATGTATGTATGCATGCATGTATGAATGTATGTTTGTATGTATGAATGTATGTCTGTATGTATGCATGTATGTCATTATGTATGTATATCTGTATGTCTGTGAGTATAAATGTATGTCTGTATGTATATATGTATGTCTGTATGTCACTATGAATGTATGTATGTATGTATGAATGTATGTCTGTATGAATGTATGTCTGTATGTATGTATGTATGCCAGTATCAATGAATGTCTGTATGTCATTATGTATGTATGTATATATGTACAGTTGCAAGAAAAATATGTGAACCCTTTGGAATGATATGGATTTCTGCACAAATTGATCATAAAATGTGATCTGATCATCATCTAAGTCACAAAAATAGACAATCACAGTCTTCTTAAACTAATAACACACAAAGAGTTAAATGTTGCCATGTTTTTATTGAACACCATGTAAACATTCACAATGCAGGTGGAAAAAGTATGTGAACCCCTAGACTAATGACATCTCCAAGAGCTAATTGGAGTAAGATGTCAGCCAACTGGAGTCCAATCAATGAGATGAGATTGTAGGTGTTGGTTACAGCTGCCCTGCCCTATAAAAAACACACACCAGTTCTGGGTTTGCTTTTCACAAGAAGCATTGCCTGATGTGAATGATGCCTCGCACAAAAGAGCTCTCAGAAGACCTACGATTAAGAATTGTTGACTTGCATAATGCTGGAAAGGGTTATAAAAGTATCTCCAAAAGCATTGCTGTTCATCAGTCCACAGTAAGACAAATTGTCTATAAATGGAGAAAGTTCAGCACTGCTGCTACTCTCCCTAGGAGTGGCCATCCTGTAAAGATGACTGCAAGAGCACAGCGCAGACTGCTCAATGAGGTGAAGAAGAATCCTAGAGTGTCAGCTAAAGACTTACAAAAGTCACTGGCAAATGCTAACATCCCGTAACTACAATACGTAAAACACTAAACAAGAATGGATTTCATGGGAGGAAACCACAGAGGAAGCCACTAATGTCCAAACAAAACATTGCTGCACGTTTACAGTTTGCACAAGAGCATCTGGATGTTCCACAGTAGTACTGGCAAAATATTCTGTGGACAGATGAAACCAAAGTTGAGTTGTTTGGAAGAAACACACAGCACTATGTGTGGCGAAAAAAAGGCACAGCACACCAACATCAAAACCTCATCCCAACTGTGAAGTATGGTGGTGGGGGCATCATGGTTTGGGGCTGCTTTGCTGCATCAGGGCCTGGGCGGATTGCTATCATCGAAGGAAAAATGAATTCCCAAGTTTATCAAGACATTTTGCAGGAGAACTTAAGGCCATCTGTCTACCAGCTGAAGCTCAACAGAAGATGGGTGTTGCAATAGGACAATGACCCAAAGCATACAAGTAAATCAACAACAGAATGGCTTAAACAGAAGAAAATACGCCTTCTGAAGTGGCCCAGTCAGAGTCCTGACCTCAACCCGATTGAGATGCTGTGACATGACCTCAAGAAAGCGATTCACACCAGACATCCCAAGAATATTTCTGAACTGAAACAGTTCTGTAAAGAGGAATGGTCAAGAATTACTCCTGACCGTTGTGCACGTCTGATCTGCAACTACAGGAAACATTTGGTTGAAGTTATTGCTGCCAAAGGAGGTTCAACCAGTTATTAAATCCAAGGGTTCACATTCTTTTTCCACCTGCACTGTGAATGTTTACATGATGTGTTCAATACAAACATGGCAACATTTAATTCTTTGTGTGTTATCGGTTTAAGCAGACTGTGATTGTCTATTGTTGTGACTTAGATGATGATCAGATCACATTTTATGACCAATTTGTGCAGAAATCCATATCATTCCAATGGGTTCACATACTTTTTCTTGCAACTGTATGTCAGTATGAATGTATGTCTGCATGTCATTATGAACGTGTGTCTGCGTGTATGTGTGTATGGACGTCAGTGTGCATGTATGTCAGTATGTCTATATATATGCATGTATGCCAGTATGAATGTATGTCTGTATGCCATTATGAATGTATGTGTGTATGGATGTCAGTGTCTGTATGTCTGTCTGTATGTCTGTCAGTATGTCTGTATATAAGTATGTCTGTATGTCATTATGAATGTACGTATGTCGGTGTCTGTATGTATGTGTCTGTATGTCCTCATGCATGTGTCTATATGTATGTTATTATGTGTCTGTCTGTCACTATGTATGCCTGTGTGTCTGTATATGTATGTGTGTATGTCTGTTTCAGTATGTGTGTCTGTTAGTATGTATCTGTGTGTGTATCTGTGTCCTTTTGTATCAGTGTGTGTGTTTGTGTCTGTGTGTGTATTCCTTTGGGTGGGATTTGGAGGCGGACCCTGTGGGTGGGATTGGAGGCGGGCCCCAGACCCTAAGCTGAGTTAGGGGCCCCAACATTTCTGGTGGCGGCCCTGGTGTCCCATAAACCTGCTTAAATGTATCACAGTGAGTGCCTGAGATTTTTTTTAATACTAGTGGACATGGTGACACTGGGAGACATGGGGACACTGAGATACTGGGAGACTAGGGGACTGTCGGAGACTAGGAAACACTAAGACACTAGAGACACTGAGACACTACGGACACAGAGACACCAGGGACACTGGGTGACATGGGCATACTGAGACACTAGGGACACTGGCTGGGAGACAGGGGGACACTGGGGATGCCCCATGTCACCCCGGTCTTCCTGAGTCCCCATGTCTGTAAGTGTCCTTCCAGTGTCCCCATGTCTCCCAGTGTCCCCAAGTGTTTGTGTCCCCATTTCTCCCAGTGTCTCTTAGTGTCTGTATCCCCATGTCTCCCAGTGTTCCAATGTCACTCGGGGGCACAAAGACATTGGGACACTGTGAGACATGGAGACACTAGGAGACACTGGGAGACCTAGGGACAGTGAGACATTTGGGGACACTGGGAGACATGGGGACACTGAATGTCTCAGTGTCCCCATGTCTTACAGTGCGCCCAAGTTTCCCCTAGTGTCTCAGTGTGCCCAGGTCTCCCAGTGCCCCCTAGTGTCTCAGTGTCTCCATGTCTTACAGTGTGCCCATGTCTCACAGTGTAACCTAGTGTCTCAGTGTTCCCAGGTCTCCATGTCCCCCAGTGCCCGTGTCTCCCAGTGTCCCCATGTCTCACAGTGTCCCCATGTCTCAAAGAGTCCCCTAGTGTCTCAGTGTCCCCAGGTTTCCCAGTGTCCCCTAGTATCTGTGCCCCCATGTCTCCCTGCAGTCTCCCCCACCCCCCATCCCTCACTTACCTGAGCTGTAGGCTGTCTCTGCTGGTTCGGAGCTGCTGTCTGAACTCTCTGTGCAGAACTGCTCCCCTGCAGATCAGTGAGTAGAGAGAGGCAGGGAGGCAGATGCTGTAACTTCCTATCCCTGCCTCTCTCCACACACACAGCAACCCCTACTGGCCAGCACTGGTATTGCAGAATAATTTCTATTTATATTGAGACTGACATTTGTATTGCCGGTATTACTGTAATACCGGCTTCGGCTAGGCAGCCTCAAAAACCCTAAGAGTAGTGTGTAAAACATTGTTTTAAAAAGAAAAAAAAATTATATATATATATATATTTATTTATTTTATCAATGGGCCTGCAGCGCCATCAGTCCCTATGTTAATCCGGCCCTGCTTATATATATATAACCTTAATTGTTGCCGACCTGAATTGGAACTTTGTACATATCCTTACTCGTTGTTGACCAATACTGAACTTTAGATACTGCTGTTATGCTTCAGATTTGCCTTACTTGTTGCCAACCTGACCCAGGATTCAGTCATTCCTTTTAACCAGTTTGGATTACAAATAAAACAACAACCAGCTTGATTTTGGAATAACATTGTATTTTATTTACCTAATTGGCTTATCTTTATAATTGATGTTTAAAGTTCTGCCTTCAAACAATTCCCTCCTTTAATGTGGGAATCGGCACAGTGGGTGGGCAACTTGCATCACTGGCAATGCCCATAATGGCCATTATTCTTTAATGCTGGTGAGTGGGTGTTCACAAGTTCCTGTTTAAGCACTGAAGATCATGGTGTCGAAACGCATTTGCTGCTTCTGGGGCTCTCCATCCGAACTGACAATTCTTGTTAGCTTGCTTTACACTGCCTATGCTTTTTCTTCTAGTCCGATTATATATTTTTTATTTTCTATATGCTTTAATATGTTATTGAATAAAGAACACCATATATGTGTATCTGCAAGATTCCCGTGGTTCCTGACCAAGTGGGATTCCAAGCCTGTAGAGGTACCTTGAAGCTTACGTCCTAGAGCCTGGCACAACTTTTTACTTGTCATGAGTTTTATTTCCTGTGATCTACTATTTATATTTTTTATAAAGAATACACTATGTTTTGTCCTTTTTTGTGTCCTACAGATATTTATAGAATGCTGTCCATCGCAGCTTGTACATAAGTATATTTTGTGTGTACTCACTGAAAGATGGAATGTTTGTTTGTTTTGTTTTTCACTTATGTGTACATTTAAGGTGATACCTTCTACACACCCTTATTTGTATTATTAGAAGCGCCAACACACTGTACAGTATTTTTTGGATTGTGGTTTTCAAATGCATGAATTCGTCATGGGTCACAAATGCTCTAGGTAAGCCTCTGGTACCAAGTGTAATGATTATATGCATTTCTCACACTTTGAGGTTTTTCTTTAGATGTATATTTTTCCATCCTTAGGTGTGCTATGGAAGTATTTAGGAGTGGACTGACCATTCCCGAACATGTCTGATTGCGCTGACCTGACCGGATCCAGGATTCTGTTGTAGTGTCACAGGCCATAGTTTCCAAACAATATTGTAGCCCCAAGGAGCCAAAGCACAGTTTAGCGGAGGAGGGCCTTGACAGGGGTTAGGAGGCGGGCTTAGGAGGAGCCAGCCAGGACTGGTGGGTTGTAGGAGTAAGGGGTTGGTCTACTTAAGGAGGTAGCCATTTTGGATACAGCACATTTAATTTCCAACCTGGTTGAGTTTGTGTGCACTCTGGTGCTCACTGCTTTGCTGGGTAGGGCTTTTCTCTTTTTGTCTCCCTCTGCAGGGCCATAGAGGACGTGGAGAGGTTGCTGGCTAAAGTCCGGGCGGCAGCACTGCGACAGGGAGGGGGCTGGGTGCGGGCCCAGCTGGACCAGCTCATGACGGCGGCAACAGGGAGGGATGGCAACGGAGGAGGACCGACGCGGGCCAGGAGGCCCCCACGGCGCCTGAGTCCAGGTGCAGGACCGGAGGTTGGAGGCACCGGCGGTCTGGAGGCAGCGGGCAGCAGCAGCAGCAGCAGGCCCGGAGGCCATGTGGTCGAGGCCCCGCCTCCCACAGTGCAGCCGGGGCCTCGCGGGGAGATTCCCGGCGGGCGGCAGCCCGGGAGGCAGGCAGCGCGCCCCCTGGAGTGGGTGGGGTGGCGTCTGGAGCAAGGGCTGCACCGGCGGCCGAACGGCCCTCTCCAGGGTCAGGAGGGACAAGGGCGCGGCCAAGGAGGGCGCCCCCACTACTGGAGGCCGCAGAGGACGGAGCCAGGGGCAGGACGGCTCGGAGCAGGCCCCAGGCGAGGCAGGCACAGCAGGCAAGTGCAGGGGGCTCTCCAAGGGGCCCCCTTGGCGTGCAGGATGCGGGGGGTGAGCAGCTGGGGGATAGTGCCTGGGTAGATGGGGGGGGAGAGGGCGAGTTTCCCCCAGGAGGCCGGTGGCAGGAGAGGAAGGGCCACATGGGGTGCCAGCTAGCCGCAGGCGTAGGTTGGGGGGCAGGCTGACGCAGCGCAGGGGTCAGCGGGCAGGTCTCAGGGGGCGCGGAGTGGGTCCACTAGCCGGGGGGCAGGGAGGGGAGCCGGGGGTAGGTGGCGAGAAGGCATCGTATTTAGGCCGGCTCGGTGGTTCTGGGGGTAGCGGGCAGCGGGAGGCCTTGGCGACAGGCAGGCGCTCCCTGGGTCGGGACTGGAGGGTGGGCGAGAAACAGTATACCCTGCCCAGGACTTCTTCTCCTCGTTTCAGATCTCGGAGCCACTCCTCCTCAGGGTTCGTGAGGCACCGGGCGGGCTCCCCGGTTGGCGGGACATCAACGGATGTCGCTCATCCTGGAAACACAGCGGTTCTCAGCGCAGCCCCGGGCACTTCTGGATCGAGGGGCTTGGCCGGTGAGTCCAGCGAATTGCTGCATCCCAGCGCACTAGTGCAAACACTACAATCACTACTCCACTCACTGGAGGCGGGGGGTGGTACAGGGGACAGCGTAGGGCAGGTGTGGGCACATGGGGCGGCAGCAGCGGTGCCCAGTGTGGGGACCTCAGCGGTGTCGGCAAGCAGCGAGGAGGTGGGGGGCCGCGCCCGGCGCGGGGGATGCAGGGAGCAAGCGGGCAGAACTAACTGGGGGGGTGTCGGACGCAGCGAGGCAGCACGCGTGTGTATCGTTTGCTGGCCTGCTCGGGGTTCACCTCAAACAGGAGGTGAAAGAAAAAATTTGGGAAGGGGAGTTTTGCAAGATCTTCTCCCTCCTTCCTTTGGAGGACTTCATTGACCTCAAGGAGGAGGATAAAAAGGATGAGAAGAAGGAAGAGGAGGAGAAGCGGAAGCGGTATCGCAAGATACCGAAATCCTTTGGGAACTTTTTGAGGGCGTTCTGCGTCCTGGCCTGTGTGATAGGGGAGAAATTGCCGGGGGCGTGCTCTTCCCTGTTTTGCTACTTGGACGGGATTTGGGAGGCATACCGCACGTATGGCGAGCTGGCCTGGTGGAGGTATGACGAACAGTTCCGGCAGAGGCTGGCGGCCAATCCGGGTATGAAATAGACCACCTCAGCACGCGGCTGAGGCAAAAGGTCAGTCCGCCTCATTGGCCGCCTCACAAAAGGGATTATGCTGGCTTTTTAATGAAGGCCAGTGCAAGTGGGGTGCTTCCTGTCAATTTAAGCACGAATGCTCAGGCTGCGGGCGCACGGGTTGCAGCGATGTTTCAAGAAAGGTAAGTCAGGGGGAGCAGGAGCGTAATCTGAAATCGGTGGCGGAATTTCCGGGGGTGGTGCGGGACAAGCTGAGCAAGAAAGTGTTGTTGGGTAGGATGGCAGGACCGTTTCGGGCACCACCGATAGAGGGCCTCCGGGTTTCCTCTCTCGGGGTGGTCCCCAAGAAGGAGCCAGGAAAGTTTAGGCTCATTCACCACCTAACCTACCCTAAGGGTGCTTCGTTGAATGATGATATCGATAAGGAGCTGTGCTCGGTCTCTTATGCATCATTCGACCAGGCGGTCGAGCTGGTAAAGAGGGTCGGGCGTGGGGCTCTTATGGCCAAGGTTGATATCGAAGCAGCGTTTCATCTGCTCCCAGTCCACCCGGCATGTCACCACCTGCTGGGGTGCTTCTTCGATGGAGGCTATTATGTGGACTTATGCCTCCCAATGGGCTGTTCCATTTCTTGCTCTTACTTCGAGAAGTTTAGCTCTTTTCTCGAATGGGTGGTGCGGGTTGAGGCGGGGTACTTGGATGACTTCTTCTGCGTAGGGCCGGCCGACTCCCTGGCGTGCCTGCACCTGCTGAGGACCATTGAATGGGTGGCAGGCCATTTCGGGTTGCCACTGGCGGCGGATAAGACGGAGGGCCCGACCGGGTGCCTCAGCTTTTTGGGGCTGGAAATAGATTCGGTGCTCGTGGAATGCTGGCTGCCGCTGTCCAAATTGGAGGGACTGCGGTCCACGGTGGGCGCGGTGCGGCAGGCGCGCAAGGTGACACTTCAGTGGCTGCAATTGCTGATAGGGATGCTCAACTTCGCCTGCAGGGTGATACCGATGGGTAGGGTGTTTAGCCGCAGCCTGTCGGCAGCTACCGCGGGGGCATGGTCCCCGCACCATTTCATACGGGTATCTTCGTCCATGCGGGCGGACTTGGTAGTATGGGACACCTTCTTACGGGATTTCAACCGGATGGTGTTCTTCCGGCAGGAAGACGTGTCAGCGGCCGAACTGGAGCTGTTCACTGATGCATCTGGTAGCGTGGGGTTTGGGACCTACTTCGGTGGGAGATGGTGCGCGGAAAAGTGGCCGGTGGCGTAACTTGGCTTTCCTGGGATTGTTCCCGTTGGTGGTGGCGTTGGCTCTGTGGGGGGATAGCTTGCGGGACTGGAAGGTTTTTTTTTCTCGGACAACATGTCCGTGGTGCATGCGGTTAACAACCAGTCGGCGGCGTCAAGGCCAGTGGTGACGTTATTGCGGCGATTTGTCTTGCTGTGCATGTCCCTTAATGTGGTCTTTCGCACGCGCCATGTGCCGGGGTACTTGAACGAGGTGGCTGATGCTCTGTCTCATTTTCAGTGGTCCAGATTTCGGACGGTGGCCCCGGAGGCGCAGGACGTGGGCCAGGCGTGCCCGAACGAGATGTGGCAGTTAGGAGCGTCCTGCTTGGAGGACTCGTGAAGGCTTCGCTCTCGCCGGCCACCTGGGCCGCCTACAATAAGGTCTGGGGTGCATGGGAGCGTTCCTGGGAAGGGCTGGGTAGGCGAGCAACGGGGGAGCCGCCGCTGGATGCCTTCCTGTGGTTCACCTTCCACTTGCTGGCGGGCGGCGCGTCTCCAGCAGTGGTGGGCAGGACCATGGCAGCAATGGCCTTTTGGTTCAAGCTCCACGGGGGGGGAAGACCTTACCGAGGCTTTTGTTATCAGGCAGGCTCTAAAGGGCTATCGGAGGGGCCGAAGGGTTCCGGATGCTAGACGCCCAGTGTCGGTACGGGTGCTGGGGGGCCTAGTCCAAACCTTACCAGAAATCTGCTTCAATGGGTTTGAGGTGTCTCTGTTCAGGGCGGCATTCCTTCTGGCCTTTTTCAGGGCCTTTAGGATTGGGGAATTGGTAAGCGCCACGCGGTTGTCATCGGGGGGCATACAGGCATCGGGGGTTCGCACACTCGGGGGGAAGTTGGTGGTGCACTTGGCCAGGTCCAAGACGGACGTCCATGGGACAGGTCGGGACGGGCCTACCGGGTTCCACTTTGTGTCCAGTGGCTGCGGTAACGCAATACTTGGAGCAGAGGCTGGCGGTTGACGGGTCGCTCTTGGTGCATGCGGACGGCTCGTCGCTCTCTCGCTTCCAATTCAACAAAATTTTCCGGTTGGGTTTAGGAAGGTTGGGGTTATGTGCGAGCACCTACGGTACTCACTCCTTTCGCATCGGGGCGGCCACGGAGGCTGCGCGCTTGGGGCTTGGGGACAAGCTGGTCAAGAGGATCGGGAGATGGGAGTCGGTCTGGTTCTGCTAGTACATTCGCTTGGGTTTGTTGGAATCGCTAGCCGGGGCCCGTGGGGGACTCCGGTGGGCAAAGGGGGTATTTATACTCTGTCTTTCCTCCTTCCCCAGGTCGTGTCGCATGGATCGTGGGCCATTCCTTTGTCTTCAGGGCCGCGAGGGGGGCTGCAGCTCGAGCTCAAGGCCAGCAGCTGGGCATCCCAAAGGACCAGTTGGCGGTGCGATGGCTCGGGTACAGGGGATATTACTGGAGGGATGTGTGCGGGGCGGTGTTTCGAATGGTAGCGGGCGGGGTGAGGCCCGACATGTTGGTACTGCATGCAGGGGGCAACGACTTGGGCCTCATACCGCAACGGAGGCTAGTCAAATGGATGAAACAGGACCTTAACAAGCTGGTCGATCTGCTTCCCGGGGTAATGTTGGTGTGGTCAGAGATGGTCCCGCGGCGACACTGGAGGCACGCACTGGACCCTGCGGCCTTGAACAGATGTAGGGGTAAGGTTAACAGCCTGATGGCGAGCTTCATGAGGAAGTTGGGGGGGGGGTAGTGGTGAGGCACGGGGAATTGGAAGGCAGTTTGCCAGGGTATTACCACCCAGACGGCGTTCACCTGTCAGCAGTGGGTTGGGACCTGCTGAACCTGGGGTTACAGGAAGGGATGCAGAGGGCACTCTTTCTCCGGGGTGGGGGAGCTCAGACAGCTTAAGAGGTCTGAGCCCATGGCGGGATAGGGAGCCGAGGAAGATGAAATAGGCTCCCATGAGGAATGTCACGGACATGGAAATTGTGGTCACTGGTGGTTGGTAGGTTTCGAGTCCTGGAGGTGGCTCAGAACCTGGTGGGGTAGGGGTATCCGGGTATACCCCTTCCGTGGTTATTTATGGTTGGCACTTAAATTGTTATGTTGGAGTAAGGTTGCCAATTGTTAGAGATATATGTGTTAGTATGTTGGGGCCATTGCCCGTTATATTAAAAGAAGGATGCGGATGCGAGGGTGGAGTATATGTTTATATGTTAAATTATTATTATATTATTATAATTGTTATTACTAATAAACTTATTATCTTTATTATTATAATGGTTAATAAAAGCTGTGGACAATTTTACCCATATACCCTAGTGTCAGTGTGTTATTGGGTTAGGTATGTGGGGGTTTGTCCTAGGTTCCGACTGCCCATATGGCGGCTATACACCGGTCAAGCATTTTCAAAAGTGGGATGCTAGTATAGTAAATGTCTATGAACAAGTAGCACTCCTTGTTTAGCAAGGCCTTGATAAGAATTCTCCCACATGTTCCTCTAGTTTAATGTTTTAATTGCATATCTTGAATTTGTGAACCGTTTGAACCCCAGTCACAGACTACATTCCATGGTTAGTGATTCTTATGGGATACACTTTTAAATGAAGCTGTGTGCTCCAGGATATTACATGATCTCCTGTGCAAAGTCTGCATACAGGAGGCACACACTTATTTGCCAAACTAAAGTTTGTTTTAGGCAGTAAGTAACTGTATATGGGGGAAATATTAGATGATTAAACTGTGAAGAAAGAGGCAGTGGATTGGAGAGAAAATGAAGGTGAAAGGGAGTATAAAGTGTTATAACACAGCAGATTACCTGCCAAAATGTAAGGACAGCCCACTAAAGGGCATGACATGAAGGGAACACTGGTTCAGGGTCTCTACAGGGTCCTGAAAAAGTGCAAGCATTTCTAATAGTGTGCTCACTACCTGACATCTTGTACCAGAGAGCGATATTATAATTATATATTGTGAATTGGGACCAGAGTGTTAGAGAGACCCCTCTCTAGGGCCCATTAGACTCCATTGTAGACTCTAATGAGACCTTGAGGGGACTCTTTCTAACATACAGTTTACAAATGTATGCAATAAATATTTGTGAAAATATTATAAGATTGTGGGCATTTTTTTACATTTTAAAGTGATGGGGTGGCTGCTTCCACTTACACCTTTTATGCTCTACCCATCAGCAAATGCTTGGCATGCATCTGTCTCGGGTCATTCTGTCCATGGCATGTGTTTATCTCAGGTCACTCTGCCCATGGAATGTGTCTGTCTCAGGTCACTCTCTTTCTCTGCTATGTATCTTTACGTCTCTAGCAAACATAGGAGTACCTAGGTAATGTGGCACCTTGGGATGAAGTCTCTGTTGGCAACTCTACTGGGCAATTTCTTTATGTGTCTCTCCATCTGTGGAAAACCTAGCCACTTGGACAATAACTAGAGACTGGGCCTTTAAGGGTTGCCAATAGGTCGGGCGAGATATGCGCTTTATACTTATGTATATGTTAATGTATTTTCTGTGTTACCTGTACTGCTGTTTCCGCCGAATGCAAATGGCGGTTTTGTATGGGGATTTTCTTTCGTTTCACGAACGGCACTTTAGAAAGCCGTTCGTGAACCGAACGCGATACCCCCTAATAGCCCACACACTTAGAGGCGTGTGGCGCTAGTTAACCGATTGCAACATTGTTGCAATCGGTTATTAGAGGCTCTCCTGGGTGGCCGTCGTTCGACTACCGACCATGCGGCGGTCGGCCATCTTGGATCCCTTGTTCGTCAGCGGGTCCGTGTCGTCGAACGCATACCATTACCAATGGTTATTCGACGGCACGAACACCGCTGAGCCTCCCAGACGTTCGGGAGTTTCAGGACCAGGTTCACCAAAAGCAATCGGTCCTTTTTGTGGGTTTTGAAAGAAATGTGTTTTCTGTGCGGCGTTCGGTTATTTTGGCTGGGATCTGAGCGGCAATCTCACGAATGATGCGCCCAGACCCCAGCTAACTACCGAACGTCCATTCGTGTAAATCCACCGTATATTTTAAAAGTTATGTATTTTTATATGAATTGCCGGTTCTGCTGCACGAGGGGATAATCCCCTTTACGGTGCATTCTGGGAAGATGATCCCTCTCGTGCAGCAGTGCCTGATGGGAGAAATATGTTATACTGTAAGTCCCCCATGTAGTCCCCTCTGGGAGTGCCCCTGGGAAGGGACTCAGGAAACCCCTTGCATGGGGACTTGTATAAATTGTCGTGCCGATTAAAGGATTGTCAGTTGACTCCCAAAACTGTGTCTCGTCCGGTTATTGGGAGGTTGGGAATATTGCCTTGGTGTTTTCAGCGCTTGACTGTGGATTCATTTCTGGACCAGCGGAATTCGTGGATTTTATATTGGCGTTCCGCTACAATTGGTGGCAAGCGACGGGATCCAACTCTACAGCCGAATACAGCGCATTCGAATGAAAGGAACTACCGAACGGAAAGGCAATTCGTATGAAACAAGCAGACGAAAGCGATCAGTGAATGGGGACTGATTACACGGCGTTAAAGAGACAGACGCTAAAGGAACTGCTGGAGACTAGAGGGAGAAGCGCTAGCAACAAATCGAAGGCAGTACTGATTGCAGAACTAATGGAGGGCGACCAGGCACACAGCAGTCCACCCCCACCTGCCAGAGAGGAAACACCATACCAGAGGGAACTGAGAACCCGGCTGGAATTTGTACCACAGCCAGTAACCCTGGACATTTTAACCGTGCTAATGGCCGACGTCCAGGACTACATTATGGCACAGCAACCCCAGAGGTCACCATCCAGGGCGGAATCCATCGTCAACTCATTCTGCCCTCCAACAAAGCAGAAAATACCGTACCAGGCATTTAAAACATTCTGCGAGGAGAAGGATGAGATAGACGGATATCTGCAGGATTTCGAGAGGCTATGCGACCTGCACGACCTGGAACCGACCATGTGGGTACCCTTACTGGCAGGCAAGTTGGCAGGACGAGCAGCAGAGGCTTACCGCGCTGTGCCCAGAGAGGACAGCAAAGACTACTTTAAAGTAAAAAGAGCAATCCTAGAAAGATATGCCATAACCCCAGAGGCATACCGACGGAAATTTCGGGGATTGAAAAAGCCCGACAGAGATTCCCACGCAGAATGGGCGCATAAGCTGGACCAAGCTTCACAAGGGTGGATTCAGGCAAGTCAAGCCACCACCATGGAGGAACTGCGCCAACTCATCTTGCTGGAGCAATTCTTCAACGGTCTGTCACCAGAGGCACAGGAGTGGGTAAGGGACTGAAAACCTCTCAACCTCACAGCAGCCGCCCGATTGGCAGACGAACACTTTGACGCCCGGAGACACCATGGGCTCACCAACAGGGGTCCCCTAAGACCGCCAATACAACAGCACCCAGCCAGCTCCACACCCGCCAACTCTACCCCCTTCAGGCCACCACCAGGAAACCCCCCACCGCCAGCCCGCTACAATGGCAGGGCCAACATACAATGCCATACCTGCCGGCAGTGGGGGCATATGTTTCGGGAGTGCACCCAGAATCGTAGCAGGCAGGCGTGGAACCAGGTACGGCAGAATTCCGCCCCCAGGGCGGCGGCCCATTTCTACCACGCAGAACCTGACCATTCGGAGCTGACAAGTGTACCAACCGAGGAACCATTGGGGGTTCTGTACGAGGTAATGTCTGTGCAAGCCACGGACAACCGGCAGCATCACCGCCAAGTTGTATTTGTGGGAGGGAAAGAAGTGCAGGGGCTGCGGGACTCGGGAGCCACCTTAACCTTAGTGGCCCCCCATCTAATTCCGGATATGGCCCACACTGGCGGATCAGTGGCAGTCCGGGTAGCAGGGGGAGCCATGTACCGGTTACCCACGGCCAAGGTGCATTTGAATTGGGGTGCTGGGGAAGGGGTTGTGGAAGTGGCCATAATGAAAAAGCTACCGGCCGATGTTGTTTTGGGGAATGACTTGGGCCAGATGACTTCTGCTTTTCTACCCCAGGCCCCGTCACAAGAGGCGCATCCGGTAACCACCCGGCAACAGGCTCGCACCACGGCATTCCCCGCACACTCTGAGGCTCAGGTAAGAAATCATGACCCCCCCTTGACAGGCATGACTTGGGACACCCCGTCCACGTTCGAAGTAGAGGTACAGACCGACCCCACACTGCAGGTATACCGGGATAGGGTAGATATGGACCAGGTGGGGCGGGAGGGAGAACAGTACAGGTGGGAGAAGAAGTTACTATACCGGGTGGCGGAAAGGGCGATAGGCAACTCTGTGACGCTCCAAACTAAGCAGTTAGTAGTGCCCCAGAAGTATAGGCAGGAGTTACTAAGAATCGCCCATGATATCCCTCTGTCCGGCCATCTAGGGATGACCCGGACCCGGTATCGCTTAACGCACGCATTCTTTTGGCCCGGGATTTCTAAAGACGTGAGGCAATATTGTACCTCCTGTGATGTGTGCCAGAGGGTAGGCAAGAGGGGGGACCGCCACAAGGCAAAACTGTGTCCCCTACCTATCATTGAGGAACCATTCAGCCGTGTGGCAGTGGATATAGTAGGGCCACTACCAAAACCCAGCCCTTCTGGGAAACGGTATATCCTGACCGTGGTGGATTACGCCACCCGGTACCCCGAGGCGATTGCCCTAACTAATATACACGCCGAGACCGTAGCTGAAGCCTTGATGAAAATATTCTCCCGAGTAGGGTTCCCACAGGAAATGGTCTCCGATAGGGGGACGCAATTCATGGCTGAGGTTACTCAGCAATTATGGAGGATATGTGGCATTAAGCCGATCATTAACTCCGCCTACCACCCGCAATCCAATGGATTATGTGAGAGATTCAACGGCACCCTAAAACAGATGCTCCGGACATTCGGAGAGACCCATAAGGACTGGGAACGATTCCTTCCCCATCTGTTGTTTGCATACAGAGAGGTACCCCAAGAGTCCACAGGTTTCTCCCCATTTGAGCTATTGTTTGGGAGAAGGGTCCGGGGGCCGTTGGATCTCATTAGAGAGCATTGGGAGGGGAGAGTAGCGCAGATGGGACCCCAATTGTACCCTACGTGCTGGCGTTCCGGGATCGCCTGGAGGAATTGACCCAGGCAGTGCGCACCAACCTCCAGGCCGCCCAACAACGACAGCGTCGTTGGTATGACAAGGGGGCCAGAGACCGTAGTTTTCAAGTGGGACAGAAGGTGCTAATCCTTAAACCGGTCCGCACCGATAAACCACAGGCCGTCTGGCAGGGCCCATACCAGGTGGTAGAGCAGAGATGCGATACCACCTATGTGATCGGCCCATGCTCCGGAGTAGGGAAGAGACGCATGCTCCATGTGAACATGCTCAAACCCTACCACGAGCGGACGGAGGACGTGGCAGCTATTTGCACGCCCGCCTCCGAAGATCAGGAGAACCTGCCCCTTCCAGATCTGTTAGAGCAGGAGGAGCAGAAGGAACCCTCCCAGGGGGTTCAACTGGGGGAGCGGCTAAGTCCTCAAGAGCGTATCCAGGTACAAGAACTGATAGCAACCAAGGGCGCCGCCTTTTCTAACCTACCTGGGTACACTCCACTAGCCACCCACCGAGTGGAAACCCCGGGACAGCTTCCCATGCGACAGACTCCCTATCGGATTCCCGAATCCGTGCGGGAACATATGAGAAAAGAAATTGAAGAGATGTTGCAGTTGGGGGTTATTGAGCACTCCGATAGCCCCTGGGCATCGCCGGTAGTCCTGGTTCCCAAGAAAGATGGTACCACCCGGTTCTGCGTGGACTACCGGAGGTTGAACGACAAAACTGTGTCGGACGCCTACCCGATGCCTCGGATAGACGAACTGCTTGATAAGATGGCCAGGGGTCAGTATCTCACTACCATAGATTTGTGTAAGGGATACTGGCAAATTCCACTAGCCGAGGACGCCATCCCTAAGTCGGCGTTTGTCACCCCGTTTGGCTTGTACCAATTTCGAGTCATGCCATTCGGGATGAAGAACGCCCCCGCGACCTTCCAGCGGATGGTGGATCGGCTACTGGACGGGTTCCAGGACTATGCGTGTGCATATCTGGACGATATTGCCATATATAGTCCGACCTGGTCGGAGCACCTACAACACATAGGGGCCGTAATAGATAGGATTCAGGAGGCAGGGCTTACCTTGAAGCCCAGCAAATGCCACATAGGGATGGCAGAGGTCCAGTACTTAGGACACCGGGTGGGTAGCGGGCAGCAGAAGCCTGAGCCCGCAAAGATTGAAGCTGTAGCCCAGTGGCCTACCCCTAGGACCAAAACCCAAGTCCTGGCTTTCTTAGGTACCGCAGGGTACTACAGAAAATTTGTACCCAACTACAGTGCCCTGGCCAAACCCCTGACAGATCTGACGAAGAAAAACCTGCCCCGGCAGGTCGTCTGGGCCCCAGAGTGTGAACAGGCATTCAATCAGCTGAAGACGGCTCTGACCAATGCCCCTGTACTGGCAGCTCCCGATCCAACTAAACGTTTTCTTGTTCACACAGATGCCTCAATGTTTGGATTGGGAGCAGTACTGAGCCAGGTCGGAGCCGATGGCGGAGAACACCCCGTAGCGTACTTGAGTCGGAAATTGTTACCCCGAGAGGTGAGCTACGCCGCCATAGAAAAAGAATGCCTGGCCGTGGTGTGGGCCCTGAAAAAGTTACAGCCATATCTCTATGGGCAACCCTTTTCTTTGCTCACAGATCACAATCCGTTGGTGTGGCTAAACCGTGTGGCTGGAGACAATGCCAGGCTGCTGCGCTGGAGTTTAGCGCTGCAGCCCTTTGACTTTACAATTCACTACCGCCCAGGGAAACAAAACGGTAATGCCGACGGGTTGTCCCGACAAACAGACCTTGAGAAATGATCTGTGAGCACTCCTCCGGACATCCCCAAGCCGATCCGTTGGGATCAGACTGTGTATGCCGGGTTGGTTCTGGGGGAGCATTGTGGCAAACCTAGCCACTTGGACAATAACTAGAGACTGGGCCTTTAAGGGTTGCCAATAGGTCGGGCGAGATATGCGCTTTATACTGATGTATATGTTAATGTATTTTCTGTGTTACCTGTACTGCTGTTTCCGCCGAATGCAAATGGCGGTTTTGTATGGGGATTTTCCTTCGTTTCACGAACGGCACTTTAGAAAGCCGTTCGTGAACCGAACGCGATACCCCCTAATAGCCCACACACTTAGAGGCGTGTGGCGCTAGTTAACCGATTGCAACATTGTTGCAATCGGTTATTAGAGGCTCCCCTGGGTGGCCGTCGTTCGACTACCGACCATGCGGCGGTCGGCCATCTTGGATCCCTTGTTCGTCAGCGGGTCCGTGTCGTCGAACGCATACCATTACCAATAGTTATTCGACGGCACGAACACCGCTGAGCCTCCCAGACGTTTGGGAGTTTCAGGACCAGGTTCACCAAAAGCAATCGGTCCTTTTTGTGGGTTTTGAAAGAAATGTGTTTTCTGTGCGGCGTTCGGTTATTTTGGCTGAGATCTGAGCGGCAATCTCACGAATGATGCGCCCAGACCCCAGCTAACTACCGAACGTCCATTCGTGTAAATCCACCGTATATTTTAAAAGTTATGTATTTTTATATGAATTGCCGGTTCTGCTGCACGAGGGGATAATCCCCTTTACGGTGCATGCTAGGAGGATGATCCCTCTCGTGCAGCGGTGCCTGATGGGAGAAATATGTTATACTGTAAGTCCCCCATGTAGTCCCCTCTGGGAGTGCCCCTGGGAAGGGACTCAGGAAACCCCTTGCATGGGGACTTGTATAAATTGTCTTGCCGATTAAAAGGTTGTCAGTTGACTCCCAAAACTGTGTCTCGTCCGGTTATTGGGAGGTTGGGGATATTGCCTTGGTGTTTTCAGCGCTTGACTGTGGATTCGTTTCTGGACCAGCGGAATTCGTGGATTTTATATTGGCGTTCCGCTACACCATCCTACCATTATGTCTCTCTGCACTCTACTCAATCTACTACTTGTATGTCTATCTTAATCTATTACCCTTGCGTGTATCTTAAACTAATGTTGTGAGGCTCTGTGTGTTCTGCTTCCATGGTTTGTATTTGTACAGAGAACAGAGTGGCAGCTATATGAATGAACATTGTATTTGCACCTCTTCCCATTACTTCTCCTCCCGCTCCTCCATGAACAATGAATGACAGCAGAGGGAGTAGGTGATGTGTGCACCCCCTAATCTCTCCTGTCACAGTGGGGCTGATTATTCCTACC
>OW240919.1:135159146-135184137 GCA_933207985.1 Pelobates cultripes
TTTCTGTCTCTCTCCGGCCATTCTTCCCCTGACATGTATTTGTCTGTCTTTCTCAGGTCACTCTCTTCCTGTCATGGGCTGTCTTTCTCAGGTCACTCTTTTCCTGACAGGTATCTGTCTGTCTTTCTCAGGTCACTCTCATCCTGTGATATACCTGGATGTCTCTGGTCACTGTCTCCTTGACATGTATGCATCTGTCTAATTTCTCTCTTTCCCTGTCATGTCTCTGTGTTTCAGGTCACTGTGTTCCTGATATATATAATTTTTCTGTTTGTGTCAGGTCATTCTCTACCTACCTTGTAGCTGGCCACCAGGTTTGCACACATCTCAGGAGGAATTTTTTCCCACTCCTCTTTGCAGATCCTCTCCAAGTCAATCTCCAAGGTTTCGAGGCAGATGTTTGGCAACTCGAACCTTCAGCTCCCTCCACAGATTTTCTATGGGATTAAGGTCTGGAGACTGGCTAAGCCACTCCAGAAGCTTAATGTGCTTTTTCTGCAGCCACTCCTTTGTTGCCTTGGGTTTGTGTTTTGGGTCATTGTCATGCTGGAATACCCATCCATGACCCATTTTCAAGGAGGAGGTTTTCACCCGAGATTTCACCCAAGATTTGAAGGTACTATGGCCCTGTCCATCGTCCCTTTGATGCGGTACAGTTGTCCTGTCCCCTTAGCACAAAAACACCTCCAAAGCATAATGTTTCCACCTCCATGTTTGACAGTGGGGATGGTGTTCTTGGGTTCATAGGCAGCATTCCTCCTCTTCAAAACACGGCAAATTGAGTTGATGCCAAAGAGCTCAATTTTGGTCTCATCTGACCACAACACTTTCAGCCAGTTCTCCTCTGAATCATTTAGATGTTCATTGGCAAACTTCAGACGGGCCTGTACATGTGCTTTCTTGAGCCGGGGGACCTTGTGGGCACTGCATGATTTCAGTCCTTCACGGCGTAGTGTGTTAACTGTTTTCTTGGTAACTATGGTCCCAGCTGCCTTGAGATCATTACCAAGATCCTCCTGTGTAGTTCTGGGCTGATTCCTCACTGTTCTCATAATCACTGAAACTCCACAAAGTGAGATCTTGCATGGAGCACCAGACCGAGACTGTTGTCACCTTCTCACCATGCTGCTTGGCGATGGTCTTGTAGCCCATTCCAGAGTTGTGTATGTCTACAATCTTGTCCCTGACCTCCTTGGACAGCTCTTTGGTCTTGGCCATGGTGGAGAGTTTGGAATTGATTGATTGCTTATGTGGACAAGTGTCTTTTATACAGGTAAACTGAGATTAGGAGCACTCACTTTAAGAGAGTGCTCCTAATCTCACCTTGTTGCCTGTATAAAAGAGAGCTGGGAGCCAGAAATCTTGCTGATTGATAGGGGATCAAATACTTATTTCACTCATTGACATGCAAATCAATTTATAACTTTCTTGACATGTGTTTTTCTGGATTCTTTTTTTGTTATTCTGTCTCTCACTGCTAAAATACACCTGCCATTAAAATTATAGACTGATCATTTCTTTGTCAGTGTGCAAACGTTCAAAATCAGCAGGGGATCAAATACTTTTTTTTCCTCACTATCTCAGGTCACTGCATTACTGTGTCATGTAATCAGTGAGGAAATCAACAGGAGGAAAAGCAGAGTTCGAGCACTTTGATAATAATAATGTAGACTGGAGTGAGGGGGCTGCATAGCCATTGACTAACATACCAGGGTTGCCATGTGAGGCAAAAGCCATGTGGGGTTCACTACCCATTAATGGAAGGTAACATGTATTTAAGACTGTTAGCCTCCCCTCTTGTTACTGACCACTTCTTCATGATGATGGGCAGCACATGAAAGGTACTGTCCTTTAATATGCATAATTAATTTGTGGTGGGGAGGAAATCAGTTCATTAACCAAGGAAGAATCATTGAGCATTAGGGTATTGATATCCTTTTTGCAGCTTATGAATTCTGTATACATCCTAGTAGGATTTTTCAAGTAATGTTCATGATGGGATGCTCTAGACTTTGTGAGGCCTTAGGCGAAATGTAAACATGAGGCCTGCACTAACAACCATAGTAAAAAAATAGGGGCTGCATTGTTTGTGTATAAGGAGCTGTAGTTACATTGAATGGCAGGCTTGCAGCGCTGGATACAGAGAGCTAGTCTCTGTATTCATGGACCTTGAAGTTACTCAAATGAGAATTACTACAGTGACAACAATAATTAAAGTTACATAACATCTTTATTATAAACTTAAATACATAAAATTAAGAACAATGTTGATAACTGGACCTAGTCTGGATTTTGAAATAGATTACAGTTACCTGTGGACTCACAAAGAGTCATCCTTAAGCACAAAGGAGAGGAAAAACCCCCTGTGGAGGAAACCTCTGGGGAACCATGGCTTGAAGGATTGCCTTTCCCTCTAGGCAATAACAAGTCAATGTATTCTTTAGCTAAAGATATCTACCTCTGGGTGAAAAAAAAAGTTATCCTCTAATCAGGAAAGGGAATCTTTTGGTATCTATTGCTTGATGGCTTACCTGAGCATTAATAGGTTAATATGTAGGGAGAAAGTTTAAATGGCAAAGGGTTCTGTTATCTAGGAATGGTTCTAGCTCTTCTGTGCATGTCCTTAAGGATCTAGGGTCATGTCTTCATGGTGTCCACAAGAATTATAGGATCTTGGTTTAGAGGTTTCTTACAAAGCATCCTCCAGGTTCTCTTGTGCTTCTAGGGTGTCTTGCTCGTGATTCTAAGAGTTAAATAACCACTTTGATCATTTGATCATAGCACCGGGAACTCTGCCTCCCTCTCCCCTGTCAGCTCTGCAGGACCGGAGGGGAGATCAGAGATCTCCCTCTCCAGCCCGCTAGCACTGTAATGCTGGCAGCTCTAACCTGCAGCTCCACCGGGTTCTCCTCTCGCAAGCTCGGAGCGTTGCCGTGGTTTCCACGCCTGAGCTGCTAGAGTTCACTCTCACCACTTAGACCACCATGGTCCATGGACTGCCTTGTACTGTCCCCCCTCCCAGGTGAATGTAAGCAGGGAGGGGGGAAATCAAAATTATTATTTTTTTTATTACATTTTTTTTTATATTTATTAATCTAACCTCCAACCCCACAGAACAACAATAATTATCCTCCATACACACACACTGCCCCCTATAAACACACAGCCCTCCCATACACACAGTGGTGTATCCTGGTTTTGTGCTGCCCTAGGCAGGACAAAACTCAGGCGTCCCCCCCCCCGTGCGCCACCACCACCCAACCCTTCCCCCCCGCACCACATTCTAAATACACACACCTTTTCACTGACAGAAACACATACTCACTAACAGACTCACTCGCTAACACACACACTCACAAACAGACACACACACACTAACAGACACACACACACACACTAACAGACACACAGTCAGGCACACACACAAACAGAATAACACACTCACTCACATTAACACTCACTTTTTATTTTTTAAATTTAACCCCCCAGCCTACTTACCTTTAGGAATGCTGGGGGGGGGGTTCTCCCTCTCCCTGGGTGCTGCTGGGCGGGCTGATGGGCTGGCTGATGGGCGGGCGGTGCTGGCGAGGGAGCACTTTCCCCTGAGCTGTCTGCTCAGCTCCCTCGCGAGCCGCCCGCAGAGTGAGGCTGGGAGCCGGAATATGACGTCACGAGGGAGCTGAGCAGACAGCTCAGGGGAAAGTGCTCCCTCACTAGCGCCGCCCGCCCGCCCGCCCAGCAGCCAGCCCAGCAGCCAGCCCAGCATGTCTATTAGCCACAAGGCATTTGGGGGCGGCTTTTTTTGCCGCCCCCTGAAAAATGCCGCCCAAGGCAAATGCCTTGTTTGCCTCGCGGCTAAAACGTCCCTGCATACACACATACACACACTGTCCCCCATACACACACAGAGGCGGCTCTCTAATTAGGCAATTTAGGCAGCTGCCTAAATCACCTTAGGGCAGTGTGACATGTCGGGTCCTTGGTCAGAGACTGAGAGCCTGACACCGGAGGGGGTCCGGCAGCTTGCCCTTTATGCCGCTGGATGCGAGGCCCCTCCACACCACATGCCCGGGAGATAGCCAGCTTCCAATCTGCAGCTCTGCCGGGTGCAGTGCTGCAGACTGAGGGGTCTTGCGATATCAGCCAATCAGAGTGTTGCCGCGGGTCACCGCAGTAAAGCTCTGACTGGAGATCGCGAGACTTCCCACGTGGTCTTCAGCTCTGCACCCGGCGGAGCTGCAGACCAGATAGGGAGCCCACCAGACCACCAGGGATACAGCCTGCCCACCAGACCACCAGGGAATACGTTTATTATAAAGGTATTTATGACCCCCTGCCCTATCTCAGCGTCCTTACCACCTGTCACAGCGTCCCTACCACCCTATGCCCCAGCCCCCCTACCACTTCCTGCCCCAGCCACTCTACCACCCTCTACCAGCCCATACCCTGTCACTGCCCTCTTACCATCCTCTGCCCCCTACCACCCTCTGCCCTGCCCCATCCACCCTAGCACCCTCTACCACCCCATACCCTGTCACTGCCCTCCTACCATCCTCTGCCCCCTACCACCCTCTGTCCTGCCCCAACCACCCTACCACCCTCTACCCCCTACCCTGTCACTGCCCTCCTACCACACTCTGCCCCAGCCTCCCTTTGCCCTGTCACAGCCCTACTACTCTCTGTCCCCTATCACTCCTGCCCTGTCACAGACCCTACCAGCCCCTACCCCAGCCATCCTACCACCCTCTGCCCCTACCACCTCCTATCCTGTCACTGCCCTTCCACCACCCTCTGCCCCAGCCACCCCTACCTGCCCCAGCCACCCTACCCCCCTGCCCCAGCCCCCTACCACCCTCTGCCCCAGCCACTCTACCACCCTCTGCCCCAGCCCCCTACCACCCTCTGCCCCAGCCATCCTACCACCCTTTTCCCCAGCCACCCCACCACCCTCTGCCCCAGTCCCCTACCACCCTCTGTCCTGTCACAGCCCCCCTACCACCCTCTGCCCCAGCCTCCCTAACTATCACCCTCTGCCCCAGCCCCCCACCACTTCCTGCCCCAGCCACCCTGTGGTGCTGGTATACAAGATGGTGTATGTACTGTGTATTTGATTATATGTGTATGTGAGCCTTGGTTTAAATTAATATATGTATGTTTGTGTCTAGTGTCACGATGTGTGGATTCAGAGTAATGTAAATAAGTTTTATTTTTTTATTTTTTTAAATAGTGTAGTATTTAAGTGTGTATGTGAATCATGGCAATGTTTTTATAGGAGGAATGCAGGCATCCAAATGTTGGGTCTTGAAGTACTAACCATGTGCTAAATGTTACGAGCCACCTTAAAGGGACACTTTAGTCACCAGAACAACTTCAGATTAATGTAGTTGTTCTGGTATGTGTAGCCAGTCCTTACAGACATTTTAATGTAAACACTGCCTGTTCAGAAAAAAGGCAGTGTTTACATTGGTGCATAGGGACACCTCCAGTGGCAGTCACTCAGACGGCCACTAAAGCTGCTTCCTGGGTCAGTGATAGACAATATGCAGCACTGATGTTCAGTGTCTCTTTGCTCTGCATGGAGGCGCTGAACTTTCCCCACAGAGATGCATTGATTCAATATTTTTCTATGATGCTGATTGGCGCAACGCAGTGTTTTGCCATGTGTACCAATTAGCTTCCCAATGCTTCCTATGGGAAAGCATTGGAATGGCTGAGATGATCAATTCTGATGATCTCAGTCAATGGGCCAGAGCATGGGCTGAGCCAGCACCGGCGGACCCATGTGGCCCTGAAATAAAGGTAAGTTTATTACCTTTTTAGGAGGGGTAAGGGGATGCCGGCAACCTAAATGGTGTTTTTTACATTATAGGGTCAGGAATACACATTTATATTCCTGACCCTATAGTGTTCCTTTAAATGCATTTTTTATTTTTTTGGAATTCATTCTAGTATGTCCATGACATCAGTGTGTGTATGCAGGGACGCATTTATACTGAGGGTCTGCATGCAAGGCCACATTTGGATGTAGTTTGTTTGCATGTGTTGAAAATCTGTGTGTGTGTGAACACAGGGGCATGTAGTTGTTATAAGTGCTGTAGTGGGGAAGGGGTAATAGAGGCAATAGTGGGAGGCAGGGGGTAAAAGAAGCTATTGAGGGTGCAGGGGTTGTAGAATAAGTAGGGGGTGATAGGGTTGTAGTGGGTGATAGCGGTTGTCGTGGGTAATAGGGGTTGTAGGATGTGTAAGTGGTGATAGGGGTTGTAGTATATGCAGGGGTGATAGGAGTTGTAATTAATAATGGAGTTGTAGTATATGTAGGGGTAATAGGAGTTGTAATGGGTAATAGGGGTTGTAGTGTGTAGGGGCTGATAGGGGTTGTAGTACGTGTAGTGGGTGATAGGAGTTGTAGAGTGTGCTGGGGGTGATAGGGGTTGCAGTATGTGTAGGGGGTTATAGGGGTTGTAGTATGTAGTATGTAGAAACTATTCCAGTTTCTAAACCCACCAGGTCTCTTCTGGGTCCAACGGCAAAAAATCAATGTGCCTCAACAACCTGTGTCCTCTGCATCATACAGCAATCTGGAAATAGGGTTCGTCTAGTGAATAGGTTTTTTCCGGATCCTCCTGCAACCAGGGCCCGCGTTATTCTGGTGCTAAACTGAACAGGTGTCCTCTGGGTCCCACAGCGAAAAATCATTGTCCTGGAATACCCCTGGGGAATAGATTTTTCCCAGGTCCTCATATTCCAGGTTCTAAACTGACGTTTAAACTGACGTTCTATGCTGACGTTTACTACATTCTAAATCCTCACGCATCCAAAGGGTCCCACGGCCATTAGGTTTCCTCCAGGCAGGTGTTTTCTAGGTTCTAAACCAACCAGGTGTCCCCTGGTCCCACATCGAAAAATCCTTGTGTCTCGACAACCAGTGTTCTCTGCATCATACAACAATCAGGAAACAGGGTCCCTCGGCGAACAAGCGCCCTCTGGTTCCTTTGGCGAATAGGATTTTCTAGGGTCCTCCAGCAACCAGGCCCTCGCATTCCAGGTTCTAAACCCACCAGGTGTCCTCTGGGTCCCACGGCAAGAAATCTTTGTGACTCGACAACCAGTGCCCTCTGCATCATAAAGCAAATAGAAAATAGCATCCCTTGGCGAACAAGCATCCTCAGGTTCCTCTGGCGAATAGGATTTTCTAGGGTGCTCCAGCAACCAGGCCCTCGTATTCCAGGTTCTAAACCGACCAGGTGTCCTTTGGGTCCCACGGCGAAAAATCATTGTGCCTCGACAACCAGTGCCCTCTGCATCATACAGCAATCAGGAAATAGCATCCCTTGGCGAACAAGCATCCTCAGGTTCCTCTGGCGAATAGGATTTTCTAGGGTCCTCCAGCAACCAGGCCCTCGTATTTCAGGTTCTAAACCGACCAGGTGTCCTCCGGATCCCACGGCGAAAAATCATTGTGCCTCGATAACCAGTGCCCTCTGCATCATACAGCAATCAGGAAACAGGGTCCCTCGGCGAACAAGCGCCCTCTGGTTCCTCTGGCGAATAGGATTTTCTAGGGTCCTCCAGCAACCAGGCCCTCGTATTCAAGGTTCTAAACCGACCAGGTGTCCTCTGGGTCCCACGGCGAAAAATCTTTGTGTCTCGACAACCAGTGTCCTCTGCATCATACAGCAATCAGGAAACAGGGTCCCTCGGCGAACAAGCGTCCTCTGGTGAATAGGATTTTCTAGGGTCCTCCAGCAACCAGGCCCTCATATTCCAGGTTCTAAACCGACCAGGTGTCCTCTGGGTCCCACGGTGAAAAATCTTTGTGTCTCGACAACCAGTGTACTCTGCGTCATACAGCAATCAGGAAACAGGGTCCCTCGGCAAACAAGCATCCTTGGGTTCCTCTGGTGCAAAGGCTTTTCCCGGGTCCTCCAGCAACCAGGCCCTCGTATTCCAGGTTCTAAACCGACCAGGTGTCCTCTGGGTCCCACGGTGAAAAATCTTTGTGTCTCGACAACCAGTGTACTCTGCGTCATACAGCAATCAGGAAACAGGGTCCCTCGGCGAACAAGCATCCTTGGGTTCCTCTGGTGCAAAGGCTTTTCCCGGGTCCTCCAGCAACCAGGCCCTCGTATTCCAGGTTCTAAACCGACCAGGTGTCCTCTGGGTCCCACGGCGAAAAATCTTTGTGACTCGACAACCAGTGCCCTCTGCATCATACAGCAATCAGAAAATAGCATCCCTTGGCGAACAAGCATCCTCAGGTTCCTCTGGCGAATAGGATTTTCTAGGGTCCTCCAGCAACCAGGCCCTCGTATTCCAGGTTCTAAACCGACCAGGTGTCCTTTGGGTCCCACAGCGAAAAATCATTGTGCCTCGACAACCAGTGCCCTCTGCATCATACAGCAATCAGGAAATAGCATCCCTTGGCGAACAAGCATCCTCAGGTTCCTCTGGCGAATAGGATTTTCTAGGGTCCTCCAGCAACCAGGCCCTCGTATTCCAGGTTTTAAACCAGAGGGCACTGGTTCCCACGGCAAAAAATCATTGTGCCTCGACAACCAGTGCCCTCTGCATCATACAGCAATCAGGAAACAGGGTCCCTCGGCGAACAAGCGCCCTCTGGTTCCTCTGGCGAATAGGATTTTCTAGGGTCCTCCAGCAACCAGGCCCTCGTATTCCAGGTTCTAAACCGACCAGGTGTCCTCTGGGTCCCACGGCGAAAAATCTTTGTGTCTCGACAACCAGTGTCCTCTGCATCATACAGCAATCAGGAAACAGGGTCCCTCGGCGAAAAAGCATCCTCAAGTTCCTCTGGCGAATAAGCTTTTCTAGGGTCCTCCAGCAACCAGGCCCTCGTATTCCAGGTTCTAAAACTGACCAGGTGTCCTCTGGGTCCCACGGCGAAAAATCTTTGTGACTCGACAACCAGTGCCCTCTGCATCATACAGCAAATAGAAAATAGCATCACTTGGCGAACAAGCATCCTCAGGTTCCTCTGGCGAATAGGATTTTCTAGGGTCCTCCAACAACCAGGCCCTCGTATTCCAGGTTCTAAACCGACCAGGTGTCCTCTGGGTCCCACGGCGAAAAATCTTTGTGTCTCGACAACCAGTGTCCTCTGCATCATACAGCAATCAGGAAACAGGGTCCCTCGGCGAACAAGCATCCTCAAGTTCCTCTGGCGAATAGGCTTTTCTAGGGTCCTCCAGCAACCAGGCCCTCGTATTCCAGGTTCTAAACCGACCAGGTGTCCTATGGGTCCCACGGTGAAAAATCTTTGTGTCTCGACAACCAGTGTACTCTGCGTCATACAGCAATCAGGAAACAGGGTCCCTCGGCGAACAAGCATCCTTGGGTTCCTCTGGTGCAAAGGCTTTTCCTGGGTCCTCCAGCAACCAGGCCCTCGTATTCCAGGTTCTAAACTGACCAGGTATCCTCTGGGTCCCACGGCGAAAAAACTTTGTGACTCGACAACCAGTGCCCTTTGCATCATACAGCAATCAGAAAATAGCATCCCTTGGCGAACAAGCATCCTCAGGTTCCTCTGGCGAATAGGATTTTCTAGGGTCCTCCAGCAACCAGGCCCTCGTATTCCAGGTTCTAAACCGACCAGGTGTCCTTTGGGTCCCACGGCGAAAAATCTTTGTGACTCGACAACCAGTGCCCTCTGCAACATACAGCAATCAGAAAATAGCATCCCTTGGCGAACAAGCATCCTCAGGTTCCTCTGGCGAATAGGATTTTCTAGGGTCCTCCAGCAACCAGGCCCTCGTATTCCAGGTTCTAAACCAGAAGGCACTGGTTCTCACGGCGAAAAATCATTGTGCCTCGACAACCAGTGCCCTCTGCATCATACAGCAATCAGGAAACAGGGTCCCTCGGCGAACAAGCGCCCTCTGGTTCCTCTGGCGAATAGCATTTTCTAGGGTCCTCCAGCAACCAGGCCCTCGTATTCCAGGTTCTAAACCGACCAGGTGTCCTCTGGGTCCCACGGCGAAAAATCTTTGTGTCTCGACAACCAGTGTCCTCTGCATCATACAGCAATCAGGAAACAGGGTCCCTCGGCGAACAAGCATCCTCAAGTTCCTCTGGCGAATAGGCTTTTCTAGGGTCCTCCAGCAACCAGGCCCTCGTATTCCAGGTTCTAAACCGACCAGGTGTCCTCTGGGTCCCACGGCAAAAAATCTTTGTGACTCGACAACCAGTGCCCTCTGCATCATACAGCAAATAGAAAATAGCATCCCTTGGCGAACAAGCATCCTCAGGTTCCTCTGGCGAATAGGATTTTCTAGGGTCCTCCAGCAACCAGGCCCTCGTATTCCAGGTTCTAAACCGACCAGGTGTCCTTTGGGTCCCACAGCGAAAAATCATTGTGCCTCGACAACCAGTGCCCTCTGCATCATACAGCAATCAGGAAATAGCATCCCTTGGCGAACAAGCATCCTCAGGTTCCTCTGGCGAATAGGATTTTCTAGGGTCCTCCAGCAACCAGGCCCTCGTATTCCATGTTCTAAACCGACCAGGTGTCCTCTGGATCCCACGGCGAAAAATCATTGTGCCTCGATAACCAGTGCCCTTTGCATCATACAGCAATCAGGAAACAGGGTCCCTCGGCGAACAAGCGCCCTCTGGTTCCTCTGGCGAATAGGATTTTCTAGGGTCCTCCAGCAACCAGGCCCTCGTATTCCAGGTTCTAAACCGACCAGGTGTCCTCTGGGTCCCACGACGAAAAATCTTTCTGCCTCGACAACTAGTGTCCTCTGCATCATATAGCAATCAGGAAACAGGGTCCCTCGGCGAACAAGCGTCCTCTGGTGAATAGGATTTTCTAGGGTCCTCCAGCAACCAGGCCCTCGTATTCCAGGTTCTAAACCGACCAGGTGTCCTCTGGGTCCCACGGTGAAAAATCTTTGTGTCTCGACAACCAGTGTACTCTGCGTCATACAGCAATCAGGAAACAGGGTCCCTCGGCGAACAAGCATCCTTGGGTTCCTCTGGTGCAAAGGCTTTTCCCGGGTCCTCTAGCAACCAGGCCCTCGTATTCCAGGTTCTAAACCGACCAGGTGTCCTCTGGGTCCCACGGTGAAAAATCTTTGTGCCTCGACAACCAGTGTACTCTGCGTCATACAGCAATCAGGAAACAGGGTCCCTCGGCGAACAAGCATCCTTGGGTTCCTCTGGTGCAAAGGCTTTTCCCGGGTCCTCCAGCAACCAGGCCCTCGTATTCCAGGTTCTAAACTGACCAGGTGTCCTCTGGGTCCCACGGCGAAAAATCTTTGTGACTCGACAACCAGTGCCCTCTGCATCATACACCAATCAGAAAATAGCATCCCTTGGCGAACAAGCATCCTCAGGTTCCTCTGGCGAATAGGATTTTCTAGGGTCCTCCAGCAACCAGGCCCTCGTATTCCAGGTTCTAAACCGACCAGGTGTCCTTTGGGTCCCACGGCGAAAAATCATTGTGCCTCGACAACCAGTGCCCTCTGCATCATACAGCAATCAGGAAACAGGGTCCCTCGGCGAACAAGCGCCCTCTGCTTCCTCTGGCGAATAGGATTTTCTAGGGTCCTCCAGCAACCAGGTCCTCGTATTCCAGGTTCTAAACCGACCAGGTGTCCTCTGGGTCCCATGGCGAAAAATCTTTGTGTCTCGACAACCAGTGTCCTCTGCATTATACAGCAATCAGGAAACAGGGTCCCTCGGCGAACAAGCATCCTCAAGTTCCTCTGGCGAATAGGCTTTTCTAGGGTCCTCCAGCAACCAGGCCCTCGTATTCCAGGTTCTAAACCGACCAGGTGTCCTTTGGGTCCCACGGCGAAAAATCTTTGTGACTCGACAACCAGTGCCCTCTGCATCATACAGCAAATAGAAAATAGCATCCCTTGGCGAACAAGCATCCTCAGGTTCCTCTGGCGAATAGGATTTTCTAGGGTCCTCCAGCAACCAGGCCCTCATATTCCAGGTTCTAAACCGACCAGGTGTCCTTTGGGTCCCACGGCGAAAAATCATTGTGCCTCGATAACCAGTGCCCTCTGCATCATACAGCAATCAGGAAACAGGGTCCCTCGGCGAACAAGCGCCCTCTGGTGAATAGGATTTTCTAGGGTCCTCCAGCAACCAGGCCCTCGTATTCCAGGTTCTAAACCGACCAGGTGTCCTCTGGGTCCCACGGCGAAAAATCTTTGTGACTCGACAACCAGTGCCCTCTGCATCATACAGCAAATAGAAAATAGCATCCCTTGGCGAACAAGCATCCTCAGGTTCCTCTGGCGAATAGGATTTTCTAGGGTCCTCCAGCAACCAGGCCCTCGTATTCCAGGTTCTAAACCGACCAGGTGTCCTCTGGGTCCCACGGCGAAAAATCATTGTGCCTCGATAACCAGTGTCCTCTGCATCATACAGCAATCAGGAAACAGGGTCCCTCGGCGAACAAGCGTCCTCTGGTGAATAGGATTTTCTAGGGTCCTCCAGCAACCAGGCCCTCGTATTCCAGGTTCTAAACCGACCAGGTGTCCTATGGGTCCCACGGTGAAAAATCTTTGTGTCTCGACAACCAGTGTACTCTGCGTCATACAGCAATCAGGAAACAGGGTCCCTCGGCGAACAAGCATCCTTGGGTTCCTCTGGTGCAAAGGCTTTTCCCGGGTCCTCCAGCAACCAGGCCCTCGTATTCCAGGTTCTAAACCAACCAGGTGTCCTTTGGGTCCCACGACGAAAAATCATTGTGCCTCGACAACCAGTGTACTCTGTGTCATACAGCAATCAGGAAACAGGGTCCCTCGGCGAACAAGCATCCTTGTGTTCCTCTGGTGCAAAGACTTTTCCCGGGTCCTCCAGCAACCAGGCCCTCGTATTCCAGGTTCTAAACCGACCAGGTGTCCTTTGGGTCCCACGGCGAAAAATCATTGTGCCTCGACAACCAGTGCCCTCTGCATCATACAGCAATCAGGAAATAGCATCCCTCGGCGAACAAGCATCCTCAAGTTCCTCTGGCGAATAGGCTTTTCTAGGGTCCTCCAGCAACCAGGCCCTCGTATTCCAGGTTCTAAACCGACCAGGTGTCCTCTGGGTCCCACGGCGAAAAATCTTTGTGTCTCGACAACCAGTGTACTCTGCATCATACAGCAATCAGGAAACAGGGTACCTCGGCAAACAAGCGTCCTCTGTTGAACAGGATTTTCTTGGGTCCTCCAGCAACCTACCTACAGCAATCAGGAAATAGCATCCCTCGGCGAACAAGCATCCTCAAGTTCCTCTGGCGAATAGGCTTTTCTAGGGTCCTCCAGCAACCAGGCCCTCGTATTCCAGGTTCTAAACCGACCAGGTGTCCTCTGGGTCCCACGACGAAAAATCTTTCTGCCTCGACAACTAGTGTCCTCTGCATCATATAGCAATCAGGAAACATGTCCCTCGGCGAACAAGCGTCCTTAGGTTCCTCTGGTGAATAGGCTTTTCCCGGGTCCTCCAGCAACCAGGCCCTCGTATTCCAGATTCTAAACCAACCAAGTGTCCTCTGGGTCCCATGGGAAAAATCATTGTACCTCAACAACCAGTGTACTTTGCATCATACAGCAATCAGGAAAAAGGGTTCCTCGGCGAACAAGCGTCCTTGGGTTCCCCTGGGAAATAGTTATTTTCCGGGTACTCCAGCGACCAGGGCCCTCGTATTCCAGGTTCTAAACCAACCAGGTGTCCTCTGGGTCCCACGTTGAAAAATCATTGTGCCTCGACAACCAGTGTCCGCTGCATGATACCGCAATCAGGAAATAGGGTTCCTTGGCAAACAAGTGTCCTCAGATACCCCGGGGGAATAGATTTTTCTTGGGTCGTCCGGCGACCAGGGCCCTCATATTCCAGGTTCTAAACTAATAAGATGTCCTTTGGGTCCCATAGCAAAAATCATTGTGCCTGAACAACCAATGTACTCTGCATTATACAGCAATCAGGAAATAGGGTTCCTCAGCGAACAAGTGTTCTCGGATACCCCTGGGGAATAGATTTTTCCCGGGTACTCCAGTGACCAGGGCCTTCATATTCCAGGTTCTAAACTGACAAGATGTCCTTTGGGTCCCACAGCAAAAATTCATTGTGCACAGACAACCAGTGTACTCTGATTCATACAGCAATCAGGAAATAGGGTTCCTCGGCGAACAAGCGTCCTAGGGTTCCCCTTGGAAATGGTTATTTGCAGGTACTCTGGTGACCAGGGCACTCGTATTCCAGGTTCTAAACCGACCAGTTGTCCTCTGAGTCCCATGGCGAAAAATCATTGTGCCTCGACAACCAGTGTCTTCTGCATCATACAGCAATCAGGAAATAAGGTCCCTCGGCTAAGAAGCGTCCTCATGTTGCCGTGGTGAATAGGTATTTTCCAGGTCCTTTGGTGACCAGGGCCCTCATATTCCAGGTTCGTAACTGACAAAATGTCCTTTGGGTCCCACGGCAAAAAATCATTGTGCCTTAACAACCAGTGTCCTCTGAATCATACTGGAATCAGGACACTGGGCCCCTAGGCAAACAAGCGTCCTCGGGTTCCTCTGACAATTAATTTTTTTCCGCGTCCTTCGGCAACCAGGGCCCTCGTATTCCAGGTTCTAAACTGACAAGATGTCCTTTGGGTCCCACGGCAAAAAATCATTGTGCCTTAACAACCAGTGTCCTCTGAATCATACTGAAATCAGGAAATAGGGTCCCTCGGCGAACAAGCTTTCTCAGGTTCCTCTAGCGAATAGGTTATTTCCGGGTCCTTGGCGACAAAGACCCTCGTATTCCAGGTTCTAAACCGGCCAAGTGTCTTCTGGGTCCCGCGGCAAAAGATCATTGTGCCTCGACAACCAGTGTCCTCTGCATCATACTGTAATCAGGAAATAGGGTCCCTCGGCGAGCAAGCTTTCTCAGGTCGCTCTGGCGAATAGGTTTTTTCCGGCTCCTTGGCGACAAAGGCCCTCGTATTCCAGGTTCGAAACCGACCAGGTGTCTTCTGGGTCCCACGGCTAAAATCATTGTGCCTTGACAACCCTTGTCCTCTGCATCATACAGCAATCAGGAAATAGGGTCCCTGTGTGAACAAGCGTCCTCGGGTTCCCCTGGCAAATGTTTAATGTTTCATTAATTATGTTTTAAGTTCTAAGCAACCTATATTTAACTATGCATTCTATATTTAATAAATTATGCAGAAATATCGATATGTATTTTACATACTCTCTTTGATATTCTGTTATGTTTTACAATGACATGCATTTGTTAATCAGTGATATTGGCATTGCACTACAAAAAACTGAAGAAAATAAAAACACACTGTGAACCACTTAAAGTAATAAGTGGGCCATATAAATAGGAAGCAACTTTGTAAAACCCCAAGTAGGACAGAATACTTAAATTAACAATATATAACAATGTATTAGCAAAACCAATTAAAATAACAGTGCAAATAGTTATTACAAGGTTAAATAAATAACCTTCCTAATATGATACAATCCCAAGTTTAAATAGTGAATAAAGTATAAAAATCACAAAAAGATAACAATAATAATAATAATAAACCTCCACAGCCACAATCATATAATATATCTACACTTCGCTCACAAGTTAATAGATGTCAGCTTGTCTAAATAGAACAGTTGGCAAAAGCAGTAAACCTGTTCTAATAATTAGAAAATTGAAATAAACCATCAATGACACAATACCGCAGTTAAGGTAAATTGCAACATTCAGACTGAATGAAATGTGACTCAAAATTATATTTTATAACTAACAAAACTACTTATTTTCTTAGGACCACTAATTCATCAAAATGCAAACATACTTTCATAATTAATCTAATCATTATTTTAAATTAATTTCAGAAGGGTAAGATCTATCGAGTTAAAATAATTCATAAAAATAAATCATAAATGCTACACCTAAGTCATTAGGTGTAAGAACTAAATTCTAAACAATAAGTACAAGGCAATATAATAGTATTACAGTGAGACACACAATAAAATACAATAAAAAAGTCCTCGAAACACCTTAGTGAGTGTCCCTTCCACCTCACAACAAATACAAATACATACAATATAAGGTGGAGTCTCTTCTTATTATAACAGGTTGTCAATAATTCTAAAAGGAAAAAAAAAATAGAACACATGATAGAGCAATATTGTCTATAAAATATAGAGAGTATGGTGAGATAAGAGGAATATCACTCACAAATACAGAGCCACTAGATAGGGCTCAATTTTCCAGTGTTGTGGGATATAAGGATCCCACTGCCTTCTTTATATAGCTGTTGGCCAAGTATGCCTCTTTAAAGACTCTACCCATCATTCACATTCAATTTTGTAAGGTCTTGTAATTTTTTTATTTTTTTATTTATTCTTTATTTTTTCGTGCATTCAATAAACAAGTGTGTTTGTGCTGCCCCAACAGCTAGTACAAACTGGGCATCAAATATAGTATGACATTTATGTGGGCATTTAAGTGAGTACAGTGCACATTTTATGAATAAAAGTAGGCTGTGTTAGTCTAAGGTCACCGATTGAAGAAAAAGTAATAATGAAAAAATAAAAAAATAAGTGGGGGGTTGGAGGGATCTTGTAATTTTATATATATATTTTTAATCTTTTTTTTTTTTATCTCTTTAAAGACTCTACCCATCATTCACCTTCAATTTTGTAAGGTCTTGTAATTTTAATAATTAATAATTTTATATATATTTTTTTATCTTTGTTTTACTTATTGTGCACTTTATAATAAAGCACTTTGGAACCATATACCTGTCCCTGAGAGGCATACTTGGTTACCAGCTATATAAAGAAGGCAGTGGGAACCTTATATCCCACAACACTGGAAAATTGAGCCCTATCTAGAGGCTCTATATTTGTGAGTGATATTCCTCTTATCTCACCATACTCTCTATATTTTATAGACAATATTGCACTATCATGTGTTCTATTTTTTTTTTTGCTTTTAGAATTATTGACAACCTATTATAATAAGAAGAGACTCCACCTTATAATGTATTAAATTCTAAACAATATTTTAAAATGATATTTATCTCACAAAGTGAGGAACATCAAATTCACAATGTAGACCAAATGAGAGATCCATTTAAGCTTGTGGATATTGTAAATTGCCACCCCTTGGGAAAAGAACAACATCCTGAATGCTTTGGAACCTATAATTAGGTTAAATTACCCCCAAGAAATAAAACTTTCTCTTTACATCTGCTTGAATATTGAATACCCGTAAGATGTCCTTGGATTCTTAATTTAAGGGATAATTTCATCTTGACAACATATTGTATTTTACACTTCATACAGGTGAGGAGATAGCTCACATGCATATTTCCTCCCTGTAACAGTAGAACAAAAATGTTTTGATTGGGGAGGAGACAAACTCCTGAAGCGAATGGTCGCAGATCTCTGGAGCTCCTGATATCTGGGGCTTACAATAGTATTTTCCCAAGGCCACTGCTATCCAAAAAGCGGAGAGCAACGGACAGAAGATCCGTGGCATCACGGAAGAGGTGCCGAAAGCCGAATTGCTGCACCTCATACGCAGGCTGCTGACGGCGCTCCTCCCGACAAGACAGGCTAAAATAATAGGCCTGGTTGGTTTCTTCCGGGCCCCAAAGCCAGCCAGAGCTCCACCAACAGTTTCCCGGGACCTCATAATAAGGTTTCAGCAAAACAAAGATAAGGCAGCGGTACTAGCTGCAGTCAGAGACTGCACCCCACACCCATTTGAATCAATGACTCTCTCCTTCTACATGGACCTCTCGGGAGGCACCTTGGCATGGCTACGGTCCCTTCAGCCAATCACCTTGCTCCTCAGACAACATGCGATTCAATACCGTTGGCGCCCAACACAACCCCTGCTAATCCTAAAGGGGGAAGATAAGCATGAGATATTCAACCTACAAGGTGCACAGGACGTACTGGCCACTTTGGGACTACCACAACAACCCCCATGACCCCCTGGGCCACAAGGCATCGGGAGACCAACACAGAGCTGGGACCTTGAGAGAGTGACGACATTTGTTCCGCGACAACCCAAGCGGGGTCCCCACGCAGCAACTGCCACCTGAGATCGTCATGAAGCTCTGGAGCTCCAATACTATACTGACAGCTGTTTTCCTTTCTTCCCAGTTGATAACTGTTCCTGTTTATTGATGTCCCTCAAGACATATAGCTCGAATGCAAAAGCATAAACACATACACATATACATGGCTTAACTCATCCCCCTGGGCCACGACCGTTCGGTTCAAACCCCACAAACGCAACGCACCGCCTTACCACATTCCTCCCCCCCTCCCCCTGCCTGATTTCAGTTTAAACTGAACGCCATACTTAACGACGGTGAGGCCAGGTGGTAAACACTTAATCTAGAGGTACAATTCCATTCACTAAGCGTCTGCTACACTTATCTTAACATGGTCAATAGATAAGCCTATACACTGTCTTATTCACACGAGCTGACCTACACCACTCTACTGTTTAATCGTATTAAATTTTTTTTTAAAAATTTGCACAGTTCCTTAATGCCAATTGTATTTATATGTAAGCGGAAACCCTGGCATTAGCTGTTGTGGCATTGCTGGCGTACATGTAACCTGTACAATCCATGCATGACAAAATAAAGAATTCAAAAAATAAAATAAAATACTTTGATCTCCATATAACTACATGACACACATGGCCTACTTTCAAACCTTTAAAGACCCTTAGTAGCAAGCCATGTGACCATTTCATTTGTTTCACTCCTAAATAAGCTAGGGGACAACAGAGATCCCACAGTCTTAGGTCTTCTAGCTACAAATCTGTATCCATTCGAGTTCTTACAAACTAGATCTTCCAATCTAGCATCATTCAACAATAGGTAAAAGTCTCAAGATAATCTGTTTTTATATAATTACATCACGTAAACTGATCATCAAAATCATTTTGTCTTTGTGATATACTCAAATCTGTCGAAAAAGGTGGCTGTCCCTATCCGTATTCACAGCCCTAGACCACATGCCGCCATGCAGTGGAGGGTGTTAATGTCCCTTCATAGCATGAAATGTCATGCAGTAAAGGTTCCAGCAGGGGTTAAATATATATATATATATATATTTCGATACCTGATATTCTCCTCAGTCAATGGGGCCACAGTTAGTGGGCCCAGACTGACAGCTGAACTATGTGCAGCACTCAAGGTGCATATATACATATATATATATTTTTTAATATATATATTATATTATTATTATTATTATATTTTTTATTTTATTTTTTAAAATTCTTTATTTTTGGTGCAGAAGATTTTACATGCATGTCTGTGTAGCCACGACAGCAAACACAGGCAGGTCAATGCAGACATGTTCGTGGCATGATACATTTGCACATTTTTGTTAAACATGAAATGAACAGGTTAGTATACATTGCTTATGTGAGGTAACATGTTAAACTTATTAAGCATATTAATAGTTAAATTTAAGGTTGGTAAGTCGCTGTGTCTATTTGGTATAATTCTAACAGGTTCGGGACCTGAGCTAACATACTAGATTTAACTAACAAGATACACTCTTAAGATAAGGGTGAGAAAAGCTATCACATGAGGTTCATGTATCATGACATGGCGCATGGTTTTGCGATTTTCATGGTTAATAAACCTGTTCTGGTAGGATTTATCAGTAATTATAAATAAAAGAAAAGAAAAGAAAAAGAAAGAGACCCTGGGTAGCAGTCAGAGCTGTAGATATGGACCGATAGCTTAGTCGGGACAATAACACAATCCCAGATAACCAGCTAAATGTTCAAACAGTGTCATGGCTTAGTTTTCTTGTATCGATGTTTAGAAAATACAGTTAAATACATACTGGTTGGTTATGGCTACGGTAGTTTGATTTAAAGCAGTACTTAGTCTTGCGGGGCTGTCTATGCTAAAAGTTTAGCTGTTGGGCTACGCTTTTCCATTAATATAGTAATTGAGTCCATCTTTATAACTGCCTTTTTATATGTTAGTAATGGAGAACATGCTAGTTTCATTTACTTGTGGTATGACTAATAAGACAAAAGAAATTATAGTAAATAGAGACAACAAATAACGAGGGAAAAACCATATGGTCCGAGTGTTCCCGGCGTGTGCTGGGGTCAAATAATAAGCATCTATAAGCTCAAAGTACCAAGAATGTAATTACAAAATATTGATGCACTGGTACATGACTCTGGACATCCTCCGACACGTACACGAGTCAATTCCCAGCGAATGTTGGAGATGCGGGATGGATGTGGGTATGGGTCAGCATATCTGGTGGACATGCCCCCTTATAATCCCATGCTGGCAGATGATTAATCGCATGATCAGAGAAATCACTGATTACAGACGTCCCGCTACAGCCCCTGACGATGCTGTTAAACCACACACACATACCACTGAAGTCATATAAAAAGGGTCTCACCATACACCTGCTCACAGCGGCAAAAACCCTTATCTCCACACATTGGAAAAACACAGCAGTGCCCACCTTCCAGCAATGGGTAACTAGGGTGGAAGATATTTACAGTATGGCTGCCTCCCTGCAGGGACATTCGGGCAAATGTGCTCTGACATGCTACCCATGGATGGACTTCATGGCCAAGAGGGCTGCGCAGGCTCGCCCGCAAGGGTGGGGGGCTCCAACCTGCCCGAGTACTTACGGCCCCACCCGTCTAACGCCACCCCACGTCAATTACCCACCCGCTGCTTCCCCTTTAGTCTCCAGCAATCCTCCCCCCTTCCCACCTGATCATTGACACACCACCGTCACATAACAATTTCCTTCACGGCAGACGACTGCTCCCACTCCTAACCAGACCAGAATAGACACACAGAAGCCCTGGGAGGTAGACCGAAGGGGCACTGCACCCACGGATCCCATATGGTATGGCAGCCACGAGACAGCCATAGGCTGGACTACCACACGGACACCTGCTCATAGGGACGGTGGCAAAGGTGGACTCTCAGCTCCTACCCAGTGGTTCTCTAGAGGGGGCTTGTGACTGAAAGACAAATCCAGCTTGAATGCTATACTCCTATTCCTGCTCTGTGCTGAGGATCCCCGACCAGGGCAAGACATACGTACTGTACTACACCACACGATACCCCCTAAATAAATATAAGCCCTGGGGAGACATTGAGGGGTTCTGCAGTAACGCTGGGAGTAACAACACCCACTGATGCTTTACATTAGAGATCTATGATTTCAACCCAAACATGGCTGCCCTAACTGCAACACCTCTGCTCTTGATGCATACTACAAAACTGCCCGGAGTAACAGTAGAAGCCCCAGTAGCCTCAGGCCACCTCACGCTATACCCTGACCTATAAGGCTAAGTCACAAATATTTCTTTACCTGAACATGGTAGCCCATCTCAACTCCCCTGTTCACGAGACAAATTAAGCTCACACTGGCGAACTCCCCATAACCCTCCACACCAAGTAATGTTGTTGAAGCCATTTTTGTTTCTACTTGTGTTATTGTTCAAAACCAGATAACTGGGCAATATATAGAAAAATCAACATAGTATTGTATACTGGTTCTGCAGTTGTCACTTGCTTACATGTCGAAGCACTGTTATTGCTAACGTGTACTGTACTGAACCTCCCCTTAATAAAAAACATTTTGATTGTAAAAAAAAAATAAAAAAAAAATAAAAAGAATAGCATTCACTGAGGGCTTAGTAGGTAATTTTTGACAGTAATAGATAAATATATATATATATATATATATATATATATATATATATATATATATATATATATAATGAGAGCACTTAGTGGATTTTGCAGATCCATTAAATGCTCAAATTTTTTCTGTTTTCTGTATTACCGTACGCAGTGCAGCACCGTGGTTAAATGGATTCTTACTACATTAAGGTAGAGTGCCAGATTCCGATTATTTTTGAGATATATATATATATATATATATAGCCAGAGAAACCTAGGGAGGACAATAGAATGGAAATAAAAAGGCAGACATCTCTGAGAGACATCACTGTGCTGCTTGTTTTAATAACGCATAATGCACATTGTACAATGTGGGCTAAGCTGCCCAAAGTGTCTTTTACATTTTTTTTTGTTTTTATCGAGAAAGAGTGCAGGGCATATACAAAAGAAATGCAAACAGAACATTGTACACATTATAACCGTATAGCAAATAAATCAGGGGTCAAGTCCTGGGGGGAAAAGTGTGGTAACTCACCCATGATCCACCCCAAATAAAATACGCTTGTATGCATGTATATTTCTCAGAAAATACAGTGCAACATTTATTGTAAAGTGCCAGTTTACAAAGACATCTCCAAAAATGTACATGCAATAAAAACAGACCTCTCTAAATGTGCAAAAGAATTAGAAGTACCAATTCAAAGTTACCTACATAATAAAAGATAACTCCAAATATAAAAAATAAGGGGTTAATAATTTTAGTAAGGCAGGTATGGTTGGATGACTAGAATAATAAGTCCAGGGCCTTCAAAATGAATGAGTTTCATCTTTACAGTTAACACAACAGAAGCTATGGGTACCCACTCACCCAACACCACTGACCAAACTCCAGACCACATTATATGGCACAGTAGACATCTTGTTCTCAATGATCAGGAGCCTTAGCTCATTCAGAACAAGGGTTATGTCTTGCTATTAGAGCAAAAGTGATTTAGAACACACTTCACTGCTACATTTCCTGCAATGTGGTAATTTAACTGAAAAATTATAATTTTCATACTTAATAAACAACACAAGATAAAAGTACAAAAAAATTCAGTTTATTTCAACCATTCAAACAAAAGTACACAATGAAAATGGAGTTTAGCTGGGTGGGTTGGCTAAACTCTTAGAATGGAAAACAAAAGTTAACTCTTTCAGTGTCATCAGTGAGCCTGATTCACCGCATACCATACCACACAAAAGGTTAAACATGAATGTGGGGCACAAACCTACTCAGACAAAGATCAGAACAAGGATATAACCACTAAACTGTGAATTGTCGGGAATTAGAAAGTGAATTTTGGCCAAAAAGCCAGTCTAAAAACAGAACTAACTTGGAGAGTTTTTCAGGTTTTTTTTGGCCTATAACCTGAAATAAATGCACTGTTGATTCCTTTGAATTGAAGACAATTTGCACTTTATTGAATAACCCTGACCATAAGAAGAATCAGAATAATATCATTTATTTCCTAACTTGTGAATTACGGAAATTGGATAAAATAGCTCCGAAAATTAAAATGAGTTATTCATCTCTGCCTGATTTCGTTTTTCCAAGTTCTCTCTCTAATCAACAAGCCCAATCCCTGACTGTGGTGAATAAAAGGCAGCATGTTTCTGTGTTATAGAGGCAGGCAGCCCGTATTTACTCAGCTGGGCACTCAATGCCACCCACACACTGCCCGCTGCAACCTTGTGTGCCTCCAAGCCCCTGCCACCCTCTCCCCCAGCAGCCATGTTTGCTTCCCTCCTACACACACAGCGCTGGGAGACCTGCAGCTTGCATCACCAAGTGGCCACTCTCCCAAGTGTGAGTGCCCACTCCCCCATCACTCTGGTATTGCCGGCTTTTTATCCCCACGCAGCTGCGAGCACGGCTCACGTCAGTCTTCGGGTTCGATAAGTCAGTTGTCGGACCCCCCCGGACTCCAGCTGGGCCGAGGAGGATTCTCACGTTCTGTGCAGATGCCCCGACATGACTGCTTCCGGATAACATGCGCACCGGGGGAACACTGAGGGAGACATGGCGCGCATGTGCAAGAGAGTGAGGGAGAGAGACATGTCCCGGCCTCTCCTCTCCCCCCTTTTTTTTCACGCTGACGTCACCAATAGTGCTGCTTTGATGTGAGGGAAGAGGGGGAGGAGAGTGAAAAGAGAGCGGGTTAACTCGTGACTGAGGGCTACAAGCAAAGGGCAGGTCCTGCAGGACTACTAACGGGAACGTCATTCCTGCTGTGGAAAAAATTCAGGAACACTGTTCCCACGCGTTACTACAGGACTCGAGCACTGATATAAATACATCAATGAATAATATTTATATTACAGTAATGAACATTTAAAAAGTTAGAATATTGTATATATGATCAATTAATCGTGAAGAAAGTACAATGTGACATGCCAGCATGAGTAACTCTCTTTTTATTATTATTATTATTATTGTTGTTAAATATGAAACCTACCATTATATTAGTAGCATGTTTGCAAATAAAAATAACACTAGTAAAATTACATCTTGAGCATAAACTAACAACTTCAAACACAACAGACAAAACATTGTACACATAACAATATTTAAAAGAGTAAAAAAGAAAAAGTGCGCTGTGTCTAAATCTTTAAAGTGAAAAAAATGTAATACTTATTTTGTACAAAATCACAATAGTGTGCAACAATCAAAGTGCAATTAATAATCTAATAGAGTCAGTGACAAATTTATAAAAGATAATTATTCTATTACTTTAAAAAATATTATATCTAAAAAGAAAAGCATGTATTAGGAATAAATGTATTTCACATAGGAATATGAAAAAAGGGTCTGCTAGAATGTATAAACCTTAAAACATTCATATAAAATACCATTTGGAATACCTTTCTACTAACAGAGAGATGAAAATAGAAAACTTATTAAAATCATTATGCATAAAAAAAATCATAAATATGCAAAAAAAATACAAAATATCATAAACCATACAAAATTCATAAAAAATTATATGAATCAAAGTCAATATTAAGACCAAAAGGTTCAAGGGTATTCAGTCTTTGTACCCATCTCATCTCTCTTTTTTTTTTTTTTTAAACTATATCTATGAGATGGTTACCCCCTCGCCAAATGTTTTTAACTATTTTAATGCCTAAAAAAATTAGACCTCTAGGATCCTGATAATGGCAATTTTAAAAATGTGCTAAGACTCTATGTTGGTCATAACCCTTTTTAATATTGTTTACATGCTCATATATCCTTTTATACAGTGGGCGGATTGTCCTGCTGACATATTGTAGCCAACA